>CM056051.1:171314453-172041953 GCA_029574335.1 Rana kukunoris | reverse complement strand
ATATATATATATATATATATATATATATATATATATATATATATATATATATATATATATATATATATATATAGTGATATCCTCCAGAGAATGGTTGTTCTCCAGAGAATGTCAGCTAATGATTCGTGGTAAGCAGATGGTAAACACAAATGAGCTGTATATGAATCACTGGAAAGCGAGCATAGCAGTGCACATTATTATGATCTGGCAAAGTTTTTCGCTGAATTGTCTCACTAATTGTTGATCGTTCAAACTGTAGCAGACGTGGCATTCATATCCATGTAAACATGTGAGGTTAACTCCTGGAACTATTGCCAGCAGGGACTTGAGCAGAAACTAGATTATTTGTCACCATACGTGAATAAGAAGTTCTCAGTCTAGTTAAAATGTCTGTTTGTCAACAGAATATAAGGGAGTACATCACCCAATGCATGTGGTAACTGTTATGAGGTTCACATTGAATTTCCAGAGATTATATGGAGAAGAGTGTGCACAGAACTTTCTTGATTGGCTAAGAAATGCCTGATAGATAGAAGCATAGAAAAGTAATGTGATGTGTCCAGACATTAGGCATCTCGAAAGCAAACCGTTGCTCGCAGTAAGATCACGTTTACCACAGTCATCAACAATATTTGTTTACCTGTAATCTTCTTAGGCATCACTTTGTAAATGTTGTAGTTTGCCAACTTATCTGGACTCCAATAGTCCAGGAGTTGTGCTTTTGACTTCTTTGGTGATTATTTGTGGTACAAGTATTGTATCTTCTTTGGGAATGTAGCCATCAGCTTTTAAAACACTTTTCTTTTCTCTTTTTTTTTTAACCACTTCCTGACCAGGCAATTTTTTTGCGATACGGCACTGCTTCTCTGACAATTGCGCGGTCGTGCGATGTTGTAACCAAACAGGCGGATCCCCGTTCTGCCTCTGTACACTGAGATCACGGGTCATCGGCGGACATAGAGTCCGCCGAACCCGCAGGTGCGCATCCACTATATCACTTAACCACTTAAGGACCGCCTACTGCACATTTACGTCGGCAGAATGGCACGGCTGGGCACATCAACGTATATATACGTTGATTTTAGTACCCAGCCGTGGGTCGCGGGCGCGCGCCCGCGGGCGCGCGCCCGCGACCCGGTCCGAAGCTCCAGGACCGGGACCGCGGGATTCGCGGACCCGATCGCCGCTGCAGTGCGGCGATCCGTCCCTGGAGCGGAAGAACGAGGAGAGCCGTGTGTACACACGGCTTCCCCGTGCTTCACTGTGGCTGCAGCATCGATCGCGTCATCCCTGTGATAGGGGGACGCGATCGATGACGTCACACCTACAGCCACACCCCCTACAGTTGTAAACAAACACACATAGGCACACATCCCCTACAGCGCCCCCTGTGGTTAACTCCCAAACTGCAACTGTCATTTCCACAGTAAACAATGCAAATTTAAATGCATTTTTTTCTGTGAAAATGACAATTGTCCCAAAAATGTGTCAAAATTGTCCGAAGTGTCCGCCATAATGTCGCAGTCATGAAAAAAATCGCTGATCGCCGCTATTAGTAGTAAAAAAAAAAATAATAATAAAAATGCAATAAAACTATTCCTTATTTTGTAAACGCTATAAATTTTGCGAAAACCAACCGATAAACGCTTATTGTGATTTTTTTTACCAAAAATAGGTAGAAGAATACGTATCGGCCTAAACTGAGGAAAAAAATTTTTTTTTATATATTTTTGGGGGATTTTTATTATAGCAAAAAGTAAAAAATATTGCATTTTTTTTTTAATTGTCGCTCTATTTTTGTTTATAGCGCAAAAAATAAAAACCGCAGAGGTGATCAAATACCACCAAAAGAAAGCTCTATTTGTGGGGAAAAAAGGACGCCAATTTTGTTTGGGAGCCACGTCGCACGACCGCGCAATTATCAGTTAAAGCGACGCAGTGCCGAATCGCAAAAAGGGGCAAGGTCCTTTGCCTGCATTTTGGTCCGGGTCTTAAGTGGTTAAAGAAGACAACGTACGACAGTGATTTGCAGTATCCTGCCACCTTGCCGCAGTACAACTGCAGCAGATGGTGGCGAAGCAGTTAACATACATTTTTCTTTTACCCTGCTAGATAGGGGGAGTAGGTAATTGTTTATAGGTGTTATACAACTATATGTTCAACTCATAATGAGCTTGCTCACATTGGAATTGCAAATAAAGTGGGATTTGAACCCGTATGTATGTTGATCTATCCGACAGAAGATGGCCAAGCATGCTGGAAAACCAGCAACTGACCAACTCCCAATCAGCACTCTCAGCCAATGGCAGAGAGCGCTGTTCAGAGTGTTCTGGTGGGGAGGGGGCCCTCCCCCTGTTATGTTCTAACAGCTCAGTGGGGGAGATCACTGGACTAACTTTGCATAGTGATTACAGGGGCTCCAACCCAAAGCGGACAGTTTTTTTTCCGTTCAACCCAGAAAAAAAAAAAATATACGCCCGGATTCACGTAGCACTTAGGCCGACGTATCTCGAGATACGCCGTCGTAAGTACAGATGTGCGCCGTCGTATCTATGCGCCGATTCCTTAAGCTAGATACGTCGAAAAATAATGCTTTAACTGCCCAACGTAACTTGCATATGCCGGCGTATCGTGGGCGCATAGTTACGCTGGACACATCTGGCATTCCCATTTTAAATATGCAAATGAGTAAGATATGGCAATTCACGAACGTACTTGCACCCGTCGCATGTTTTAAGCGATTTGCGTAAGGGTTACGTCCGGAGTAAAGTTATTCCTCATATAGGAGGCGCAACCCATGCAAAGGTATGGACCAGGGAACGGACGCCGTCAAATTTTTTGTCGTGTATGCCGTTTACATAGTACGTGAATAGGGCTGGGCGTAGGTTATGTTCACGTCGTAGGCAGCAATTTTGATGTGACTGAGCATGCGCACTGGGATGCGTCCAAGATACGACGCATGCGCCGTTCGTTTTTAGTACTTGTTTAAAGCTCAGCCCATCATTTGCATGGGGTCACGCTTCATTTAAATGTAACACGCCCATTTCCAGCCCACTTCCACTTACGTCGGCTTACGCCGATGACTATATGCTACGCCGGGGCAACGTTGGGAGCATTTGCTTTGTGAATTCCATGCTTGCCTCTCAACGTTGCGCCGGCGTAGCTTAAAGAAGATACGCTATGCCCGCATAAAGATGCGCCGATGTATGTGAATCTACCCCATAGTGTGTACCCGGCTTTAAAACAGGAGTTAAGACAAATGGAATCTTCCACCTGAAGTATCGGTTTAAACTTCTTGTAAGTATCACTAATACTGAAACTGGGATAATAGACCTTAGCAAGGTTGAAGAGTTTGCTCAGTGCACAGAATGGAACAAACTTTATTGCTGCTTTAACAATTGATTACGACCATTTTTATTTTACTCTTAGGATTTTGTGGGTGGGAGAATTAGAATATATTGGGAAAAACAAATCAAACACGGCTATGGTAGGTGATGAGGTGTTTCTCATGTTACAATCAACCATTGGCAATTATAGTACTATTTAACCAC
This sequence comes from Rana kukunoris, assembly GCA_029574335.1. NCBI lineage: Eukaryota > Metazoa > Chordata > Amphibia > Anura > Ranidae > Rana > Rana kukunoris. The sequence continues at coordinate 172,038,402 of CM056051.1, read as the reverse complement.
TTAAGGACCACCGCATGACTATGTACGTCCACAACATGGCACGTACAGGCAGATGGGCGTACATGTATGTCCCTGCCTTTCCGCGGGTCGGGGGTCCGATCAGGATCCCCTCCGCTGTGTGCGGCGGTCCCTGTGGCTCTGGGAGCGATCCGGGGTGAGGGGGCGGCTATTAGTTTTTGTCCACCTCTTCTGGATCGCTCCCAGCCAATCCGCTTCCTCCTCTGCCTGAACTGTAAACACAGGCAGAGGAGGAAGTGATGTCACCGGAGACATCACAACAGTGAGTACACAAGCACTACACTGACATCAGTACACATAGGCACACAAACCCCCCCCCCCCCAGCCCCCTGTCACTAAATAGCAGTGATCATTTATTTACTGATCACTGCATTTAGTGTCAGTGTGTCAGGCAGTTAGTGTTAGGTCCAGGGTAGACCCCTACCCCCCCATAAAGGTTTTAACCCCTTGATCACCCCCTAGTTAACCCTTTTGCCCCCCTTTTGCCAGCGTCACTAAGCGATAGTTTTTCTGATCGCTGTATTAGTGTCGCTGGTGCCGCTAGGTAGCTAGTTATTTTTTGAGGTTCGCCGCCATGTTTTTATAGCGTTAGAAATCTTATGGGGGTACCTAACGTTATTAAAACATGGAGGCGAACCTCAAAAAATAACTAGCTACCTAGCGGCACCAGCGACACTAATACAGCGATCAGAAAAACGATCGCTTAATGACACTGGCAATAGGGGATGAAAGGGCTAACTCTAGGGGCAATCAGGGGTTAAAACCTTTATTAGGTACCCCCATACATTTTCTAATAAAGGTTTTAACCCCTGATTGCTCCTAGAGTTAACCCTTTCACCCCCTATTGCCAGCGTCACCAAGCAATCATTTTTCTGATCGCTGTATTAGTGTCGCCAGTGCCGCTAGGTAGCTAGTTATTTTTTGAGGTTCGCCCGCCAGGTTTTTATAGCGTTAGGTACCCCCATACATTTTCTAATAAAGGTTTTAACCCTTGATTGCCCCTAGAGTTAACCCTTTCACCTCCTATTGCCAGCGTCGCTAAGCGATCGTTTTTTTGATCGCTGTATTAGTCGCTGGTGCCGCTAGGTAGCTAGTTAGTGCCAGTAACGCTTACACCCACGCGCAAAGCATACACCCCCCATATGTGGAATTACACCCCAAAATACATTCTGCTGCTTCTCCTAAGTACGGGGATACCACATTTGGAGCCTAGCCGCGTACGGGACCCCAAAAACCAATCACCGCCTTCAGGCTTTCTAAGGGTGTACATTTTTGATTTCACTCCTCACTACCTATCACAGTTTTGAAAATAGCACAAAAACCCCCAAAATGACCCCATTTTGGAAAGTAGACACCCTAAGCGATTTGCTGAGAGGCATGTCGAGTCCATGGAATATTTTATTTTTTGACACATATTGCGGGAATATGACAAACTGATTTTTTTTTTTTTGCACAAAGTTGTCACTAAATGATATATTTCTCAAACATGCCATGGTTATATGTGGAATTGCACCCCAAAATACATTCTGCTGCTTCTCCTGAGTACGGGGATACCACGTGTGGGACTTTTTGGGAGCTTAGCCGCGTACGAGACCCCGAAAACCAATCACCACCTTCAAGATTTCCAAGGACATACATTTTTGATTTCACGCACACAAATCTTGAAGGCGGCGATTGGTTTTCGGGGTCCCGTACGCGGCTAGGCTCCCAAAAAGTCCCCCAAAAAAAAAAATATTCAATTGACTCAACATGCCTCTCAGCAGTTTCCTTGGGGTGTTTACTTTCCAAAATGGGGTCATTTGGGGGGGTTTGTACTGCCCTGCCATTTTAGCACCTCAAGAAATGAGATAGGCAGTCATAAAATAAAAGCGGTGTAAATTCCAGAAAATGTACTCTAGTTTGTAGACGCAATAACTTTTGCAAAAACCAATAAATATACGCTTATTGTGATTTTTTTTACTAAACACACGTGGCTGAATACATTTTGGCCTAAATGTTTGACTAAAATTTAGTTTATTCGATATTTTTTACTTTTTGTTTTAAATTTTTTTTTTTTTCCAAATTTACAGTTTTTTCCGTTTATATCGCAAAAAATAAAAATCACAGAGGCAATCAAATGCCATCAAAAGAAAGCTATTTGTGGGAAGAAAAGGACGCAAATTTTGTTTCAGTACAACATTGCATGACCGTGCAATTACCAGTTAAAGCAGCGCAGTGCCAAATTGTAAAAACACCTCTGGGCATTTAGCAGCATATTGGTCCGGGGCTTAAGTGGTTAATTGGTATTATTGAATCTTGACTTCACTCTTCATACGATTGGGCTATTGATATTCCTAGCTATGTGCTCTTTCAGAGAGGCAAAGTAAAACAAAAAGGTGGCGGTGTCTCTCTCTATGTGAGACATGATCTCAAAGCAGATGTGAAAGAAGACCTTTTGATGAAGAGTATGATGGTGTTGAAGCATTATGGGTGAAGCTGCATATGGGTGTGCATACTTTTTTTATTTATTTACTTATAAACAGGGAAATGGGTCTACATGGACCACCACGACAGTACAATCATTGGCAAAAAAAAACCACTGACACACACAGAAGGGATTCAAAAACAAATTAGCACGCAGTCTGCTGCGCATAATAGCGAAGGGAGCAGTACCCTACATGTCTATGTGGATGTATGCCAATTGGCACATTCAGAGATTTGTGGAAAAAACATGCGAACATGTCTTTAGCGGAAAAAAATTACTTTATAGGCACAACCCAATAAAATGTATAATTTTAATACAAAAGATATATATTACATAAACAATAATAATTTCATAATGACAAAAACAAAAACAGTAAGGACCCAATCATTGTCACTTCAGGATAAACACTCAATAGCCACAGGGCTTATTGTAATAAACAGACCACCAGCTGGCTCACCCAGTTAAGGCACACAGTGTTTTTCTCTTTAAAATAAAAAGCACCGTTTTTCGGTGAGTATATTTATATAGATACTTACATCACTAGTCATGTTTATGCCTACTTTGTAGGTTATCTATTATTTTTCTTTGTACCCGTTTTCTTTAATAGAAACATTATGTTTTTTAACATTTAGAAGCTCCCAAAGAAGCTATGTGTATATGATCGCGAAACATGTCGAGCTGATTTTAACATCTTAAGGATCCAATCGGTCCCATCTTGGAATCATCACTCTACCCAGCACACTATCGGTTAATTACAATAAGCCCTGTGGCTTTGAGTGTTCATCCTGGAGTGACAATGATTGGGTCCTTACTGTTTTTGTTTTTGTCATTATGAAATTATTATTGTTTATGTAATATAACTATCTTTTGTATTAAAATTATCAATTTTATTGGGTTGTGCCTATAAAGTAAATTTTTTCCGCTAAAGACATGTTCGCATGTTTTTCCCACAAATTTCTATATTGAAGGATGTAGCACATTTTCATTAATGGGTGAGTGATTACCACCCCAGGGCAATTGTAATCGCAACAACACTATAAGTGGCACGTTCAGTCTACCACCAACTGGGGGGCAACTGTTGGTAACTAAGTATCAATACATCCCCAGTATGCACTCCCCTCTCCATATGCATGTCCCAATCGGTGCACGTGATTCGGGAAGAAAAAAAAAGGGGGGGTTTTGGCTGGGGGGGGGGGGTGTCCACGGACATAGACTTCTGTGCTTACTTCGCGGATAAGGAGGTCACAAGTTATAATGACCCATCACCATTGCCCATTATAGGGGTTTCCCGTAGATGAAATCTAGAAGTTCAGGTCGGAGTGTTTCCACCTCTGAGAGCTTGACCTTCATCGAAGTAGGAAAAAATATTCCAAAGTTGCCAGGTTTTGGCAAACGTCTCCTGCCTGTCTTGGCTTGTTAGGATGAGGTCTTCCATTTTGTTGATTTCATCTATTTTCTGTAGCCACATGGCAATGGTCGGCGGGTGTAATCACTTCCAGCGAAGTGGGATGCAGGCTTTCGCTGCATCTAATAGATGGTGAATGACCGATTTCCTGTAAATGCGTATGAGTGTCAGTTGCGTGGAGGAGGAAGTATGCCGGTTCATCAGGGACCTCTCATTCTGTAAATTTCTGCATTTTCCGCCTGATCTCCCTCCAGAAGTTTCGGAGGCGAGGGCAGGACCAGAAAATGTGCAACAGTGTGCCTCTTTCCATCTGGCAACGCCAACACAGGTCCGACGTTGCCCGGAAGAGTTTGTTAAGCAGAGCTGGGGTCCTGTACCACCCAGTGAGGATCTTGTTAGGGTTGTCCAGATACCGATACTAATATCGGTATCGGGACCGATACCGAGTATTTGCGGGAGTACTTGTACTCGTGCAAATGCTCCCGATACCTAAATAGAATACTTTTTTTGTATTTATCAACATGTTCTGTGAGTTTTTTACTACTGCGTGACAAGAAAATAAAACATTTTTATTCATTTTTACTCATTTTTATTCTTGTATAATGTCTTGAGTTAGAGTGAAGAAAATATCCTTAGTCTGTATTGTGGTTTGAAAACTGTCACATGACATTTTAAAAAAGTATCGGTATTGGCGAGTACATGAAAAAAAGTATCGGTACTTGTACTCGGTCCTAAAAAAGTGGTATCGGGACAACCCTAGATCTTGTAGTTAGTTTTCTGTATCTTGGTGCATATGGATGATTTGTGTGTGAATGTTCGAATCTTGTTTTCTCTGGGTGGTAAATGTGCAATTCAGTACCCGTTCCCATCTAGAAAGACTTTGGAGTTGATAGTCTTCCCTTGGCGCAATCAATAGATCGTGCGCGAGGGACAATGCATATGGCAACACGCCTGTTCCAGAGCACCGCTCCTCCAAAGCCGTAAGAGATTGGTTTGTCACCGGGGGAGGCAGCATGGTACCAAGGAAATTACAAAGCTGCTCAGCTCTTAAGAAATCCAGGCAGTAGCTGCCATAAGTTCTGCTCGCGTCCTCCACCGTCCCGCCCCTCTGAAGTGGGATGCCTGAACGAGGCCCGATTCTCTCAAAGCACGGAAACTCCCATCCTGCATACCCGGTTCAAATAGGACACTAAATTCTGTGTTTGAAGGCCTTGGGCTAACATTCTCCTGTACTTATTCCCCGACTCGTAGACCTTACGCCTTGGCTTCTTATTGTAACAGGTCAGTGACCTGTTTGCGTACCATATCCAATTCAATACATAGACGTCCTGAGAGCGTCTGTTTGTGTTGTGTCTCCAGCGCTTGCAATTTATGAAGTAGGGCTGTCAACTGTTCTGTCCTTTGCCGTTTCAGCCTAGCCCCGTGTTTGACAAGTATCCCGCAGATCACTGCCTTATGTGCCTTCTACACTATGGCTGGATTACTGTCAGCTGTGCTGTTAGTGTCGAAGTAATGCCCGATTTCTGTAACTACATCTGTCATAACCTCTGTCTCATGTAGCAAGCTTTCATTCATTTTCCATGGGCGTCTCTGTGAGCTTTGGGTCTCGGAAATGGCATACTGTAGTGTAATCAGGGCGTGGTCTGACCACGTAATCAAACCAATAGTGGTATCCTTGATAGCATGCAAGTGTCTGTGAGGGATCAAAAAATGAGTAGAACTGATGGGGCTTGAAAAAAAACATATAGTCCCTTTCTACCGGGTGAAAGAGCCGCCACACATCTATTAGCTGTGCAGAGTGTAATGACGTGGAAATTAGTCTGCGCGCCTCCTGATAGGCCAAGGACAGTCCAGTGGAGGTGTCCTCTGTCGGCGTCAGGGCAATGTTCAGGTAACCCCCCATGATAAGTTGTCCCGCCGCAAAATGCGTGAGTTGGTCTAGCAAACGTTTCAGCCATCTATCCTGGGGTCGTTCAGAGCGTAGAGGTCCGTGAATGGGACCTGCTCCGCCCCAACCCGCCCCCGCAGAAACAGATGGCATCCCTTACCATCTGTTTTAATGTCTACATATGACCAGGGTACCCTCACGGAAATGAGAATGGAAACTCCTCTAGATTTTGCTCTAGTATAAGTTGAGTGATAGACTGTAGGGTAGAATCTATTTTTCAATATTGGCACACTGTTGTCTCTAAAGTGTGTCTCTTGGGGCATAACAATGTCTGCTTTCATGCGTTGCATATCATGAAGCAGCATCCTCCTTTTTCAGGTGTGTTCAGTCCCTTTGCAATTAAAGGGTTTGTAAAGGAATTTTTTTTATTTTAATAGCTTCCTTTACCTTAATGCAGTGCTCATGTCCTCATTATTTTGTTTTTGCTCTCAAGTTGCTGTAATTCTTCTCTAAACTCCACACTTCCTGGTTGTCCGTTTCCTGATAACCACAGTCTTGGGAGCTTTTTCTCTGTGGTCACTAATCAAGGAGGTGCGATTACTGTGTGTCTAAAACCCCACAGCACCAATCAGTTTTGTTTTCCAAATCATCACTGCTCTGTGGCTCTGTACAGCACAGGCAGGAAACAACATGCAAAAACGAAACTAGAAACTGCAGGTACATTATATGATTTATTTTTATCTATTTTTAATTTTTAAAAGGAATCAGTTAACTATTATGTCTCTATACCCTGTAAACAGTCATTTCAGCAAAACATTTTTTTTTCTTTACAACTCCTTTAACCACTTAAGGACCGCCGCATGTACATTTACGTCGGCAGAATGGCACCGACAGGCACATCAACATATATATACGTTGGTGCCTTGAGGTGGGTCGGGGGTCCGATCGGGACCCCCCCCCCCGGTACATGCGGCGGTCCCCGTGGCTGTACGAGCGATCCGTGCAGAGGGGGCGGCGGTTCTTTTTTGTCCGCCCCCTCCGGATTGCTTCCAGCCAATGCGCGTGCTCGCCTGTGTGTCACTTCCTCCTCCTGTTTAAACACAGGAATATGGAAGCGATGTGATCTCTCCCCTCAGCGTTTTTTTCATCCACCGCTGAGGAGAGATCACATCACACAGTAAGTCTGCCCAACACTACACTGACACAACACACTACACATAAACTCATTTAACCCCTGCGATCGCCCCCCCTGTCACTGAATGCAGTAATCATACATGTATGATTACTGTATTTAGTGTCAGTGTGACAGTCAGTGTTAGGTTCAGGGTAGCCCCGTACCCCCCCTAATAAAGTTTTAACCCCTTGATCACCGCCCTAGTTAACCCTTTCACTCCCTATTGCCAGCGTCACTAAGCGATCATTTTTCTGATCGCTGTATTAGTGTCGCTGTTCCCGCTAGGTAGCTATTTTTTTTATTGCGATTTTTTTTACTACAGACATGTGGCTAAATACATTTTGGCCTAAATGTTTGACTAAAATTTCGTTTATTTGATTTTTCTTATAACAAAAAGTAAAAAATTGATTTTTTTTTTAAAAATGTCGCTCTATTTTTGTATATAGCGCAAAAAATAAAAATCGCAGAGGCAATCAAATACCACCAAAAGAAAGCTCTATTTGTGGGAAGAAAAGGACGCAAATTTTGTTTGGGAGCCACGACTGCGCAATTGTCAGTTAAAGCGACGCAGTGCCGAATCAGGTAATTTACCTGTATTTTGGTCCGGGTCTTAAGTGGTTAACCACTTAAGACCCGGACCTTAAGACAGCTAAAGGACCTGGCCAGGTTTTGCAATTCGGCACTTAGTCGCTTTAACAGACAATTGCGCTGTCGTGCGACGTGTCTCCCGAACAAAATTGGTGTCCTTTTTTTCCCACAAATAGAGCTTTATTTTGGTGGTATTTGATTACCTCTGCGGTTTTTATTTTCTGCGCTATAAACAAAAATAGAGCGACAATTTTGAAAAAAATTCAATATTTACTTTTTGCTATAATAAATATCCCCCAAAAATATATAAAAATATATATTTTTTCCTCAGTTTAGGCCGATACCTATTCTACCTATTTTTTGTAAAAAAAAAAAATATCGCAATAAGCGTTTATTTCAAAAATAGTAAACAACAAGTCCTTTCAAGTCTTGTAAATCACTAAAAGCAGCGCTAATCATCACTCCCATCCGACTGATAAATCATTTCCTACGAACAGTTCATAAGAAGTATGGCAGACAAGCAAAGCGTATCACCACGTGATTAATGTTGGTTCAGAAGGTGTTCTTCACTCCAAAATAACATCCACCATATATCACAAGCCCCCTTTCGGGTATGTACTCACCAAAAAGCTGAGTATAGTAGGCACTGCATAGAGGTGTCTTTAATCAACTCCAGGATCACACTCCGTTTGATCTCCCCAAATGGTGCTGTCAGTATCCACACTTGTCCGGATTCATAAAAAAATATAAAGGCTCACAATAGTGTAATCCCGTCACTCTTCATTTATTTAAAAATCTCTCTTGACAAAGTGTATAGCATATACAGTCCCAAATGATTAGAATTACTTTCAATATTCATTATATGGACGCCCCGTCCATCTTGTTTCACACAATCGTTTGGCTGGCTTCAATAGAGTTTACTGCGTCCACCGCAGACACTCACAGCGTTACTTCCCTATGTGTGCGAATCAGATGGAACGCAGATGGAGCGCACAGCGTGAGCCTGATGCCGTGAGGAAGTAACCTATTGACGCTGTGCGCTCCATCTGCGTTCCATCTGATTCGCACACATAGGGAAGTAACGCTGTGAGTGTCTGCGGTGGACGCAGTAAACTCTATTGAAGCCAGCCAAACGATTGTGTGAAACAAGGTGGACGGGGCGTCCATATAATGAATATTGAAAGTAATTCTAATCATTTGGGACTGTATATGCTATACACTTTGTCAAGAGAGATTTTTAAATAAATGAAGAGTGACGGGATTACACTATTGTGAGCCTTTATATTTTTTTATGAATCCGGACAAGTGTGGATACTGACAGCACCATTTGGGGAGATCAAACGGAGTGTGATCCTGGAGTTGATTAAAGACACCTCTATGCAGTGCCTACTATACTCAGCTTTTTGGTGAGTACATACCCGAAAGGGGGCTTGTGATATATGGTGGATGTTATTTTGGAGTGAAGAACACCTTCTGAACCAACATTAATCACGTGGTGATACGCTTTGCTTGTCTGCCATACTTCTTATGAACTGTTCGTAGGAAATGATTTATCAGTCGGATGGGAGTGATGATTAGCGCTGCTTTTAGTGATTTACAAGACTTGAAAGGACTTGTTGTTTACTATTTTTGATATATATGTTTATAATTTTAAGCGGCTGCTGAACTTTTGAGGTTGATTTTATATTTTATTTTTTAACCTTATTATATATTTTAACTATATCATTGTCATTTTTCACTATATACACCATTTTTAGGATATTATTTATGGTGATTAGTGAAATTAAGCTATTTAATAACCTATTAGCTGTTGAGCGCCGAGATAGTGAAAGAAGGCCAGGGACTTCACTACTTTTTTGTATAATAAGCGTTTATTGGTTGGTTTGCGCAAAATTTATAGCATTTTTTTTTTTACTACCAACGGCTGCAATCAGCGATTTTTTTTTGTGACTGCGACATTATGGAGGACACTTCGGACAATTTTGACACATTTTTGGGACCATTGTCATTTTCACAGCAAAAAATGCATTTAAAATGCATTGTTTATTGTGAAAATGACATTTGCAGTTTGGGAGTGAACTACAAGGGGGCGCTGTAGGGGTTATGTGTGACCTAATGTGCGTTTACAACTGTAGGGGGGTGTGGCTGTAGGTGTGACGTCATCGATTGTGTATCCCTATAAAAGGGATCACGCTATCAATGACGCCACCACAGTTAACGGGGAGAGCTGGACCGATAGCTGGACTCCAGCGGCAATCAGGTCCGCGAGTCCCGCAGTCCCAGAGCTTCGAACCGGGTCACGGGAGCGCGCCGCACAGGACGTACCTGTACACGCATGTGCCCAGCCATGCCATTCTGCTGACGTATATGTGCAGGAGGCGGTCCTTAAGTGGTTAAAGACACTATGGTGAGCATGTCCATGTTCGTGGGTATAAAGGGGGGGATATGTGGGAAGTAGGGGTGCTGAATATAATCGTTGCATCGATGCACCGCGATTCGGGGGCCCCAGATGTGGCATCGATGCATGTGACCCCAAAAATCGATGTCGGTTCCCGACTTGCCCCGCCCCTCCCGGGAGAGCGCTCCGAGCGTATTAAAATACCGGTTTTGCAATACATGCCGGTAAAATACATTAAGTGGCCACTGCTGCATGTGCTTTTTAAAATATACTGTGTTTCATACCTATATTGCTGTCTGTATACTCTGTAAATTCCTCTCATGTGACTGTTCGTTCTGGCCCGCCTCTCACCTCCCACGTCTCTCCCGACGTCAGCCCCGCCCGCCTCTCTTCTCATCTGATAGCTACAGTACAGTCGGTGGGCGGGGCTGAGAACTCCCCACCGATGTCAAGGAAGAGGAGAACGAGAGGTGAGAGGCGGGCCGGACAGGACAGAGTCACACATGCGGAATATAGAGAGCAGCATACACAGACAGAAATGCAGGTATGAGAAGCTTCATATATTTTAAAAAGCACATGCAGCGAAGGCCACTTAATGGATTAGAATGGCATGTATTACAAAACACTTTTGAAAACGGGTATTGACATTTCCCTGGGCTCCTAAATTTCCACATTCCATTGTGTTAACTCCTAGTGTGCTGAAATGTGCAAATTTGGGAGCCCAGGGAAATCTCAACACAGAGACAGTACAGGGAACTTGCTGTGAATTCTAATCCATCCTGACCTCCCAGCAGCCACATGCATATATTCCTGTACCCTGTAGTGCACTTTTTATAGTGGAGTTCCACCGTTTTTTTAGTTTAGTAAAAGTCAGCAGCTACCAAAAGTGTAGCTGGTGACTTTTATTAAACCGACACTTACCTGTCCCACAGTCCAGCGATGTGGCCGCACAGAGCCCCGTACCTTTCCCCGCTCCTCTCCTCAACGCCATCATATCTACTGTGGGCACCCGGCCATGATAGCTTGTCTTCATGGCTACCCGTGAAGGAACGGGTTCTATTTAAGACTGGATGTATGGTGCACAGGGCTACAAATGGTAAGGGGCCAGTGTACCTGCAGGAAAAATTCACCAAGTATGTGCCCAACCGTACCTTAAGGTCGGCTAATTTAGGAACTTTGGCGATTCCTAAATTAAAAAAAAAAATGCGGAGGGAGGACTAGTGCGGTCCAGGGAGCCCAGTTTTGGAACTCCCTGCCTCTAAAGTTAAGGCTTGAGAATGATCTTAAGTTCCGAAAGCTTTTAAAAACTGAGCTTTTTAGTCATGCCTATAGAATTACATAGGCTTTTTATAGTTCTCTAGTTTGCCAACTCCTTTTAAATTTTGATCTGTTTCGCTGGCTGGTGTTTTTTTGGTTGCGACTGCATTGTTGATGTCGGCGCATTGAGGCCTACGGGTAACTGACTGCATTTTGTACTTTTTTTGTACTTTTAGGAATTTTAATCAATAAATGGCCAGGCGCGCACTGTGATCTGCCATTGGCCAGACAATCCTCTGGGACCTGTGTCCCAGAAGATTGCTAGCAGGGAGGGGCCACCTAGGGCGACAGGAGGAGTCACCTAGGCGGCCAGGACAGGAAGTCCCCCTAAAAAGAGGTCCCCCCCCAAAAAAATATGACATTCCAAATATGGCATGTCAGGGGGCAAGGAGTGCTTAAGGCAGAAGTTACACTTTTGGGTGGAACTCCACTTTAAGGGAGTGAGGTTATTTTTATTTAAAAGCAGAGTTCAGTAAAAAAAATATATATTAAAAGTCAGCAGCTACAAAAAAAAAAAAGCATCTTCTGACTTTTAATAAAAAGACACTCGCCTGTCCAACAATCAAGCGATGTGGCCACCCAAAAACTCCATTCTGTCCATGGCGCTGGCAATACTACTGTGGGCATCCGGCTGTGACAGCTTGCAGCTTCACAGCCAGGTGCGGATGTCTCACTGTGCTGTCCAGCATAGCCGGGCAATCTTCTGGGACCTGCGATATGTCTCGGAAGATTGCAGGGAGGAAGGGCCGCCTAGGCGGCCCAAGCGGAAGTGAGAGCTTTTCAGTAATCTTGATGCATCGCGGAATCGAATCGTTGACCAGATAATCGAATCGTGAGACCGGTGATGATGCGCAGCCCTAGTGGGAAGAGGGGTGGATGGACAAGGGAGCAGAGGGATCGGGTAAGGGAGACAGTAGTAAAGATGGGTAAGCAGACCCAAGGGAAGTAGTTAGATTAGGAAGCCTGCACTAGGGTGTGCGGCTGTCTTAGAAGAAACTAATGTAGCTAAATATAGCAGTGGCGCTCTCCAGTGAGACACTGGGAATTCAGCGCGGTCCTATGCGGGTAGTAGGATGAACAAAACCAGCAAGCAAGCTCCCGGGACCCTCCACCCCCCCCCCCCATTTAGTTTGGTGTAGTGTAATTCGGCATTATGTCTAGCAAGTATGGTCAGCAAGAGTAAAAAAAAAAGACATAAAATAAAACAGTGCTAACATTGCAAAACGGTACCTCAGAATTGACTAAAACATAAACGGACATATCTTATTAACTGTAAAATAAGATTAAAAAAAAGGAACAAGCATTTAAAATCAACATGATCACCCTTATATGTAACTCCACCACTCCTGACTGTTAAGCATAGGCATGGAAAAGAAAAATCCCACCTCCCTGCATCTACCTCCCAACAGCGAAAACAGTGCCCCGACACAAAAGTACATCATCTGTTGTCGGTGACCACTGGGTAGGGTCACTTCTGTTGATGTCAGCGTCTTGTGCCATTTCACCCGTCAGCCCCTACAGTGCATGGATGGTCATCTGCTCACATTGGCCCACACCCCCCCACACCAACCCACGAGGATCAGAGGTGACCGCGAATCCCGGGACAGGGGACACACAATAAAACCCCCCAGACCGAGGCAGTCCCGAATGTCACAAAGTTCTCATGTCCAGGGGGAGGGGGGGGGGAACAGGAGCAATACCAAGGAAGGGGGGCCGACCAGGGCTTCAACAGTGTCATCCCCTGAGTGTCTCTCATCTCTCCTCCACTATAGCGGAGAAGATCTGCTGTGGGTCGGGGGGGGGGGCAACAACAACCATTGGGCGATGCAGGGACGGCAAAGTAGTCAGGAAATGCGGCCCATTGCCGACACACGGTGCTCCTCTCCCGACGGTACTTCTCCCAGTTTCCATGCCCTACGTAGGATACCATCTTTCTGCGAGTACCGCAGTAGTCTGCAGACGACATCACGGGACCTCTCTGGATCCGCCAACCTGGGGCCCAATGCCCTGTGTGCCCTGTCTACCTCCACCACCCCGACTGGTCATCCAGGACTGCTCGGAATAGGCCTTGCACTGACTGCCCCAAGCTCTGCGCCTCTACAGATTCTGTGATACCCCGGAGCTGCAGGTTGTTGCGGCAGCTCCGGTCCTCAACATCTTCCAGGTGCAGTAATAAATAAATAGTGTGGTACTGTGTGATAGGGTAGATGAATTAAAGAAAAGACAGTTGCTATAACTGATATGGGAACATCAACAAATATTAAATCGCCGATATTGGTGATACAAAGGACATTCAATAAAAAATACAGAGTGCTCAGTGATATTGAAGCATGCGCTGCAATATAGTAACAAAACTAAAGCAACACACAAGTGAAAATAAGAAATCACATCAGTGTACAATAAAGTGCTGGTGCTTATGCCGAAATATTCAGCGTGAAGGTGGTGCAGAGAAGGAATTCCAATATCGTTTTGAAGTTTTAGTGAGGGTGTCCCCTTACCTAACTGCTGAAAGGTAACAGCATGTATATTATAGCCAACGGTGTTACAGTTGTTTCAGATTGTAGTGTGTTCCAGTGAACTGTAATCTCTCTCTGTGGATTTCACTCTGTGGAGTCCACTAAGAGGTACTGAAGGTGACGCTTGCGAACTCGCCACTTGTTTTAATGCCTGTTTTTATTGCATCCATGCGAGTACCATAATCTATGCCTTTTTTTTTATTAAAAACTTTTAAACAATACTGCATTATTGGTGCTTTTTACCTCCCTGGGTGAGGGTCATTGTTGTCCATTGGACCTAACTCCTGAGGGGGACTTTATCCACAGAGAGAGATTACAGTTCACTGGGACATATCCTATCCACTATCTTCCAGGTGCAGCTGGAGAGCGATGGCAGTGTCCCGGTGCTGGTCTCTGGCCCTCTCCAACTCGGCACTCGTAGCCCCAGTGCCGTGAGGGAAGACTCCCCTGAAGTCACCCTGTCCGTTAGGGTGGAAACATCTGCCTTTACCTCCTGGAAGTGTCGCCTATGTGTTTCTTCCAGACGGAGGACGAGCGCCTCCATGTCAGACCTCGTGGGAAGGGCCTGCAGTAGTGCCCGGATGTCAGGGTCCATTTGAAGGCCAACAGGGTGCTGGGCGGGTGTTGCCATACCCGGTGGTGGTGCCTCAGTTGGCTCCGCTATATAGACCGGGGAGGCTGGTGTGTTCGGGATGGAATCCCAGTCACTGTGGTCTTGGGCCTTCACAGGATTACCTCTTGGGGATCCTCCTGACAGAGTTGCTCTGGCCCCGGGAGAAGAGTTCTGCTTGAGCTTAACATACCGGTGTATTTCGCCGTTTGCTGTGCTAAAACGGGTCACTATGGCTCCTGCTCTCTCCCTATGCCTTAGCCGGTAAGGAACGTTCTGGGCCGGGAGCTCCAAGAAGCTGCTACTTCACTCGGCCATGTCCAGACCACGCCCCCCGGGTGTGCATACTTTAAAGTATGATTTAGGTTAAGTGAGGCTAAGGTTTTCTACAGGCCACCCAGTGTCAATAGAGGGGTGGAGACTCAGCTCCCTGCACATATAGGGGCTGCAAAGACTGGTGCAGTCATAATAATGGAAGATTTTACCAAATACAAAATAATTGATCCAGGTAATGGCACTGCTGGAAGAGTAAAATGGCAGAAACTATTATTTACAGATGCTGTGTCGAGATCAGGGTGATATTACCACACAGAATTTTTATAAAAATTAATTTTTGAGTGGCCCGGGGACGCGCAGTAGTATATCAGCATTGTACACTCTGTTTTCGGATCAGGGTTCTAAACTCTTATCTAGTTCCAGTGGTCGACCATGGTGCACAAAGAAATTTTAAATATTTCCCTGGTGGAGGCGAAGTACAAGGTACCTCGTACCCACATGGTTGGTAAAAATCTACCTGGATGCATCGACTAGGAAGGAAGCATGCACCATTTTTGGTGGACATGCCCAAAAGAAAAACGGTACTGGGCAAGAAGAATATTCAACTTGGTATATTCAGTGACTGGATTGAATATTCCTAAAAATGTTAGGACGGCACTATTTTCTGTTTCAATATTTTTATTAAATTTCCATCAGCGAAACAAAGTAACATTAGAATGTATGTTAATGGCCTGCAAGGCCTCATACAGAACAATGACAGTACATATCGGGTAAAATGGGTGTGATATGGTATTTTCGTTGTAGCTTACCGGTGTCAAACATTAATATCTAACAATAACAACCAGAAAAATATGTAGTAGTAGTAGAGGCAAGTAAATACTTAGAATCTGCAAAAAATTATGTACTATCTCCGTTACACACAAAGAGTATTCCAGCATGCTGGAGATCGGTGCGAATCCTGCTCCGACTGAGCCCCCCCAGCCACCCCATTGGGCTCACGCTGCGGACTGGGGGAGTACGGCCAAACCAGTCAGACAACCACTTTATCCAGGTGCTGGACCTCGTTCAGACTGGGTCTTAAGAGGATCATGTAAGTCACGACTTGGGTGGCCACTTAAAATTGGAATTTAATTGCTACCCATTTGTCTTCTTGCCAGGAAAGGAAAGAGTTAATCAGTGGAAAACTTTGAAGTTTTTTTTTCTTCATTATATTGGCGATTATAGAAGAGGATGGCACTTTTTTCTGATCCATCAAGTGAGTTGCCTAAAAAATCTTAGGACTCTAACCTTCTTTATCTTTCTGGCAGCTAAGATTGCCATAGCAAGAGCATGGAAAACTCCTGTGATAAACCTAGCATTAGTGAAAAACAAAATCTCCTGAATCATGATAAATGAAAAATTGGCAAGCATCCTTCCTGACCAACATTGCTTTGAAAAGGTCTAGAATCCCTGGATCAGATACCTTCCTATGGGGAAACCTGCTTTGATATACAAGTGCTTTGGATTACAAGCATGCTTCTGGAACAAATTATTACAAGACAGTTGTATGGTACTGTTTAACCACTTTAGCCCCGGGCCTGTTTTTCAGATTCGGTGTTTACGAGACTAAAATATTTTTTTTTGCTATAAAATTACTTAAAACCCCCAAACATTATATATTTTTTTTTCTAACATTCTAGAGAATAAAATGGCAGTCATTGCAATACTTTTTGTTACACCGTATTTGCGCAGCGGTCTTACAAGCGCAATTTTTTTGGAAAAAATTCACTTTTTTAAATAAAAAAACAAGACAACAATAAATTTGGCCCAATTTTTTTACATATTGTGAAAGATAATGTTACGCCGAGTAAAAATGATACCCAACATGTCACGCTTAAAAATTGCGCCCGCTCGTGGCATGGCGTCAAACTTTTACCCTTAAAAATCTCGATAGGCGATGTTTAAAAAATTCTACAGGTTGCATTTTTTAAGATACAGAGGAGGTCTAGGGCTAGAATTATTGCTCTCGCTCTAACGATCGCGGCGATACCTCACTTGTGTGGTTTGAACACCGTTTTCATATGCGGGCGCTACTCGCGTATGCGTTCGCTTCTGCGCGCGAGCTCGTCGGGACGGGGCGATTTAAAAAATTTTTTTTTTTGTTTTCGTATTTATTTGGATTAATTTTACCAATTTTTAACACTAAAATAAAAAAATAAAAAAAAATTATCACTTTTATTCCTATTACAAGGAATGTAAACATCCCTTGTAATAGAAAAAAGCATGACAGGTCCTCTTAAATATAAGATCTGGGGTCAAAAAGACCTCAGATCTCATATTTAGGCTAAAATGCTAAAAAAAAAAAAAAAAAATTTTAAATGTCATTTTTCAAATGACATTTAAAAAAAAATGTCTCTTTAAGAGGCTGGGCGGAACTGACGTTTGACGTCACTTCCGCCCAGCAGAGCTACGGGGATGGACGAGGGAAATTTTTTCCCTCACTCGCATCCCCGCTGACCAGACGAGCGCACCCGATCGCCTCCGCCGCTACCGACGGCTCCGGTAAGCGGCGGAGAGCGCGGGAGCGCAGCGGGAGGGGGGGGGGGGGGACGCTCGTCCGCCACCGATAACGCCGATCTCGCGGCGATTCCGCCGCGGAGACCGCCATTATCGTTTACCCGACCGCCCACAGAAGAGATGGATATCTCGGTTGTGGCAGCAGCTGCTGCTGTTACCGAGATATCCATCTCTAAAGTGCCGACGTATACCTGCGGTGGGCGGTCGGGAAGTGGTTAAGGAAGCCCCAACTAGAAATTATGCTATGCTGTAGCTTATAGTCTCAGACTGTGCAGAGCTTATTGTTAATGTTCATAGAAAGGAACATATCGGTAGCAGTGGCCATAACACAATTTACTTAATATAAGCTGTAAATACAAGCACATACTGGAAAGATAAAAAAAAAAAATAATAATAATTAAGAGAGCAAAATTTCCAAGGCGGAGGACTTTTTTCCGAGAATTCAACTAGAATTGAATATTGTCATCGGAGAACACAGAACAGAAAAGTAACCTGATCATCATTTAAAAGTGATAATTTAAAAGTTAGAGAATGAAACAGAATATGTAAAAAGGAAATCAAGGCTGCAAAAAAAAAAGAAAAAAGAAAGGAGTAGGACAAACCACTCAAAAAGGTCAGGTCTGAGCATGCAAGCCCTCTACAAGATAATTTAGAGTTGGTAACTACGGACAAAGAAAGGACATAATTATTAAATACCTTCTTCGGCTCTGAGTAGACAAAAGGAAAATTGGGTAGCGCAAGTCTAAAATGGGAATAGTATTGACATTAGAGGTCGACCGATATGGGTTTTTCTCTGGCCAATGCCGATATTAGAAATCACGGCAGCTGATATATGATGCCGATTTTTTGGGCCGATTCCCCCCCCCCCCCCTCCATCTCATAAAATGTAACAGTTAGAACCCTTTCACACTGGGGCATTTTTCAGGCGCTTTCGGGCTAAAAATAGTGCCTGTAAAGTGCCTGCCAAACGGCTCACCTGTGTGAAAGCCCGAGTGCTTTCACACTGAGGCAGTGCGCTGGCAGGACATTAAAAAAAAGTTCTGCAAGCAGCATCTTTGGAGCGGTGTATACCACTCCTCCACGAATCCTGCCCATTGAAATGAATGCGCACCGCTGCTGAAGCGCCTGCAAAGCGCTTCTGCAGTGGCGCTACACAGGAAAATTTAACCCCATCAGCCGCTAGCTGGGATATAAGCGTCCCGCTTGCAGCCGAATAGCGAAAAGCTAGCAGCGTTTTACCATCAACACCTGCCCGCTCCAGTGTGAAAGCAGCAGAGTTCTGTGGAAAAATAAATATTAAAAAAGTCAGCAGCTACAAATACTGCAGCTGTTGACTTACTATATGGACCCTTACCTGTCCCGGGTGCCCGCGATGTCGGCACCCAAATCCGATCTCTCCCCTGGCTCTTGGGTGCTGCCGCCGGCATCTTCGGTAAGGAAACCAAAAAGTGAAGCCTTGCATCTTCACTTCCTGGTTCCCTACTGCGCTGGCGCGATTCCACAGGTCCCTGTCGTCTTCTGGGACCTGTGCGTCTCCCAGAAGACAGCAGGGAAGACGGAGTAGGCACCAGATGTGGCGTAGGTCATCACAGTTACCGCAGTGATCTATGCCCGGAAGAAAGAGCAAATACCTGGATTACAAAAAGGTACCTGCTCCGTCCTCCCCCTGAAAGATGCCAAATGTGACACCGGAGGGGGGGGGGGATTCTGAAAAGCGGAAGTTCCATTTTTGGGTGGAAGTCCGCTTTAAGTTATAAAAGTCATACAGAAAATTTCTTAAATGTAAACATTTATGTAAATGTAAACATTTATTTTAAACACAACAAGCCTCCAAATCAGTGAACCTGTATGTATAATTTAGATAAAGATAGAGATAAATGGAGGGGGGAGAGGAGGGAGGAGAGAGGAGGGAGGAGAGAGGAGGGAGGAGAGAGGAGGGGGGAGAGAGGAGGGGGGAGAGAGGAGGGGGAGAGAGGAGGGGGGAGAGAGGAGGGGGGAGAGAGGAGGGGGGAGAGAGGAGGGGGGAGAGAGGAGGGGGGAGAGAGGAGGGGGGAGAGAGGAGGGGGGAGAGAGGAGGGGGGAGAGAGACGATTAAACATGGCTACCCAGATGTACACGCTGCAATGTGTAAACTGTTCAATCTGGTCCTGAGTGCTGGTTACTACCGTACAGTATGGAACCAAGGCCTCATAACACCCACCATAAGAGTGGAGACCAGTATGATCCAGTCAACTACAGGGGGATATGTGTCAGCAGCAATAGGTAATAGGGAAACTATTTAACAGTATCCTCAACAAATGGATCCTCAACTTCCTGACACAACACAATGTCTACACCCTGCACAGCCTCATTAACCATGTCCATCATACAAAACATGGGAAGATATTCACCTGCTTTGTGGACTTTAAGAAGGCATTTGACTCAGTGTGGCACCCAGGCCTGTTTTCTCAAACTATTGGAGAGTGGAACAGGAGGGAAAACATATGATGTCATCAAGAGTTCATACACTGAGAACAGCTGCAGCGTAAAGGATAATGGGAAAAGAACCAAACAGTTCCGGCAGGCCCGAGTCAGACAGGGCTGCAGCCTAAGTCCAACCCTCTTCAACATCTACATCAATGAACTGGCTGCAGCTCTAGAATCCTTCGCAGCACCAGGACTGACTCTACATAACACAGAGGTGAAGTTCCTGCTCAATATGGATGACCTCCTACTTCTGTCACCAACAGAGAAATGCCTACAAGACAGCCTGAAAGTGCTGGATAAATACATCACCCCAATTCTTCTTTATGGCAGCGAAGTTTGCGGTCCTGCCACCTACCCAGACCCAACAGAAATATTCCATATGGAATTCTGCAAACACCTCCTCCAAGTTCATCGGAGCACATCCAACAGTGCTTGCAGGTCCGAGTTGGGCAGATTTCCCTTACTTCTCGCAGTACAGAAGAGGGCGCTATCATACTGGGACCACCTAAAAAACAGCCCAACTCATACCACCATAAAGCCTTACTTTGGACAGTAAGGACCAGTCCAAACCGTGTGGCCTGCAACAACTCATCAACACCTTGTCTAGCCCAAACTCTCAACAATGCGGCCTGACAAAATTTCAAATAAAAAAAAAACATAATGAATACCATATTTAATCGGCGTATAACGCGCACTTTTTTCCCCTTAAAATCAGGGCGAAATCGTGGGTGCGCGATATACGCCGATACTGTTATTCCCGGGTGCCACCGAAATAGACCGGGCCGAGTGTACTGTGCACTCGGCTAGGCTCGGTCACGCTCGGCTCCGCCCGCAGCCACGCGTGAGGAACCGAACACACCGGAAATCCAGCTCTGCACCACGCCAAACTCAAACACACAACACTGCATCCCCCGGCAGACGGACGCGACAAGGCTGAGCATCCAAAATGTTATTTTTTAGAGAGAGAGCGAGAGCGAGACCCTTTACAAATCATTAGTAAGACCTCATCTGGACATACTGTCAGCCAGGGATTTGGCCCTTTCTCCCTGTACTCTGGCTCGGACTGCTTGTCACCAGCTTGCCTCAATTCAGGTAACTGCCCTGTCAGCAATGACAGGCTCTGGGTAATTGGTATTTTTCTTAGATCCTTCATCCTAAACCCCATCTTTATATTTCTCTCATTCCTCCCTGACATAGATTGCAACTTGGTTGCCTACGCCACCTACAGGCATAAAAACGGATCTTCATCTAATTTTTTAAATCCAATTAAAGGGGTTAAGGAAATTGGTTCTATCAATACGGGCTTTGCTGTAGCCTTTAGCAGACAGGTAACTTTTCACCATATTTATTTGTAAATATTGGGAAAGACATATAGTCAATCATGTATGCGTGTCATGCATATATGTATATATACTATTTTTTCCCCACATTATTCCCTATAGGTGATTTATTCTCAGCTGTGATCTTGCTGTCGTGCACTTAGTACTAGGTTGGTGCTGCGAGCACCTATGGGTCTTGGTTGTCAGTACATGCCGGTACTCAAAATATGGTCTCTTTTCATTATTTTTGGTAAGTTTTATTATTTGATGTAGTGTCAGGTCTGGATGTTGGCCATCAAAATGAATGTGCATTTTTTGCATCAACTAATGTATCTATTCTGTCCCCATGTTTACATAATATATCCAATAATACAGGCAGTGATTTAGTTATTGGCCTGTATCTATTTTTCATATGCAGTTTATTTATGTTTAATTATATGTTGTCTCTTCTTTAATATTTAGCATTGAATATAAACACTCCTGAGGAAGCTCTGAACGAGCGAAACATGTAGAGTGATTGGACTATTCAATGCTTCGTTTTGATTCTCCATGATTTACAAAGGGAGATCACAAGTGATTTAATGTTATTAAGTTCATATAATTGTTTTCAATAAAGTGTTTTCTATTTTCTATATATTATTCTCTCTGGGATTTTATTATCTCTATCCGCACCACAATTAGCCCCAGGGTTCTTTTGGTACCCATTTCTCCCCCCCTCCTTTGTCTCTACTATGTATCGGGGTGAGGTGCTTTGACCTATTGGCATTTTATCCACAAACTTACATCTCATCTGGAATATGTAGTTCCATTTTCGCCACCAGTTTACAAAAAGGATAATTGGAGAACTAGAGAGAATGTGCAGAGCAGGGGACCCAAACTGATGTGAGGCATTAAAAAGTTCAGCTATGAGGAAAGATTAGCTAAAATTAATTCTCTTGAGAACAAGCGATTAAGGCTGGCCATACATGGTCGAATTTCGAAAAGAATTTGTTTTTAAGGCCACTTTCACACTGAGGCACTTCTAAACTGCCAGTAAAAACACTGAGCGCTTGTGAAGCGCTTTTGAAGAGCTTACCATTCATTTTAATGGAAATACGTTTTCGTGAGCTTTTTAGGCGATGTTTTTAGCGTGAAAGTGGTCTAAAAATCTGAAATTTTGTGCGTTTTGTGATCCGATTGATGCCACCATTGATTTCAAAATTCCACCAACCAAGCCTTCAATTTCAACTACAGAAAATAATTTTCATGACTGGGAATTTTCTTTTCTTAAACATGCACATTTCTCGCACGATTCTACCAGCATTGATTAGAAAATCGTTTGTTTTTCAAATTATTTCCAACATGCCCGATCATTCAAATTCGATGGCCGCACGAAAATCGTCTGTTGCTGCAGCCTACTAATGGTGTGAAATTCTGAAGAAATCATCTTGTATAAATACATAAATTAGGTGGTCCATATAATGAACTTAGGCCGCGCACACACGATCAGTCCATCCGATGAGAACAGCCCGAAGGACCGTTGTCATCGGTTAACCGATGAAGCTGACCGATGGTCTAATGTGCCTACACACCATCGGTTAAAAAAAACGTGGGAACGTAAAACACAACGACGTGCTGAAAAAAATGAAGTTTAATGCTTCCAAGCATGCGTCGACCTGATTCTGAGCATGCGTGGATTTTTAACTGATGGTCGTGCCTACAAACGATCGGTTTTGACCTATCGGTTAGGCGTCCATCGGTTAAATTTTAAAGCAAGTTGGCTTTTTTTTAACCGAAGGTTAAATAACCGATGGGTTTTGACCAATGAAAACGGTCCATCAGACCGTTGTCCTCTGGCTAACCTAAGGTGCCCCAGGACGAAGTCTATTTAGACGAAACGGCGTAGGGAGGCGGCGTGCTGACGTCCATAACCGCAAATCGTGTCCAGGAGATATCAAGTTGTGCTAGCCGGCCGGCTACATTTACATGCATATTTTACCTACTTTTTTGTAAGTGCAATTTTAATATATTTTTAATAAATGGTAAATGGTTTTACACTATGTACCTTTTTCTCTCATAATTTGGCATCAATCAACATTGATCACTTGTCCACTACGGGAGGAGTTGTTGACCATAGAACTTCGTGCCATCGAACCCCCTGGCTGGGGAGAAAGCCATCTGCGGTCAGAAGGTCTCTAGTTGGGATCTTCCCCTCCGGTAAGGGACAGTGTTTTCCATCGGTGGAGGTGTTTTCCCTATCTGTTTGCACTTTTCTGAGGTTCCTGTTTGTGATGTCACCATCTGCTTTAACACAAGGAATTTCACTGCCGATTTTTACCATCAGATGCTTTTCCACTTGTAGTAATAGCTTGATGGACTTTATAGATGCATTGATTGTTTGGTATTGCTCTTTATCACCTTAGAGTTTCTCATAGTTGCGCAGCTTGTTTTTTATTTTTACTGTTTTGGTTGTGAGTATCTCACTATTGTAAGCTGCTTGCAATTTCTTTTGTATTTCATTTAGACAGCGCAGTATTACCCCTATTTTCCAAGGTTCGATGGTTAGTACGCCCAACCATCCTACCAAAATCCCGCGCATGCATCAAATTGATTTGACGCATGCTTGGAAGCATTGAGCTTCCTTTTTTCAGCACGTCAGTGTGTTCTATGTCACCGCGTTCTGGTCCGAGGGGATTTTGGTCCGATGGTGTGTACGCACATCAGACCAAAAGACCACTTCAGACATGTCCGATGAAAACGGTCCGTCGGACCTGTTTCATCGGACATGTCTGATCGTGTGTACGCGGCCTAAAGGAAAGGAGATTTAACCCTTATGTGGAAAGTCTTCGTCACAGTAAGAGCTGTAAAATGTAGAATAGGCTCCCTCAACAATTAGTTCTGTCCAGCTAATTAGATCTTTTTTTTTTTTTAAAACAAGCTAGATGTATTCCTAAATATACAAAATATAACAGGATTTAAAAATGTACAGGTAATAACACCGCAGATCATTGACCCAGGGAACAGCTGACTGCCTTCAGAAGGATCAGGAAGAACCTTTTGACAGCCCAAATCTGACAATGCTTTACAGTGTTTTTTGCCTAATTCTGGATCAAATGTGAGTATAGGATTGTATATATGGGGATTTTCTTGTTTATTTTTTCTTTTGGATGAACAAGATGGACATGTGCTTTTATTTTAGCCAACTATGTAATAGCAAGGGGTTTATACCATATGTGGCTGGGTGGTGTTGTTAAATTATTAGTAGCCAATTGGCTAAATATATGAACAAGCCATACTATGGAGTCCTACAAGATTCAAATACACTTTACCCTGTAATTAAGTGGGGGAGCTATTCCATTATAGAACACCAAAAACTACTCAAAAATACAAAATGGATAAGGCTCTACCCCTACACATGTGTGTGAATAAGTTCACATTAAAACTTGTGCCAGCTAACCTGCTCCTATTGTTAGGCTCTTTGATGTCACAATGAGACTTCTATAGTCTAATGGTCTGTTAAATCAACAGCTATTTCAATCACATATTATTTAAATTATAATGGGTGGCCATCCGTCTGCCATGTATTGATTGTGTTGAAAGAAAGCCATCTATCAAACAGCATAAGATTGTGATCACCAGCATAATGTGGAGAAAAACATATTTCCTTGATAGGTTTATTCATGATGTGTATATATATCCTTCATCCTTTAAGGCAACTTGTTGTATTGAAATATTTGGCCTTTTTTGTATGGCTTAATATATGTTCTTTATCCACAAATAGAATTAAAAACAGGAGAACTACATCAATCACATTCTAAAAGCTGTATACAGGACAACTGTGAGGATGATACGCTCAAATCAGCTGGGGATTTAAGTTAGGGGATAAAAGACAATGATTTGAACACATATGGTCCAGAGGGGGTAAATGACAGATCTAGGAAAATGTGCCACAGGGATATATATAGCTCTTCACCTCCCCCACATGGGTGTATATCAATCGCAATCAAAAGGTAGTTCCTGGTCCAGAGGAGGTTACATGTATGGAATATATTAAAGTAAAACTCTCACATCAGAATATTTTCCTTGCCTCACAGGAACTTGTATAGGGTATGATATATAGCAGCCCATTAACACATGATGTCCACATCATACATGGGACATGGTTAATTTGATTTCCAACGGCCATAAAAATATATAGTATATAAAAGGCACATTCCACATATAAAAAGCAAAATACAGTGATTGCCAAAAAGTATTGGCACCCCTGTATTTCTATCAGATAATGCACCTCTTTGCCCAGCAAATTGTTGAAATTACAAATGTTTAGGCATTCTCATGTTTATTTCTTTATTTTGTATTGGGACGACACATAAAAGTTGAGAAACAAAAAGCCAAATCTCAAATATTCCACACAAAACTCCAAAAATGGACTGGACAAAATTATTCTCAAAATTGTAAGAAATAATTGCATTACAAGTTTTTGCTGCTCCTATAATTAAACTCACCTGGATCAATTACCAGGTGCTGAAAACATAGAAATCACACGACAACCAGTTAAAATGGTGAAAAATGCACTCAACCTTTCTATTCTGAGCCACAAGGAGCATGGAGAAAAGAAAGAGCAGCAAAAATGTGGAAAAGCATGGACAATCTCAAGGTTACAAGTCCATATCAAGAGATATTAATGCTCCTGTGTCCACTGTGCACAACATTGTCAAGAAGTTTATAGCCCGTGGCACTGTAGCTAATCTCCCTGGGCGTGGACAAAAGAGAAAAATTGTTCAAAAGAGTTTGCATATCTAACCTGAGAAAGCCAAAATAATTTTGGGAGAATGTGCTGTGGACAGACGAAACAATATTACAGCCTTTTGGTACAGCATTTTAGTAAAGCCCATCATACTACTATACAGTCAAACATGGTGGAGGTTCACTGATGTTTTGAGTTTGCTTTGCTGCTTCAGGCACTGGATGTCCTGACTGTGTACATGGCATTACGAAATCTGGGATGCAATGTAGGGCCCAGTGTCAAAGTTGGGTCTCTGTCAGGGGTCATGGTTCTTACAGCAGGACAATGACCCAAAGCACTGGAGAGTACTGAACTGGCCAGCAATGAGTCCAGATCCAAATTCTCTAGAGCGCCTGAGAAGAGATCTTAAAACAGCAGTTGCTAAAAGGAACCCTTCCAATCGAAGAGACCTGGAACAGTTGGCAAAATATTCCAAAATTCCAGTAGAGTTGAGGTGTAAGAAACTCATTGATGGTAAGAGGAAGCGATTGATTGCAGTTATTCTTCCCCAAGGGGTTTGCTAACAAATATTAAATTGAGGGTGCCAATAATTTTGTCCAGCCCATTTTTTGCGTGGAATGTGTCCCATTTGGCTTTTTGTTTCTCCACCTTTTTGTGTCATTCCAATTTAAACAAAATAAACATGAGAATGCCTAAACTTTTGTAATTGTAACAGTATTCTGGGCAAAGTGGTGCATTATCTGTCAGAAATGCTAATATATTTTGCCATGACTGTATTTTGCTTAAAGTATAACAAGAATGTAAATAGACAAGGCATAAACTATTAAAATATACAATAGGATCCTTTTGTAAACCAAGTGTATTGCAAAATCAAAGTGTTACCTTAAGGGACTTTGCAGCTTCCACGTGGTTATCATAAACTAACACATCTACAGTAAGATGCTGATGATGACTTAGAAAATCGGCATCCCCTTCAAGAGCTTCTTCTTCAACACAAACTTTCCATGACGGCAAAGCACATTTGCTGCCATCCCATACCTGTAAAATAAAGTTGTTGAAACCAAATACACTTGCATTAAAGTTGCAGTCAAAACTGGGGACGGTAGTTTCCAAGATAGAAGGAATGGTAAAATCTCCACAAAGAAGCCTCAGAGAGTAAGCAATTAAAAGGAACAACCCCCCCCCCAAAAAAAAAAAAAAATTAATAAAACCCTTGACTGAGGCTATACTATAATTCAATGTGGAGATTATTTATGAAACTTGAAAAAAAAAAAATCCCTACTTACAATGAAAAAGATAAATTAAATGGCTAGTTGATAAAAACCCTTCCATTTTCCTTGCATGAAAAGTGATACTCACATTTTTAGTCATGTGTGTTAGGAAGAAAAGTCATAGGCAGAAATTGCTCAATTTTTATCTCATAAATCATACTATTTTTGGATTATTTTACCTAAAAGAGTAACACCATTCAAAATTGCATTTGAAAGCACAAATTTGCATCATAATGCTGCAAAATGGTTATTTTTTTCCACAGAAATCCATTTTGCATTGTTACTGCAAAGTTGTAAAAGAGCTTATCCAAAACAATTTGTTTGCTGTAATAGTCACATTTAAACCAAACCTGTAATGGCATGAAAACACAGACGGTCTTTCAGGACATTTTGTTTCACCGCTTTCATCTGTATCGCAGCACATATGGTATCAAAGATCACCCACTGCGCTAAGATCTCACATCACAAGCCATAAAATATACAGAAATAGTATGCATAACATATTGCGTTGCGGCATGAGACAGACTCTGTTGTAGCATACTAGGCAAGAAAAACCTCTGAAGTTTACACTACTGAAGAAGCTTGTATACACCAGCTTACATTTCTACAGTTACATGGCTGAACACCACTGTCCATTGGTCATCTGCATATTGCCCGTTTAGTGAGATTTTTTTTGAATTATTAAAGCGCAACTCCAACAATTTAGCCTCTTTGTAATTTGCTGGATTACTATGGGTTAGGTCTAACAAGGTGCATGCATACAATTACTGCTATACTTCAGGCTCTCCAACGCTGGACCTTCTGGTCTCAGCTCAAACACCTGCAGAGTCACAAGCAGTCACTGTGCCTGCTCCTCCCCTCCTCCTGGCCAATCACGAAGCACTTTGTATTATGTGAACCCATTCACAAAATACAAAGCCTTCTGTAAACGAACAGCAGTAGGGAGTGGTGAGTAGAAGTGCTGTGTATGAGAAGACAGCACTCTCTCCTCTCAGAGTGCCAGGAGTGTAATGAAAGCTGTACTGCCGAGACTTAAAAAAAAAAAAAAAGTTGTAAATAACAGAGATAAGTCCATAAAGTGGTATGCACTTAAATCATAGTAAAAGATCAAAAAGAAGGATGCAGGAATGACTAGGATTTAGTACAAGTTTATTGAATAAAAAGTATAGCACACTTACATCTGAGAAAGCACGTTCTGATAACTTGATCATCAGCCAGGGAATCCAGGGAGACTCATTAGCTGTGCAGCTGTCAGATGCCAGGAACTTTAGCTCACTGATAACTAGTCTCAGTTGAAGATTTATTTACCAGAGCATGAGCGTTCAGATGTAAGTGCGCTATACATTTTATCTAATAAACAAATTTCTAATCATTCCTGCACCCTTGTTCTTGGCCCTTTACGCGAGTGTGCCAGCCTCCTCCATGATGGGGTAAGGAACTTAACTTGTGATGGATTTTATTCACTATGGATTTCCTCATTATGGTTCAAAGGACATTTTAATTGGGGTAAGGTCATGTAATGTGTGCTATTATCTCTCTAATCATCCACTTTTATGTTCATGTGTGCGGACACCCTTATTATATTTAAACTTAAAGAATCACTAAAGGAAAAAAAACATTTTTGCTCAAATGACTGTTTACAGGGTATAGAGACATAAAAGTTAACGGATTCCTTTTAAAAATGATTAAAAATAGATAAAAATCAATCATATAATATGCCTCTAGTTTCACTTTCGTTTTTAAACTGGTTTTGTGTTTATGTGAAGTAGAGAGAGAGACAGAACAAAAAACAAACAAATCCAGGGCAGTGTTTTGTTTTTAAAATGAATCCGATTGGTTCTGAGGAGTTTTAGACACACAGCTTGGACCACAGTGAAAAGCTGCCATGAGATTTTTCATAAGGAGCCAGACAAGCAGGAAGTGTGGAGATCAGAGCAGAATTACAGTAACTTCAAAGGAAAAACGAGCAATGAGAACATGAAAACAGCACTGCATTATTAAGGTAAAGGAAGCTATTTAGCAAAAAAAAAATTCCTTTAGTGATCCTTTAACTCATACTAATCCAGCAGATTTTACAAAGTGGTTGAATGCCTGGAGTTCAACTTTAAGTTAGACCAACAGGTTGTACGATAAAGTTAATAGTGTTGAACACGCACCATATGCAAACAAAAACAACCATGTAAAAAGCACTATTATGGGGTCAAGTCTTGTGCAGACAGAATAGAAAGGCAAAACAACAGAATTTTCCTTGCTGCTGACTGGATGATGGTAGTAAGCAGAGATTCTGCTAATTTACTAAGCTCTGGAGCACCTGCGTTTACAAAGTTCACAGTCTATTTGCCTTTGGTAAATTAACCCTATAATACGAGGGACTTGTTTCTTGTACTGTACTAAAAGATAAGAAATTTACAGGTAAATAAAAAATCCTATAATCTTGAGTGTATAGTACAGGTCTGGTATTTAGAGACTATTAGATGTAACCAACCAATAAAACTGAGGGTTGGGAAATACTGTAACAGGGAAACATGGAAATACCAACAAGTCCACAATAAAACAACAGCTTAAAACACCCGGGAAAAATACTCAAATAACAGCGTGAAGTTGCACTTATGACCAAAGCTAGCATCAACTGAAGCTTAAATACTCATTTTGGAGAACTTGGAAAGCCTGTGAACAGAGGATCAGAAGCTTGATGCTCAGGAGACACCAACAGTCCTTGTAGAATAGGCACTGATGGGAAAGGGAGCACCTTTTCCATAAGGGCATAGGCCCTGGAGGGGAGTTTTCTGATCCACCTAGAAATTGTGCACAAGGAGGCAGGGTGTCCTATGAGGACCTCCAGGTAGAATAAAAAGGAACTTCATCTTGCAAAAGCAGGCCATGGCTAGCAAGTAGATTTTGACAGCCAAAAAAATGTAAGGCAATGGTCTTGTCATGTTTCTGGGTAGAATAGAGGGAAGGAAGGACACTGTCCCCATTGAGGTAGAAGATGACCACTTTAGTTTAAAAAAAAAAAAAAAAGGGGATTTGGTCTCCAAACCACTTTGTCCTTACACAAAAGAACATGCTCTTTACAAGCTAGAGCTGCTAACTCAGGAAACACGCCTTATGCCACGTACACACGACCATGTTTAATGGTCTAGAAAAAAACGTTTTTTTTCCACCCAGATAATTGTTAAGCCAGCCTTGCCTACACACGATCGTGAAAAAAAAAAATGCTCTAGCAAACTGCGGTGACGTACAACACATACGACGGCACTATAAAGGGGAAGTTCCATTTGGATGGCGCCACCGTTGGGGCTGCTTTTGCCGATTTTGTGTTAGTAAATTTTGGTCAGAGACTGTAACGGTCACCACCGTTTACGACCTTCCATCCAACCACGACAAGCTTATCTGACACACTGCGACAATCCTGCATACACGATCCATTCCATTTCCCATAATAACCGAGACACAAGCTCTGGTACTCTCTGGTTTCAAAATGAATGACCACTGGTTAGGTTTCTTCTTAGCTTTTTATACAGTACAAGATGTTACAGCTAATCACAGGACAATGCAATCACCACCCCCTATTCACACTGGGGCTAATTATCTAGCAGACATTTCGGCACCGATACTGACAGATCTGTCACATTCCAAACTACAATTACACAATGCCTTGACCTCAATCCACATTATCTAGACAGCATCAATACATTCCTAAACATAATTGACATGCTAATTCTGAATGGAGACATTAAAACAATGTGTTAAACACAATGAATCACACAATTAAAAGGTCTTTCAGGCCCCGATGCAATCAACACCTTTCCACAGAATGTGTCCACACATTGAAGAGCCAACCTCACTTAACATTTCAATAGCCAGAGCTAAGCATTGAATAAGCTTGTAATGTCCTTCTCCTGTGTAACAGATGTCAAGTAGGAGCACCTTAATATCTCAGTATCCTGCCATATGGATTATTATTAATGTCCCATTTCATGTAATATATGAATTATGATTCTATTAGCCACCCTACCCCTACAAGGGCACAGGGTGGACTTCGACCCAAGAGTTATTAGTGCAGTTGGCCCAGGAATATCTCTCATCCTTCCAATGTCTCTGGTTGTCACGGTTCATTCCGTTACAGAGACGATTTGCGCTCTTCAGTCTGTTACAGCGTCCTGAATATGCCATCCCCATTACGAACGGTAGTTTTTCCAGAACGAGCACTTCAGTCTCATAACTTGCTTCTGAGCTTGCACGTTTTTTTCACATCATTAAAGCCCACACACGACCATTTTTTCCGACATTAAAAAAGACGCAAAAATTTAGAGCATGTTCTAAATATTTAATGCCCATTTTTAACGTCGTGAAAAATGCTCTAGAGCCCATACACGATCGTTTTTAATGCCATTAAAAAAAAAACTCATTTTTTGCATTGCAAAAAATGGTCGGGTGTACGCGGCATTACAGATGTGGTGGCAAGAAGATAATCCTAAAAGGTAAGGTCAACAGAATGTCTCTAATAAGTTGAAATGGGTGTCTTTGAAGGCAAGAGAGCTCCAGGTTGGGCTCCCA
The DNA here is from genome assembly GCA_029574335.1 of Rana kukunoris. Taxonomy (NCBI): domain Eukaryota; kingdom Metazoa; phylum Chordata; class Amphibia; order Anura; family Ranidae; genus Rana; species Rana kukunoris. The sequence continues at coordinate 172,006,850 of CM056051.1, read as the reverse complement.
AAGCGACACAGAAGGTCAAATTGGGAAAATTATATGAGCAACTCCCTGTAGAAAGTTCTGATTAGCGACTATACGGCAAGGGTTTTCAGGAAAGGATGGATAAGGTAGAAACCTGCACCTTGAGGTTACTCAGGGTCAGACACTGGTCAAGACCAGACCGAAGGAAGACCAAAATATGAGTGATATACTATCCTCTATGGTTAATCCTTTCCTCGCACCAGGCAAAAGTAAGCTTTCTATGTGCAATGGTCAATATTGTAGGAGTTGGATTTTCTTACTCTGAGTAAGGCAGAAACAACCGAATTAGCGGTATCCCTATTCTTTAACACTTGGGTTTCAAAAGCTATGCTGTTAAAGCCAGGGACAGAGAAGCAGGGTGGAACAGGGGTTCTTGAGACAGCAAGTCTGGTCTGTTTGTATGAAGCCTGAGTATGTCTGCGTACCAGGTTCTTCTGTGCCATTTGGGTGCAATAGGAATCACTGGCAGCAGTCAAGGGAGGATATTCATCTGAGCGAATGCACAAACCAATAGGAATTCAGCCCAAGTAATCTGGTATTTGCTACAAACTTGATCAGCTTGTTGTTGAAGGCTAGGATGTCTACAACTGGTTTTCCCCACCTTTCCCAGAGATTGGTGCAGAGATAAATCTCCCAGGTATAGTCACTGATCCATGAGAGTATTAGACTGGTTTCCTTCAGGGCTGCTAGGGCTTCTGGTGCCTTCTTCATATATGTAGGCCACTGCAAAGGAATTGTCTGACTGTACTCTAACTGGGTGACCTTGCAGAAGTGAGGTCCAATACTGCAGAAACAGCCTGATTTCTCTCCGTTCCAGATGTTGATTGGTATTTTTTATTACTGTGGGGATCATGTCCCTGAACAGTCAGGGAGTCCAGCTCTGCTGCAGCCTGCAAGATGTGCATTTTTTTTAATATGTTCCAAGTCCTGTGAAGGTATGACTTTCCCTGTTCCAAGGCAGGACTGGAGATATACCATGTCAGGTAGATTTTCGCTTGACTGAACAGAAGCACTATACATACAATCCCATACCTACAGTTGATCCAGAGGAAGGCAAGAAAACAAACAGCAAAGCATGATCCAATTTGCTCTAGCAGAAAAAAAAAAAAACCTTCCTGATCCCCCAAAGAAGAAAGTGCTATAACCCAGGTACTGACCAAGTTTCAGTGGCTTTGTCTCTATAGAAGATGTCCAGAGGAATACAGCTATGTACGGTCTGTGTTCTTGGAGGAACAGGCAGGTAGAAACATGTCATATAGGATGCGTGATACAGTTATCTCATCTTTATGAGTCCAGATAGGTGAGAAAAATCACCAAATTTAAAACTGCTTGCTGAGAAACCATATATATAATGTGGCAAGGGGGAACCATAATAAAGTGAATAACACCCCATAGTGTGCGATGCCCAGTGGTTAGTGTTGTTTAAAGTCAGGAACTGGATTCCATATAGGGAAACTCTGTCTTACTTTATTCTAAACTCTGGGCATGTAAAGAGAATTATTGCCAAAGCATTTTTGTAAACATTTTATTTACTCCTGTGCAAGAAATAAAGATATCCACACAAATAGCGGTCAACTACTACTCTTGGTTTATACTGTCTTTGGGGTAGTATGGACCTGAAATTAAAAGAAAATGGGGGTTATTTACTAAAACAAGAGAATGCTAAATCTGGTGCAGCTCTACATAGAAACGAATCAGCTTTCAGATTTGATTGCCAAAGCTTAACTGAACAAACTGAAGTTAGAAGCCGATTGGCTCCCATGCACAGCTGCACCAGATTATGAGTGTACCAGTTTTAGTAAATCAACACCAATGTGTTGTACACATGTATAATGGGAAAACACATGCAAACAAAAATGCATGTTTCACCTTACCTTAAGAAGATAGCATGCTTTATCCAACACTGCTTTCCCAACTAGATGGCAAATTAAATTAAAATACTGTTCAGGCTTTATGTCTGAAAGCTTTAGTCTTAAGTTAGAAAAAGTCTGTTGCCCCATTTGCCAGATTCGTAAAGATTCTACAATTTTGTGGTCTTCTTCAGTGAAGCTGTAAGTTTTGCTGGATGTTCTTGGCAACGCTGGAGCTCCCGCTGTGCCTTCAAAAACTAGAGCCGAAAATCCATTACTGCTGATGCCTAAAAATTCACTGTTGAATTGTGTGATCTAAGAAAGACAGAGGGAAACATCTTCTACTGTCTGACAAATCAAAGAGAACAAGTTTATCAAAAATAATACCAAGTGTAAATATGTTACAACAAACAATAGTCAAAAAAGATTCGCTGACCTGGAGAGCGGTGATCTTTGGTTATGAGCCCTGCTATAGCCAGCCACCTCATGGCTCCAGGGTTTAGAAATCCCTGCAGCTTAACCCTTTAATGCCTATGCCTATTTATGACATTTGGTGTTTACAAGTTAAAATCCGTATTTTTTGCTAGAAAATTACCTAGAACCCCCAAACATTATATATATTTTTTAGCAGAGAATCTATAGAATAAAATGGCGATTGTTGCAATATTTTATGTCACACGGTATTTGTGCGGTGGTGTTTTAAACGCAACTTTTTGGGAAAAATTAACTTTCATGAATTTTAAAAAAATGAAAAAGTAAAGTTAGCCCATTTTTTTGCATAATGTGAAAGATGAAGTTGCGCCGAGTAAATAGATACCAAGCATGTCACACTTTATAATTGCACGCACTCGTGGAACGGCGACAAACTACGGTACCTAAAAATCTCCATAGGCGACGCTTTAAACTTTTTTTACGGTTATCAGGTTAGCGATACAGAGGAGATCTAGTGCTATAATTATTGCTCTCACTCTCACGATCGCGGCGATACCTCACATGTGTCATTTGAACACCGTTTACATATGCGGGCGCGACTTCTGTATGCATTTTCTTTGTTGCGCAAGCTCGCGGGGAGGGGGGGCGCTTTAAATTTTTATTTTTTTCTTGTTTATTTTATTTATTTTTATAATAATAAATTGTGTTTTATTTATTTTTTACATTTTGATTACTTTTATTGCTGTCACAAGGAATGTAAACATCCCTTGTGACAGTAATAGGTGGTGACAGGTACACCTTATGGAGGGATCGGGGGTCTAAAAGACCCCAGGTCCCTTTTTTACACTTCAAAGTATTTAGATTGCCGAAAACGGTGATTCTGAATACTGTGTACTTTTTAAAATCCGGCGCATTGGCAGCCGAGAAACCCGGAAGTGACATCATGACGTCGCTTCCGCTTTTTCACTTTACAGACTGAATCAAAGCCGTCTATGGCTTTGATTCAGTCTGCGCTGGGACACAGGATGCGCCGGATCGAGGATCGGGTCTACTGGTGGGACGGGAGGTGCGGTCAGAACGGCAAGAGGCGGCGGGAGGGGGGGATGTCCCCTCCCGCTCCTCCAGCATAACAACCGAGCGGCTTTCAGCATCATCCCGGTATAACCCCTGAAAGCCGAGGAAACATATATGCGTACGCTCGGCGTGAAGGGGTTAATCTCCAAAATGTACCCGTCAGGAGGTATGTTTAAGAGTATTCTAATTGCTATGACTAAGCATCTATCCATGATGTCAAACATGTTAGCTTTTTTTGTCCCCTATGTCCACTTTCTACCATTGATTGCAGTGTTGCATGAACTTTTGGATGTCATACAGATTTGGATTTTATCCTTTGTTCATTTTGTTTCAATAAATCGCCTATCAGAGTGCGGCAGTCCAAGAACATTTATTTTTTCCAACGGATCAGCGCAGAGTCTGCACCTGTCAGTACTACAGGGCGGGAGCACATCATAGGTCGCAGGGCTTGGAGCGGTACTCTTTTCCATTATTCTAATCGTCACATGGGCGGCGCGGACCAGTCAGAACCCGTGTAGCCTTTCCTGTCAGCGGGGAATAAGATTAGTGAAAGCTGAGGGGATTTCCATGCCCCGGACCCATGAGGCAGCTACAGCAGGTCTCAGGACGGGAGACCGCCACACTCCAGGTAAGTGATGGGGGGGTCCTGGGTAAGTTCACCTTAACTTTTTTTTTTAATATTTGGAACTGTACAGGAAACAAACATTCTGCAAAATTATGTTTTTCAGTGAGGGAACTTAAAACAGAACTCTGGGGGAAATCTATCCAATGGGACACAGATGACAGAAAACAAAACAAAAAAACACAACTCTTTTGCTCAATCCATATAATGAAAAAAAAAAAAAAAAAAGGGGGGGGGGGGGGGAGTTGCATTTTAGTTACATTTTTAAACATAAAGCTTATAAAAACAAAAGTTTCTAAAAAAAATGAACAGATAACTCCACCAACATAAGCGAGGTAGATGGAGGACAGCAGGACTCTCTGCCTACAGAACTGATCGTCAAAATTCCAGCATGTCCGTTTAACTTCTGTTGAACTGGGAAAGCCACATATGAATCAAAAATTGGGCAGGTCTCTATTAAACTGGCCACATTTCAATCTATCTACGGCACTAGCTAGTTTACTCTTTTTTTAACACAAAGTAAGAGAACAGTTTTAATCAAAATTGTTGTTCTAGTAAATTGCTATAGCAACATCAGAAGAAGGTGCGGTCTCAAAAAATTATATGAAATGTATTTGAGTACAATGATGCATGACTAATGCATGAAGTAATTGTCAAAGTATCACAGCAACGAAAAATGACCTGGTGATGAAGGCTTTACAGACTGGTACTAAAGTTGTTAATCCCCTTTTACAAAGTTGTCACAAGAACAAATATCCTCATTGGAAGGTTTCCCTCCTATTCATGTTCTAGCAACAACTAAAACATTTCGATTTTCATCGCAGTGATGGTCACTAAAGCAAAGTGTCAGAGTGAACCTCAAAAACACGGCAATACCTTGACAGGGGTTCTAACCCTTCCCTACTCTATCCAAAATTTAAAAGAACACAACTTTGGCTTTAGATACTGTATACTTAGCTCTCATCTGTTCATTATTGTCAACAAAAAAAGTTTGTTTTCTTCACTTTATACTGCTCATCAGTCTGCCACAATGATATTGTTTTATAGCCTCAACAATCATGTGGAAAACAGCCTTCCTCACTGGTGACTGCTGCCAGAATGATCACTGAAGTCAATAAAAAAAAAAATCTATTTGGCATATAGAAACTAGCAATTAGCATAAAAGGAGAAAAAAAACTATTACTTATACTACAGTCAGCAGATGCTAAAAAGTTAAGAGTAACTCCACTTTGTTGAGAAAAAAAAAAAAAAACATTCCCCTCTGGGAGATCTATGAGCACAGCATAAATAAGTACACCTCAACAGATTTGTCAGAAAACCTCTACGTTCCCTTTGAGAATCAACATTTTCTATGTGACACTATACTACAAAATACTCCCACAAATGCAGCCATTGATTGCGACCAAGATTTATTAATTTGCACACACAAAAAAGGATTTTCCATAACAAATAATTTAGGACCATGTTTCAAAAATAAACACACCCCAAAGAAAGTCCCAATTAGCAAGAATTTAATTGATTGGGATTGTAAACAATTTATTAAACAGGTGTCCAGCAGATCGTTATTTATAAAAGAGTGTTGCTTAACCACTTCAGCACCGGACCACTTGGCCGGTCAAAGATCAGAGCACTTTTTGCTATTCGGCACTGTGTCGCTTTAACCGACAATTGCGTGGTAGCACGACGTGGCTCCCAAACAAAATTAACATCCCTTTTTCCCACAAATAGAGCTTTTTTTCGGTGGCAATTTTTGAGCCAAAAAAAAAAGCGACAATTTTGAAAGAAAAATGCTATATTTTTTACTTTTTGCTATAATAAATATCCACAAAAAAAATCTATCTATATATTTTATATATATATATATATATATATATATATATATATAAAAAAAAACTTATTTTTTTCCTCAGTTTAAGCGGATACGTATTCGTGTACATATTTTTGGTAACACAAAGTGCAATAAGTGTTTACTGATTGGTTTGCGCAAAAGTTATAGCGTCTACAAAATAGGGGATAATTTTATGGGATTTTTGTTATTTCTTTTACTAGTAATGGCAGCAATTTTTATCGTGACTGCGACATTATGGCAGACATATGGGACACTTTTGGTGCTATTTTGGAACCATTCACATTTACACAGCGATCGGTGCTATAAATATGCACTTATTACTGTGTAAATGTGACTGGCAATGAAGGCGTTAACCAGGAGGGGCGCTGAAAGGGTTAAGTGTCCTAGGGATGTGTTCTAACTGTAGGGGGGATGGGCTACGTGTCACGACACTGATCACGATTACAGGGAGCTGTGATTAGTGTCCTGTCACTAGAACGGGGAAATGCTTATTTACATCAGCATTTCCCTGTACTTCCTCTCTGAGACGATTGCAGGTATCCCCGCATACATCGAGTCCGCTGGACCCACGGTCACAGTCATGGAGCTCATGGCAGGTGGGACAATGCCGTGTCTTAAAGGGCAGCGTATATATCCACGTTTATCTGCCCAGCCGTGTCATTTTGCCCACATATTTTGGCAGTATTTGAGTCGGTTGGCAAGTGGTTAAAGCGGAGGTTCACCCTAAATATAAGCCCTCCCATGTGATCCAGCATACTGGCGTCAGCGCCAGTATGCTTTTTTTTTTTTTTTTAAATCCATGTACTTACTGTATTATGCAGAATTTTTTTTTTTTACCCCGCGGTGGACGGCGCCAGTATAGCGCGTCACATCTTACGAAAGTACCCGAAAAGGACTCGGGTAATCTCGGCGAAAATGCGGCGCCTGCGCACAGACCTAGGAGCTGACTGCGCAGGCGCCGTATTTCTCCGAGTCCTACGGCTATGGCGTGTCACGCCCTCCGAAAAACGCCGAAATAGGACTCGGAGAAATACGGCGCCTGCGCAGTCAGCTCCTAGGTCTGTGCGCAGGCGCCGCATTTTCACCGCGATTACCCGAGTCCTTTTCGGGTACTTTCGTAAGATGTGACGCGCTATACTGGCGCCGTCCACCGCGGGGTAAAAAAAATAAAGTTCTGCATAAGACAGTAAGTACATGGATAAAAAAAAAAAGCATACCGGCGCTGACGCCAGTATGCTGGATCACATGGGAGGGCTTATATTTAGGGTGAACCTCCGCTTTAAAGAAAACTCCTTACAATTTCATGCGGACAGCAATGACACCACATGGAAGAGAAATGTCACAAGGCCTGAGAAAGAAAATAATTTCTTTATACAACAAAGGTGAAGGCTACAAGATCAGCAAAACTTTATCAGTCAGAATACTGTAGCAAAAGTAATACAAAACTTTAACACAGATGGAACTGCAACCATCTCACAGAGACATCCAGGCCATCCACGGAAGTTAACACCCTCGGCAAGAGCGTCTTTTGATGAGAAGAGTTGAAGAAAATTGCCATACAAGATGAGCCTGGAGTCCGTGCAGGGAGATCGGCTTTAGGGTGCCCTGTGTGGCCATGATGGTATATCCAGAAATTGGATGTCCGCCCAAAGATGATGTGTCCAGCTGGAGTAGTGAAAGGAGCTGTCAGTCCAACTGCTATACGAGCCAATCAGGGACGAGTTTTGGAAACTTTACTACGCCTGATGCTGTTCTCCCTACACGGACTCCAGGCTCATCTTGCTCCCCACCACAGCCGGATTTCTTCTCCGCCAAGGGCTACCACACAGGTCCCAGCTCATTACTATCCACTGCAGACTGTCGTCCTCCCTCTCCCCCTCACCAGCTTGTGAGTTTTCAGGTAAAGCTATGTAAAACATTAAAAATAAGCGCCTATACTGTTTAAAATACAGAAATACACTGTCTCACCCTGTTACGCGGGCATAACGTAGCTCTGATACGCTACGCCGCCGTAAATTAGCGAGGCAAATGCTGTATTCACCAAGCTAAGTTACGGTGGCGTAGCGTAAATGGGCCGGCATAAGCCCGGGTAATTCAAATGTGAATGAGGTGGGCGTGTTTTATTGCAATGTGTTGTGACCCCACGTTTTTTAAGTTTTTTTAAACTGCGCCTTCGCCGACCGTGGACGTATCGAAGTGCGCATGCTCCAAATTATGACGCTACGATGCATTGTTTTTGACGTGAACGTAATAGACGTAAATCCCCATTCACGGACGAGTTACGTAAAATCTAAAAAAAAATTGACGCGGTCCCGACATCCATACTCAACATAGGATACACCATCTTTTTGGTGGTTTATCTTTACGCCGGAAAACGCCTTTACGCAAACTGCGTAAATTCACTGCGTCGGCCAGGCGTACATTCGTGAATAGGCGCATCTTGCTGATTTACATATTCTAGGTGTAAATCAGCGGGAACGCCCCTAGCGGCCATCTTAAAAATGCAGTTAAGATACAATGGCGTAATACAATTGCGCCGCTCGTATCCTAGCTCAATCCCGGCGTATCTTGTTTTCTGAATACAGAAAAAAGATACGCCTGCACATCTAAGAAGTTACGCGGCTTATCTAGAGATAAGCCGCGTAACTTCTTACTGAATCTGGCCCCTAGAGTCACTACAGGCTGATCTGCCGAGAGCCTAAAGACTTACTGCTGTTCAGGGGCTCCATGCTTCAGCAAAATGGCAGCCTCCAGCAAGAAGAAACAGGAACAAAAATGAAGGCAATTTACAGCACACACTAATTGTGGTAGCATAATTATTAACGAAGAATGCATTTTCTTTGCTAAAGAACATTATTTTTTATCAAGTAGTTATAGGTAAAGTTCTGCTTTAAGACATGTAAACTACTTACAAAGCAATGTTGCTGTTTGAATGTTATAAAAGGGTATCCACGCTGATATAAAGTAAAACATACATTTAAAAGCAAACAAAAACATACCTTTATTCTGTGAAATCTTACAATATCACCAATTGAGTAAATTTTTGGTAGCGTGTCTTGATTTCCACTGAAAAATGTGCACGTAAGCTTGGCATTGGATTGATCCATGATGGTAACAGTAGAACAATAATCTGAAATTTGCAAAATAAATATTGCTGTAGTTCTGACAAAGGCAATGGGGCTTGTTAGACAGCTGCCAATATTTGGTTAATTTCACACACAGTGGTCTTTTCTGCAGGCCACTGAAGGGACACAGGACGTTCTAGTGGCTTTAGGGCTTCATTACAAACAAAACAAAAAGCTAGAGTTTAAAGTGGATGTAAACCCGAATTTTTTTTTTTTTTGTAGCTGTCACAATATAGAGCAAAAGATTTCCTATCATCTGTGCCCAGTCTTGCCACACTGAGTTAATCCAGTTCTGAGCAATCCTCTTTTATTGTTCAGTGAGATAAAACAGATTAACAGAGAAAAACCTTGGTCCATTCTGCCCCCTTGCTGTGAATGACAGGTTATTTACATATCTCATGCACTAGCCTGGAGACAGGCATTATTTTTTAATTCCCACCCTCACTCCTTTTCTGAATTCATGTGGTTAATTTTCTGGATTTTGACTGGATGTTACTGATCCTAGCAGAATATAGTGTAAGAAATAAATAGGACAAAATGCATATCGACAAGGGGAGTGTAGAGGAGGGCGGGGCAGTCTGACATCACAACTCCACCCACCAAGCTCCAGACAACAGACCCACCCACAGAATCTGCATTTTTTCAGTTCTGAGGGGAGACATTTGACAGGTAAGGATACATGCAGGAGGCATCTATATCCTTAAAGATCAGCACCATTGCAGTCGTTTAGATATAATGAGAGTGGGTTTTGAAGGTTCCACTTTAAAGAAGAATTCTAGGTATAGATATTTTACATCGTTACATTTCTCCAACTTGGATCAATGTGACCATGTATACACTATAAAGGGAAAAACCGCCGCTCCAGACGACACTCTTCAGTGGTGAGTAAAGTTCAAAAACTCAGGTGGGTGCAGGCAATGCGTGGTGCAATATAAATGGATGGATAGGTTGGGTAAATACCGCGCTGCTAGAATGGTATGTGTTAAGCTGCTAAACACGGCAAATAGAAAACAATAAGCAAAGAAATACAGTGGATAAAAATAGTGTAGCGCTAGGTATAAACATATATAAATAAAATACAATATGTCCATAGGTTGTATAAACTATAAGTGAATAGTGAGTGAAGTCAATATACACCGGATAAAAAAAGTGTCCAAACATAAACAATGTAACCAATGTCCAGTATCAATGGACCAAAAGTGCTCTGTAAAGGCAAGTATTGTCCATAAACGATATCTTGCTTGGTGACAGATAGGAAAGAGACCTTCACCCGGTGAAAAATTGGAGGCTTACCGGATTAAATGGACTCTACAAGCAATATAGACTTGAGAGTCATGTGGGCTTTTAGGGCATCCAACATGGATCGGGGCCTCGTCTGGCTGCAGGTAACAGTAATGTACATCCAGCGTCAGCTTTTGTTACCCCACTGTTTGCTGTTTTAGTTACATTTTTTGACTGGAATAAACAGGCACTATTTTTAAGTTTTTTCATCCATTGGAGTGCGGCTGTCCATTTCTCTTTCCTTATGTATACACCATACCTGGCCCATTGTCCTGGAACCTATAAATCACTGAAGTAGACACCTCTATTCCAGTGATCTCCATTTGCTTCTGGGTCTCCTGCAAAGCAGCTGCCTTGTTGCATTGTGAACACAGGAGGTCAGCCGCTCGGCACAGATGCCATTCAAAGAAAGCTTTGCAAAGTGTTCTCTGATTGGAGTAGGTGGAGAGCGAGACACCACCTCACCAGTCACCGCAAGTAAAGTCTAACTGGAGACACTGTTGATCCCATAGAATTGCCATGTATCTGCCTGCAGAAATTATCCTTGTACTTGAAATAGGTGGTGTTGAGACAAAGGTCCAGGATAAAAGATATTTGGGTCTGGGTAGAGTTCTGTTCAACTGTTAAGAGTCTTATCTTATTTCAGAGGTTTCCTTTCAGCCTCAATAGCCTCTGCAGTTGGTATACAAGTAAAAAGTGATGCAACATTAAGGCTGGGTTCACACTTGTGCATTGAGAATTTCAGCTTTTTTATCTCTGCAGATAGATAAGAGAAGTGTTCAGCAGATTAGCTCCATTTCTGCTGCGAATTTGGAGACCTAGGGGAAGTTCTGAGTGAGAGGAGAGTGGGGGAGAAGTGTATTGAGCTGAATGAGAGAAATTCCTGAAGAGAACTGAACACATCTGCGAATCAGCTGCGTACCCATAGAAGATAATGGGACTGAATTCGCACCTGAGCCGCACCGCAAGGCCTCCACAACGCATACGGATTTCCAGCAATGCGCAGTGCGAATGCATCGCACATATGTGAACCAGCCTCATTGAAAACAATGTATTTAAAAATGTTCTGCGTATTAGATGCGGTTTAAGCCGCAACCAATTCGCATAGGTGTGAACCCGGCCTAAAAGGACACAATTGCCTCATTTGCCGCTAACATCAATCCACAGACTATATAACTAAATAATTTTGGCTTCTGACAATAGTGTGACAACTAAATGTCAAAGGATTGTAGTCAAATACCTAGCAATGTTTTGTGTAATATTTACACTTACAATATATATATATATATATATATATATTGTTTTTTTTAAAGCAGCCAGCATAGATACATTTTTCATGTTAAAGAGAATCTGTTATTTTTCCCATTCAGGGAACGATACCAAATTTAATGAATGTGCTCCTGAGCTGTGTAGGGATCCTATGGTAAGTAAATAAAGCACAGAACTGTCTGCGTTCAGGCCATGCACCTGGGTGGCTGTATCCGTGCAGCTGCTGTATGCCAATTGAAATGCATGGGAATGCACAGAACACCTGGGCATGCCTATGTAGGCAAACAAAGCCCTTGCACGGTTGTGCGCCATCTGTCCCTGATGGTAATTAAAAAGAAACAAATCAAAATTTAAAGTTATATTAAAGTAAACTTTATTATTAAAATAAAAAAACATGATATACATATCCGCTCTATGCAACAATATTGTGGTGCCTTATCTCTGCATTGCGAGTCCCCCACTGGTGTTCTCTTCTCCAACTGTCTTCCAAGTGCCCCCATACCAAGCCGTGTGCTCCCAATTCAGGCTGTGTACATTCATAGACACACACAGCATAGCTCAACCACGCCCCTTGCTCCCCCCTCTCAAGCTTTGACTGACAGCAGCAGGAGCCTATGGAGCCCAATTCTATTGCACAGTAACGGCAACACATCCCCTGCAATAAATCCCTTACAACCACTTTAATGCAGGGAATATGTTAGGGTAAAAAATACCTATACTTTACAACAACTTTAAAGGGGTGTTCCAGCCCAAAAATGTGTTTATTAAAAGTCAGCAGCTACAAAAAGTGTAGCTGCTGGCTTTTAATAAACACTCACTTACCTGCTCCTGCGTTCCAGCGACACACCGACCGGGGCTCCGCTCCTCTCCCCCCCTCCCCGGCCGGCGTCTCCATCCTGACTGTGGGCACCCAGCCGTGACAGCCTTCGGCTTCACGGCCGGGCACCCACTGCGCATGCGCGAGCTGCACTGCGCATGCGCGCGCGGCACGGCTCGCCGCTGATTGGAGAGGCGATCGCATGGGACCTGTCAGTGTCCCATGTGATCGCCTACAGGGAGGGGCTGGTGTAGGCGATTAAGGCTTAATCGCCTAACCAGCCCCTCGGCGGAAGCAGGAAGTGGGACAGGAAGTCCCACTCCTACTGAAGCCCCCACTCCCCCCCAAAAAAAGGCCTAGTTAGACTTACCGGTGACGGTATTTCTAAGAGCCTTTCAGGACAACCTTGGAGAGAGCGCAGCTCCGCCCATTTCTCAGGAAACACACGTGATCCTTTAAGATCCCTCCTCTTCCACCATGGCCTCAGTTATTGTGGTCTCCGCCCACTGGAAAATAAAGCACAGAACAACCACAACAAAACCATGATAGACATTTCAAACAATCTTTTTATTCAAAATACCTAGGGAGGGAAATTAGCGGTTGTCCTGAAAGGCTCTTAGAAATACCGTCACCGGTAAGTCTAACTAGGCCTTTCTCCAATCGCCTTTCAGGACAACCTTGGAGAGGATAACCGAGTAACTTACCCTAGGGTGGGACCACTGCTTGCAGCACCTTTCTGCCGAAGGCCTGATCTGCAGCGGACAGTAAGTCTAGCCTGTAGTGCCTTAGAAAAGTTGAATAGCTGGACCATGTAGCTGCCTTGCAGATCTGGTCAGGCGTGGCACCGGCTCTTTCGGCCCAGGAAACTGCCGTAGATCTTGTTGAATGGGCCGTCACTCCTGAAGGAGGCACCTCTCCTTTGGCTTGGTAACCGTCGGCAATGGCTTGTTTGAGCCATCTGGCCAGTGTACTTTTGGAAGCCTTCTCCCCTTTCCGGGATCCTGAGAATATCACGAACAAGGCGTTGGTTTTCCTGAAATCCTTGGTGACCGCGAGGTATTGAAGCACACACCTTCTTACATCCAAAGTATGAAAATTCTCTTCCCCTGCATTAGAGGGAGTTGAGGAGAAGGTAGGAAGGACTATTTCCTGAGACCTGTGAAAGGTTGATGAGACCTTAGGGAGAAAAGCTGGATCAGTTTGGAGAACTATTCTGTCCGGCAAAATTCTTAAGAAAGGCTCTGTAACCGCCAAAGCCTGGATTTCGCTGACCCTTCTTGCGGTCGTTATGGCCACCAAAAAAATTGTTTTTAGAACTAAATTCTTCAAAGAAATCTCCCTTATGGGTTCAAACGGGGCCCCCGTGAGACCCTGCAACACAATTGATAAATCCCAATTGGGAAAAGTTCTAAAGGCTATCGGTCTACTCCGACCTAGTGCCTTGAAAAATCTTGAAATTAAATGTTCTTTAGATAAAGTCCTTTCTAGATAAACCGACAGGGCCGCCACTTGAGTTTTTAGGGTGCTAATTGCTAACCCTTTCTCCATTCCTGCATGAAGAAACTCTACAACGGAAATTATACTGTTAATCTGGAAATTTTTGGAGGTACACCAGGAGTTGAATTTTCGCCAAACTTTGAGATAAATTGCTCTGGTCACCGGCTTCCTGCTGTCTAGCAAAGTTCTTATCACTTTATTAGAGAGCCCCTTAGCTCTTAAGAGGTCCTCTTCAGAAACCAGGCCGTCAACTGCAAGCGTTCTACCTCTGGATGGTTCACGGAACCCTGAGACAGTAGGTCCTTCCTGAGTGGAAGTTTCCACGGTGGTTTCGTGGCTAAACTCTGAAGAGATGCAAACCACGGTCTTTTTGGCCAATACGGAGTGATTAAGATCAGATTGGATTTCTCTTCCCTGAATTTCCTTAGGACTAGAGGTATCAGAGTGAAGGGGGGGGGAAGGCGTAAGACAGCTGGTAGTGCCACTGTTGAGCTAGTGCGTCTATGGCTACCGCCTGGTCCTCTCTGTGGAGAGAGAAGAACCTTTGCACTTTCGCATTCTGCTGGTTGGCAAACAGGTCTATCTGTGGCTGGCCCCACTCCTGAGCGATTGCCCTGAAGACCTCCGGGTTTAAGCTCCATTCTGCCTCTAGTATACTTCTCCTGCTTAGCAGGTCTGCTAATAGGTTTTGAGACCCTTTTAGGTGCACCGCTGATAGGGATGCTACATTCCGCTCTGCCCATGAGAGGAGATGGTTGGCCAGTTGCATAAGGCCTCTGCTTCTGGTACCCCCCTGCTTTAGGACATACGCCACTGCCGTGGTGTTGTCCGACAGGACCTGCACATGTTGACCCTTCACCAACTGATGGAAAGCTTGAAGCCCTAGAAATATTGCTTTTAACTCCCTCCAGTTTGAGGATCTTCTGGACTCTGTTCTGGACCAGACGCCCTGGGCAGTCTGTCCCTCTAGATGGGCCCCCCAACCCCAGGAACTCGCGTCTGTTGTTAAACGCTTTCCTACTGGGAATACCCATGGAAGACCCTTGTTCAAATTTACCGGGTTTCTCCACCACCAGAGTGCTCGTTTTACGTTTGAAGTTAACCTGAAACGTTTCTCTAGTGACTCTTGGTGTGACCAAGACTGAAGGATATTCATTTGGAGAGGACGAGAGTGTAACCTCGCCCATGGGACCGCCGGAATTGAGGCTGTAAGCAGCCCCAGGACGGCCATTGCTGTCCTGACTGACACCCCTTGGTTTGTCTGTACTTGAGCCACCGCCACCATGACCTTCTCCATCTTTTCCTGAGGTAAAAAGACCTTCTGAAGGATCGAATCTATGTTGTACCCCAGAAACCTTGTTTCTTGAGAAGGTATCAAGTTCGATTTCTCGCGGTTTAGTAACCAGCCGAGACTTCCAAGATGAACCTGCGACGACTGTAGATTCGTCGCAAGTTGATCCCGGGAGTCCGCAAAAAACAGTAGGTCGTCCAAGTATGGGATGACCGAGATCGCTTTGAGCTTCAGGGGTTCTAAGGCCTCTGCCATGATCTTGGTAAAGATCCTGGGTGAGGATGACAACCCGAAAGGGAGGGCTCTGAACTGAAGATGCCATATCCTGTTCCCCAGGTCTACTGCCAGTCTGAGGAACTGTTGAGATGCTTGGGCAATCGGGACGTGCAAGTAGGCATCCCTGAGGTCCAGAGATGCCATGAAGCAACCGGGTGTCAACAGCTTTGTTATTGAATAAATCGTATCCATCCGGAACCGTTTGTACTTTATTGACTTGTTTAACACTTTTAGGTTCAAGATCAGGCGGAATTTGCCTGAGGGTTTTTTGACCAAAAAAATGTGGGAATAAAAACCCTGACCCTCTTGATGTTTTGGGACCTGTATTATCACTCTCTGACTCATCAGATCCTGTAACAGGTTCGTCATTGCAGTAGCCTTTTCTTTGTCCCGGGGAAGGGTTGTGACATAGAACCTCGTTGGGGGACACTCTGAAAATTCCAGACTGTACCCCTCCGTAATGATTCTTTCCACAAAGGGGCTCGTGGTCATCTGTTTCCACTGTGGGAGAAAAGCAGCCAGTCTTCCTCCCACCGGAAGCAGATCGTCACTTGCTTTTGGTAGTTGGTTCTGAGGGGTTTTTAAATAAGATACCTCCTCTACCTCTTCCTCTTTGGGACCCCCATCTCTTTATTTTCTTCCTTACTCTTATGGGACTGTTGAAAAGGACGAAAATTTTTCTTAGGGTTCTGACCCTTTTTAGGGGGGAAAGCCTTCTTCTTATCTGCCGTTCTGTCAAGAACTTTTTCTAGGTCCTGACCGAACAAAAGGTCCCCTGAGAAAGGCAGACCACAAAGCTTGACCTTAGAGGGGATATCACCCGACCAGGTCTTTAACCAAACTGCTCGCCTGACTGAGTTCACCAGGGCTGCTGACCTTGCAGCCATTTTAATGGACTCAGCAGAAGCATCTGCCATATATTTGATGGCTTTTAAGATTAAGGGGAAGGAATCTATTAGATCCTTTCTTGAGGTGCCTGCCTCGACATGACTCCTTAATTTCTCAACCCAGCACTCTAGATTGCGGGCGACTATTGTGGCAGCCATGGCTGGTTTCAGACTGGTTGCAGTAGAATCCCAGGCCTTCTTTAGGAGGGAATCTGCCCTCTTGTCCATCGGATCTTTCAGGACCCCCATGTCCTCAAAAGCCAGGTCTGTATGACGAGACACCTGTGAGAAAGCTGCGTCTACTTTAGGCTTTTTGTTCCACACCTCTGTCTCACCGCTTTCAAATGGAAACCTTCTTCTAAGGGTCTTTGAAAAAAAGGGGGCCCTTTCAGGGTCCTTCCATTCCTTCTTGACGGTGTCCGAGAGGACTTTGTGGACCGGGAAAACCCGGCTTTTAGACTCATCCAGCCCCTGATACATCTTATCGTGTATGGATAACTGAACCTTCTCTTCCTGGATACCCAGGGTAACATAAATTGCCTTGAGTAAGTCCTCCACTTCGTCTAATGACAATTTAAACTTTGAGCTTTTGCTACTATCATCTTCCTCCTCCTCCTCATCTGAATCCCTGAGAGAGGGGAGAGTACTAGTCCCTTCATCTGCCGAATCCCCCTCTGTTTGACCCGAAACTGGGATTTTCGGACTGGGTGGTGGCTGCTGTGGCTCCCCCAAACTTGAGGAGCCTTGTGAGATCATATCCTTCACTGAGCCTAAAGAGCTTGCCAGCTCCTGGACTGAGGAAAAAAGGTCCTTATACTGTTGTGAAGTTTCCTCTTCCACCAGATTTTTAATGCAGGATCTGCACATTGGTTTTTGCCAAGAATCCCTTAAAGGATTTTTGCAAGACTGGCATTTCCTGGGTGTATCCAAGTGCCTAGCTTTGGTTGTGGATTTTTCCTGTAACGAGATGAAACCAAAGTTACCATCTCCAAAAAAATTTTTTTTTTTTTTTTTTTTTTTTTTTAAAAAACACCCAAGTGCCGCCACCAGAATAAAACCAAAGGCCTGGACTAAGTGCCACCACCACTAACGGTTATACAGACCAAGAGCGTTTTAACCTGGACTGGTAACCACAGGCTCCCTCAGGGAGGAACAACAAAACACAAAATTAAGCCCAATATAGTAAGAATAAAAGGCACCGCTGTACCCCTCTTACCTGGGCCTGACCGGTGCTTGCAGCGCCTGTATCCGCCGGTGTTGTCTGTCTCTCCTCCATTGTAGAGCGCAGTCACATGAGTAGCTGGAGATTGACTCCATTTTAAATTTTCCCGGCCGCCCGCGTCATCATCGGGGGCCGGAAACGGAAGCACCGGTCACCTGACCTGCCCCACAGATGCTGCGTTCCAGGCGCTGGGAACCAGCAGCGCCACGCCCCCCCCGGAAACGGCGTCACCGTGCGTGACGCGGTCGCCAGCCGGGACCCGGAACTGAGAATGCGGACCACCGCCGACCTGCGCCGGCTACCGCTCGGTCACCTGGACCTCTACCGCAGTTCCTGGGCACAACGACACCGTCCCCTGGGAGGCCGAAAGTTCCGCTGAACCGGAGCGTCTGGGGACTCCTGAACGCCCCCTCCCCGTGAAGAGGGGTCAGGATGGTCGCCGCCAACAATATACAGCAAGGTAAGCTCAAAAAAACTCTCCGCCTTGAGAGAGACAGCTCCCTGGTTCCCTGTGATGCTTCCACCATGGCGGAGGAAACACAATAACTGAGGCCATGGTGGAAGAGGAGGGATCTTAAAGGATCACGTGTGTTTCCTGAGAAATGGGCGGAGCTGCGCTCTCTCCAAGGTTGTCCTGAAAGGCGATTGGAGAAAATTACATGCCAAATGTGGCATGTATGGGGGTGAGGAGTGGGATAAGAGGAAGTTCCAAATTTGGGTGGAACTCCTCTTTAAATTGACACTAAGAAATATCCTTTTACCTCAAAAATTATCTATACACATTCACTACTTAATGAACCTGTCATCTATTTTTCCTAGAGCACACTGTGTCAGCGTATGCAATGCATGGGTTGGCTCCACCCCGTGACCCCATAGGACAACCCTCTGAGAAGAAATAAAGGCATAGGATTTGCACTACCTAGTGTTCCTATTTTGTTCTCTCTGGGACAGCTAATTGAAACTTCATCCATCAATAACAGTTATGGCTCCCACCCTGGTTGAGCCTCTCCAGAGATTGTAGACTCCCAAATCCTCCCTTCGGGAGTGCACTTATGCCAGGGTGCGATATTACAGCCTAAATGGTTGCCGACCTTACCTAATGGGCGTACTGGAGACCAGGTGTAATGGTATCCAGGCTCTACCCTATGCTTGAATTAGTTCCTATGTGTGCTCTGCTGTGGAAGAATTTTATATGAGTGTCTGATATACGCTCCTCGTCACCCGGAACTGTAAGTAACACTGCTAGAAACCGGAGGTTATCCTCCAGTTGTTAGTCCCACCTTCTGTGCCCCAACGAGACAGCCAGAGGCAAGTAGGAATGGTGGTTTAGCTAGGGGGGGCTGTGTCCTACTTTCAGGTGATGGCAGGTCTGGGGATGCCCAGGATCTTGTGACAGGCAAGGCCATCTTACCTTGTGCTCCTTCGGGGTACTATGAGTGTGCCCACACCAGAGACCAAGGCACACTTACAGGGCCTCAAGGCATTCCTCCACAAGACAGAGCAAAGTTGCTGGACTTGCGGTTCTCCAGCCATGACTTCTCAATCGGTCTGTGAAGGCCGTTTTAAAAATGCAACTATAGGCGAACAGGCAGAGTCAAAGATGGTGAAGGAGTATATTTGCCAGGCAGTGGCAGAAAATGTTCAAGAGGTTTCAAGGAAATTTTAACGTGCAAGACTTAGCACTGCACAAGCAGTCCATAGCATCCTCTCCTGAGTTAGGGCAGGTGGAGGTGGACTCCTATTTGGAGTCCGAGGATTCTTTGAATTCACCCATGTACCACAATTTTTTACTGCTGTCAAACAGGCGATTGGGGGGGGCGAGCTGGATCAGCCTCCTCAAAAGGTTAGGAAGTATTTTCACAATCTGAAGAAAGCTCTACCTATTTTTCTGGCTATGTTTGAGATTAAAGCGGATGTGCGCTCCAAAAAAAAAAAAAAAAAGCCAGCAGCTACAAATACTGCAGCTGCTGACTTTTAATATTAGGACACTTACCTGTCCTGGAGTCCAGCGCCGTCCGCAGCAGAGGACGAGCGATCGCTCATCACTCTGCTGCTCCCCCCTCCATCCACGGTGAGGGAACCAGGAAGTGAAGCGCTCCGGCTTCACCGCCCGGTTCCCTACGGCGCATGCGCGAGTCGCGCTGCGCCAGCCTATTGGCTCCCGCTGTGTGCTGGGAGTCGAGTGTTCCCAGCACACAACCGGGGGGATAAAGGGAAAACCGCCGCTCCAGATGACACTCTTCAGTGGTGAGTAAAGTTCAAAAACCCAAATGGGTGCAGGCAATGCGTGGTGCAATATAAGGAAAGAAAAATGGACAGCCGCATTACAATGGATGAAAAGACTTAAAAATAGTGCCTGTTTATTCCAGTCAAAAAACTAAAACAGCAAAAACAGCAAACAGTGTGGTAACAAAAGCTGACGCGTTTCACATCGACAACCGGGGGGGGGGGGTGACGGGATGTGACGAAATGCTCGTAATCTGCCGAGAATACTGGGCCGGAAGTGGGTGCAAATACCTGTCTTTAGACAGGTATCTGCACCCCCTTGAAAGGTGTCAAATGTGACACCCGTGAGGGGAGGGTTCCAATCAGCGCAAGTTCACTTTAGGATGGAGCTCCGCTTTAAGGAGTTGATTGAAGAGGAATGGGCAAAGCCAGACAAGAAGGTTAGTCCGCAGAATAAGCTAGCCAAGCTCTATCCCTTTTGCCCAGAGGAATTAAATGCATGGGATAATGGGAACGGAGTTGATGCCGCATTGCAGACTTGCTTATCACGTTACCTTGCCCCTGGACGATCCCGTAACCTTTAGGGATGTCAAGGATAGAAGTCTAGATATGGGCTTAAAGAGGATCCAGCTGGCAGCTGGTATTGCATGTTGGCTGGCAGTAGCCTTGACCTCAGTAGCCAGTCATGAGGGCTTCGGTAGTCTCTGGAGGTGCGCCAGGTAGTCAGGGAGCAGACCTGTCATTATTGAAGCTGAAGGGAGCTAATTTTGTGGCCAAGGCAGTGGTGGACCTGGTCTGGTTGTCTTCTAGGATAATGGTGCAGTTGATGGCTGGCAAATGGGCCTTGTGGCTGAAACATTGGATAGCAGATTCTGCTTCTAAACAGCTGTGTTTGGTACCCTATATAGTAAAGCAGGGATCTGCAATTAGCAGACCTCCAGCTGTTGCAAAACTACAAGTACCATCATGCCTCTGCCTCTGGGTGTCATGCTTGTGGCTGTCAGTGTCTTGCTATGCCTCATGTGATTTGTAGTTCTGCAACAGCTGGAGGTCCGCTAATTGCATATCCATGTAGTAAAGATTACTTTTTTAGCAAAAATGGGCTATTCCTCTTTTAGAGGGTTGAGGGAACAAATTCAGGATTCTTGGGTGATTTCGGTAGAGAAGACGGGAGTGGAGTTGTTGGATGCCCCACCCTGAAGACCATTTCATCAAGACTCAAATACTCGGTGCACCACTACTTTTAGAATACATACTGGAATAGAAAATGTTTTTTAAGCCTAAGTTTTGTGTCACTTTAATTTGTGTTTCTCCTCTTCCTCTGTCATATTTGGCATGTCCATTATTATTTTTTTGATTCACCTAGTTTAGACAGGTACCTGCTGCCACTGTTCTCCTAACACCCGCCTGCAGTTTTTGGGGACACATCACAGGTCCAAGAAGAATGCCAGACCATTTACAAGGCACAGCATGCCTCGTGCATGCGCAGTGGATAGCCAGTCACAAGCAGGCTGCCCAAAATTAACATGCAGCATAAGGCACCGAAAACAAGAAACTGTCCGGGTGAGGACAGCGCCGGATCCCTGGACAGGCGAGTCTGTTTATGAAAAGTCAGCAGCTACAGTTTTTGTGGCTGCTGACTTTTCATTGTATAAAGGTGGTTGGAGGAGCGCTTTAAGCTCCTTGCGCTGTGAGAAGCCCTCCAGATCTACCAGGGAATGTCCTGCTGAGCCTTCATAGTTCTAAGACCACATACCTGTCCCTTTGCTGCGATATGGCACTTTAAAAAACTTCACCACTCCATACAGGTTAACCACCGTTCCTTCCTTTATCTGGTCCAGCTTGGTATAAACGTACTTCTGTGCAGAGCCCTAAAACACAAATGTGTGCAATTAGTAGAGAGCCACTTCCACATAGTGTGCATTGTACAACCAGGACCTTCCCGCTACCTACACTCATCATTACACAGACACAGCACAGCCTGTACGCAGCTCTGCTCTTCCTGATCTCCCCGCCGTACACTCAGAGCGGAGGGGGCGGAGGTGACGTCAGACGGGTGGTGACGTGCTGTGTTTACGGAAGTGAATTGCAGAATGAGACCAGGCGGGGGATTGTTGTCTCGCGCTGTGCTGTGTAATGCAATGTGAGAAGAGCGTTGTCACACTGCTGGATGGGGAATACACTGCTATGCAATATGTGCCCGATCTCCGCATAGCGTACAAGACCAGAGGCAGGTTTAAGAGGTTGTGCAGGGTGCCAAAGGCAATACGTAGTAATGCGATGGATTGCGGGAGGGGGCATGCATGTCAATGGTAATTGGCACAAAGTCCTTCTTTCCTCATCTGTCCCTCATTTTGGTCTGATCCATATAGCTGTATATAAAACGTCTTTCAAAAAGTGTTTCACGGTGCTTTCATCAGAATACAAAATTGCTGCATTTGTAAATGTCAAAAGTCAGCAATTGTGGGTTTAACTAATCTCCTTTTTCTTATAAATCTACTTTGAAGCAGGGGCCCTAGAGAATAAAATGGTGGTGGGCGTTGTTGCAATTTTTTATGTCATATGGTTTTTGTGCAGTCGTTTTCAACCGCAATTTTTTGTTGGGAGAGAATACACTTTAAGTACTTGTTCTTTCACCTTGAAGCGGAGTTCCACCTAAAAATGGTCATAGATCTTCCGGGCATAGATCATCTCAGTGACCTACGCCACGTCCGGCACCTACTTTGTCCCACAGCCCCCCCCCCCCCCCGCGCTGTCCTCTGAGAGACACACAGGTCCCAGAAGACATCAGGGACCAGTGGGATAGCGCAGCCAAAGCGATTGGCTTTGGGTGCCGACATCGTGGGCGCCCAGGACAGGTAAGTGTCCATATATTAAAAGTCAGCAGCTGCTGTATTTGTAGCTGCTGACTTTATCAGGGCCAGCCTTAGGTGTTCAGGCGTCCTGTGCGAGCTAATCCTGTGGCGCCCCCCTATCTTCACCCCTCACCCCCTGGTCACCTAAACATACACAAAGATGTCCCTTATATCCTCCTCCCCTTCTGTGTGTAGGCTGCCTATAAAAAGTAAATACTTTTTATTTATTTATTTATATCTGAAAAAGTAGATGCATGCAGGTCCAGGGGCTCAGTGTGACTTACCTTTCGGTGGACGGTGCGGCTTTGCATTTAAAAATGGCACCGCCCTACGCTTAGATGTCACTACTCATGCGCCATCTGCCCGAAAATAGCCAAGCCTTTTCGAGCTTTCCCGAGCAGCGGAGGCACATGCACAGTGTGCCTGTCTGGGCCAGCACCAGCATTTTTTTATCAGGTGCCGCAGATTGCTCTTCACCCAGTCCCAGGGCAGGGGGCCTGGCAGCGCGCAGGAAGACCTGGCAGCGCCTGCTGCTGTCAATCGTAGGAATCGGACTCCTGTGATGATGATGTGAGTAAGTGACTGCGACTCACATTCTGCAAGCTGTGATGGCCGCATGGCGCCCCTGGTGCCCTGTGCGGCCGCACAGCTCGCACACCCCAAAGGCCCGCCCTGCTGGTGATGCTGTGCATGGCAGCCATTCAGCTTTGATAATAATACCTGAAGGCTGATTGTTTTCTGTCCAGAGCTGTAGCAGAATTTCATGGAAAGCTCTCAAAAAGGTGATTGAGGTTGGCAGTTGAGAAAAGAGGGGTGATCTATCTTTAGTGCAGAGCTTTACCCTTCAGGCTTTCCTCAGCACCCAGAATCCTTTTCAAAGTTTTAGTGGAGACCCTAGCTCTTCTGTGTCTACACTTGATTACAGTCATCCCTTAGATTAACTTCTATTAATAGCATCTTCAAAGGAACAACTGCAGAAGGACGTTTGTCAGACTCTTCAATGTATGGAAGATTCGGGATGGTTAATTAGCTACAAGAAAGCAAATCTTCAGCCCACACAGGTATTTCCCTTTCTGAGACACAGTATATCATTAATTCTTAAGAGAAAAAAATATTTTCAGAGAAGAAAATATCTTGAAGATCTGCAAATGTACTGGAGAGTGCAAAAGAAGGTGTAGCTCTGTGTAGAAACCAATTAGCTTCCCATTATTTTTCCATCAAAGCTTAAAGTGGTTGTTAAGCCACTCTAACGTGTTTGTACCATCAGCACTGTCTCCCAATGCAGTGTCCCCCTCTGTGTGTGATTTATAAAAATATATTCTGCAAATACCTCATTTCAGAGCGGAGATCACATGACCTGCCGGATCTCTCCTTTCCTCCTCTGAAGATGCAGCTGACTGAAGTCAGTCGGGAGGGAAAGAGAAAGGGAGGAGAAGAGATCCGGCCGGTCATGTGATCTCCTATCTTTGTCTTTATTCCACCCGAAGTAAAAAGAACACTTTGGTAGTAGAGAAATTGCCTAAATCTCAGAAGAAGTCCTGTCAAATTGGTTGATATTATGGAAGTTAAATACAGATGCAAGCTCTTGGGGATGGGGAGCCTAGCTCAGGGCAGTTGATCGCTAATGAAATCAAGGGTCTTTTTCAATTGGAGAGGATTAAATGCAGTGGCCAGAACCTTCTGAACCTTTCAGGATAAGATCAAAGATCTCTATGAACCAGAGTTCTATAAGACAATTCGACAACAGCTGCCCCTCTTGAACAAGCAGGGGGATGCAAAAGTTCAGCCCTGATGGAAGTAACAACTGCTTAATAACAATTGTTACTACGTGTATTGGGAACACTACAGATTTAGCGGGAATTTCTCACATTCATTTGTTTTGTCACCTTTCATATATCATTTATTAATTTACCTGGTAGCGCGGGGGATTACCCATTCAGTTTTCAAAACTCATTCATAGCCACCTTGGGCCCCTGCTTTAACCACTCCCCTATAGGCAAATGACGGGTGGGCGGTGGCTTTGTTATCCTGAGTATAGATCACATGATGTCCTCTCAGGAAGCGCTAATCGCTTATAACAATTTCTTTTTTTTTTGGGGGGGGGGGGGTATTTCTACTGTCCTTGCATTTTAGGGCCTCAAATGAGACCATCAATACATCAGGATGATACATTTTCAGATATATACCATAGTTTGTGGACTCTATAACCTTCACACAGACTAAATAATATACACTGATTTGGGTTATGTTCACCAAAGAAATTCAGCAGATTACATTTTGGGCTACATTTATAAAGAACAATTATTTATTTGCAAAATTTTATAACAGAAACGTTTCTTTTAAATGTTCAGTTTGTTTTAGTTTATTAAGCAAAATAATAAGAAACCCAGTGGTGATTAATAAATACCACCAAAATAAAGCTTTATTTGTGTGAACAAAATTATAAAAATGTAGTTTGTGTAAAGTGCGAAAGCACTATAAGCTGAAAATTGGCCTGGGCAGCAAGAGAGTTAAGCCCTGTACACACGATCGGTCCATCCGATGAGAACGGTCCGACTGACCGTTTTCATCGGTTCACCGATGAAGCTGACTGATGGACTGATGTGCCTACACACCATTGGTTCATGAACCGATCGTGTCAGAACGCGGTGATGTAAAACACAACGACGTGATGAAAAAAAGAAGTTGAATGCTTCCAAGCATGCGTCGACTTGATTCTGAGCATGCGTGGATTTTTAACTGATGCTCGTGCATACTAATGATCGGTTAGCCGTCCATCGGTTCAATTTTAAAGCAAGCCCTTTGTTTTTGGACCGTAGGATAACGGACCGATGGGGCCTACAGATGATCTGTTTAAACCGATCGTGTGTACGCAGCTTATAAGTGTATGGTATTGAAGTGGCTAAAGTATAACTAATGTGACAGGAAGTCAGGTAAATCTGTGGGTGTTGTCACAGACGGGAGATACATTTCTGCCTTGTTTAGGCAATTCACCAATTACTATTAGGTTTAGGGCGTTGGAAAACTTTAGCTGTTCAGAATGAGGCAATTAAGGCCTCTATAAGTTATCCAAAGGATGACTACTGATTGCTGCATCCTGAGGCTTTTTGTGTTAAGGAGAGCAGTGAGAAAGACTTCTGAAGAGGTGGTTGTTGATTTTTGCTGTATGACCTGCAGTGTCTGCCCAGCAGTAGGCTGTGCCAGACTCCATAGATAGGTTCCTGTGTAGTGAAGATAGACGACCCAAGTGGCCAGGGTTTATTTTATGTTTTGTTTTGTTTATGATGTTTGGATGCTTGCACTTGTTTTCAGCAATTTGGAAGAATAAACCAAACTGTTTGTTTTCAAAGAGTTAACCCCTTACACAAAATAAACTTTTTTTTAGAGGAGGGATTAGAACACCTGTCAGTTTTTATTGCTGTCTGGGTTCCTATTAAAGATTCACCCTCTCTATTTGCCTTGTTTATTATCATTGTAAAAAAAAAAAAAACAAAGGAAAAAAAAAAACAGGAATAAAGGGGAAATTTTCCAATGGGGATACTAGTTTTGGTGACATCCAACGATTTTCTCACTTTGGAGTGGGGTGCTATTACTTCCTGTTTTGGTTATGGGACAGGTAGTAAAGGGAAATCTCCCCAATGGGACACAGATGGCAAAACAATCTGACAAGAGTTACTACCGTGTTTCCCCGAAAATAAGACACCGTCTTATATTTTTTTTTCCTCAAGAAATCTCACTATGGCTTATTTTCGGGGGGTGTCTTATTTTTATTACAGAAAATAAAGGTTGCCTACCTGAACCACACTTGCGCTTCTTAGCATTTCCTCTGTCCACCTGTAGACTGAGATTATCGTATTCTGCACGCCATTTTTGGACCATTCGGATATCCAACTTCTTCTCTTTGCACTCATCTTGTCTGGCTGTACAGAAAGATAGACCAGCAAAGCTGATGTGGAGCAAAGTGGAGCTGGGGTGATCTCTTTGGGCACAGTAGCAGCTTTTCCCCCTATCCCCTGGTGTTTGTGTGGGGTGAGAGAGGGGTTTGCTGGTCAGTGCTGGGAGAAGCTTTACAGCTTTTTCACAGCGTTCTTCTCCTCACTTCAGCTCCAGTACAGTACCGTACGCCTATCACGTGTTGTTTCCCGCGCCGCGCCGTTACGCATACGACACTACGTCTTATTCTCGGAGATTCGCCACGTCTTATTTTCGGAGATTCGACACTACATCGCTACGTCTTATTTTCGGAGGGGTGTCTTATATTTCGATCTTGTGTCGAAATCCCGCTACGGCTTATTTTCGGAGTACGTCTTATTTTCGGGGAAACACGGTATATCATTCTCCCTTACTCTGTCCAAAATTAGTCTTGCGTTTAGTTCTACTTTAAAGTGGTTGTAAACTTCTGAAATGAAAAATTAACAAAGCATATCCTTCTATAGTGTGTACTTTCCTCAGTCCAAAGCACATAAGTGTGATCTGCTGTTTCCTTCCTCTGCTTTCTTCAGAAGTCACTTCTGACACTTCTGATTATGAAGACTCCAAGGGATCCAGGGAGATGTGGGAGGGCTGTGATTGACAGCTTAAGTTGTGCATGTTTCCATTAGGAGATTGTATAGAGAGGGTTATGTCCTTTCCCTCCACTCAGGTCTTAAATTACACCTGGCTCCTTGATCTATGCTGTGCATATATGTAACGGTTTACAACCACTTTAGGTAAACTTGTGCTGTACAGAAAACTAATGATAAATATACCAAGGCTGTTTCTGGAGGCTCCCAAAGTTCATGTGCAAGTGAATCTGTGATTACATGTATTCCAGGCTGGTCATTTAGTTTGACCCAGAAACGATAGAGAGAAAGGAGTCACCGCTCCAGGTGGGATCACTAAATGGTTACAGGTGGTGCAGGATACCGAGGGTGCTGGCGGTGCACTAAGCAAAATGAAGACAAAGAAAGAAACAAGGAACAGCCGACGCGTTTCGCACAGGATCAGTGTTTATTCAAGCCATGAATAAGCACTGATCCAGTGCGAAACGCGTCGGCTGTTCCTTGTTTCTACTGCTGTGACCCTATTTTTGTACATGCTGTCTATTGAATAAAAGACCACCCATCAGGTTTTGGAGTGCGGCTATCCATTTTTCTTTGTCTTCATTTTAGTTTGACCCAGAATGTGTCACTTTGGAGGACAAAAATGTGCTTTAAATATTTTTTTTGGGAGAAATGTATATAGGCTAAAATTACTGACCTGTTAAAAATACTAGTTGTTTGCCTTTATTTAGTTATAGTACCGTACTTTGAGTCAATGGACCATTATAAACACATAGGGCCAGATTCAGGTAGGAGAGCGAATCTTTATTTTGGAGTAACGTTTCTCATTTACGTTACTCCGCCGAAACTTTAGGAGCAAGTACTGTTATTCACATAGCACTTGCTCCTAAAGTTGCGGCTGCGTAGCGAAAATGAGCTGGCGGAATTCAAATTGGGTGGGTAGGGGGCGTGTATTATTTAAACTAGGTGCGATCCCGCGGCAAACGTACTGCGCATGCGTCGACTGTCAGTGCGCTTGCTCCAAATTCTGTCAGTGAACGTCAATGACGTCAATCCCCATTCACGTACGTTTTCGCAAACGACACAAAATTTTTTAAATTCGACGCGATGACGACGGCCATACTTAACATAGGATACTCCACCTAGGGGGCATGTTTTTCTTTACACCGCGTATCGCTTACGGAAACGTCGGAAAGTCACTGCGTCGGGCCCGAGTACGATCGTAAATTGCCGATTCTCGCTGATTAACATATTCTCGGCGTTAATCAGCGGGAACGCCCCGAGCGCCATTTTTAAAATTGCAGTTCCGATACGACGGCGAAATACAATTACGCCGCTCGTATAAAGAACTCCAACCTGGCGTTTCTTGTTTTCTGCTTACAGAAAACAGAAACGCCAGCTCAAAGTGAGAGTTATGCTGGTGTATCACTGATACTCCAGCGTAACTCTACCTGAATCTGGCCCATAGACATTAAAGTTATAGTTCCTGATCATGTTCCAGCTCAGTGTCACAGAAACTGCAAAACACAGAAGATCTGTATAACAACCAGGCCACCTTAATTTTCAGAAGTAGCAGTCAGCAATAGGAGCTTATTTATTTCTCTCAGATCAGGTTTCTAAGAATGGATATATTTCAAGCCACTGTGGGCTATATAAATGAAACAGCATGCAGTTATTAGGAAGTGCCTATAATAGTAGGAGCCCTTGCAAAAGCTTTTATCTAAGGACTGTCTTATTTTAACAGTGAGTTAGAATGCTGTGGATTGGAAGAGGTTGGTCCCCGAACAGTAGGTGTCTGTACATAATATGAGTGTGAATTATTTCAATGCAACTACAGTGTACTTGATTAGAGTAAAAAGTAATTTAGAATATAGCTGTTTGGAGTATAACACTGTGGGTGTCCATGAATAAACAAACATTTGATTTCTGAGGTTCCCATAACCACTATATGTTAAAGCGGATTTCCACCCAGGAAAACAACATTTGCCCATCTTGCCTAAAAAAATTAAATACAAAAAACGTGAAAAAATAAATAAAAAAAAAACTCACCCGAAATACCTGTTGCTATGCGGAAGTCCGTAATCTGCCTCTTCCACACCGCGGTGTCTTTTCTCCTGCTTCTTCTGCTTGTGAATGGGGCGCGCTGCTTTCTGGGAACTGTGTGTGTTCTCAGAGAGCAGCCGCCCATTCACAAGCCAGCGTGAGACTCACGCAGGCGCAGTAGCAAATGGGCAGTGAAGCTGTGCGGCTTCACTGCCCGTTTCCCCTAGTGTGAATGGCAGCGCGGGACCTGGATCGATCGTGGGACCGGCATCGGGAGGGCCATCAGCGCGGGCAAGTAGGACAAGGTAAGTGTCCTTATTAAAAGTCAGCAGCTACACTGTTAGTAGCTGCTGACTTTTATAAAAAAAAAAATTGCAGGTGGAATTCCACTTTAACTATTTTTAATAAACATTACCAAGCTATCTATTGACTGATGACGGCATTCAACAACCCATTGTATTCTAGCAGAAATAAGCTAGAATGTGAATAGTGACATGCATGCAATGCCAACTAGTTTTCCTTCCTTTTTTCTCTCAGGCCGCGTACACGCGATCGGTCTAAACCAATGAAAATGGACTGAAGTTCAGTTTCATCGGTCCAAACCCGACCAGATCCAGACCGTGTGTACGGCCCATTGGTCTGTTGTCCTTTGGAATAAAGTTTTAAAACTTGCTTTAAAATCGGACTGATGGACGTCTGACCATGGGTCCAAACCGATGGTTAGTACGCAAAAGCATCGGTTCAAAAACCCGCGCATGCTCAGATTCAAGTCGACGCATGCTTGGAAGCATTGAACTTCGTTTTTTTCAGCACGTCATTGTGTTTTACGTCACCACGTTCTGACACGATCGGTTTTTGAACTGATGGTGTGTACGCAGACCATCAGGCAACGGTTCGTCGGCCCATTCTCATCGGGTGTACGCGGGCTTAGGATAATAAATAAATAAATATAGTTGCCTAATTATCTCACAACAACTTTTTCAAAATGGTCCTATATGTGGGAAATACATATAACTGAAATGTTATGCAAGAGCTGTGTGCTTATTAATCTGCGCACAAAGTCCACCAGGCCCTAAAATATAACTTTTATTTTACCTTCATTAAAACTAGCAAACATTGGAAAATAAAGGAAATGCTTTTAAAGTTCCTACAGATACATGCAAATAGTAGAGGAGCAATAGAATAGAAAAGAAGCTGCCCAGAATAAAAATTCAAGTAAAAAAATGCCCATATCATGTTGACCAAACTGACAATACCGCCTCAAAATTAACTTATGCCGAGTACACATTAAACTTTTGCTGTCTGACAACAAAAGATTGAGAGCAGGTTCTCTATTTTTCCGACGGAAAAAGTTCCTATCGGAAAATCCACTCATCTGTATGCAATTCCGACACGCAAAAAAAATGCATGCTCAGAATCAAGCAGAAGAGCCGAACTGCCTATTGAACTTCATTGATCTCAGCTCGTCGTACGTCTTGTAAGTCACCGCGTTCTTGACAGTCGTAATTTCCGACAGCATTTG
Organism: Rana kukunoris; assembly: GCA_029574335.1. Taxonomy (NCBI): domain Eukaryota; kingdom Metazoa; phylum Chordata; class Amphibia; order Anura; family Ranidae; genus Rana; species Rana kukunoris. Next base: position 171,976,153 of record CM056051.1, on the reverse strand, counting down.
TGTGTATGCAATTCAAGTTTGAGCCAACATTCCGTTGGAAAAAAAAAACACGTTTTTCTTGTCGGAATTGCCGATCGTGTGTATGCGGCATAATTCTCTGCAAAGTCCTGATAATAAGTAGCACAAAAAATATATAAAAACCCCAACGCCACCAATTCACATATACAAGGGCTTTGCCAGGAATAAAATGCCATAAACTAAAAATGTAATGTTCTGAAACAAAACAACAAGCATGTGCATAATGGTGGCTGCCCACCACCTATAAGCCTGCAGAGAGAGCTTTTGGCCAGGAAAACCGGCCGTGTGTATGCTTCCTCACAGTTCTCCCATCGGGAAAACAGCCGGGAATCCCGTCAGGAAAAAAGAGAACCTGCTGTCTATTTTCCCGTCGGGATTCCCAGCATTTTTTTTTTCCTCCAGATCTACTACTTACCTATGGGAAAGACTCAGAGGTGTATTTAGGTTTTGTGCTGCCCTAGGCCTGACTAAACTTGCACACCCCCTAATTTAAATATGACCCACCCCTTCCTGTCAAAGCCACACCCCTGTCATATTCATGGGAAGAGGACAGAGGGATGCCCTGGGAGAAGGACAGAGGGTTGCCATGAGTAACGGACAGAGGGACGCCGTGGGAGGAGGACAGAGGGATGCCATGGGAAGAGGACCGGCTGGCCGCCCCCCCGCAAAGTGCCGCCCTAGGCCTGGGCCTTGTTGGCCTAGGCCATAATACATCCCTGGAAAGACTGTGAGGCAGTGCCAATGGAGCATACACAAGGCCGGGATTCCTGGCCAAAGCTCCATGGTAGTTTTCCTGCTGGGTTCTCGGCTTTCCCCTCGGTTTTCGCCGGACTTTTTACCGCCGAGAAAACCGTGCGCGTGTACAGGGCTTTAGTATACCAGTTGCATCATGACATCATCAACGTCCCTTGTAGTACCGCTAGTTCACCACTGGAGACATAATTACTAATATCCATCTCCAAAACAGCTCACCAGGGGCATACAGACACCAATTTTTGTTAATTTCATTGAACGTATAATAAGCCTAGGTTCACACTGGGTACGATTTGGAACGATTTGAGATGCGATTTTACATGTCAAATCGCATCTCAAATCGTCGGCAATGACACCGTCCTAGTCGATTTCAAAAAATAGTTCCTGTACTACTTTTTGCGATTTCGGGCTGCGATTTACATTGATATCTGTGCAGAAACCTGCACAGATGTCTCTTAACCACTTAAGCCCCGGACCAATATGCTGCTAAATGCCCAGAGGCGTTTTTACAATTCGGCACTGCGTCGGTTTACCAGACAATTGCGCGGTTGTGCGACGTGGCTCCAAAACAAAATTTGCGTCCTTTTCTTCCCACAAATAGAGCTTTCTTTTGATGGTATTTGATTGCCTCTGTGATTTTTATTTTTTGCGCTATAAACAAAAACAAAGCAACATTTTTGAAAAAAAAAACAATATTTTTTACTTTTTGTTGTAAGAAAAATTGAATAAACTAAATTTTAGTAAACATTTAGGCCAACATTTATTCAGCCACATGTCTTTAGTAAAAAAAAATCGCAATAAAAAAAAATTTGCTACCTAGCGGCAACAGTGACACTAATACACCGATCAGAAAAATTATCGCTTAGTGACACTGGCAATAGGGAGTGAAAGGGTTAACTAGGGCGGTGATCAAGGGGTTAAAACTTTATTAGGGGGGGTACAGGGGCTACCCTGAACCTAACACTACCTGCCTGTCACACTGCCTGTCACACTGACACTACATGCAGTGATCATACATATATGATCACTGCATGCTGTGACAGGGGGTGGGGGGTGATTGCAAGGGGTTAAATGTGCCTATGTGTACTGGTGTCAGTGTAGTGTTGGTGCAGACTTACTGTGCCTCTTATCTCATCTCGGCGGTCTCGGCGCTGCATCACTTCCTCTGCTTGTGTTTACATTTTACAGGCAGAGGAAGTGACACGGCGGCGGCGCACAGGATTGGCTGAAAGGGATCCTGAGGGGGCGGACAGAAAGGAACAGCCGCCCCCTCAAGACGGATCGCTCCCGCAGGTAAGCCGCCCGCCGCACGCAGCGGAGGGGGTCCCGCTCGGACCCCCGAACCGCTAGTAGGCAGGGACATAAATTTACGTCCATCTGCCTGTCCAAGCGCTTTTGTGGACGTAAATAGGCGTGCGGCGGGCGTTAAGTGGTTAAATCACGGCCGAAATCGGGACTGTCAGCGGGAGTGAAATTGTGCGAGTTCAGCTGAATTCGCATGGCTTCACTCCCGCAGGCCGCAGCCCAGTGTGAACCTGGCCTAAAAGTTGTATTTTAGGGCGTTGTGGGCTTTGTGTGCCACAAGACATGCATTCAGCTCTCAGTGTAATTTTCCAGTTTCTCTTAGGATAATTATACTATGTGAAATGTTAGCCATATTTTTAGTTTAACAATGAGCAGTGGTAATGTTTTCCTTTCTTTCCTGTCAATGTATGGGCTGATCTTGAATAAGCATGTGTTCACAAGCTATGTTTTTTAATATGTTCCAAGTGGTCAGATAAGTCTTGGCTAAACCATCTTCAAATAAAACAGTATGAACTGAAAAGGTTAAGGTACATCTGTGCTGCAGTGTACAATAAAGTATTATCAGATGATAATGCGTTTTAGATCTCTGTACTCTATAAAAAAAAAAAAAAGCTGAAAGTCTTGCTTTAATCCCTGTAATTTCAGGTATTTGACAGCACAGAAGCTTAAAAATTACTTTAATAGCTTTAAACACCCCAAACTGGTTTCTCTTTTACTGTGAACTAAAGCTACTGTATATTATTTATATTTTATATCACTTTGCTGTTAGTTTCTTAAAGAGAACTGTGTTTCCAGAGTGAGTATAGTTTTAAAACCAGCTTCGGTATACATTGGGCCGGATTCAAAAAGCACTTACGCCGACGTAACTCACCTTTTCCGGGCGTAGCATAAATATGCTCCCGGCGTATGTGTGCGCCACAGTCACAAACCAAGATACGCCTAAAAATAAATAAACGTATCTTACTTACGCCGGCGTGGCGTGGGCGCAAATATGGTCTGGACGTATGTTGCTTCTCCCATTGATTAGGCATTCACATATGCAAATGAGGGAAATACGGCGATTCACGAACGTACTTGCGCCCGGCGCATGATATACGCGGTTTGCGTACGTTTTACGTCCGGCATAAAGTTACTTCCCATAGATGAGGCGCAACCCATGCAAAGGTATGGACCAGGGAACACAAGCCTACGTATTGTACGTTGGACGTCTGTGAATATGGGCCGACGTGGGTCTGGCTGGGCGTAGGTTACGTTAACGGCGTACACAGTAATCCAGCGTATCTTAAGCAGTTGTTCCGACGTGGTTGTGTGCATGCGCACGGGGATACGTCCACGTCTCGACGCAGGCGCAGTTCGTTTTAAGTATTTGTCTGGCGCCCGGCCCATCATTTGCATGGGGTCATGCTTCATTAGCATGGATCCCGCCCACTTCCACCTACTTCCACTTACGCCGACTTACGCCTACGAAATATACGCCACGCTGGTGCAACGTTGGGAGCATTTTCTTTGTGAATTCCATGCTTGCCTCTCTGCGCTGCGTCGGCGTAGCGTAAAAGAGATACGATACTGTGGCATAAATATGCGCCGATGTCTGTGAACCTGGGCCAAAGTGTTTTTAGTTGTAATGTCACTGCAGAGCTGCACAGTGCACTGTGCTTGCTGTGCGGTGACAGGCAGGGCCATCCAGAATCCAGAGAGGTGCAAAATGATGCAACATGTTTGCTTTAACTGCTTGCCGACCGCCCACCGCAGTTATACGGCGGGACGGTGGCACTGCTGGGCGAGAGCACGTAGCTCTACGTCCTACCTTTAGCGGCCGCTAGGGGGTGCGTGCGCGCCGCCGGCGGCCCGCGCGCGCACCCCCGCTCGTCCCCCGTGTCCCGCGCGTGTGCCCGGCGGGCGCGGTCGCCGCCAGGCACGCGCGCTCGTTCGTTACAGAGTGGGGAACGGGAGGTATGTGTGTAAACACATAGCTCTTGTTCCTGTCAGCGGGGGAAACGCTGATCTTCTGTTGATACAATGTATGAACAGAAGATCAGTGTTTTCCCCTACTGAGTTCACCCCCCCATACAGTTAGAACACAAGCAGGAACACACTTAACCCCTTCCCTGCCCCCTAGTGTTAACCCCTTCACTGCCAATGGCATTTTTATAGTAATCCAATGCATTTTTATAGCATTGATCACTATAAAAATGCCAATGGTCCCAAAAATGTGTCAAAAGTGTCCGATGTGTCCGTCATAATATCGCAGTACCAAAAAAAAATGCTGATCGCCACCATTACTAGTAAAAAAAAATATTAATAAAAATGCCATAAAACTACCCCCTTTTTTGTAAACGCTATAAATTTTGCGCAAACCAATCAATAAACGCTAATTGCGATTTTTTTTTTACGAAAAATATGTAGAAGAATACGTATCGCCCTAAACTGAGGAAAAAATATGTTTTTTTATATCTTTTTTGGGGATATTAATTATAGCAAAATGTAAAAAATATTGCATTTTTTTCAAAATAGTCGCTCTATTTTTGTTTATAGCGCAAAAAATAAAAACCGCAGAGATGATCAAATACCACCAAAAGAAAGCTCTATTTGTGGGAAAAAAAGGACGCCAATTTTGTTTGGAAGCCACATCGCACAACCGCGCAATTGTCAGTTAAAGCGACGCAGTGCCGAAAGCTGAAATTTCACCTGGGCAGGAGGGGGGTATATGAATGAATGAATGAATACTTATATAGCGCGGCACATGCGAACTGAATCGCCTCTGGGCGCTTGTTGTTCCTGTCTCCTTTGATATCAAAAGAGAAAAGTCTTGACCTTTTTCCTGAATGCTAGGTGGTTCTCCTCCAACCGAATGCTGGTTGGTAAAGCGTTCCATAGTCTGGGACCTTGGATCGCGAATCTTCTTTCTCCTTTGGACTTGTAGTTGGCTTTCGTAACCTGGAGCAGGTTTTGATAGATGGATCGCAAAACGCGATTGGGGTTATGAGCTTTTATTTTTTCGCATTAATAAAGGGGGGCATTCCCATGGACACATCTATGCGTAAGACAGAGTGCTTTGAAAGCAATTCTGTCTTTAACTGGCAGCCAGTGAAGGGATCTCAGTGAAGGTGAGATTGATTCCCAGGGTTTTTTCCCAGTCACAAGTCTGGCGGCCGTATTTTGAACGACTTGCAGACGAGCGATTTGGTACTTGGGGAGTCCGAGGTAAAGGGCATTTGCATAGTCCAATCTGGAGTTAACAACTGCTCCCACCACGACCGCTAAATCTTCTTTGGGGATGAACGGAGTAAGTCTGCGTAGTAGGCGCAGCAGATGGTGAGATCCGCTGACTACTGCCCCTATTTGTGCGTCCATTGTCATGAAGGAGTCCAAAATGACCCCTAGACTTTTGACTTTGGCGCTAGGGGTGATGATTTTGCCCAGAATAGGCGGTGGTGTCCATGCTGTTGAAGGTTGATTCCTGCGCTTGGCGTGAAGTTTAAGATAACTCTTTGTCATCCAGTCCTCTATCAAAGAGAGGCATGTCTCTAGATTGAGGTGGTGATCCTTTCTGTTGCAGATGCGGAAATATAGTTGCGTGTCGTCTGCATATGAGTGATAAAGCAGTTTTTGGCTGCTGATAATCTCAAAAAGAGGACGAAGATAGATGTTAAACAGCACCGGTGACAGAGGCGATCCTTGAGGGACTCTGCATGATACTGTGCGTTTCTCAGATGTAAAAGGTCCTAACTTCACTGTTTGCGATCGGTTTTCCAGAAAAGAGGAGAACCAAGGTAAATCGCCTTCTGTGACTCTGGCTACTTCAGCAAGCCGAGTCAGTAACAGTTTGTGGTCTACAGTGTCGAAAGCTGCACTTATTTCCAACAGAACTAGAAGACAAGATTCTCCTTCGTCTGCGGCCTCGAGAGCATCGTCCCATATTTTGAGCAGCGCGGTTTCAGTCCCGTGTCCGGGACGGAACCCTGATTGCAATGGGTCAAGTAGCTTGTGGGTATCTAGATGCTGTTGCAGCTGTTGTACCACTACTTTTTCCATTACCTTTGAGAGTACATTGAGGCTTGTTATGGGACGGCGGTGGAGTGGGTCCTTGGGGTCCAGGGAGGGTTTCTTCAGGATGGGTTGGATTATCCCCTCTTTCAACTGTGAGGGCACTATGCCCTCCAAGAAAGACTGGTTGATAAGCTGCGTGATGGGAGGAGCCAAGATGTAGGCGCATTCCTTCAGCAGTTTTGTGGGGATAATGTCATTTGGCGCTGTGCCATTACGCAAAGTACCAATGACATTCTTAGTGGCCTCGATGGAGATGGGCCCAGACGCAGTGCCGAATCACAAAAAGTGCTCTGGTCTTTGACCAGCAATATGGTCCGGGGGTTAAGTGGTTAAAACACAGAGAAACACTGCATATTGGTGTGTATATGACACACAGAAAAACTATTGTTATGAATAATAAAGCGGTATTAAACCCAAAGCCAATGGAATATATTGCAGTTTACTAATCCTGAGATGTGGTATTTGCATTAGTTTTCTTTTTTTATAAGCCTTTTCCACCTCTGTTTTCACCTGGTGATCGAGCCTGTAAAACACTTCCTGTATTAGAGTGCCCCCCTTTTTGTCAGTCTGGGGGGAGGGGAGTGTTTGGAGGGTACTAGCAGATTTAGATGCAGTAAAAATTTGAAGCCAAACTCCAGCAAACACTTTTTAAGCAGTTACAGTTTATTTATTTTTCTTTTGGGATAAAGGTTCTACATAAATACATAAAAGCTGATAATTTTAAGCACCTCTGCCATTGTTATTGGCTTGTCTCAAGCTGCAGGACAACTTGTTCTGTTGAAAAGCAACAAATTAATAGCCTTATACCCAGTGCTTTCACATTGAGTATGCAGTGCAGGAGTTTTTCAGGCGGTATAGCAGCGCTATTTTTAGCGATGTACCGCCTAAAAAACTCCTCAGTGTGAAAGGGGTCTTATTCTGCTGTTTTGACTGAGTGATTTGTTATGACTAAAGCCCACCGGGGCTGAAACACATCAACATCTCTTGTGCATAGGATGTTTGATGTGCTGAGGATGTAAATATGGAAGAATAAAGAAAAAGTCAGCTTCACCTCACCCCTTGCCACCACGTGCAAAGCGAAAATCCTATATGCCTTTAGTAAATCAATCCCCATGAGTTCCAATCGAGTAACTGTTACTACAAATCAAATTGCCAGAGGTTGTGTAGTTTATACAGAATCTAGGATGATCTGTATCAAGGTCACTACAATGATCTGAGAAACTTTCATTGAAAATATCTCTACTTAAAAGCAAGTATGCAAAAGATCACCTGAAGCAGCATAAAAAAACAATGATGCACTTTGATGTAATGCGCTAATCCCAGATACAAAATGATTGAACCTGTTGGAAGGGGAGAGGTATCTATCTATAGAATCAGGTAAGTAAAATGGGGGCTCAGGGGGGGGGGGGGGGGACAATGCAAGGTGTTTTTTAAACCTTAAAGGAGTTGTAAAGGAAAAACATTTTTTGGCTGAAATGACTGTTTACAGGGTATAGAGACATAATAGTTAACTGATTCCTTTTAAAATGGTTAAAAATAGATAAAAAACCAACCATATAATGTACCTGTAGTTTTTTAGTTTCTTTTTTGCATCTAGTTTCGTTTTTGCATGTTATCCTGTATCTGTGCTATACAGAGCCATAGAGCAGTGATGGTTTGGAAAACGAAACTAGAAGCTCCCAGTACTGTGGTCACAGGGAAACAGACAACCAGGAAGTGTCCAGAACAGAGGAGAATTACAGCAATATCAGAGCAAAAACGAACAATGAGGACATGAATCCAGGACTGCAGTAAGGTAAAGGAAGCTATTTAGCTAAAAAAAAAAAATTCCTTTAGTGACCCTTTAACCACTTCAATACCGGGCTTTTATACCACCTCCATACCGGGCCTATTCTGACACTTCTCTCCTACATGTAATAATCATCATTCTTTTGCTAGAAAATTACACAGTACCCCCAAACATTATATATGATTTTTTAGCAGACACCCTAGGGAATAAAATGGCGGTCATTGCAACGTTTTATCTCGCACGGTATTTACGCAATCATTTTTCAAACGCCTTTTTTTTGTAAAAAAAATTGTTTCATGAATTAAAAAAATAACAAAACAGTAAAGTTAGCCCAATTTTTTTGTATTATGTGAAAGATTATGTTACACCGAGTAAATAGATACCCAACATGTCACGCTTTAATTATGCGCACACTCATGGAATGGCGCCAAAGTTTGGTACTTAAAAATCTCCATAGGCAACGCTTTATTTTTTTTTTACAGGTTACCAGTTTAGATTTACAGAGGAGATCTAGTGCTAGATTCGTTTCTGGCACTCTAACGCACGCGGCGATACCTCACTTATGTGGTTTAAACGGCGTTTACATATGTCGGCGGGACTTACGTGTGCGTTCGCTTCTGCACGCGAGCTATCGGGGACAGGGGCGTTTTAATTTTTTTTTTATCTTTTATTTTTTTTTTTTACTTATTTTTTATTTTTTTTTACACTTTTTTTCATTTTTTTTCCACTTTTATTCCTATTACAAGGAATGTAAATATCCCTTGTAATAGGAAATGTGTGTGACAGGTCCTCTTTAAGGAGAGATGCGTGGTCAATAAGACCTCACATCTCTCCTCCAGGCTGGAAACCATGAGATCGGTGAAAAAAAATTCACCGATCTCATGAATGGTGGCTTACAGCCGCAATCGCGGCTTTGTTTACTTACGGGGACCCGGGCGTGACGTCATCACATCGCGCCCGGGTCCTCAGACGGTCATAGAGATGACTGGTGACCATCTGGTCACCAGTCATCTCTATGCTTCCTGCCGACGCCGACGATTCGTTTTCCGGGCCCCCAAAGGCACGGGAGAGCCCGGAGAAGCACCGGATGGTGGCGGGAGGGGTTGAGTCCCCTCCCGCGGCCTGTAAGAACGATCAAGCGGCGGAACCGCCGCTATGATCGTTCTTAAGTCGTGCAGAATCGCCGGCTGAAGAAGAGGATATCTGGATGATGACTCTGGCTGCAGGCATCATTCAGATATCCACCCGCAAAGCCCAGGCCGTCAATTGACGGCCACTTAGGATGGTAGATCCCATCTCAGGCCGTCAATTGTCTATGGTTGTGTATTGAAGTGGTTAATGCATAGAATGCATTAAGGTGAAAAAACATGAAGCTTTACAACCCCTTTAATTTTATTGGAAGAATAAAGGATTTAAAGAAACATCAAAACATACTTTGCCAGTGGTATCTTGGAAAATCTGGACTTGCATCACCACAGCTTTTGGTACTGGCTGCCAGTAATGACTCCAAAGCCACTAATGTCATATGTGTTTCAGTAGAGTAGATCTGCATTGTGGTATTGTTATCTAGGTTACACACCTTTAGGAACATTATTATTTGTATGTGATTCTAAAACAAGATCCATCAGAGGTTTCTCATTTTCATCTCTTGTATACCCTTTTAGGTGTGCTGGGAAGAACAGAAATTATACTTGTTGGTAATTCTTTAGAGAGCATATCGGTGAGGAAGAATTTGAAATGTAGCTTTTTCTTTCCGTCTTTGAATGTGAACGAGACCTCTCCCATGTGTGCTGCCATGGGAACAAACTTAATAGAAAGAGTAATTTCCTTTTCTTACTTTTCTGGCATTGGCATATAAAACTAAGCATCAAAAACCCATATGTAACTATGTTAAACAACTCTAGCCATCATATACTAGCATATAATTAGCTCAGCGGATAAATGCTTTTCTAACAATTTGGGGATTGCAATGTCCAGTACAGCTCCTGAAGTGCCCTTAGGTTCCTTAATCCTCTTTATGAATTAAACTTAAATTCACTTTCTAAATTCAGTTGCTGAAACGTTTAAGTTATTTATTATTGAAAATGACCTGTGTAAAAGATTACATTAAAGATCTTGGATAAAAAAGTTTTGTAGTAGTGTTTTGGATGGTACCCTTAGTTTAGAGGGGGTACATGACGGCATGCATTTGCGTGTTGAGTGGATTTATTTGTATTATGTATCATAATTGTATTATGCACTACTACAATTGTATAATGAATTAGACATGTGCAGACTGGAATATTTCGTTTTGTTTTTTCATTTTCGTCCAGAAAATAAATTTATTTAGTTACTCCCAAAAATCGTTTTGATTTATTTCGTTTTCGTCGGGAAAGTTTTCGTCCGAAAACGACGATTTTCGTTGACATTGTCAAATTAAACGACGGAAATTCGTCAAAGCATCGAAAATCGTCGTTCTGAATACAGTGAATATACCTATTCACTGTATTCAGAACGACGATTTTCGATGACTTTGTGAAATTGAAAGACGGAAATTCGACAAAGCATCGAAAATCGTCTTTCTGAATACAGAGCGATCGTTCTTCAGAGCCACAGCACACTTTTCTCAATGCTTTTTAACTACATGTAAATTATGAGTACCCATTGTTTTGTCAAAATAAACTTTATTTCTTGTGAGACGGTATCACGCTATTGGGCACTTTCATTTATCCTCTCTATGAGCGGCTGGACAGATCCCATGTGAGAAAACCAGGCAGACTTTTGAAGTTTGGATACTTATTAAAAGAGCCTGTTACCCCTGTAGGGGTGATTGGATCCGGTGAGTGCGGGACCATTGGGGAGAGCACTGAGTGATCCACTGACGGCTATACTTGCATGAAGCACCTGTCACTTTATTTATTTTATACGAAGCAAATCTTGAAAATATTGTTCTTGGATTATTATTATGATCATCAATTTCATTTAGGAGCACTTATTGATTGAATCACTCATCATTAATTTTGATTAATTAGGAACTGGATTTTGATTGGACTATATGGACTATTATTACTAGGATTTTTTTATATATATTTTTTTATATATATTTTTTTCATTCATTTATTTTTCATATATTGTGCATTATATATAATATTGGAAAATTGACATCACTACAAGGACTAGCACTTTTAGCACATAATTTTGGTCACAGTACCTTCACTGAATATCAATAATCTTTTTATTTTTCATTTTTCATATATTATTTAAGAATTGACATCACTACAAGGACTAGTATTTTTAGCACTAATCTGGTTACAGTACCATCACTGATTTTGGATACATTTTATACCTCTTGCACTTATATTTTTATTTATATTTAATTATTAGTAGGCGCCATTACCTGCTATTTTCTACCTTAATACTCATTCCCACCTAGGTGGGTTTCTATGCAGGGGCTGCCACTATAACTAATTACTTAATTACTTAATTATTTAACCATCACTATATTTCCTATTTAAGTTGTCTGTGGCGCAGATTCATTATTTTTTCTTTCACAGTGAATATACCTATTCACTGTACTCAGAACGACGATTTTCGATGAGTTTGTGAAATTGAAAGATGGAAATTCGACAAAGCATCGAAAATCGTCGTTCTGAATACAGTGAATATATCTATTCAATATACCTATTTACTGTATTCAGAACGACGATTTTCGATGACTTTGTGAAATTAAACGACGGAAATTCGACAAAGCATCGAAAATCGTCGGATTTGAACTAAAACGAAAAAGTCTATGACCCTTTCCATAAAATGCATCGGCTCAAAATGCACAGATGTGAACTAGATCCATAAACCATGATAAATGGACTATAGTTTGTTTCTGCAAAACGTGCTAAAAAACGCATAGGTGTAAACCAAGTGTAAGTAGTGAAAAAATATATATTCTTTTTTTTATTATTTATTGTACATCTTTTTTTTTTAGATTTAAACCTTTTTTTATTTTAAAACAAAATAATAATTCATTATAGACATGTGCATTTGTTTTCGTTGCATTTTCGGCCGAAAATCGGGTATTTTCGTTATCGTTTTAACGAACGAAAACGAAAGCGCAAGAAACGAAAACCGAAAGATCCGACATAAAAAATGATTTATTTTTCCCGCAGCAGATTGCCTTTTGCGTGTAATAGACTTCAATGGACCTGTACCAAAAATGCAAGCGTTGTTGACGTGTGTTTTTTTTTTTTACTAATAGGAAAGTATGACAGTTCTGGTCATGGAGTGTGAATTTAACCACTTCCTTACTGGGCACATATACCCCTTCCTGTGGCACTGCATCACTTTAACTGACAATTGTGCGGTCGTGCAACGTGGCTCCCAAACAAAATTGGCGTCCTTTTTTCCCCACAAATAGAGCTTTCTTTTGGTGGTATTTGATTGCCTACAATTTTGAAAAAAAAAAACTAGGGCCCAGATTCGGGTACATCTGCGCATTATTGGACCGGCGTAGCGCACCACCTTTACGTTAGACTTGCGCAATTTTGCCGCGTAGTCACCCTATTCTCGTAGCTTTTGCGCAGAAAATTGCGCATGCGTAACGTTATTTCAGAGGCGTAAGGCTGAGTAATTGGGAAGGACGTGGGCGTGATACATTGAAATGAGCCGTGACCCCATGCAAATGAAGGGCCGGCCGGCTCGCGCATGCGCGCTTGAAGGAGACCATGGTCAGCTCCGCTGTGCGCATGCTCACAACTCGGGAGCGGCGCAATCAGTGAAATTGGACTAGGGCAACGTTGTAAACTACGCAAACAGCATAAATACACAGACACAAACGCACTTGCATTGCAAAAGTACATCCCTTTGTCCCTTCCCATTTAACCAAGTGCTTTTGTCCTGTTGTTCGTTGTGTTTTGTAGTTGTCAGATTAGTGTTCTGTGTGATCAAGTGTTTGTTAGTAGATCTTTGAAAGTGTTTTTTGATAAGTGTTTGAGTGACTGTTTGTTTGATATATTTCTGTTTGTTTGTTTTCTTGCTGTTTTTTTGCTGTTTGTTTTTGTGACTGTTTCTTGCTGAGAGCTAGTGTGATTTTTTGGGTGATTTTTTGGGTGTTAGTTTTCTCTTTGTGTGTGTTCTTGCTTGATTGGTTGTGCTTGTTTTTGTGAGTGATTTTTGTTGACTGGGAGTGAGTTTTTTTGGAAGTATGACAGAGAGAAAGCGAAAGCTCAATTTTACTGTGGGGGAAAAAAGAATTCTTGCCCGGGCCATTAGCGATTATGGGCGTTTCCTCCATGGCCCGGACAGTGCCAACACCAACCCGGCCAGGAGGAGGGAGATTTTGGATATGAGCAGGTCAATTCAGCGGGGGAGGGGGAGACACGGACCCGGTCTGGGATTGACAAAAAAATCAATGACCTCCGGCGTCTGGTCAAACAGAAGCTGGCCAGAATGCATGCCCATGCCAGGGGCACAGGAGGGGGCCCACCATGCCATATTAGGCTGACAGAGGAGGAGCGTGCGGCGGCCCTGACCTTTCATCGGCATAAAGTTGAGGGCCTGCCCGGCTTTGACTCAAGTCCGGAGCCTGTGGTGCCAGGTAAGTATTTTTTTTTAATATCAGGTGTGTAGCATGTGTGGGGGAGGGGGTGAAAGGGAATATGTGGCAAGTGTGTGGATCCTCCAACCTGTGAATGTTTTGTGTCATCCACAGATGTGCAGGAGGGTGCAGGGCCATCTGGCCTGACCGCACCATCCCCAGGACAGCAGCCTAATGAGGCCCCCCAACAAGGCCAGAGTCCGCGGAGGAGGTTCATGAGGAGGAGGAGAATCATGAGGAGGAGGAGAATCATGAGGAGGAGGAGTCCATGTCAGGCACTGGACGTTTGGTTTTTGAGGACTCTCCCCCCCCCCCCCTCCTCCCCCAACATGGCTCCCCTCCCAAGGGCCTCCCCTTCTCCCCGGCCACAAGCATCAACTGGAGGCAGGATTTCATCCCAGAACACCAGGGGGTTGGCCGATCTCCTGCCCGCCACTCTGAGAAGGGACCAGTTCCTCCAGACCTGCCATCTGGGACAGGTCAGCCAGACATTGGTGCGGATGGAGGAGAGCCTGTCCTCCATCAAGGATACGCTGGGGAACCTGGACTCCCACTCCCGGGCTTTCACAACCTGCCTAAACGACCTGCAGACTACATCAGCAGGCGTTGGGCAGGATGTGAGGGCCCTTACCCAGGCTATCCAGGCCAACACGACAACACTTGGTGCTGCCCTGGACAGAATAGCCGTGGCCTTGGAGGGCAGGCCGCCAGGTGGGCAGAGATCAGGGGCTGCTCCTCCTTCCCCGGTTTTCCCCCTCCCCCATGAGTCTCCCCTGAGGAGCCGTGGCCGGGGGCGCCCCAGGCGTGGCTCACGTCAAGGGCAATAATTTTTTTTTCCCCTCTTTTTTTTTTTTTGCTGGAAAATTTTTGCTTTTGCTGGTAATTTTTTTTTTTTGGGTTGTGAATGCTGTTTGAATGTGGGGGTGACATTCCTGCCGAAAAAGGGGTGTCACCCTCAATTTTGGTGGAGAAGGGTTCCCCAGGACCAGGAAGAAGTGATCCCCAGGTCCGTGTGAATGGTGTATGAATGTACAGTGACATAATTGGAGCCTTGGCGTGGCGTTGCTGCTCACAAGTCCAGCATGGTGGACTGGTGCCAATCCAATTTGATGTGGATGTGGGGTGTGTGTGCTAGGGACCACAGTGGTGTGCATGCATGCATTCTCATTGTGCCATGATTAATGTGTGTGTTTAACGTGCAAAGATGCCCAATGTGAGCTGTCTCCTGGCTGCTCTTCCCTCAGAAGACGGGGGACCCTCGGTTAGGGGGGGATTGTCTGGTTCAGGGGTCAGGTCATCACGTAGGTCAATCTGCACGCCCTTTCTTTCTGCGAAGTTGTAAGGGAAAAGACAGGAGGATGTTAGTTATGCATGTGCCCCTTGTGATGTGTGCATCATGGGAGGGGATAGTCATGCCTGACTCCCATGTCACTCACCAACCAGCCAGGTGTCCCCATACACGTTCTGATCGAATTCCATTCGGATGTGGCATTGATTGTATATGTAGCTGTCATGGCTGGACCCTGGGTGTTTGGCACGGACGTGCCATATGAGGCCTTGGGCATCGACTATCACCTGTACGTTGATGTAATGCCAATGCTTCCGATTGCGGTACATGTGCTCTGTCTCATGAGGGGGCTGGAGTGCCACATGTGTGCAATCAATGGCCCCCACGGTGCGTGGGAATCTGGCAATTCTGTAGAAATCTGTCATTGCATTCAGCCGCAGGTCCTCAGTGGTGGGTTTGATGATTTGGTTGGCCATGCGTCTGAGGATTGCAGGGACAACCTGGTGCACACATCTGCTCATGGAGGATTGTGACATCCCAGCCACCACTCCACTTGTACGCTGAAAATAGCCACTGGCAAGGAAATGGAGTGTTGCCATGACCTTGACCAGTGGCTGCACTGCATGTGAGCGGTGTGTTGGGCTGGTGATGTCCTCCTGCAAGGTTGTGGTTAATTCCAGGATGACATGAGGGGTGAATCTGAAGATGCGATACACCTCAGAATCACTCATGCCAAACAGGTCTATGCGGGTGCGGTATATGCTCTCCCGTGCCATCCTCCGTGCCATCCTCCGTGCCCTCATCCTTCTTTGTTCATCTAAAGTCAGTAGTATAGCTATGTGCGACGATGCCCCTGGCATGTTGGCATACAGATTGTTGTGCAACACGTGTGACCAGCTTTTATATGCTCTAATTTTAGACAGGACATTTTGCTGTTGCGCACACTGCGTCGCCTGCGCTGCCCCAACGTTCTTTTGTGGATCCCCGTAAGTCCCTCATTAGCATATTTGACTAGCAAATCAATGGTCTGTCTAGCGCACTTTTGCGCGGACGGATGCGCCAGTCTAACGAAATTACGTGGGACAAAAAAAAGTAGATTTTTTGCGTATCTCGTTCTGGGGATGCCGTGCATCGAAACGCGCATCTCCTGTTGCGCAGGCGTAATCGCTCTGTGAATCTGGGCCTATATTTTTTACTTGTTGTTGTAATAAATAGCCCAATTAAAAAAAAAAATTCTCAGTCTAGGCGATACGTATTCTTCTGCATATTTTTGGTAAAAAAAAAAAAAAAATCGCAATAAGCGTCTGGTTTGCGCAAAAGTTATTGCGCTTACAAAATAGGGGACAGAATTATTATTTTTTATTATTTTTATTTTTTTACTACTAATAGCGGCGATCAGCATTTTTTTCGTGCCCCGTCGTCGCTAACGTCGTTTTTGTCCCCGTAAGGTTACCCCTGCTAATATGAGGGGTAACCTTAAGCAGTACCGTCGGATGCCGTCAGATGCCATGTTAAGTATGGCGTCGGGTCAGCGTCGGCTTTTTCCGTCGGTTACGTCATTTTACTAAGTCGTTCGTGAATAGGGCATTGCGTAAGTGAAGATCACGTCGTTTTGACGTCGGTTTAAACGGCACTTTCCGACGTGAGCTGGAGCATGCGCACTGGGCTTTTTGCCCGGCCGGCGCATGCGCAGTTCGATCGACGCGGAGGCGCGCTTAATTTAAATACAAGCCGCCCCCTTTGAATTATGCGGCCTTACGCTGGGCCATTTACTCTACGCATCCGCAAACTACGGAGAAAGTGCTTGGAGAATATGGCACTTGCTCTGTTAAGTTGCGGCGGCGTAGAGTAAATGGCTTACGCTACGCCAGGGGAAATCTATGAGAATCTGGCCCTATAACTTTTGTGCAAACCAATCAATATGCACTTATTGCAGGTTTTTTTTTTTACCAAAAATATGTCGAAGAGTACATATCGGCCTAAACTGAGGAAAAAAAATGTTTTTATATATATATATATATATATATATATATATATATTTCAACTTTTTGGGGGATACTTATTATAGCAAAAAGTCAAAAATATTGCTTTTTTTCAAAATTGTAAAGTCTTGTTTTTTTTTTCAATAAAAATAACAAACATGTTATACTTACCTGCTCTGTTGTAGTGGATTTGCACAGAGCAGCCTGGATCTTCCTCTTCTCTGGGTCTCTCTTCTGTGCTCTTGGCCTTTCCCTCCTGTTAAGTGCCCCCCACAGCAAGCTGCTTGCTATGGGGGCACTGAGCCGAGTCCATTCAGACACAGAGCTGCAGCCAAGTTCTGCCCCCTCTCTCTCTTGATTGGCTGACTGTTTTTGATTGACAGCAGCGGGAGCCTATGGTGCCACTGCTGTGTCTCAGCCAATCAGGAGGGAGAGTCTTGGATGGCCGAGACTTTTGTGGACATCGTTGGACAAAGGTGGGGCTCCAGTAAGTATTAGGGGGGCTAAGGGGGGCTGCTGCACACAGAAGGCTTTTTATCTTAATGCATAGAATGCATTAAGATAAAAAAAACTGACTTTACAACTCCCTTAAGGGTTTGGATTACATGATAGGGTTAGAGTTAGGTTTAGGGTTAAAGTTAGGGTTAGCGGTAATTGTTAGGGCTAGGTTAATGGTAATTGTTAGGCCGCGTACACACGATGAGACATGTCCGCTCAAACATGTCTCATCGGATTTTGCTCCGATGGTGTGTACACGCCATCGGACGAAAATCCCCTCGGGCTGAGGATGCGGTGACGTGGCGGTGACGTTGACGCCGCCACGTCACCACTCCAGGAAGTAAAATACTTCCACGCATGCGTCGAATCCATTCGACGCATGCAGGAGATTTTTGTCCGCTGGTTAGGCGTACTAACCAGCGGACTTGTCGGACAGATGGGTTTCCAGCAGACAAGTTTTAAAGCATGCTTTAAAACTTGTCTGCTGGAAAAACCTGTCTGCTAGCCCGTACACACGATCGGAGATGTCTGCTAAAACGGTCCGTCGGACCAGTTTCAGCAGATAAATTCGATCATGTGTACACGGACTTAGGATTAGAACACTAACCCTAACAATTACTGCTAACTCTAACCCTAACCCTTACTCTAACTCTAATCCTAACATTTAACCCTAACATTTAATCCTAGTCCTTAACCCTTACTCTAAGGCCTCGTACACACAATCAAATCTGTCTGCTGGAAACGGTCTGCTAGACCGTTTCAGCAGACAGATTCGATCGTGTGTACGACCGAGCCGATGGATTTGGCCACCCGACAGATTTCAAAGCATGCTTTGAAATCTATCGGGTGGGAATCCGTCCGCCCGACATGTCTGCTGGTTAGTACACTTACCAGCAGACATGTCGTCCCGCACCGCCGCCGAATGGATTCGGCGCATGCGCGGAAGTGTTTTACTTCCTGGTGCGGTGACGTGGCGGCGTCAACGTCACCGACACGTCAGCGCGCCGTCTGCTGGCGGGGATTTTGGTTTGCTCGTGTGTACACGCGAGCAAACCAAAATCCCAGCAGACAGATCTGTTCAAATCGGTGGGTCAGACCGATTTGAACAGACACATTTAATCGTGTGTACAAGGCCTAACATTTAACCTTGGCCTTTAACCCTGACCCTCACATTTACCCTAGCCCTTAACCATAGCCCCTAACCCTAACATGCAACTTTGGACACATAAAGTTGCATCAAAGTCACACTCCATGAACAGAACTGTCATACTTTCCTATTAGTAGAAAAAACCTTGCAAAACGCATCAAAAACACATGTATAAAAATGCAAAACACACTGAAAAAAAGCATCAATCACAACCTGCATAGCTGTGAACCTAGCCTTTTTGTCAGTGGAAATATTTAGTAAAAAAAACAGCAAGAAAACTGCTGGTAGAGCTTTCTTGCTTTCTTGCCGAGAAAATCGTTCATGTGTATGAGGCTTTCAGGTTTCTCGTCAGGAAATCTTCCCAGAATCTCGACGAGAAAAAAAGAGAACCTGCGCTCTTTTTTCTCATCGAGATTCTTGTTTGCCTGTTTCCCGATGAGAAACCCGAGAGTGTGTTTACTTAACTGTCGCCGTGGAAACCCGTGCATGCTCGAAATGACTTTGATGCATGCGCGGTAGATTCCACGGCATAGGTAGGGTGAAGCAAGATGGCGGCGACGGCATCGAATGTGACATGCGCATTCTCGTCGTACGCGATGATGTCACCGCGTTCTTGCCTTTCAAGAGAACCCACGGTTCTTTTGAAAAGGTCAGTGTGTACACTCGAGCGGCAAGAGATTTTTGCCAAGAATCTCTTGACCAGATTCTTACCCGTGTGTACGAGGCCTAAGCCTAGGTTCATTGGTACGATTTGGCTAGGGATGAGCATGCAAACAGGCAAAAAGCTTGTTCGAACGCGTGAACACTGTTAAAGTCTATGGGACACGAACGTGAAAAATCAAAAGTGCTAATTTTAAAGGTTAATATGCAAGTTATCGTTATAATATGCAAGTTATTGTTATTTTGTGCAGGGACTGTTCTAAACACGGGAAACGTGCTACTTTACAGGCATACTTTAGACACCTCCCAGGTACGAAATGTAAAGGAATATTTCACTTTTATTGTTTCACTTTAAGCATTATTAAAATCACTGCTCCCGAAAAAACTGCATCTTTTAAAACTTTTTTTGTATTGATACATGTCCCCTGGGGCAGGTCCCCAAACACTTTTTATGACAATAACTTGCATATTAACCTTTAAAATGAGCAGTTTTAATTTCTCTGATATGCTTTTAAAAGGTGTACCGCGGCTTTCGAATTTGCCGCGAACACCCCACATTGTTAGCTGTTCGGCCGAACGGGCGAACAGGCAATGTTCGAGTCGAACTCATGTTCGACTCAAACAGATAGCCCATCCCTAGTTCTGACAAACTGAAGAGCAGTAACGGACTGAAAAGCACGAGGCTGAAAAGCACAAATCCACGGTTTTGTTGTCGGAATGTCCGATTGTGTGTATGCGGCATGCAGAGTGTATGCAGAGTTTTCTGATTGCATACTTTTTCTGGGTCAATGACTGACTGTGTAGTGAAGCAAGGATGAGATCAACACTGAAGTTTGCACCTTTAAAGACAAATCCATTGTAGCAGCTTCCATAAATTGATTTTGGCAGATTTCTTTAAAAGAAACATGTCAGGAAAGAAATATGGGAGCTGCCATTGCTGAAGTGTTCTTGATGGTGGATGCTTCTGATCATTAGGAATCAATAACAATACATACAGTTGTACATAAATGTTAAACACTTTAAACAGATATTGGGAATCTGTGCAATGCTTATTAAGAAGTGATAGATGTGTGTTTGTGTGTTTTCTTATTGAACGTATGTGAATGATTTTATCTTTAAATATGTAGTATAATTTAACTAGGAACACATTCCTAGATTAAAATTGTCAGTCTTTTATTAGCATGTTAGCTATAAAATTACAATGCATCATTAAGCATAAATATCATTGTAATTATGCCTATAAAATAGGCGTATTTATAAATGACATTACTTGGCAGACAACCAGGCAAAACCTATAGAGCTCCTGAATGTTAGACCATATGTGAAACCATGTTTTCATTGAAAAATTATCAGCTGTGAACAAACAGCTCCAACTGTTATGGAAACATAAAACAACTCAACCAAAAAAGACAAAATGGCTTATACTGTACCAACTGTGTTACCAAGTTTTAAATAGAGTTACTAATTCCTATCATCTTTGAAATAACACATTTCTTTAAAGCAGCTAGCTATAATAGTTTTAAACAGCCTAGAGCTGTGCTGGGGCTTTGTTTGATAATCTGATTTTATACTGCTTTACTTGACTGCTTGTTTGCTATAAAACACATTGTTAAATAGAAAATTAGTTTGTGTAATGCATGGTTACACATGCATTCTGTAACAAGCATGTTTTTTAAAACAAGCCTTGTCCTCAAGGGGAATTAAATGCAATTTAAAGAGAAATTATAATAAATTTGTGTCAATTTTATTTTAGGTTTCTTGATGTGTTATATATTTGTATCTATCCATATAACATCTTTATTTTGCAAGTACACATATAAAACAGGGTACATGAAACAAAAAACACATAAAAGAAGTGATCATATTGGACTGTCTAGTCGAACAACCCCCGGTTCGGTTTGCAGCAGAACATGCGAACACGCAAAAAAGGTGTGTGAACATGCGAACACCGTTAAAGTCTATGGGATGCGAACTTGACAGAATGCGCCCTGGCATTAGACCGACGTTCTGCCTGTCACAGATGTGGGGCCAGGAGGGCGGAGCTGTGTGTGACGGCACTCGGACTGCAATTCAAATGTAAGCTGTCACAGCGGGCAAACCCTGCTCTGTAATCAAGCCAGCTCTCCTCTTCCTCTGCGCTCTCTTCCTCTGTAATGATCCAGATGCCCCCCACTGCATGGGTGAGGCTGCAATGAGGGACACAGGTGAGGCTGCAATGATGGACACAGGTGAGGCTGCACTGGGGAGGCTGCAATGATGGACACAGGTGAGGCTGCACTGGTGAGGCTGCATTGGTGGTCACTGGTCACGCTGCATTGATGGACATAGGTGAGGCTGCGTTGATGAGCCCGGGTGATAAAGTTATTGTTAATATTTATTTGTGTAACTTAATTCTGCATAAAACATTTAAGTGTCATTTCATAAAATTGTATGATGGCATGTATAGGGGTGGGGCATGGCAGGGGTTGGGGCAACTGGTGGCAAATAACCCTTATGACCTGGCTAGTAGCTCAGGACTTGACATTTTTAGCCATGTACTAGACTGTATATATATATATATATATATATATATAATATATACTGGACTTTATATGTACCACTACCCCAAAGGAGCTGCTGGTTTATTTTGGGTGGCATGTTACCTCTATTTCTCCGCCATCTAGGGTACAATCACAGTCTGCTTTAACTAATAACACACAAATAATTAAATGTAACATAGTTTTTATTGAACACACCATGTAAACATTCACAGTGCAGGTGTAAAAAGTTTGTGAACCCTTGGATTTAATAACTGGTTGAACCTCCTTTGGCAGCATAACTTCAACCAAACATTTCATGTAGTTGCAGATCAGACGTGCACAACGGTCAGGAGAAATTTTTGACCACTGTTTCAGTTCAGCAATATTCTTGGGATTTCTGGTGTGAATCGCTTTCTTGAGGTCATGCCACAGCATCACAATCGGGGTGAGGTCAGAACTCTATTTTCTTCTGTTCAAGCCATTCTGTTGTTGATTTACGTCTATGCTTTGGGTCGTTGTCCTGTTGCAACACCCATCTTCTGTTGAGCTTCAGCTGGTGGACAGATGGCCTTAAGTTCTTCTGCATAATGTTTTGATAATCTTGGGAATTCATTTTTCCTTCGATGATAGCAATCTGTCCAGGCCCTGATGCAGCAAAGCAGCCCCAAACCATGATGCCCCACCACCATACTTCACCATACTTCACAGTAGGGATGAGGTTTTGATGTTGGTGTGCTGTGCCTCTTTTTCTCCACACAAAGTGTTGTGTGTTTCTTACAAACAACTCAACTTTGGCTTCATCTGTCCACAGAATATTTTGCCAGTACTGCTGTGGAACATCCAGGTGCTCTTGTGTAAACTGTAAATGTGCAGCAATGTTTTTTTGGACAGCAGTGGCTTCCTCTGTGGTATCCTCCCGTGAAATCAAGTCTTTAGCTGACACTCTAGGATTCTTCTTCACCTCATTGAGCAGTCTTCGCTGTGCTCTTGCAGCCATCTTTACAGGAAGGCCACTCCTAGGGAGAGTAGCAGCAGTGCTGAACTTTCTCCATTTATAGACAATTTGTCTTACTGTGGACTGATGAACAGCAAGACTTTTGGAGATATTTTTATAACCCTTTCCAGCTTTATGCAAGTCAACAATTCTTAATAGTAGGTCTTCTGAGAGCTCTTTTGTGCGAGGCATCATTCACATCAGGCAATGCTTCTTGTGAAAAGCAAACCCAGAACTGGTGTGTGATTTTTTATAGGGCAGAGCAGCTGTAACCAACACCTCCCATCTCATCTCATTGATTGGAGTGAGGTGTCAGCCAACAGGAGTCCAATTAGCTCTTGGAGATGTCATTAGTCTAGGGGTTCATATAATTTTTCTACGTGCACGGTGAATGTTTACATTGTGTGTTTAATAAAAACATGGTAACATTTAATTTTTTGTGTGTTATGACTTTAAGCAGACTGTGATTGTCTATTGTTGTGACTTAGATGAAGATTAGATCACATTTTGCAGAAATCCAATTTGACCAATTTGTGCAGAAATCCATATCATTCCAAAAGGGTTCACATACTTTTTATTGCAACTGTATATATTAATACACTGCCTGCACTGACTGAATATAGAGTAAACACTGAATATAAAGTCTATGCTAAATGCAGAGAATATATATATATATATATATATATATATATTGTGACAGGGTACACAATTTTATGTACACCAGTGAGGGACTGGAAAGGTCAGCTTTCCCTGCCCTGGAAGGGGTTAAGCCTGGCCAACAGGTAAACCTCCTGTCTTCGAAAATAGGGGTAATACTGCGCTGTCTGAATGAAAAGCAAATACAAAGGAAATCGCAAGCAGCCTACAATAGTGAGATACTCACAACCAAAACAGTAAAAATAAAAAACAAGCTGCGCAACTATGAGAAACTCTTAAGTGATAGAGAGCAATACCAAACAGTCAATGCATCTGTAAAGTCCATCAAGCTATTAATACAAGTGGAAAAACATCTGATGGTATAGATCGGCAGTGAAATTCCTTGTGTTCAAGCAGATAGTGACATCACAAACAGGAACCTCAGAAAAGTGCAAACAGATAGGGAAAAACACCTCCACCGATGGAAAACACTGTCCCTTACCGGAAGAGAAGATCCTAACTAGAGACCTTCTGACCGCAGATGACTTTCTCCCCAGCCAGGGGGTTCGATGACACAAAGTCCTCTGATCAAAAACTCCTCCCGTAGTGGACAAGTGATCAATGTTGATTGATGTCAAGTTATGAGAGAAAAAGGTACATAGTGTAAAACCATTTACCATTTATTAAAAAATATTAAAATTGCACTTACAAAAAAGTCGGTAAAATATGCATGTAAATGTAGCCGGCCGGCTGGCACAACTCGATATCTCCTGGACACGATTTGCGGTTATAGACGTCAGCACGCCGCCTCCCTACGCCGTTTCGTCTGAAAAGACTTCGTCCTGGGGCACGAGCGGCGTGCTGACTCACCGCAATTTATACCTCATATGCACAAATGGTACCGCCCCCATCTGAGCTCCCAGAATCCCCGAAGCTACAATGGCCATCTTGGATAAGGGAAATATTTGTGTTATGAGAGTGGTCTGTCCACTGATTCATATAGTTTTTTGCTAGAAAAAATTCCTGCGGTTAATAAGTAAGTAAATAAAAGAAAGAAAATAGGAAAAAAGAGGAGAAAAGAAACCTTTTTTACTTTCCCCCAGAGGGGTTCAATGACTTACATTGGACAGTAGATGTCAGGTCAAAAAGACCCATTCTCAACTGTAAGAAACGTTCATTCAAAATCAATGAAGACTGATGGATCCCCTTAAAGGTCTATCTCGACTACAAGATGTCCTAGATATCTTTAGAGATAGTTCCTTGTGTAGTCCAGATTGCTCCGTGTTCTGTTAGAAAAAACAAAAGAGTCACATGACCGGGCTAAGCCTCCCCGGTCAGATGATCTCAAGCCAATAGCCGCTCATCAAAGAAAAGGTTGAACCGCCCATTCAAGCTGGAAACTGGAGTAGGATCGCGCGCGTCCCTGGAATACGACACGCGCACCCACGTACCGCGACGCGCATGCCCACACTTTCATGATTATGGAAAGTGTGGGCAACACTGCCCACACTTAAAATGACATCCAGCGAATGTGCGCGTCGCTTATTGCGAAGTCACGGACGCATTGGGCGCAGTCACGCAGTAGTAAAAAACTCAAAGAATTTTCACAGAACATGTTGATAAATACAAAAAAAGTATTCTATTTAGGTATCGGGAGCATTTGCACGAGTACAAGTACTCCCACAAATACTTGGTATCGGTCCCGATACCGATACTAGTATCGGTATCTGGACAACCCTAGTGTTTAGTGCATATTAGTTTAGTAATCCAGGAAATGATCTCCGTTTTCGCGTGTTGACGAGAATTTCCCAATCAATTTCGCATTCGCATTAGCGAAATTTCGCATTCGCATTAGCAAAATTTTGCATTCGCATTAGCGAAATTTCGCAAAATTTTTTTTTGATAAAATATCACGAATATTCGATATTAACGAATATTTCACGAATATTCTTCTATATATTCGTGAAATATCGCGAAATCGAATATGGCGTATTCCGCTCAACACTGATAGGGCAGGTCTCCTCCACAGTAATGCAGATGCTCTGTCCCGAGTACATGGGTTTGTAGAGGTGGCCGCTTCCCACCCAAGTGTTAAGCTGGGGGGGAGGATGTGTGACAGGGTACACCAGTGAGAGACTGGAAAGGTCAGCTTTCCCTGCCCTGGAAGGGGTTAAGCCTGGCCAACAGGTAAACCTCCTCTCTTCCCACTATTAATTAACTGTCACCTGGTAGGGAAGTGAGAAGTGAAAGCTCAGTGTGAGAGGTATGCTGAGCTGGACGGACAGGTTGGAGACTGTCTGCATTGGAGGAACAAGGTCTGTCACAGATAATTGTTTATTTGGACTGTTATTCTGTTTGTTTTATACTGGAGGCTGGAATAGCTCCTCCAGTACAGTGTAGTGAGGAACACTACTGTTAGCCTCCTAAATTGGAGTAGGCCATTTTGTTTTGTATTATTTCTTTTGAGTGCAATAAAGCCGTATTTATTGCTTAAGATCAGTGACTTTGCATGCCTAGTCATGTCTGTGAATGTCAGTGTGTTACAATGCCTCATGGGATGTGTAGTTCTACAACAGCTGGAGGGCCGTAGTTTGAGGATCCCTGTATTAGACTGATTGTATATATATATATATATATATATATATGAAATACACTCCCACTAACTGAATAACCCGCCTGCTTAACCACTTAAGGACCTCCGCACGCACATATACGGCCACAGAATGGCACGGATGGGCACAAGGGCGTAAATTTACGTCCTCGCCCAGTAGCGGGTCGGGGGTCCGATCGGGACCCCCTCCGCGGCGTGCGGAGGTCCCCGTGTCTCCGGGAGCGATCCGGGACGAGCGGGCGGATGTCGGTGTTTGCCCGCCCCCCCGCGATCGCTCCCAGCCAATAGCAGCGCTCCCCCCTTTGTGTCACTTCCTCCTCCTGTGTTTACACAGGAAGGGGGATGTGATGTAATCTCTCATGGCAGTGGTATTTCCAACCGCTGCGATGAGAGGAACACCTCACAGTAAGTGTGCACCAACATTACACTGACACACACACACATAGGCATACTTAACCCCTTGCGATCTGCCCCCCCACCCCCCCTGTCACAGTGTCACTGAATGCAGTGATCTAATCACTGCATTTAGTTTCAGTGTGACAGGCAGTGTAAAATCAGTTAGTGTTAGGTTCAGGATAGCCCCCCCACCCCCCCTAATAAAGTTTTAACCCCCTGATCACCGCCCTAGTTAACCCTTTCACTCCCTATTGCTAGCGTCACTAAGCGATCATTTTTCTGATCGCTGTATTAGTGTCGCTGTTCCCGCTAGGTAGCTATTTTTTTTTTATTGCGATTTTTATTTTTTTTACTAAAGACATGTGGCTAAATAAATTTTGGCCTAAATGTTTGACTAAAATTTAGTTTATTTGATTTTTTTTTTTTAACAAAAAGTAAAAAATATTGTTTTTTTTTCAAAAATGTCGCTCTATTTTTGTATATAGCGCAAAAAATAAAAATCGCAGAGGTGATCAAATACCACCAAAAGAAAGCTCTATTTGTGGTAAGAAAAGGACGCAAATTTTGTTTGGGAGCCACGTCGCACGACCGCGCAATTGTCTGTTAAAGCAACGCAGTGCCGAATCGCAAAAACACCTTGGGTCATTTACCAGCGTATTGGTCCGGGTCTTAAGTGGTTAATCTAACTCAAGCGATCTCGCTGTCCACGCCAACAACACTACACACGGGCGATATGTAAGCAGCCTTATAAAGTATAGTGTGGGACGTGGACTTATTCCCTCTGACTCAAACCGCTGGCTCATCCTTACTGTCTAGTCATTATGGAAGACTGTGACTAGGAGGACAGAAGCCAGTTATGGACAGGCATAGAAGCTGTAGCCTTGGCATTGCTATACACACACTACATATATAATAGTTTGTGTTGTTGATTACTTAAGCAGTTTACCACATTTAAAATTGTATATATACAGTACTGTAAATAAACAAGAGAGAAATCCAAATCAAATCAATATTTGCTGTGACCACCCTTTGCCATCAAAACAGCATACATTTTTTAATTCTTCTACATACACTTGCACACAGTTTTTAAAGGAACTTGGCAGGTAGGTTGTTCCAAACATCTTGGAAAGGTAACCACAGGTGTTCAGTGGATGTAGGCTGCCTCAAATTGTTCTGTCTCTTCATGTAATCCCAGACAGACATGATAATATTGAGATCAAGCACCTGTGTGGGAGAAACGATTACTTCCAGGACTCCTTGTTCTTCTTTATGCTGAAGATAGTTCTTAAAGACATTGGCCCGGATTCAAGTCGGACTTACGCCGATGTATCTAAAGATATGCCGTCGTAAGTACAAATGTGCGCCGTCGCATCTCTGCGCCGATTCAGAAAGCTAGATATGTTGAAAAACATGGCTTTAGCCACCCGACGTAACTTGCCTACGCCGGCGTATCGTGGGCGCATATTTACGCTGGACGCATCTGGCGCACCCATTGATTTTGTATTCAAATATGCAAATGAGGGAGATACGCCAAATCACGAACGTACTTGCGCCCGACGCTGGCTACGCGCGCTGCACGTAAGTTGTATGTCCGGCCTAAAGTTATGCCCCATAAAGCAGGTGTAACTCAGCACCAGACGTGCACAGGTCAGCTGGAGAGCAGCTGCAGCAGCACCGTTACGGACGAGCTTAGCAACCACACTTGCAGGACAACATATGTATGCCAACATGCCAGGCAGGGCCACCATCAGGAATGATGGGGCCCCTTACACAGCTTCAGGCATGGGCCTGGGGGGGTGCTGCCGCGAATTGAGAAAGACGAAATAAAGAACAATATATATAAAAAAAGTAACTTAAAAGAATAAAAAAATAAATTAATATATATTTTTTTTTATTTGACAAAAGGGCTTGCCATCTGGGGTCCTGTGCTCACACACACCAATTCCACCTCACATTGGTTTAGCCAAAGTCCACCATGCAGGACTTGGGAGCAGCAACGCCACGCCAAGGCCCCAATTATGTCGCTGTCCATTTATACCACATTCACACGGTCATAGGGATAACCTTTTCCCGATGACCCAGGGTGACACACCTTACTGGCAGGAATGTCACCCACATTCACACACCAGTCACACTGTAGCCTGCACTACTGACCGTGTGCAGTCACTACAAAAGAAAAAAGCTCATAACCTGAGCAATAAAAGAAAAAAGCTCATAACCTGAGCAATAAAAGAAAAAAGCTCATAACCTGAGCAATAAAAGAAAAAAGGCACTCATTTGCCCTGTCGTGGGCCAGGCATGGTGCCACGGCTCCGGCTCCTGAGTTGTCTGGGGGAGCCTCAGGTGGGGGGGTGGGGCATCTGGAGGAGGATCATCCTCAGGTCTGCCACTCCTGGCAGGTGCTGGCTGCCTGCCCTCCAATGCCAGGGCAATGCGGGTGAGGACCGCCACTGCCAGGCTTTTTACCTCTGCCACCAGGCCTGCTGTTGTGGCCTGCAGCTTCCCAAGGCAGGTGGCTAGACCAGTGCAGTTCCCACTGACATCCTGCACGCTGTCAGATATCTGGGCCAAGAAAGGCAGGCTGTCTGTCACACGCCACAGCTCCCCGGATATGGCACCCATATGGAAGGTTTGGTGGCCCTGTTCCCTCGTAAGATTTTCCCGGAGGGATTCAGGAACACCCCTTGTCTTCCGCGTAGCCTTCCTGGGAGCAGAAGAGGCTTGGGGCCGTCTGTATGGGGAGGCCCTTGAGGGGCTTTCCCTGATGGGGGATGCCCTTGAGGGTCTTTTCCTGATGGGGGATGCCTTTGAGGGGCTTTCCCTAATGGGGGATGCCCTTGAGGGGCTTTCCCTGAGGGGGGGAGGATAAGGGGCTTTCCATGATGGGGGAGGAGGGTGAGGAGCTTCCCCTGATGGGGGAGGAGGTTTGGGAGGGTCCAGGGATGAGGTTCTTCTCCTGGAGGTAGACACCTTCCTCAAGGCCCACTTGCTCCTCCTCAACTTCCTCTAGAGGTGAGGTGTGGGCACTCTCCTCCTGGGATGGCATGGGTCGTCCAGCAGATGACGATGGCCCCGCTCCCTCCTGCACATCTGTGGATGACACAAGGCATTCACATGTTGGTAGACCCACACACTTGTCACATGTTCCCTTCCACCCCCTCACATGCTACACACCGGATAGGGGAAAAAACACACTTACCTGTCCTCAAGGCCTTATCAATGGAGTCATAGCCCTCCAGGCCCTCTACTTGATCCCACTGCAGACACCTGGCAATTACCTCCTCATCAGGAGTGAGCCTATCAGTTGCTGGTCCAACTCCAGTGCCCCTGGCGTGCCTCCTCATCCTGGCCAGCTTGTCTCTGACCAGACGACCCAGGTCATTATTCTTTTTTAAAATGTCCCTGGAGGTCATCCTCTCATGTCCAAGGGCATTGACCTGCATGGTGATCTCCTGCAGGATCTCCTCCTTACTGGTCTGGCCACTCTATGCCCCATGGAGGTACGGGTCGTACCTGGAGATGGCCGCAATCAGGACTGCCTTCTCCCCCGGAGAAAAATTATTTTTCCTCCTCTCCTTACCAGTCACTGGAGCAGACACTGGCGCAGACATCCCTCACAAAGCAAAAGTACCTACACCAAAAGCTGCTGGTGAATTTTTTGCGCTTGACAGGCGCATATCTGGGCGTATTTATGCTCTGGGCTTGGGCGGTGGGCCGGCATATTTTAGGGGTTACGCCGGGTGTAGTTGTGAGCATGCGCAGAGGGGTGCGGGACATACGTCCACGTCACGGCGCATGCGCCGTTGGTGCGGCCCTTCATTTGCATGGTCACCCTTCATTTAAATGGATCACGCCCACTTCCTTCCTACTTTGAATTACGCCGGCTTACGCCTACAAATTTACCTTACGCCGGCGCATCGTTGGGAGCATTTGCTTTCTGAATACCATGCTTGCCTCTCTGAGTTAAAGAGTAAAAGAGATACGCTACAGCGGCATATATATGCGCCGATGTATGTGAATCCGGCCCATTAGCTGTATGTTTAGGTTCATTTCCTTCCTAAATAAATTTGGGGCCAATCACATACCTCCCTGATGGTATGGCATGATGGATAAGTATATGGCTGTATTTCTCAGCATTAAGGACACCTTTGACCCTAACTAAATCTCCAACTCTGTTTGCAAAAATGCAACCCCAAACTTGCTAGGAACCCCCACCATGCTTTACTGTTTCCTGCAGACTCATTTTTGTACTGCTCTCCAGCCCTTCACGGACAAACTGCCTCCTACTACAGCCAAATAATTTAAATTTTGACTTATTAGTCCATAGCACCTGCTGCCATTTTTCTGCATCCCAGTTCCTATATTTCTATGCATAGTTGAGTCGCTTAATCTTGTTTCCATGTCCTGTGCAGAAACACATAGGAACTGGGGTGCAGAAAAATGGCAACAGGTGCTTTGGACTAATGAGCTAAAAAAAAATTATATTTGGCTGTAGCAAAAGGCAGTTTGGTCATGAAGGTCTGGGGACCAGTTTGGGTCAATGACCCCTTACATACAACCAATGTCATAATGAACTGTCTTCAGCATAAAGAAGAACACTGAGTCCTGGAAGTGACGGTTTGGCCCACACAGAGCCCTGATTTCAATAATATGGCATCTGCATAGGATTACATAAAGAGACAGAAGGATTTGGGCAGCCTGCATCCACAGAAGGTATGTGGTTAAAGGGGTTGTAAAGGTAAAAGTTTTTTCACCTTAATGCATTCTAGGTGAAAAAGCTTCTGAGAATACCGACCTCCCCAGCCCCCTGTTTACTTACCTGACCCCTCGAAAGTCCCACGCCTTGAATGCACCGGCATCCCGGCTCATTCATTGGTCAATTGAAGCAGCGCAGCCATTTGCTCGCGCTGCTGTAAATCACAACCAATGACTCCGTGCCCTGGGGACGGGGCCGAGTGATACAGTCAGCGGCTATGGTCGTTAGCTGTATCACGGGAGCACGCCCGCAAGGAATCCACACCATAGGAGCTCTCTTGCATGAATGTGTGGAGTTCTTGCAGGGAGGACCAGAGACAGCCGCAGAGGGACCCCAGAAGACGTGGATCGGGGCCGCACTGTGCAAAATGAGCTCCATAGCGGAGGTAAGTATATCATGTTTGTAATCAGAGTCTTCGAGTAAGGAATGCGATGACCCTAATAACCAAGGCCTGGAGTGTGCCTTTGGCCGGCTGGTAGGTACGCCTGAAAGAGGGCATACCCTGAACAAGAAAAGTACAATGAGAATGTATGAAAGCTGGGGGAATGGGTGGGTGGGAACCCAGAACCCGACGCCGACCCAGCACCGACAGGGAGGGAGTCTTAAGTACTCTCAGACTCCTCCCACAAATACAGGCCGGCCTCCGGCCAGCCTTCTGACTTGTAATCAGAGTCTTCGAGTAAGGAATGCGATGACCCTAATAACCAAGGCCTGGAGTGTGCCTTTGGCCGGCTGGTAGGTACGCCTGAAAGAGGGCAAAAGACACATGTTTAGGTGAAGAGGGGTAGATGAGCGACCAAGAAGCAAAGCAGCACGCGCCCGGATGGCAATCGTATGTACACCTGATAAGTAGCCGTTATGACTGGAGAAGCTACCGACTCGTGACCTGTGATAGAAGGAAGCCCCTGCCGAATGCGTGAAGCAGCCCTGAACTTGACCAATGCCCCGAGAAAGAATGGTTCGAGCCTGCGACAACCCATATGAGAGCCTGACACACTTAAGATGAGTGGACACTTGTGGGCAACTGAACCAGAACTGGCCCTGAGAAGCCCCTGCAATAATGCCTAACAATGAAAGCCACAACCGGACACCAGATACGTAGCCCCGTGAGGAAACCCCCCCCCCCAACCCCTGGCCTACCCATACTTAATAGGAAAGTGAGCGGGTGAGTTGCAAAAATCTGACAACTAGCAGGAGCCTAAAGTGCTGGATACCTGATGGACATGTTGACGGAGCAGAAGGACGAAGCCCTTGCGCTAAGGTAACAACAACCCAACATGGCCCATACCGACCCACAGAACCCGTTCTTACCTGATAGACTTGGTTAGCAGGTTACAGGCAGAAGCAAGACCCGATGATGCTGCACAAAAAAGACTCACCTTGCCACCGGCATGACTGATGAAATCGAGCATAAGGATAGATGACATCGGTATGGCAGCTAACCCAAACCACCCCCCCCCAAGTGCTGAATGCCAGACCACGGACAAGTACCTAATGACCAGTTTTGCAGGAGAGCAGCCCATAGTAACAATGCTACCAAACTTGCCACTAGGAACCTAAAACCCAGCCCCCCACCTACAGCATGAAGGTAGAGAACCAGACCAACCACCCCTGGAAAAGCTGCCTCCAGAAACTTGATTGGAAATGAAAGCATGACTGTCAGCTGAAGCCACAACACTGTGAAAACCTGATGATGCAGCGATGAGCCCCGAAAGTAGATCTGAAAGTACCCGCAGTAGGGATGTCAGAGAAACAGGGATGGGTGATTCCACCCCCTCTGACAAGGAACACCCATTGCTCAGTCATGAACCAGAAGGCCTGATAGACCGGACCCCAAAAAGATGACATGGCCGGCAGAAATGGAAGAGCAGGAACTGGGGGTGCACTGACACAACCTAGACAAGACAGAAAACACACATGAAACAACAAACGCCCTCTGTGCCTACCTAAGACCGCTGCGCTTGAATGCACCCGATGACACCCCAACCCAGTGTGACTGGCATGTGAGCCTGAGTAACCTGTCGCGCAGAGACAGACAATATAACTGAACACTCAGGGTTGGTGTACCCACGGACTGCTGTGGGTAATCGAGTATGTGTAATGAATGCACGTGCAACGTATGACGTATGTAAACAGGCGAGAAGATTGTGGTCAACAATCAATTAAAAACGAAACCTCAGCCCGTATGAATCTGTAGACGTGACAGATCCTGAGATGTGAGCACTAGCTAAACAACCCAGATGCAACGTGGACAAAATACAACGAGACATGGAAACCACAAAGACAACGCCAAGACAAACTAACACAGACAGGATTCTTGGGGGCAGCAATGCTATGACAGAAAATGAGGGGGACAGAAATCGTGGGGGCGGCAGAACTGCCGAGCCTGAAAACTTATACCAAACCTGGGGCAGAAAAGGTATGGGAGACCCTCTGACCCTGAATGCTGAGGCAAAAATTATAGGACAGAAACCTGGGCAGAAATGGTATGAGAGCAACACTGAGCCTGACATGCCGAGGCAGAAATGCAATGACAGACAGAAATGACAAGACGTGGGGGCCGTAATGCCCAGACAGAAAATCGTGGGGGCCGTAGTGCCCAGACAGAAAATCGTGGGGGCCGTAGTGCCCAGCCAGAAAATCGTGGGGGCCGTAGTGCCCAGACAGAAAATCGTGAGCAGAAAGCTATGGAAGAAAACGCTATGACAGAAAACCTGGGGCAGAAACGCTATGACAGAAAACCTGGGCAGAAACGCTATGACAGAAAACCTGGGGCAGAAACGCTATGACAGAAAACCTGGGGCAGAAACGCTATGACAGAAAACCTGGGGCAGAAACGCTATGACAGAAAACCTGGGGCAGAAACGCTATGACAGAAAACCTGGGGCAGGACCTTCCGGTATGAGAGAAACGCTGAGGCAAATGTAATGACGGAAACCTGAGGCAGAATAGTACGATAGAATCACCGAGCCTGAAACGCTGAGGCAAATCTGGCAGAAACCCGGGGCAGAAAAGGTATGAGAAAAAGCTGCACCTGCAACACTGAGGCAGATATACAATGACGAATGTAATGACAGAAATCGTGTGGATCGAAACGCTAAGACAGAAAACCTGGGGGCAGAAACGCATGATACTATAGCCATAGCCAATGCAAGGACAGCACCTGAGACAGAATTGTGTGACACGCTGAGGCCGAAATAAGACAGAAAACGTGGGGGCAGAACGCTATGACAGAAAACCATGGGGGCAGAAACGCTATGACGGAAAAACCTGGGGGCAGAAACGCTACGACAGAAAAACCTGGGGGCAGAAACGCTACGACAGAAAAACCTGGGGGCAGAAACGCAATGACAGAAAAACCTGGGGGCAGAAACGCAATGGCAGAAAAACCTGGGGGCAGAAACGCTATGACAGAAAAACCTGTGGGCAGAAACGCTATGACAGAAAAACCTGTGGGCAGAAACGCTATGACAGAAAAACCTGTGGGCAGAAACGCAATGACAGAAAAACCTGGGGGCAGAAACGCTATGACAGAAAAACCTGGGGGCAGAAACGCTATGACAGAAAACCTGGGGGCAGAAACGCTATGACAGAAAACCTGGGGGCAGAAACGCTATGACAGAAAACCTGGGGGCAGAAACGCTATGACAGAAAACCTGTGGGCAGAAACGCTATGACAGAAAACCTGGGGGCAGAAACGCTACGACCGAAAAACCTGGGGGGCAGAAACGCTATGACAGAAAACGCGGGGCAGAACGCTATGACAGAAAACGCGGGGCAGAACGCTATGACAGAAAACGCGGGGCAGAACGCTATGACAGACAACGCGGAGGCAGAACTCTTCTGACCTGAGTAAAAAGGTGGACATTCCCCCCCCCCCAAAGCCGCTAGCATGACCTCAGAGATGCGGGAGGGCAGCCCGTCCCCCTCCAAATAGCCAGCATGTGACCCCTGGAAAACAGCGGACCCCCCCCCCCCCAAGCTGCCAGGGAGGGAGAAATACAGCGGGCGGGCGAGCATCCGCCCCCCCCCCTCCGGCGTGAACACCGGGGGAAGCAGCGGGCGGAACACAGCGGGCGGGCATCCCCCCTCCCCCCGGCGTGAACACCGGGGGAAGCAGCGGCGGCGGCTCCCTCCATGCTGGAGGGAGAAACACGGCGGGCGGGCATCCCCCCCCCCCCCCGGCGTGAACACCGGGGGAAGCAGCGGCGGCTCCCTCCATGCTGGAGGGAGAAATACAGCGGAAGGGCGGGCAAGCATCCCCCCCTCCCCCCGGCGTGAAACCCGCGAGGAACAGAGAGAACGGGCGGCCATGCCGCTGGTGAGGACGGGATAACCGGGCAGGCATGAAGTGGTAAGGGGCTGGATAAGAAACTGACCGGGAGGAGGGGTGGGCGGCCCGAGGAGTGGGAGGGAGGAAGGATGGCCCCCGTGTACCTGCCGAATTGCAGAGCTCCCCTGTGTGAGCCCGCATACAGTCCGGGGTGAAAGGCGGCTCCCGCTCCCCCCATACCGCCTGGTACACAGGGAGAACCTGGGACAAAACACCACGTGGAGCCGCCATGAGCGGGCGGGTGAACAACACCTCCCTCCTCCAAGCCAACGGCTGAATGGCGTCTGCTGACGTGACACGCCCCCTCCAACCCAGAACCCGACGCCGACCCAGCACCGACAGGGAGGGAGTCTTAAGTACTCTCAGACTCCTCCCACAAATACAGGCCGGCCTCCGGACAGCCTTCTGACTTGTTATTTTTTTTTAAATAAAAAAAAAATCCTTTACAAACCCTTAAATTCTCCAAGATGTTTGAAATAACCTACCAGATGAGTTCCTACAAACACTGCAAGTGTACCTAGAAGAATTTAAGAATTGAGGCTGTTTTAAAGGCAAATAGTAGTAACACCAAAAAAATTGATTTGATTTGGATTTATTAACACTTCTTTTTCTGAAAGCATTCTTAACCACTTACCGCCACCCACCATCAAATGACAGAGTGGCGGTGAGGCTCTTGTTCTGAGTGAACATTATTTGACAACGTCCCAGATTAGCCGCTCTCATGCGCCTGTGGGGGCCTGGCAGCGATGTTGGCTATGCCATGTTCCTAGGACACAGCGCAACCCCGATCTCTGTAAAGAGCCGATGACACGGCTATTTAACCATGTGATTGGCTGTGTCGTTAATCGCCTCTCCTTGCCTCATACTAACAGAGTGTGTGGTGAGAAGTGCCGATCAGCAGTAACTTCTTGCAGGGGAGACCAAGGCAGGTAATCAGGGCACTAATCATGCCCTGATTACAGTAAAGCCCCAGCAGTGCTCATTAGTGCCACCATCAGTGACCATTAGTGATACCAGTCAGTGCAGCCTTTCAATGCTTATAAGTGCCTGCTCATTAGTGCTGCCCATCAATGCCCATCAGGGCCTCCCATCAGTGCCATCAATCAGCGCTGCCCATCAGTGCAGCCTATCCATGCTTCCTATCAGTGCCCACCAGTGTCACCTATCGGTACCCACCAGTGCCACCTTACAGTGCCACATATCAGTGCCCATCAGTGCGGCATATTTGTGCCCCCTTATCGGTGCCGATAGGTGCCGCATCATCAGTGCCCATCAGTGCAGCCTATCAGTGTCTATTAGTGCAGCCTCATCACACATCAACGAAGTAGAATTGCTTATTTCCAAAACTTACTGACATAAAAACAAAGAACATTTTTTTTTTTTCAAAATCTTTGGTCTTTTTTTTTTTTTGTAAAAAAATAAAAACCCAGCAGGGAATAAATACCACCAAAAGAAAGCTCTATTTGTGTGAAGAAAATGCGTAAAAATTCATTTGGGTAGAGTGTTGTATGACCACGCAATTGTCATTCAAAATGCAACAGTGCTAAAGGCTGAAAAATTGCCTGCGCAAGAATGTCTTTTATCCCCCTTGGTGAGACATGAGTGGTAAAAACTTGGAAATCTGCTAGTCACTGAGAGCCAGCCAGCTACCTAAACAATTCCTTCTTCCTTTACCACATGACCAATACCAAGTCCCACGCATGGCCTGTTTTCAGGGCTGGTACAAGACAGGGGCAGAAGGGACGGATCCCCTGGGCGGGACAATTTACTAGAGGAAGAGGGCAGTGAAATTAAGAGGTGAAGTGTCGGCGGTGGCTGGACTGTACACACAGGCTGCGCTAGAATACTGCAAAGCCAGTCGGAGCTGCAATGATGTGCCAAATGAACTCTTGCACCCAGCACGAACGAGGACAAAACCTTCACTTCCCTGTCAGGCGGAGCAATCTCCGACCTGACAGGCGTCTCCTAGTCCTGGCGTGACATTACTGAGAGACCTGCTGGGAGGTGGGAGCAGAGTAGGCATGTGCAAAAGTGAAAAATTCGTTTCGTTTCGTTTCAATTCGTCATTTAATAAATTTCGTTAAGTTAGGTTCGTTACATGTGTTGAATTCGT
Organism: Rana kukunoris; assembly: GCA_029574335.1. NCBI lineage: Eukaryota > Metazoa > Chordata > Amphibia > Anura > Ranidae > Rana > Rana kukunoris. The sequence continues at coordinate 171,938,739 of CM056051.1, read as the reverse complement.
TTTCGGAATTCGTTCGTTTTCGACCGAATTTCGAAAAATCCGGTCGAAATCGAAAATATTTCGACCGTTTTTCGAATTCGTTCGTTTTCGACCGAATTTCGAAAAAAAAACGGTCGAAATCGAAAATATTTCAACCAGATTAGAAAACAAATAGTCTCTTTTCGAATAGAATTTTTTTCGAATTAAATTCGAAAATATATTTTTTTTTTTTTTTTTCGAATTCCGATCGAATTTAGTCCGCGGGTATTCGATTCGGAATTCGAAAAAAAAAATTTTTCGATTTCGACCATTTTTTTTCGAAATTCGGTCGAAAACGAACGAATTCCGAAAACGGTCGAAATTTTTCGCTAATATAGCAATTCGGGAATTCGTATGCATCCGAATGTCCGAATAATGGAAAATTCGTCCGAATTTCGATTCGGAACGAAACGAAATGCACATGCCTAGAGCAGAGAGGAGCATAGAGTGCCCGGAGTGAGTGTGATCCAGAGGAGGAGGAGGAGTAGGAACCAAGCAACATGTGATTCGCACCCACACTGCCGATCACATGCGATGTCTGTGCAATGTGAGTTCAGCCATACAACTGTATGGCTGAACTCGCATTGGATTTTCCTGCACTAGAATCAGATCGCATGGGTGTCTCTCCTGTCTGAATTCACAGTTCGCACTGCAATCTGCAAACCGATCTGGGGGGTGTCATTAACTTTGTATTGACACCCACAGCAGTTCGCAGAGGTCAGTGTGAACTGCCTGCAGGGGAGATGCGATGTGGGAACCGGCGCTGGAATCGCACCAGCCCTCTCACTGCTACAGTGTGAACTTAGACTTATGCCCCGTACACACGATCACTTTTTGTGATGAAAAAAAATGTCATTTTCCTTCATGAAAAAAAATGACATTTTTCAAACTTCATTTTAAAAAATGACGTTGCGTACACACCATCATTTTTGGAAAATGATGAACAAAGTGACGGCACTCTAAAGGGGAAGTTCTATTTGCCTTGAGGCTGCTTTTAGCTGGTTACTTGTTAGTAAAAGACGATTCCTGCTTTTTTGTCTGTTACAGCGTGATGAATGTGCTTACTCCATTATGAATGGTAGTTTTACCTCCCGTCTCCTAACTTGCTTCTGGGCATGTGCAGGTTTAAAACGTAATTTTTTACGTAGTTTTGCCCACACACGATCATTTTTTATGACACAAAAAATGACATTTTAAAAAATGACATAAAAAAATCGAGCATGTTCGAATTTTTTTTTGGTCATTTTTCAGAAGACATAAAATGACATTTTGCCCACACACAATCATTTTAAATGACATTTTTAAAAATGTCATTTTTTTTCATCACAAAAAGTGATCGTGTGTACGGGGCATTAGGGTTTCGGGTGCATGCCCCTGCCCGCTTTCTCCCCTGTGATTTGACACAGAGGCAGTCTGTCAGCAGATCCCAGCCAATGATTCATGGCTGGGACTTACTGACTGGCTGTGTCCAATCACAGTCCAGAGCCCTGTGTTGAAATCAACACCGGGCTCTGTACAAGGGAAAATAAACAAATCAGTCTATGGTAAAAATCAATACACAGTACACACATTACACATTGTTAGGCACGCAATTAACCCCTTGGATGCCCCTAGATTTTAACCCCTTTGTCATTAGTACAGTGTTGGTGCATATTATTAGCACTGATCAGTGTATAACAGTGGCGGTTCGCCCCCTCTGGCTCTCACCGCCACTGAGTCTAATAACATAGATTCATGCATTGCACGAATCTATGTTATTATCGCCGCTGCCGCTGTTAATCAGATGGTCGGCGCTCATGTCCGGCCATCTGAATAACGCCAGCTGGTTGGCTGTATGGAAATGTCTATCAGACCCAACAGCTCTGATAGGCTTTCCCAGTACAGCCCTCGGGTCCCGGAAGCTTATCCTCGGAGCGCACAGACTGTGCGCTCCTTGGACAAGATAACAGGCGTCTCAGCCAATCAGGTTGGCCGGTTCTGGCTACCGGTAACCTGATTGGCTGAGACGCCTGTCAGTCATCGAGGGCGGGAGAAGACATCGTGGGACGTGGATGCCTGACTCCAGTAAAGGTAAGTGCCGGGCGGGGGGTGGAAGAGCAATTTACAGGGCACAGTGGGGACCATTGGCACAGCGACGATTATTAAAGGGCACAGTGGTGACAATTAATGGCACAGTGGCTGCGTTTAATGGCATTGACAATGGTGACAATTGATGGCACAGTGGCTGCGTTTAATGGCATGGCTGTCAGGAAAGGTTCCATCCGCTGGTGCTATTTATGTTCTGTCTTGCAGTGCTGTGTCCCACCAGCAGGGGTCTCCTGGCAGTTCAGAGCTGTCAGGGGAACTTCCCCCTGCTGGTATATCAGCACCTGGAGCACCTGGCCCTTGCTGCGTTCAGGTGTGACCTGAACATAATTAACACGCCCCTATTTATACCCGGCAAGTTCAAGCAGAACTCGCCCTGGTATCTGTCTATTTACCGGACCCTGAGCCTGATGCCTGACCCTGAGCCTGCTGTCCCCGTTCTGGACTTCTGAACCGACCCGATCCGATCTGTCCCGACCTGATCCCTCTCCTGGACATTTCCTTCCTGCCCATTCCCTGAATGAATGAAAAACTTATATAGCGCGGCACATGCGAACTAAATCGCCTCTGGGCGCTTATTGTTTCTGTCTCTCTTGACATCAAAAGAGTAGAGTTGTAATCTGTCTTCTGAAGGTCAGGTGGTTTTCCTCCAACCGAATGCTGGTTGGTAAAGCGTTCCATAGTTTGGGACCTTGGAAAGCAAACCTTCTTTCTCCTTTGGACTTGTATCTGGCTTTGGGTATCTTGACCAGATTTTGGTCGGTGGATCGCAGAACGCGATTGGAATTGTGGGCTTCTATCTTTTCGCATAGATATTGCGGGGCCTTCCCATGGATGCACTTATGTGTCAGACAGAGTGCTTTGAAAGCAATTCTGTCCTTTACTGGCAACCAATGAAGGGATCTCAGTGAAGGTGAGATGGATTCCCAGGGTTTTTTCCCAGTCACAAGTCTGGCGGCCGTATTTTGAACGACTTGCAGACGAGCGATTTGGTACTTCGGGAGTCCGAGGTAAAGGGCATTTGCATAGTCCAATCTGGAGTTTACAATTGTTCCCACCACGACTGCTACGTCTTCTTTGGGAATAAATGGAGTAAGTCTGCGTAGTAGGCGCAGCAGATGGTGAGATCCGCTGACTACTGACCCTATTTGTGCGTCCATAGTCATGTAGGTGTCGAAGATGACACCTAGACTTTTGACTTTGGCGCTAGGGGTGATGATCTGGCCCAAAATGGGCGGGGGTTTCCAAGTAGTTGCCAGTTGACTCTTGCGACTGGCGTGAAACAGAAGAAGTTCTGTTTTGGAACTGTTGAGTTTAAGATAACTCTTAGTCATCCAGTTTTCTATCAAAGAGGCATTTCTCTAAACTGAGATGATGATCCTTTTTGTTGCAGATGCGAAAATACAGTTGCGTGTCGTCTGCGTATGAATGATAAAGTAGATCTTGGCTACTGATAATTTCAAAGAGAGGGCGAAGATAGATGTTGAAGAGCACCGGTGACAAAGGGGATCCTTGAGGGACTCCACATGACACCGTGCGTTTTTCAGAGGTGAAAGATCCCAATTTCACTGTTTGTGATCGGTTTTCCAAAAAAGAGGAAAACCATGGTAGATCACCTTCTGCGACTCTGGCTACCTCAGCCAGCCGAGTCAGTAAAAGTTTGTGGTCTACAGTGTCAAAGGCTGCCCTTAGGTCCAGCAGAACCAGGAGAGAGGATTCTCCTTCGTCTGCGGCCTCAAGGGCGTCATCCCATATCTTAAGTAATGCTGTTTCCGCTCCGTGTCCGGGACGGAAGCTTGATTGAAATGGATCAAGTAGGTTGTGGGTATCCAGATGCTGTTGCAGCTGTTTTACCACTACTTTTTCCATTACCTTGGAGAGAACGTTAAGGCCTGTTATGGGACGGCGGTGAGCTGGGTCCTTGGGATCCAGGGTAGGCTTTTTCAAGATGGGCTTGATTGTGCCCTCCTTTCAGCAGGGAGGGCACTATGCCTTCCTTAAATGACTGGTTTATAAGCTGCGTGATAGGTGGTGCCAAGATGTCGGCACATTCCTTCAGCAGTTTAGTGGGGATAATATCATTAGGCGCTGTGCTGTTTCGCAAAGTACCAATGATATTTTTAGTGGCCTCGATGGAGATGGGTTCCAGAGTGAACATCGTTGATTGTCAATGGTTTCTGTGGATGTTATGTGGTTGGTTGGGACGAGGGTTGAGAGGGGTATTGATTTGCCGAATGCTTTCCCGAATTCCCTCAATTTTATTAATGAAGAAATCCGATTCTTGTGTATCTAAATTGGGGGCTTCCAGGCAACCTGGGTTCATGGTCTAAGTGACCAACTTGAATAGTTCGCGGGGGCGATTTAAAGCGCTGTTGATAGTCAGAGAAAAATGATGTTTCTTGGCTTTAAAGATTTCTTTATGGTATTTTCTTGTTAATTCCTTGTAGATGATGAGGTTCTCCTCTGAAGCGCTTCTTTTCCAGGTGGCTTCCACCCTTCTGCGCTCTTGCTTCAGTAGTGACAGTTGGTTGTTGAACCAGCCAGACTTGTTTTTCTGGATGCGGGTTTTGCTTTTCGGTGCTACTAAGCCGGCTGACTGTAGTAGGGCTGCATTTATGGCATCCAGTGTTTCTGAGGCTGTTATAAGTGGTTGGATTATTTTTATTTTATTTCCCAAGGTAGATTTGAAGAGTTCCGAATGGAGCTTCTTATGAGATCTAGTCCAGTGTATTGTCACCGGCTTGGGTGTTTTTCTCAATGGGGGGATTTTGGGAATTATGAATTTAATTGCATGGTGATCTGTCCATGGCAATGGTTCATTTTCCATAATGCTTATTTTCAGATTTTGTCTGAAAATTAAGTCAAGCGTGTGACCTGAAACATGTGTGGGCCCACATACTAGTTGCTGTAGCCCTAATCCTTCCAGGTGGTCAATACAGGCGTCGGCAACAGGATCCTGATAGGAGTTTGCCCAGAGATTGAAGTCCCCGGGCAGCAAAAGGTGTTTGCTGTTAAGGGTATAAGTGGAGATAAACTCCGTCAATGATGTGAGTAGCTGCGATTTTGGCCCGGGAGGCCTATAGCAGAGAAGAATGTGGACGGTCTCCTGGGGGTTTGCTTGCAGTTGTAGAGTAAGGGTTTCCATAAATGGAAGAGGATTTTGAAGGACTGGTTTGGTGATCGCCAGATGAATCCTGTGGATCACCGCCAGGCCTCCACCTCTTTGCCCTATTCTGTTTTCCGTTATAATGCGGTAGTTTTCTGGCACCAGTTCTCCTAGAATGGTGTTAGTCGGCTGTGAGCCAGCTTTCTGTAATAAAAAGGCAGTCTAAATCATATTGTAGAATGAAATCATGGATTTCTGATCGGTGTTTTACTGCCGATCTTGCGTTGATCAGAGCACATGATATGTGCTTAAGCTGAGGTAAATGGCTGAAACTCTTGATAGTCGATCGTCGATCGGTTCTCAATAGTTGCTCTAACTTTAAGGCCTTTTTGGTGACGGCTGGTAAGACTGTGGCGAATTTCCTCAGACCCCAAATGGTTTCTGCAGAATATTGCAAAAGAGCCATAGTTCCAGTCATCGGGGGGGGGGGCTATGATGTTTAAATGGCGATGGAGGGGGGATTCATTGAATCCTCTCTCCCAGCTTGGTCCAGAGGAAGGCAAAAAAAACCCTGGCTGTGCTGAGCCAATGTGCAGAGGCCAGGGAAAAAAAATTCCTTCCTGATCCCTGGGAGGCGATCGGAGAAGAACCCTGGATCAAGCAGTATTAGTTGTGAAGGAGGAAGGGGGGGTGAGAGGTGTCTCTGTTTCTGGGGTGTACCAAGCTGGCCACCGACCAAGACACAGGGCATATGCTGGGGACTGTCAGCTGGGTGGATGGATGGCTATAGTGAACTGGATGGTTCACTGGGGGGTGGATGGGATCCTCCAGGGGTAGGGGGGGTATTTTGGGCTGTGTACAGGTTTTTACAGGCGTAGGAGCAGGGCGCCGCTAGGCCGCGGCTGAAGCCGCGGTCTTTCCTAAGCCGCGGCGCCCGCGAATGTGAGCAGGCCGGCGCGGAATGCCGGCGGGATCGGAAAGAAGCCGCAGAACTGAGCCCGAGAGGCGGCGGGGGGGGTGCCCCGAACTGTGGATGGCAGTGTGGGTGGCGATGAGGGGTAGGGGAGAGGAGGAGAGCCACAAGATGTAACGGCTTGTCCTGAAAAGGACGGCCGCCAACGGTTTGCAGGGGAGGTAGAGTACCCTAAAAAAGACAGGGTCCTACCTGGAGAAGAGGGAGTCCAAGGGGAGGAAGGAGCTGGTCCTAGGGGCTGCAGATTGTATCATGCAGCAAGGGGTTTGCAGGAGCCTGCCTGCCTAGCAGCCTAATCTGTGCTGTCTTTTGTCCCTGTCTGCAGCTTCTTTGGTGATCTCCTGGTATTTGACCCCGGCTTGGCTTTTGGTTTATGATTACGGCATTTCCCCTGGACTTGTATATATGCTTTGTGTTATTCGTGCACTGGTTGTCGTCACTTGTTTGTTCACCTTTGTAAATAAAACACCTTTTTATTCCACTATATACAGTGTTGGTCTCCTCTGTGTAGGCACACAGTCCTGGTCCATTTAGAATCTCTGACAGTGGCACAGTGGTGACAATTGATGGCACAGTGGCTGCTTTAATGGCATGGCACAGTGGTGACAATTAATGGGACTGTGGCTACGTTTAATGGCATGGCACAGTGGTTGCATTTGATGGCATGGCACAGTGACTGCATTTGATGGCATGGCACAGTGGTGACAATTGATGGCACAGTGGCTGCGTTTGATGGCATGGCACAGTGGCTGCGTTTGATGGCATGGCACAGTGACTGCATTTGATGGCATGGCACAGTGACTGCATTTAATGGCATGGTACTGTGGTGCGAATTGATGGCACAGTGGTTGCATTTGATGGCATGGCACAGTGGTGCAAATTGATGGCACAGTGGCTGCGTTTGATGGCATGGCACAGTTCTGCAAATTGATGGCACAGTGGCTGCATTTGGGCACAGTGAGACTGCAATTTTTTTTTTACTTTGCGCCCCCCCCAAAAAATTTTGAGCACCAGCCGCCACTGGTATATAAGGCTACATTCAGAAACTTCTTTTGGGCAACAGGTGTCCGGCAATCTTGTCACAATTTTTTGGGGACATTTGCCACAAAATCGCACAGCGATTGGGGTGTCATTGAAAGTAACAGGATCACAATCGTGCCTGTGCATCAATTTGGGAATTGCGGGCAGAATCACAGCGATTCCGCCTACGATCCGGAACGCCTGGGTGTGAATTGAGCCTTAGTGTCACTGGGTCCCAATCTAAGTCGTTCCTTCTTTACAACCCGGGGGGGGCGCAGTTTTCCATCTTCACTCTGGGCCAGGGCCGTCTCTACCATAGGGCAAACAGGGGCAGCTGCCCAGGGCCCTGTCACTGTTGGGGGCCCAAAGCAACCCCCTTTGAAAAAAAAATTTTTATTTTTTTTTATTTTTTTTTAAGGGGTCCGGAAGTCCCCAGGGCCCAAGATGGCAACCCCCCTTTTTTTATTTATTTTTAAATAAAAAAATATATTTTATATATTTTTATTATTTTTTATTAAAGGGACAATTTTTTTTCGGGGTCCCCAGGGACCCGGAGGCCCCCAGATGACAACCCCCTTTTTTTATTTATTTTTAAATAAAAATATATATTTATTTTATATATTTTTATTTTATTTTTTATTAAAGGGCCAATTTTTTTTAGAGGTCTGGAGGTCCCCAGGGGGCCGTAGTTCCCCAGGGCCCTGGATGACAACCCCCCTTTTTTATAAAAAAAAACGTTTTTTATATATATCTTTTAATAATAATAATAATTTATAATGTTTATTTTTTTATTTTTGTTTATGTATTTTTTTTATTAAAGGGCCCAGAGGTCCCCAGGGCCCTGGATGGCAACCCCCCTTTTTTTGTAATTTATTTTTATAAAAAAAAAAAAAAAATTATTAAAGGGCCCAGAGGTCCCCAGATGGCAACCCCCTTTTTAAAAAAATATATATATTTTTTATATATATTTTTTATTTATTTTTTTCTTTTTATTAAAGGGCCCAGAGATCCCCAGGGCCCCAGATGGCTACACCCCTTTTTTTATATATATTTTTCTTTATTAAATCTTTTTTTTGTAAAGGGCCTCCCGCTTCTAAATTCGCAGCAGCCCCACCCCCCCACGTCTCAATTTAAGGGGGCAGCCCCCCCCCCCGTTCTCTGCTCCAGGGGGCCCATGCCTGAAGCTGTGTAAGGGGCCCCATAATTCCTGATGGCGGCCCTGCCGCCCGTTAAGCCCCTGTGCTGCCCACAAATCAGGCTGAAAATCATCAGCGGCACGCAGCCAGTGACAGTACTGCTTCCCTTCCCAGTGTTTTAAAATGTACAGAACCCCTGGCTTCCCTTTAGACGTGCACTTCTCCCTTCCTGCCACTGGGTGCTGCTTGTATATAAAAGCGAACTAGAATGTGATTTTATAACATCCCCAGTTTGCTCTTCCCGAGGCTGACTTTTTCATGTCCTGCTCCTCAAGGTATGTCACTGTTTGCTAATCTATATTGTAAATAGAAGTTTTCTGTAGAGTGTGCCCAAAGTCTTTATACTATTTGATGATTCACTGCAGGTCTGGTCAGTGTTTTAAAAAGTTACTGTATTTTACACATGGCATGGCATGGGATCACAGCACCGTCTGTCCATTCTGCTTTAGCACCATGGGACCCCATGCCATGCCGTGTGTAAAATACAGGAACTCTTTAAGTCACAGACCAGACCTGCAGTCCAGGCTGTGTAAGGCCTTAGAGCACATGGCATTACTGTCTGTATTTAACTGCTTGATGGGCTTATTTTGGGCCTGGCTGGTTCACATGTATGTGTTTTGGCGGCCCACATTTGTGCAGGCACAGCAGCCCATTTATTTGATGCCTCATGTAATAGGCTGCGCACACGGCACACCTATGCCCATCAAGCAATGAAATACAGCACTGTCTGTTCATTCTGCTGTCTGCTGTGACTTATCTGCAGTTCCCGCACTGTCAAACTTGCTGCATTTTTAGACATTTGGGTTACGCTTTTAAAAACACAGTGCGTTTGTGTGTGCAAGAACTGCAGGTAAGTAGCATGGTGCAAGAACTGCAGGTAAGTAGCATGGTGCAAGAACTGCAGGTAAGTAGCATGGTGCAAAAGCAGAATGGATTTCAAGGCAACTGATTTTTAAAATGCTGAATGCACCTTTTTTCTGCAGGAAACAAAGGCATGGCAAACCATTCAAATCAATGGGCTGCTGTGCCTGCACAAACGAGGGCCACCCAAACACATACATGTGAACCAGCCAGGCCCAAAATAAGCTGAAGGGGGGCCCAAAAAAAATGTTTGCCCAGGGCCCAAACCATATTAAAGACGGCCCTGCTCTGGGCACTGGATGACCTTGTCCCAGCACCTCCTGTTTTATATAAAATATTGCCCTGAGAAATAATCAAATTGGGGCTCTCTTCACTAGAAATACTTCTAGCTACCAGACATAACCCACTTCATATGCAATAGAATACTCTTTTATGTGTTTCTACATTTTTTATTTAAATAAGGTAACAATCATTCAGACTTTAGTTAAAAAGTCCTATAATATTGTGTTTGGAATATTACACCATTAGAGTTTTTACTTCACGAGATACAAGGAAAGGAGTTATGTAGAGTTTATTAAAATATAATTAGAAGTGGTGGAAAAGTTGGTGAAGGGACAGATATCCAGTGGTGAAAGGAATATTTAAAAATGCACAATATATTTTCCAATTATTTAGACGTCACATGAACCCAGTGAAAGGAAGTAAATACAAAAGTCTATGAAGACAATGGTGAAACAATCAAAAAAACTGTCTCTGATCTGTGTGGAATGAGATATACTGAAGGGGATGCATGGTACCACCTGCGGCTGCTATCCTCAGAGTTGTGACAGGCTCTATGTAGTCAATGAAGGATAGAAACAAAGGGAAGGAAGCGCCAGCTAAGTGTAGTAACTCGGTAAAAACTTTAATAACCATGAAAAAAAACACTCACAAGAGGTATACCATACAAAGGCTCATCTGGTACAGAGTATATGGGTGTAGATTCCTCCTAAATCTAACCTGCAGAACCGCTGTGGGATGTTCCAGGTGCTGGGGGAGGAAGGTGGCCAGCTCGGGAGCCTGGAGGAGCCCTGGGAAGCCAGGCTAACCAGCATGAAACGCACACCAAAAGTGACGTCACCGGAAGGATGGAGGACCAGAGGAGAATACAAGGCCAAGTGCTCGGAGCATCTAGCTCCTCCTACAGGCCTAACTATGGAGTGAATCCACATTCGAGAATGTGCTGGAATTAATAGAGAAAAAGGAAGTATTTATATACTACTGATAACAACAAAACCTGGGGAATGCCCAGGAAAAAAACAGGCCTCCTTACCGACCAGCCTGCAGAACAACCAAATTAACCTGTCTAACAGTATGCGTTAAAAACAGGGGTTTTATCCGCACGCATTTGCAAACGCATGCGTAAGCCACAGAGCGGCACCAAGGCACCCTGTAATCTGTGGTCCTAACACTAAACAGTGAGGGTCCCCATAGTAGAGGCACATGCATTTTAATGGATAGATGAGGGCAGGTGGACTGAAGGGGAGCCACCCCTCCTAAAAGGTACAGGCGCACACCAAACACCCAGCATATAGCACAATGGCTGCATAGGTGCTGGTGTACTGCTGGACCAATATAAGCACCACAGGTGAAACAAAAACGTGTCCACCGCCCCCATCTATGGCTGGCAATCACAGTAAGTGGCATTGGTAGGCTAAAACAGATAACAACAAAACCTGGGGAATGCCCAGGAAAAAAAACAGGCCTCCTTACCGACCAGCCTGCAGAACAACCAAATTAACCTGTCTAACAGTATGCGTTAAAAACAGGGGTTTTGTCCGCATGCATTTGCAAGCGCATGCAAACTAAACTACAACTAAAATGGACTGTAACTATATATTATTTTTTAATTAATTTTTTGTTTATTAATTGCATATATTGTGTGGTGAAGGTGGTGGCTAATAATCAAGGGTCCCTAAACATTTTAAAACAAGGCCAGTTAACTATCTGTCATGCTGTTTGGGGACCAGATTTTAGACATTGGATGTAAAAAACAAACAAAAAAAAAAACATAATGTCCCGGATTCACATACATCGGCGCATATTTATGCCGCCATAGCGTATCGCTTTTACACTACGCCGGCGCAGCGCGGAGAGGCAAGCATGGAATTCACAAAGCAAATGCTCCCAACTCTGCGCCGGCGTAGCGTATATTTCGTAGGCGTAAGCCGGTGGAAGTGGGCTGGAAGTGGACGTGATCTATGTTAATGAAGCGTGACCCCATGCAAATGATGGGCCGGGCGCCAGACAAGTACTTAAAATAATTGCGCATGTGTCGGGACATGGACGTACCCCCGTGCGCATGCGTACAACCACGTCGGAACAACTGCCGGATCACTGTGTACGCTGTGAACGTAACCTACTCCCAGCCAGACCCACGTCAGCCCATATTCACAGACATCCAACGTAAGATACGTAGGCTTGTGTTCCCTGGTCCATACCTTTTGCATGGGTTGCACCTCATCTATGGGGAATAACTTTACGCTGAACGTAAGATTTACGCAAACCGCGTAAATCCTGCAACGGGCGCAAGTAAGTTTGTAAATCTGCGTATCTCCCTCATTTGCATTGAAAATCGATGAGAGCGCCACATGCGTCCAACGTAAATATGCGCCCACTCTACTCCGGCGTAGGCAAGTTACGCCGGTGGGATGAAGTCTGTTTTTAGGCGCATCTGAGTTTGTGGGTTCGGCGCACAGGTACGACGTTGCATATTTGTACTTACGCGGCGTATCTGGAGATACGTCGGCGTAAGTGTATTGTGAATCCGGGCCATTGTTGGTGGTTAGTAGGAAAAAACTCCCTCTATGTGAGTGGGAGTATTAAATAAGCATGCATCAGTGGTCAGTGGGAGTAATATATGCTCTACATCAGTAATCATTGGAAGGGAAACATGACCTAGAGTCAGTGGTCAATGAGCATCAAAACATACCTCTTTGCACATAAGTGGTCAATTGGAATACAAAATACCCTTATATCAGTGGACAGTGGAAGTAACAAATGCCCTAAACTCAGTGGTTAAAGTCCCTATTCTAGTGGCCAGTGTAAGTAAAATATTTTCCTGTGTGTGTAGGAGTAAAAAATGCCCCTGAGATATTGACCAGTGTAAGTAAAAAAATAACTCTGCCTCAGTGGGAGTAAAACATGCTCCAGTGTCAGTGGTAGTAATAAATGCCACAGTGTCAGGCAAATTAAAAAATGCCTCAGCATTGGTGGTCACTAGGAGTAAAAAAAATGCCGGAAAGGCTACAGTGTGAAAGTAGCCTTAAGCCGCCTACACACGATCAGTTCAAACCGATGAAAACGGACTGAAGTTCGTTTTCATCGGTCCAAACCGATCGTGTGTAGGCCCCATCGGTCCGTTATCCTTCGGTCCAAAAACAGATGGCTTGCTTTAAAATCGAACCGATGGACGGCTCAAAAACTGATCGTTAGTACGCACGAGCATCGGTTAAAAATCCACGAATTCTCAGAATCAAGTCGACGCATGCTTGGAAGCATTCAACTTCGTTTTTTTCATCACGCCTTTGTGTTTTACATCACCGCATTCTGACACGAGCGGTTCATGAACCGATGGTGTGTAGGCACATCAGTCAGCTTTATCGGTGAACCAATGAAAACGGTCCGTCGGACCATTCACATCGGATGGACCGATCGTGTGTACTTATACTCATGCGTCCTTAGTCACAATTACTTTCTTTTGCAGCGTTTTCAAATTTCCAAATTCTGATTTATGTTTCTATTATTTCCTATTATTTGACATTACTTTTCATTTTGATGTGAGATACGAATATGTAACATTTCATTTACAATGCTTATCTCTTTTTCATTTTTATTCGCTCTATTATGTATGTTTTGATTGCTGATATAACAGCTGGAAAGTCAATTTACTAAGTAACAAAAAACGAGTTTTATGTAACAAGACGTTTATTGTGTTAATGTTTGGAAACAGGACTTCTGATTGGAAAAAGCTTTGTAAACATTTTTTTTTTCCCCCCTGAAACCAAGATAATAAATGTTTAATGTATTCTAAAGTGACATAACCTTTTCTAACTTGCCTGTTCTGAGTCTAATGTTTGCTGACAGTCTATTTTGTCAATTAGTTTTTAAAAGTCTGTTTCTTTTCATTTTTATTTGTGCACCATAAAGGTTGATCTGCCTGGCATCTAATTTATAAATTAAATGTTTTAGTGCCTACTGAGCTGATAAATGTAAAAATAGCAAACTGTGAAAACTGTTTTCTTAAACTCGACCCATGCTTAAACATTACCATAAAGCTATGTTAACAGTCTTGCTGAAATTGAAAAATAAAAGTACAAGTCTATTTTACAGACGCATTAAATTGCAGATGCTAGTTTGGAGACCATCATAAACACCAACACGTTGCAAAATATTTTGCAAAAGCTTTAAGGAAGAACTATCGGAAAATTAAACTTGTTACATTGCCCAGGGAATTCCATTCACATAGCACCTGTCCCCATCTAAATATGTGCTGGGGTTGCTGAGCTGTGTTGTCGGCCCCATCCCCTGCCTCTCTATCTGACAACACCGATCAACAGAGATGGGTTTCTGAGGAACAGCTCAGGAGGAGAGGGAGTGTGACTGTCAGAGAACTCACACAGCAAGTGCTTATCTATTCCTCATACAACAGCTGCTATTCTCCTTTCCGCCAATGCCAATGCACATGCACAGAACCCTTAGGCCGCTTACACACGATGAGACATGTCCGCTCAAACATGTCCGACGGACCGTTTCCAGCAGACATGTTTCATCGGATTTTGGTCCGATGGCGTGTACACACCATCGGACGAAAATCCCCTCGGGCTGAGGACGCGGTGACGTTGACGACGCCACGTCACCACTCCAGGAAGTAAAATACTTCCACGCATGCGTCGAATCCATTCGACGCATGCACGGAGATTTCTGTCCGCTGGTTAGTGTACTAACCAGCGGACATATCCGACGGACATGTCTCCGGCAGACAAATTTCAAAGCATGCTTTGAAATTTGTCCGCTGGGAAAACATGTCCGCTGGGAAAACATGTCCGCTAGCCCGTACACACGATCGGAGATAAATTAGATCATGTGTACGCGGCCTTAGAGTGAGACGAACGGGGTTCAGAATGGGCATTCGCAATGGCGCATCCATGCAAACATGTACGTGCTAATGCGCATGCGCACGCTTTCATGAATCCTGGTGCATGGCGGCCTCTGGACAGAGAATATGCCCAGTATCAGTGCTGGATCGTCTTCAGCTTGTTCATGTGTTCCTGTACTTTTGCCTGTACTTTTGCCTGACTGACTCTGCTCCTGAAAACCCATATTCCCTCTGACCATTCTCTTGGATTATCCTTACCTGCCTGCCTGCCTGCCTCTGTGTACCAAACTGACTTTGGCTTGGACTTTGACCACGGCTCTCCTGATTGTGTACTTCGCTGCCAGCCTGTTGCCGACTCCTGCCTGTTCCTGACTCTTCTGTTGATCCTGATCTGGTCCCTGCTGAACAACCTGGTGGTCAGTCCTTACATCTCCCCTGCAGGAATTCCTGAGTGTTCAAGTTCCAGCCTTTGACCTGCAGGCAAGTGTAAGGTATGTGACAGTGACACAAAGCAACAGGTGTGTGCCATTGTCAGCTTGCTTTTTGTGTGGATAAAAGCCCTTTTTTCCAGCTGCAATCATTCACAACACAAGCTAACAGTTTACACTCTCTTCGTTCCCCTGAATAGTAGGTTGCAGTTCCAGATTTTGTGTGTATTAGATATGAGAAGTGAGGAAACCCCCCATGCCATGGGAATGCCCATATGTTTGGGCTTCAGGATGGGTGGAGCTACAGTCAGCAAATAAAAGTGTATTTTTATTTAACTTCCAGTGCTTGGATTTAATGGGGGACAAGTGTGTCCACAGGCACCCCCAAGGGGTTAAGCAAGTTTTTTTTCTTCTGGTATTACTTTTCCTGCAGTGTTCTTGGAGCTGTTTAAGCAAAACCCAAAATAAATTATTGTTGTTTTTGCAAACCAATATTGCCCAAAGAAAGCCAAGTTTGTACCCTAATACAATGTATGTATTTCTTTGTTATCCTAAATAATTACAAAGTTATTCCTGAATAAATAGCCGCTCAGTGGAAATGTAAAATGTTTCTCTGGTCCACAAGAGGTATAAAAGGAGAGCTGAAGTACTGTAGTTAAAATATTTAAAATATGTTTGGAAAATTTTATTATTAACAGAATTCGTTGTGTGGTGGCAGACTGCTGTTTTTAAGGCTTGTGTTGTTCTTGGTGTAAATTGCAATGCTTGGCCCAGATTCACGTACCTGGGCGCATCTTTGTGCGGGTGTAGCGTATCTTCTTTATGCTACACTGCCGCAACTTAGAGAGGCAAGTGCAGTATTCACAAAGCACTTGCGTCCTAAGTTACGTTGGCGTAGCGTAAATGGGCCAGCGTAAGCCCGCGTAAATCTAAGTAGGCAGGTAGTGGGCGTGTTGTATTATAATGAACCGTGACCCCATGCAAATGAGGGGCCGAACAGCGCATGCGCCGTCCGTGAACGTATCCTTGTGCACATGCTCAGAATTACGCCAGCTAGAATACCTAAGATACGTCGAACACTGCATACGACGTGAGCGTAACTTACGCCCAGGCGCATTCACGTACGCCTTACGTAAATGACGTAAAGTTTGACGGCTGTTCCGACGTCCATACCTCAACATGGGCTGCGCCTCATATAGCAGGGGTAACTTTACGCCGGACGTACGCCTTACGTAAACGGCGTAGCTTACAGCGACGGGCACATCTACGTTCGTGAATTGGCGTATCTTGCTCATTTGCATATTTATAATGGGAACGCCGAATGCGTTCAGCGTCACTATGCGCCCACGATACGCCGGCTTAGGCAAGTTACGTCGGACAACTAAAGCCATGTTTTTTGGCGTATCTTGCTTTGTGGATCGGCGTAAAGATGCGACGGCGCATATTTGAAATTACAGCGGCGTATCTGGAGATACGGCGGCGTAAAGCCTTTGTGGATCCGAGCCCTAATGTGTAAAGGTTAATTTTTTTTAAGTTTATAATTGAAAAATTGGGGAGCAGTTATAAAGAGTATTGGACAAAAAAATTATATTTGGTAATTTTGTTGGCGTGTATTTAAATGTGGAAAAATAAAAAAATTTAAAGTCAGCAGCTACAAATACTGTAGCTTCTGACTTTTAATATAAAGACACTCACCTGTTCAGGGATCCCGCAATGTTGGCACCCCAAGCCGATTTGTCCATTGGCTTCGGGTGCAGGAATAGGCATTGCAAGTAGGGGAAACTGGCAGTAAAGCCTTTGGGCTTCACAGCTGATTTCCTAATGTGCATGCGCGAGTCGCTCTGCTCTTTGTGAATGGTCCCGCCATCTTTTGGGACATACACAGTTCCCAGAATGCAGCGGGGAAAGGTGAAGGGGTCAGACATGATGGAGATCGCCGTTTGGGGGGAAGGAGGAGGGGCCAAAAATGACAGAGATTGCTTCCACCCCCCCCCCCCCCAAAGTGACAAATGTGGCAGTGGAGGGTGCCAACAAGTGGAGTTTCCCCTTTTGGATGGAGCTCCGCTTTCACTCTTGCTGTGGGTTACAAAAATTATTTTTAAACCAATACTGTATCTCAGCAGTAGTTCCATTATATTAAATAATGGAATTTGCAAAGATGTTACGTATGAGGTTAACATGTAGCCTGGCGAAATGCCAATCGGTTAACTATCAAATTAACATGATTCCAGAGACTTATACATTTGGTAAATGTATACGATTTGTATTTAAGACTCTTTTGATTATGTGATTATCTGATTATCTGATGTGAACACTACTTTTGAGCAGAAACAAACAAATATCACTGCTTAACCACTTAAGACCCGGACCTTTAGGCAGCTAAAGGACCCGGCCAGGTTTTGCGATTCGGCACTGCGTCGCTTTAACAGACATTTGCGCGGTCGTGCGACGTGGCTCCCAAACAAAATTGGCGTCTTTTTTTCTCACAAATAGAGCTTTCTTTTGGTGGTATTTGATCATCTCTGCGGTTTTTATTTTTTGCACTATAAACAAAAATAGAGCGACAATTTCGAAAACAATGCAATGTTTTTAACTTTTTGCTATAATAAATATATTTTTTCCTCAGTTTAGGCCGATACGTATTCTTCTACCTACTTTTGGATAAAAAAAATCACAATAAGCGTTTATCGGTTGGTTTGCACAACATTTTTAGCGTTTACAAAATAGGGGATAGTTTTATTGCATTTTTATTCGTTTTTTTTTTTTTACTACTAATGGCGGCGATCAGCGATTTTTTTTTCGTGACTGCAACATTATGGCGGACACTTCGGACAATTTTGACACATTTTGGGACCATTGTCATTTTCACAGCAAAAAAATGCATTTAAAATGCATTGTTTATTGTGAAAATTACATTTGCAGTTTGAGAGTTAACCACAAGGAGTTATGTGTGACCTAGTGTGTGTTTACAACTATAGGGGGATGTGGCTGTAGGTGTGACATCATTGATTGTGTATACCTATAAAAGGGATCACACGATCGATGACGCCGCCACAGTGAAGAACGGCTCTCCCCGTTCTTCAGCTCCGGGGACTGATCACGGGCCTCCAGCGGTGATCGGGTACGTGAGTCCCGCGGTCCCGGTCCCGCAGCTTCGGACCGGGTCACAGGAGCGCGGCGCGGATGCGCGCCTGCGACCCACGGCTGGGCACTAGCACAGGACGTACCTGTACCTGCATGTGCCCAGCCGTGCCATTCTGCCGATGTAAATGTGCAGGAGGCGGTCCTTAAGTGGTTAAAGCGGTTGTATACCCGCAAATGTATTTATTTATTTTTTACACCTGAAAGGCAAAAGGCATAATGAGCTAGTATGCACCGCATACTAGCTCATTATGAAATACTTACCTTCGAACGAGGTGTGGAGAACTTACCTGGTCCAAGCCGAGCGAGATGTCATCTTGCCTCGGCGTATTTTTTTTCAGAATCGTCGCTCCAGCGCTGTGATTGGCTGGAGCGGTGATGTCGTCACTCCCGTGCATGTGCGCAGGAGACTTCATTCCGGCAAGGTCCGGCGGCTGCCGGGCCTTTAGCTGAGGATCCCCGCTGCGCATACGCCGCTGCAATCAGCGGCGCATTGTGAGGGGAATATCTCTTAAACCGTACAGGTTTAGGAGATATTCTTTATACCTACAGGTATGTCTTATTATAGGCTTACATGTAGGTAAAAGTGGTAGTAAAGAGTTTTCCTACCACTTTAAGGTGAGTTTCATGAACTGCTATTTCATCACACATTATAATGTGGGAGATTTTTATGTAAAGTGCCAACAGAAAGTAAAGCATAAAATAAAATACAAAATAGAATTTGTATATATGTTGTGCTTTAGGGTTTTTATCTACTAGATGTCTACTTCACAGGGTATAGGGTGCAGTTATAGCTCAAGCACATTAATGATCACACAGTGACACTAGGCATTCTTTATTCGTTAAGTTATTATGAAAGTTTGACATTTCTATGGGTTTTGCATTGTATTGCAGTTAATGGTAGAATAACCTGACACTGTTGCATATGGATGTAAAAAGCCTAATCTAGCCAATGGGAGCAAACCCCTCAACATTTACATTAATTAGCCTCTTGAAGACCAGCATGTTATTCTCCATCCAGTTCATTAGACATGTACATGACGAAAAAAATAGTTTTGTTTCATTTTGATTCATTAATCTAGTGATTTTGTTTAGTTAAATTTGGTTGATTCATTCAATCCTTTTTCGGAATTTGTATTCCGAATTTAGAATTTTCTTTGAATTTACCTGTCGCATCACTTAGAACACTGTGCGTGTGCCCGGCGGCCGCGATGGCTGCCGGGCACACGCGATTGCCTACAATTGAGCTGGGACGTGAAGCTCTGTGTGTAAACACAGAGCTCCACGTCCCTGTCAGGGAGAAAGAAGACCGACTGTGTCCCTTGTACATAGGCACACAATCGGTCACCTCCCCCAGTCACCCCCCCTCCCCCTACAGTTAGAACACACCTAGGATACACATTTAACCCCTTCCCCGCCCCCTAGTGGTTAATCCCTTCTCTGCCAGTTACATTTATACAGTAATCAATGCATATTTATAGCATTGTTCACTGTATAAATGTAAATGGTCCCAAAAATGTGTCAAAAGTGTCCGATGTGTCCGCTATAATGCCCCAGTCCTGATTTTTTTTTACCAAAAATATGTAGAAGAATACGTATCGGCCTAAACTGAGATAAAAAATGTTTTTTTTTTTTTTTTTTTTTTAAATGTGATATTTATTATAGCAAAAAACAAAAAATATTGTGTATTTTTTCAAAATTGACGCTCTTTTTTTGTTTATAGCACAAAAAATAAAAACCGCACGGGCGATCAAATACCACCAAAAGAAAGCTCTATTTGTGGGGGAAAAAAAGATGTCAATTTTGTTTGGGAGCCACATCGCACGACCGCGCAATTGTCAGTTAAAGCGACGCAGTGCCCGAAGCTAAAATTTTGTCTGGGCAGGAAGGGGGTGTAGATGCACAGTAGGCAAGTGGTTAAATCACCTTTTGGCTTAACAAAAACAGCATTATTTTTAAATGGTACTAATAACACACACCGTCTTTGATTTCAGCAATACAGTATGTGTAGTGAGAATTCGACTGGAGTTCAATGTAAAATTCGATTTGAATTTAAGTCAAAATTTCCTGAAATTCTGACAAATTTTGTTACGTTATTCGGAGCATTTAGTAAAATTTGTTTATATAGTAATTCAGGTATTTGGATATATCCGAATCTCCAAATAACTAAACATTTCTACTGTTCATGCAATTTTTTCGAGGCTTTGAGTTTTCTTGTCGAGAAAACTGCCCGGAATCTAGAAAAATAGAAAACCTGCACTCTATTTTATCGTCGTTATTCTCGGCAGTGTTTTCCTGCCGAGAAACCCGAGCATGTATGTACTTACCTGCCTCCATCCATGGAAACCCGCGCATCCTCTAAATGACTTTGACACATTTGCAGCAGCTACCAAGGCATAGGTAGGGTGAAGCAAGATGGCGGCGATGGCATCAAATGTGATGAGCGCATGCTTCTCGTAGTCGATCATGCCATTCAAAAGAACGGTGGTACTTTTGATTCGTGCATGTGTGCACTCAGCCGGCAAGAAAAATCTTGCCAGGAATCTTGTCATGAAAAACAATGTTTTTTCCTGACTAGCATCCCGGCTGTCTGTGCAAGGCTTAACTCTAGCATAGCTCTTAATGATCATGGCCAGAGTGCATTGACAAGGAAGCAGGTCCAAACTATGGAACATTTTCCCTGGTTTGACTGAGCATCACCAACATCGATTAGACACTGAGGAGAAGAACAAATGGGCACCTATACCAGTGTGAAAAGATTTTGATCTTGTGAGTCATGCTGGCAAAGGATAAACAGTGAGTTCATGTATTGTGTGCACTATTTTCAATTTTAAACAATAAAACCCATTTAATTGTGGTATGCTAGCTGGAAACATTTTGTTTGCATAAATATTTAATTCCCTGCACCTTTTGTAGCGATAATGGCCCAGATTCAGAGAGAATTAGATTATCGTAGAGTATCAGAAATACACTACGCCGCCGTTTTTTACCTGGCTCTACGTGGAATCCAGGTAGATTTTGTCCAGTAAATGACGGCGGCGTAGTGTATTTCTCCCGTCGCAATCCATCTGCGCGAGTAGGGGGCGTGAAGCATTTAAAATAGGCACGTTCCCGCGGCGATCGAACTGCGCATGCTCCGTTCGCAAATTTCCCGCCGTGCATTGCGCAAAATCACGTCGTTACATCGTAGTAGCGTCGTTTACGTACATTCCTATTCCCGAACGAGTTACGTTAAAAAAAAATAATAATTTCAATTTGACGCGGGAACGACGGCCATACTTTACATGGGTTACGCACTGTTAGACCAGCAAAAAGCAAAAAGCTCCTCTAACATTACGTAACCTTCGTGGATCGCCGTAAAAACTAATTTGCATACCCCGACGGTGAAAACGACGCGGACTCCACCCAGCGGCCGCAAAAATATTGCAACGTAGATCCGAAGGCTTACGAGGACGTAAGCCTCTCGGATCGAAGCCGCCGTATCATGGTTTGAGGATTCAAACTAGTGATACGGCGCGCGAAATTTGAAATTACTCCTGTCTAACACCAGTTAGACAGGCGTAATCGCTCTATGAATCTGGGCCAATGTCTTTAAAGAATAGGTACACTTTCATACAAAATGCAATTATCCACCTCCAGCCTTCCTGAGCATAACTGTCATATAAATCCCATAGCCCAGATGAACGCATAACCCTTTGTGACAAGCCATGGCTTTGTACAGCTTTTCACAGGTTCTAGTTTTCCCACCACCCTCATCTTCCAGGCTAAAGTTTGATTTCCATAATTACAGAGAATTAAATGAGGATGGTAATTACACTAGTTACATTTAAAAATGCATGTTATTTTTATATTGATCACAGTATATGCTGTAAATGCATCAGTTGATGTTTTTTAATGTCTTCCTGGAATTCAGCTTTAGTAGTTTAATGAAAAGATGATGAGTGTATGTTATTTCATCTCAGAGTGCCTTTTTTGAAAACTGCCCATAATGTGCCATAAGTGACTACTGTATGTTCAAACCTGCAGCAGAAAAGAAGAGTTGTAAAATGAAACGTTGATTACATGTTTCAGGGTAATATACCTAAAATGTACATACAAAGAGCACATTCTTTTAAGGGAATGTACAGTATAATGCTTTTCTACATACTGTGTATTTGTAGTTCTGCTTCTCTTTAAGGGCCACACCAGGAATCAAATAAGAAGACATGATTCACATGTGGTGCAGTGTGATGCGATTTGAGCCCATTCATTTTGAATGGACGGAATTACACTGGACTGCACAAAAAGTAGTGCATGCAATACTTTAATAAACTTACTGCTATGGTAGCGCATGGCACTTCTGTCCATGTGAATCAATGCAGGGAAATTTCGGGAACAGAGGGGCAGAGGAAACTACAGTGTGGGGCAAGATGTGAAGGGTTAGAGGACACTACAAGAGAACTGGTTAGAGAACTGATAGTTCCGGCTATCAGTGCCCATCAGTGCAGTCTATCAGTGCCCATTAGTGAAGGAGAAAAATTACTTATTTGCAAACTTTTAGAAAAGAAGCTTTAAAAAAATATGTTTTTTTTACAAGCTTTTATGTCTTTTTTTTCATTTGTTTAGCAAAAAAAAAAAAACAGTGGTGATTATATACCACCAGAATAAATCTCTATCTGTCTCAAAAAAGTATAAAAATTTCATATGTTACAGTGTTGTATGACACGCACAATTGTCATTCAAAGTGCGACAACTCTGAAAGCTGAAAATTGGCCTGGTCGGGAAAGGGATATAAGCACCCAGTAAGCCAGTGGCTAATAAACAAGGTCAGACAGGCGAAGTGTGAGGCCACGTACACAGGATCAGACCGGTCCGATGAAACTGGTCCGACGGACCGTTTTCATCGGACCACGCTAAAGTGGTCTGATGTGCGTACACCCCATCGGGCCAAAAATTCGATCAGACCAGAACGCGGTGACATAGAACACAACGACGTGCTGAAAAAATGAAGTTCAATGCTTCCAAGCATGCGTCGACTTGATTCTGAGCATGCGCAGGTTTTTGGTCCGATGCTTTTGTGTACTAACCATCGTTTTTGTCCGACTGACAGGTGTTCGTCGGACAGATTTTAAAGCAAGTTTTAAAACTTTGGTCTGACGGACAACGGTCCGATGGGCCATACACACCATCGAATTGGTCCGATGAAACTGTTCTTAAGTGTTAGCAAGTGTTTTTATTACTGAAATGAATTCCTATACGTCCGGGAATAAGACTTTTTTTTTTGGCAGTTTTTTTTTTTTTTTTTACTTTTTTTTACTTTTACTTTTTTTTGGCTGTTTATTTTAATCATTTGCTTAATTATATTCTATGACCATTATATCCTATATCCTATGACCATTGACTTGGCATAGTGCTGTAGTGTATTGTGTTTTGAATGTAAGAAGGTAGTAGGTTTCAATAATTGTTTTTTTATTTTGTATTACATATTTAATTTTTTAGTCTATTTAAAAAAATAAAAAAATACTTTCCTAACAGCCTCAATGGCAGACTACGTGTGGGTTAACCCCGCCTCCTTCTCTGTTGCTATAGGACCCCCTACCCATAAATTTGAGCTCACCTTCCTGGACTGTGTTCCTTTTCTGTCCTCCTCACAGGAACCATACTTCACACTGTTTTTTGTGTTTGTCCAGGATGTCCAGTTTGCGGTGCTCCCGGGGGCCCAGCTATGAGCGCGCGAGTGGATCCATGGCTAATAATACCCCTATGGTGGAGGGATGTGGCCTAGAGTACCAAGATGGACATCTGGATGAGTCCGGCTGTGTCACAAACTATAGTGAATTGGAGTGAACCACAACTGCGGTTAGCAAAAGATTTTAATGCACCTCCGTATGTTATATGAGATTTCAATATTGGACCCCAGGCGTCACTCCAATCAGCGAACAGGAGTTTGGGGGTTTTCTACATCATCTCTCCCACATACAGGAATGCGTTGAGCTTCTAAGGGCGGAGGTATTACAACAAGCCTCCAACCTTTAGCATAGAAAGATTACAATAAGGATCAATGTTCACAACTGCCTTAAGGATTCCAATGCACTTCTCTTATGCAAGTGATTATCAGTACGGGCTACTAAGGGAGGCGGTATTACAACATACTTTCCAACCTTAGCCAAGAAAAGGTATAACGAACATGTTCGGTATTTTAGGGCAGAAGCCCAAATACAAATAACAACGAATGTCAAGCACATAGCATATAAGAATACTGTATACAAGTAACATTAACTTGAGAGCGACAATTGAAGCTTAAAGCGGATCTCCCGCGGCTTAATCTTTTTTTTTTTTTAATGCATGTTAAAATGTGTATTAGCACTGCTGTGCTAAACTCACGATTCCGGGTTTCGTCCGCCGCTCCGCTGTTATTTCATCTAAAAGAATACGTTTTATTCTCCCTCGCGTCCCGTGGCCATCTTGGCTTTGGGCGCGCGATTCCAACAAGGAGTTACTTCCTATTTGCGGTGGATCCTGTCCCAGCATCCACCGCTCGATCTTGTGCATGCGCACTGGTGAATGTGCCCGGCGGCTTGAGCGTCTCTGTTGCCATCGCAACGGCAGGCGTATGAATGAAAAAAGTTGAATTGAGTGCCACGAGACATCAGCTGTGCTTGCTTCACCGTACAGTATCACTAACATCTGTGCTGTAATGGAGTTTAAAACGCCCGCCCTTCCTTTGTTTACATCGCGCGTCACTTCCACCTAAATGAAGTCGCGCGATGTTTGATTACAGCCGAATATTACGAGCTATGACAATAGCTCCCAGCATGCACAGCGCGGCGCCGGAAGCCCCAGAAAACCCGTCGAAAACCCGAGGGGGGGCAGACCGGAACCAAGGCTAGAATATAAGGTACAAATTAGATAATTAAACTGTAACTAGCCGATTCATGGTCAGTTCGGAGCAGGAGTTACAGTATATGGAGGTATAGTGTTAGTGAGGGTGGAGATCCGCTTTAAATGGTTTAAGAGTATATGTCCTTTTTAGATAGTCCACAACTGTTACATGAAGGCACCATTAGTCATCCCAAGCAGCATCATAGTAATTACTAGAGCCAGATTCAAATACAGTACTTAATAAAGCTACATATGAACCGGTTATTAGTACAGTAACAAATGTGATGTAGTAATGGTACCGATTTTGCAGAGGATGCATGTTTTCCAGTAAGCAGGTATCGCAGCAGCCTTGGGATTTTGCAGTGCAGGGTCTCCTGGTGGGGGATATCTTTCGGTGTCTCCAACCACAGCCGTATGGATGGCAGTACAGATGCAGCTAGGTGAATTGCATGAAAGTGGCAGGGATCCAGCGTGGCATGCTCTTCAGCTTTGGGGGTTTAGTGCCAGTAATTTGTTAGTTTTAAAAGTAGCCAAGCCAGCTACAGCCGACAATATTAGAACCCTGTTTAAATGGGGTTAGAAGGCTTTATAGGCAGCTAACAGGTGCATCGCAAAGTAATGTGATCCGCGGCGCACTTCCACGTTCTACGGTGGAATACACGTGGTGCCGGGTGATGACGTCATTGTAGTCAGTTTACGTGCCTCCGTCATCCTCAGCTCTCCTCTCTGCTCTCCTGTGTCCTCCTCTGTCCTCCTCCCCCCTCCCCTTCCTGCCTGTCCGCTCCGTCCACTCCACGATCCTCCCCTCCTGCTATCTTTAGTATAAGCATGCCATCCCCACTGTTAAAAAAACAATATGTGTCCCTGTGCTGTTCATAAAAGATGAAATTTCTACCTATATCAGAGTATCTCCCAGCGCTCACGTGACTCCTCAGCTGTGACATGCAAATAAAAACAAGTTCTTTGGTAGCAGAGATGGTACACCAAAGATGCTTACTGAGGCTACAGCAAGGATTGCAGGGGCAGAAATGCCTTACGTGAAGCTGTGGCTACAGTCTGCTAGGAAACAATGGAGGCTGCTGGTTCAGCGGAGTTGCCATGAAGACGTGGATGAGGCTGGGCAGAAGCTGGGGAGAAGCTGGGGAGGCTGTGGATGCAGCTGATACTGAAACAATTGATACTCGGAAAAATAAGTAACTGTGATAGATATTTGAAATTCTATCTCCATTACTCGGACCTACCTAACTGGTCCAATGCTAGTGTGCCTTTTGTCTAACAATGTGAATAAAAAATAAAAAGCATAAAAATAAACATTAAGCTGCATGAAATCCCCCCCCCCCCCCCCACTGAATTTGCTATTTATGCATAAATACAATGTTATAATGTTTGTATATTTTAATTTTATGCATGGCAAATGTAAACTGTAAACTGTAATTGGAAATGTTTTTTTTTGCAGTACTCTACAGAATACACTAATCATTACTGACTGGTTTCCAAGAAATTGATTGCATTCTTTCATCTTCCAGCTATTTGTGCTTGTACCACAAGCCCTTTGCTAAGTCATATAGAGCTGGTCTTTCACTTTCCTATATTTCTACTGTTTGTCATGGCAAATATGAAAAAAACGGCAGATTCAAGAACGCACATATTGATTAAAAAGCATAGTAGTATTACGACCGTTAAAAAAAAAAATATAATTAGATACAGTGAATTTATTCTGTCATCCAACGTGTAATATATTTTTCATTTTTAACATAGAGAGGTGAAAGTGATCTTCATTTGTCATTGCTAATGGTAGACAGGCTGCCTGTTTAGCTAACACATTTTAGGCTTTCATTTGTCAAGGGAATATTGACTGAACTGGAGTGTGGAGGAGAGGACTGACTGCATCGTATACTTACTATTGGCAATTATGTAGTAGAAAATATTCTGTAAATCGGATTTCTCCTTTGTTGAAAACAGAATATACCAGTCTTGTCTCTTATTAAAACAGTCATGGGGATGTATGTTGATCCAAAACATCTATAGTTTTCAACTTGAAAAAGAAGGCAGTGGACCTTATATATAAAAAAAAGATTAATATGCAAACAACTTATAATTTAAACTTGTTGAATTCAATAATGGTCATGCCAGATGTAATTTGCATGGCATTGCTGCTGATTTAGATTGGCTGATTTATTTGATATATGGCTTGTTTACAAAGGACTACATTTTGTGTAATATTCAATGGGAGTTTTATGCGTTGGCTGATATCCATTTAAACCCTTTCTTTTTATTTGTGCGGAAGAGTAGCTTTGGGAGGCAGAGCTCCGAACACTATAAAGACAATTTTTTTTAAATTATCCCTTTGTAGAGTAGAAAAAAATATAAGTGTACAGATGGTACTAAAATGTAGCTTTTGCTGTTACTTTTGCATAAAGTGCTTACAAATGTTATTCCATTTTTTACAGCAATAGTGTTGCTCAAGAATATTCGCATTGCGAGTATTCGTTACGATTATTGCATATTCGAGTATTCGCGAATAACTCGAATATTGCGGTAAATATTCGCTATTGCGAATATTCGTATTTTTTCATTTTTTTTTTTAAAACAGATCACATCCTAGTGATCTCCATTGACGTCTAAAAGCATTGCTGGTATGATTAGAGACCCTGGGCTGAGTAGCTGAGGTGATCCTTTTATGTTGCCGAATATTCGCAATGCAAATATTCGTATTACGAATATTCGCAAATACTTTCTCTGCCCTTCTTTTGCATCAGAGCCAATTAGAGTTCTCCTACCACAGTTGTCAGAGGTTAGCAACCTCCATAGCAACCAATAGGAACCTGCCTGCACGACCATTATATAAGATCACTCCCAGCAGTATTTCAGTGCAGATTCACAAGGTGGCTAGAGAGAGTGGAGTGTTTCTGTGCGTTTTTCCTGTGTATTGCAATCTTAGAGCTTAGCATTGTGCTTCCTATAGTGCTTTCAGTTCTGAGTTTCCTGCTTCTAAAACCAAATGCTTTTTTCAAAGCAAAAGACCCAACAGCTTTTCTAAAAGCTCAGATTTGTGTTGTTTTGTCCAGGTTAGTGTAGCTTAGTGTTAGATAGATTTCTGTGTAGTTAGTGTAAGTGTACATTTCTTTAAGGTAGCTTAGTTTAGTGTGTGTTTAGGATCTGTGTTTTGTGTATAAAAAAAAAATAGCTTTAGTTTAGTCATATACGTTTGTGTAAGTAGAGTTAGTGTTTAGTGCATATTAGTTTATTTTTTGTAGTCCTCGTCTTTGTCCTTGTCAGTCAGTGTAAAAAATAAAAAAATAAAAAAATAAAAAATGTAGCTTTAATTTAGTCATATAAGTTTGTGTAAGGCCTCGTACACACGAGCAAATCTATTTGTTCAAATCGGTCGGACCGACCGATTTGAACAAATCTGTCTGATAGGATTTTGGTTTGCTCGCGTGTACACACGAGCAAACCAAAATCCCCGCCAGCAGACGGCGCGCTGACGTGTCGGTGACGTTGACGCCGCCACGTCACCGCACCAGGAAGTAAAACACTTCCACGCATGCGCCAAATCCATTCGGCGGCAGTGCGGGACGACATGTCTGCTGGTAAGTGTACTAACCAGCAGACATGTCGGGCGGACGGATTCCCACCCGATAGATTTCAAAGCATGCTTTGAAATCTGTCGGGTGGCCTAATCCGTCGGCTCGGCCGTACACACGATCGAATCTGTCTGCTGGGACGGTCTAGCAGACCGTTTCCAGCAGACAGATTTGATCGTGTGTACGAGGCCTAAGTATTTAGTTGTGTAAGAGTTAGTGTTTGGTGCATATTAGTTTAGTAATCCAGGAAATGATCTCCATTTTCGTGTGTTGTTCACGCACATGCGCGGACGAGAATTTCGCAATCAATTTCGCATTCGCATTAGCGAAATTTCACAAAATTTTTTTTTTTTGATAAAATATCACGAATATTCGATATTAACTAATATTTCATGAATATTCTTCTATATATTCGTGAAATATCGCGAAATCGAATATGGCGTATTCCGCTCAACACTATACAGAAATTAGCATTAAAGTACTATTGGGTGTTCTGTAAAGCTGAAAACTGTAGATATTAAAATACCTAATAATATAATAATAGTTGTAATGGAATGAACCGTGACAGACTGAGATATTCCTATGTCTAGGGTCACCTTATGTCCACTAGGGCCATAGGGTGACAAAGAATCATAATTCATATATTACATGAGATGGGACATTAATAATAATTCATATTGCAGGACTAGAATATTACAAAGTGGATGTCTTGAGATATCAAAAGCTGTTGGCTATTCAATCTGGGCACACATGCTTTTGAAAGGTGTTAATTCAGGTCTACAAGACAAGTGACTCACAAGACATTGTATAAAGGCTATTGAAGTGTCTTGAGGTGTTGGCTATTCAATGTGAAAGACACATTCTGTTGAAAAGGTGTTAATTGCAAGAAATACTCTTTCATTGTGTGAAGCTCTCTGTTTACCCTATTGTGTTATTCTAAAGGTTAATTGAATTCTATTCATACAGGAATGTATTAATGCTCATGTGTGATAGTATTTGGTTTTGATGTCATCCTCTCTGAGTTAACTCTATTGATGATGCGGTGCCAAAGTGTCTACATAATTAGCTTACCTGAATGCCTTTTAAGGTGATTGAAGCCCCCCATGGTGTGAAGGGGGGTGGAGACTAGATTGTCCTGTGATTAACTGCATTATGCTTGAAACTGTATAAGAAGCTGAGAAAATATCAATAAATGGTCATATCTTTGAAGCAAGTGCAGAGCTGAGTCTCGTCTTGATTATGGGAAATGATATGGATCGTGTATGCAAGATTGTCTCAGTGTGTCAGATAAGCTTGTCGTGGTTGGATGGAAGGTCGTAAGCGGTGGTGACCGTTACAATAGTATTACCTTATGTCCACAATATCTCTCAACACTATGAAAAGCACCGCTTTTGACATCACATAAGGATACTTTGAGAATGCACTGCTCTGAGATTCATAAAATTATTTTGATTTATTCAAAAATATTCTATAGTCGCTGAAGGTTTTATGTCTTTGTTTTAACCAGATACCTGAAATGATTTTGCATACTCTGCTTTAGGATTATTACGTAGTCATGGGAATTCATGCTGTGTAATGTCTGCCCAACTATTTAAAAAGAGAAGCAGCCACTAGAAATTGGGGTTTGAGTTTAAACATGGGGTTCGCTGTGAACTTTGGCTGTTTGTTGTTCTACGACTAGGCAAGCTACATAGCTATGCAGCCACCTGGCAAAGCACTGTGCAAATATATAAATAAATAAGAAAAGGGATGTGGGGGTCCCCCCAAAATCCATATGTAGTGGCAGCCCCGACCTCCAAAGGTCTAATGGTGACCTCCAGAGTCAAGGAGAGCTGACATACTTCCTTGTAGTGTAGGTTGTAAGGCATGGCAGGTGTATTGTTAAAATTGTGGTATTGCGCAAATACTCACGCTGACCAAGGAAATGCGACAAGAATGAAAAGTGATAATAATGAAAGGGGTATTGCGCAAAACGCCACGCTTACCTGAATGAATAATAAACTGTGCAAAGCAATAAGTGACAAAATTATAAATATATATCCACAAAATATAAAAAAGTATAAATTAAATATCTTGAGTGTCCCATACAAAGAACAAATTGCCAAATGGAAATAAATGGCGTGCTGTCTGTGGAAAAGAAGATGCTGCTGAATGTCCACTAAGCCAGGTAAAAGTGAGTGGCAGACCGATGAAAGATCATATCTGTAAACAAGCTCCCAAAACTCTCACCTCTATGTCAGAAGTATAGGGCATCAAAGGATATCCTTAGTGTCAGCCAACTGTTTGCAGCCACAATATCTTCCCACCTGTCACACTTCTATGGGGCTTCTCCAGGATATATCCCTAATATACTCTCTGGTCAGAGGAGGGGGAGGGAAGAGAGAACAGAAGAGCCTCCAATGGTAAGGTATGTAAACACAGGGGGAATTTATTGAAAGAATAGCCTGCGCTTACATCAAGGTAAAAAAGTTGTGCAGTAACATAACCAGTGGCGTCCTCGGCGCCTGATTACATCACTCCAGGTGTACGTCTGTCCAATCCCTACACGTTACGACACCGTCACGTGTCTTCATCTTTTTTACCTTGATGTAAGTGCAGGCTATTCTTTCAATAAATACCCCCTGTGTTTACATACTCCACCATTGGAGGCTCTTCTGTTCTCTCTTTCCTTCCCCCTCCTCTGACTGTAGAGTATATTAGGGATATATCGTGGAGAAGGCCCATAGAAGTGTCACAGGGATATATCGTGGAGAAGCCCCATAGAAGTGTGACAGGTGGGAAGATATTGTGGCTGCAAACAGTTGGCTGACACTAAGAATATCCTTTGATGCCCTATACTTCTGACATAGAGGTGAGAGTTTTGGGAGCTCGTTTACGGATATGATCTTTCATCTGCCTGCCACTCACTTTTACCTGGCTTAGTGGACATTCAGCAGCATCTTCTATTCCACAGACAGCACGCCATTTTTTTCCATTTGGCAATTTGTTCTTTGTATGGGACACTCAATATATTAAATTTATACACCTTTTTGTGGTTATATATTTATAATTTTGTCACTTGTTGCTTTGCACAGTTTATTATTCATTCAGGTAAGCATGAAGTTTTGCGCAATACCCCTTTCATTATTATCACTTTTCATTATTGTCACATTTCCTTGGTCAGCGTGAGTATTTGCGCAACACCACAATTTTAACATTACTTCACTTGTGTATTGTAAACACTATCAGGTTTTGCTGCATTCACATTTTTTGTTTGGTTTATTACATTATTTACTCATAGTAGCGCGAAGGCTACCTTATATTATGGCGGGTGTATTGCACGTTGGAAACATGGGCACCAGTCACTTTTTGGAATGCAAGAAATAAGATTTATTGTCTCTGGATTCAGCAACTGTATTTGTAGAACTCCTGTCTCCTATGGCAACTTAGCTTTGAATAGTCAATAGAACAGTCAATAGAGATCCATAGACGTAACTCACAGCAACCCATTATAGATTTTTTCTCACATCTCACAGTATCCTACTGTAGGTCTTCACTCTTCACTGAGCTCCCAGTCTCTCACTAGACTTCAAGATACCATTCCTCATTGGATCCCCAGAACTCTTACGAAGCTAACCCGCTGTAACTCCTCAAGTTTCACCCACGCTAACCCACTGGGTCCCTGGCTTGGCACTCTGCTGAAGCTTTCCCACTTCTTCACCGTCCCTGGCTGGTGAAAAGGCTTCTCTGGTACTTCTTTATTCCATACACTGGCCTCTGCTAACAAGAATGGTTGCCACTTGCTGGCGACCATACCTCTCTTTACCTCTGGCCTTGATCATCACTTGCCCTGACAACAAAAGTGGTTGTCCCTCGTGGCAACTGCTTCTCACTGCTGGCAATGATCCAGTTCCCCTATCCGGCGGAACCATTGCAACTTGGTTGGGCTTCCAGCCTGAAGCCCCAATCCCGTGCTGCCTCTCTTAAACCTGGATAGGCCTCAGACAGCCTAACAGCCAGCTGCTCCCAGGATAGGCCTCAGGCTCCTGGCCTAGCAGCCCAGAGTCTTGTGACACACGTCCACCCAGACAGCTGTCCTGGTGGCACAGAACCCTGATTACCTGACTTCTCCCGAATAAAGAGGCGCTCCCAGCAGGCCAAGGGACCAAAGAGACCCCTGCCAATTGGCTGAGTCAACCTATTAACCCAAAGTCGGGATTCCATATGCCCTTATTTTACTGCCACAGGCAACGATGCCACCTAGTGACAGAAGAGAGAGGTGCATCAAATCCAGAGTTAGAAAAAAAGCCAGTGAATCCCTTATCAATCAGCCAGGCTTGTTACCACCTAGCAAGCTAAATTTGTTAGCAACCCTGTCTACTATAAGGGTGCTATACATACCAGACCCTTGTCAACTCATGCAGCCTGGCTGGCCAGGAAAGTTCCTTGCCAGAGGGCCTCCCTGGCAAAGCACTTTGTCCAGGGGCGTATGATAAAATGAGTGGGTCCATTTGCAAGATCTAATGTGGGCCCTAGTCATTGTTTACAAAGGACTACATGTGTGTAATAATCAATGGGATTTTTATGCATTGTCTGATATTCATTTAAACCCTTTCTTTTTATTTGTGTGGAAGAGTAGCTTTGGGAGGCAGAGCTGCTACTGTAACACTATGAAGATTATTATAAAATTATATCTTTGTAGAGTAGAAACAAATAAGTGTACAGGCAGGTGCTACTAAAATGTACCATTTGCTGTTACTTTTGCATAAAGTGCTCACAAATTGTATGCCATTTTTTCACAGCAATTATTTTTAATGTGCTATTAGGTGTTCTGTATAGCTGAAAACTGTAGATGTTAAAATACCTAATAATATAACCCCTTAGAGCCGACTGTACACACATATGCTGCCTTGGCTTTTAGGGGTTATACCGGGATGAGGCATGCCTCATCCCGGTACTCTTTTTTAGAGCGGGTGGTCGACTCTTTAGGGATAACAACAGATGCAGCTAAAAGCCACTCGGCTGTTATCCATGAGGATCGTGAGGGGACATCTCCCCTTCCCGCCGCTCTTCCCAGGCCTCCCGTCCCACCGGAAGACTCAAGCCACGATCCAGCATTTCCACCAGCTAGAGTGAGACTGGAAGGAAGCTGGAAACAGCTTTGTTCCAGTCTCCTTTGTTTAAACACGGAAGCGACATCACAATGTCACTTCCAATTTACTCGGCTGTCAATGGTGCAATTTAAAAGAAAATGGAAGTATTCAGAATCGCCGTTATTGGCGATCCTAATACTTTGAAGTGCAAAGGCGGGATTTGGGGTCTTTTCGTCCCCCTATTCCCCCATAAAGAGTACCTGTGACCACCTATTACTGTCACAAGGGATGTTTACATTCCTTGTTAAAGCAATAAAATTGATCACATTTTATTAAATTTTTTAAAGTGAATATGTTTTTTTTTTTTAAGCATCCCCGTCCCCGCGAGCTCGCGCAGCAAAAAAACATGCACATGTAAGTAGCACCCGCATATGTAAACAGTGTTCAAATCACACATGTGAGGTATTGCCGAGATCGTCAGAGTGAGAGCAATAATTCTAGCACTAGACCTCCTCTGTAAGTCTAACTGTCAGGAAAGGTTCCATCCGCTGGTGCTATTTATGTTCTGTCTTGCAGTGCTGCGTCCCACCAGCAGGGGTCTCCTGGCAGTTCGAGCTGTCAGGAGAACTTCCCCCTGCTGGTATATCACCTTTGGGACGCAATACTGGTCTCCACCAGCGGATGGATCCTGGCAGTGTGGAGCACCTGGCCCTTGCTGCGTTCAGGTGTAACCTGAACTTAATCAGCACACCCCATATATATACCCGGCATGCGTAATCATACCTTGCCCTGGTATCCGTCTACTAACCTGATCCTGAGCCTGATATCTGACCCTGAGCCTGCTGTCCCCTTTCTGGACTTCTGATCTGATCCGACCTGACCTGATCCCTCTCCTGGACATTCCCTTCCTGCCCATTCCCTGTCTGCAGCTTCTTCTGTGATCTCCTGGTATATGACCTCGGCTTGGCTTTTGGATTATGATTATGGCATTTCCCCTTGACATATATATGCTTGTTGTTATTTGTGCACTGGTTGTCTTCACCTGTTTTGTTCACCTTGTAAATAAACACCTTTTTTTCACTGCATACAGTGTTGGTCTCCTCTGTGTAGGCACACAGTACTGGTCTATTTAGAATCCTTGACACTAACCTGGTAACCTATGGTGATTTTTAGGTACCGTGTGCGCAATTTCAAAGCATGACATGTATATATTTACTCAGCGTAACATCTTTCACAATATGCAAAAAAAAATTGGGCTAACTTTACTGTTTATTATTTTAAATTCATGAAAGTGTATTTTTTCGTAAAAAATTGCATTTGAAAGACTGCTGCGCAAATACTGTGTGACATAAAATATTGCAACAATCGCCATTTTTCCCCTATATTCTCTGCTAATACGGTGTGTGTATGTGTGTGTGTGTATATATATATATATATATATATATATATATATATATAAATATATAATGTTTGGGGGTCCTAAGTAATTTTCTAGCAAAAAATATGGATTTTAACTTGTAAGCAACACATATCAGTAATGGGCTTAGGCATGAAAGGCATAATATTAGTAATTCCTTATGTTCACAATATCTCTCAACACTATGAAAAGCCCCACTGTCCTGGACACTACATAAAGATACTTTGAGAATGCACTGCTCTGAGGCCGCGTACACACGGCAGAGAACCTCGACGGGCAGAACACATCGTTCCGCCCGTCGAGGTTCTCTGCCGGCCGTCGAAATCGGCGACCCGCCCGTCGGGAATGGCAACCAGCCATTCATCCAGGCGGGCCGTCGAGCAAAAAGAGAGCCTGCTCTCTTTTCGCTCGACGGGATTCCCGACGGGCGGGGCGAGCCAGGAGCGTACACACGGCCGAGGTTCTCGCTGGAATGCAGCTTCCAGCGAGGTTCTTGCTGGTTTCCAGCGAGAACCTTGGTCGTTTGTACGCCGCCTGAGATTCATAAAATAATTTTGATCTAATCAAAAATGTTCTATAGTTGCTCAGGATTTTATGTCTTTGTTTTAATCAGATACCTGAAATGAATTAGCTCACTCTACTTTAGGATCATTATGTAGTTATGGGAATTCATGTCGTGTAATGTCTGCCCAATAGGGATGAGCTCCGCGTTCGATTCGAACGTATGTTCGACTCAAAAATTGTCCGTTCGGCAAATTTCGTACAAAATGGGTCGTTCGCGCCAAATTGGAGCGACGCGCAACGGGCCATAATTCACTGCGGCATTGCGCGCTGATGATTGACCAAACATGCACTATGACCCTGCATGCTTTGCCAATCACAGCACGCAAAAATCGGAGAGCCATAATTGGCCAAAGCCAGGGTGACTTTGGCCAATTATGGCTCAGGGCTTTAGCACTTTAGCCTGCTGGGTGGCCTCATGTAGTGTGTTCCAGCGCTGAACAGAGATCAGTCAGAGAGACAGACAGATAGTCTTTTTATATACCTAGATAGAGCAGGCAGGCTAGTCAGTTTAGCTTAATTTACAGTGTGTAGAGGATATATATACATCCCTAGGAGTTGTACATATATTTATAGACTGTATAGCTTAGCTAGATCAGTTCTTCCTAATTTACTGGCAGGCAGGTGATTGTGCTATTTAAAGACATTATCACAGGTATAGACACCCAGCAGATACAAATGAAAAATTCCTTTAAATATTGTATTTTTATTGTTATTTTAAGCATCATCAAAATCACTGCTCCTGGAGCAGTGATTTTAATAATGTTTAAAGGGACACTAAAGTCAGGGCTTTTAAAAAAAAAAAAAAATAACAAACATGTTATACTTACCTTCACTGTGCAGTTCGTTTTGCACAGAGTGGCTCGGAAAGCTGTCTTCTGGGGTCCCTCGGCGGCTGTCTGGGCTCCTCCTCGCAAAAGCTTTCCCTCTTCATGCGAGGGCGCTCGCATGGAGGAAAGCTTTTGCGAGCGCGCTCCCGTGATACAGCGGCGGCCATAGCCCCCCGGCGCGCCGCGTCATCCGCTCTGATTGACAGCAGCGCTAGCCAATGGCTGCGCTGCTCTCAATCCGCCCAGTCTAGCCAATCAACGGCCAGGCTGGGAACCGAAGAGGACGACTTGGACGCGCCCGGGAGATTCGAACGGTCAGGTAAGTACAACAGGGCTCGGGGGGGGGGGGGGGGCGGTGCTGTGAGATGTTTTTTTACCTTAATGCACAGGATGCATTAAGGTAAAAAAAGTGTACCTTTACAACCCCTTTAAATAAAAAAATAAAAATAAAAATTCCTTTAAATATTATACCTGTTGGGTGTCTATAGTTTGCCTGTGAAAACCACTTTGAGAACCCGGGTCTTGCAGGATTCCTGCTCCTGAAAAAAGCACAGTTTTTAAAACTTTTTTTCCATTGATACAGGTTCCGCCGGGCAAGACCCGGGTTCTCAAAGACGTTTTCCAACAATAACTTGAATATTGGTCTTTAAAATTATCGTTTTTGAATTCGAACGTTAAAGTCCTATAGACTTAAATGGGGTTCTAAATGTTCGATCGAACGGGCGGTCTGTTCGAACGTTATGGTGCGAACCAAACGCGGGGGTGTTCGGCTCATCCCTACTGCCCAACTACTAAGAAAGAGGAGCAGCCACCAGGAATTGGGGTTTGAGTTTGAACACAGGGTTTGCTGTGAACATTGACTGTTCATTGTTCTACAGATAGGCAAGCTACGGATAGGCAAGCTACATAGCCATTCACCCACCTGCCAAAGCACTGTGTAAATATCTAAATAAATAAGTCAGCATGAATGGACATGCCAGTGATCATTGACTCTGCTCATTCAGAAAAGAAAAAGGGCCGGTGAATTTACTTGCCCCTTCATCTGCTCTCTGTCCTG
This sequence comes from Rana kukunoris, assembly GCA_029574335.1. Taxonomy (NCBI): domain Eukaryota; kingdom Metazoa; phylum Chordata; class Amphibia; order Anura; family Ranidae; genus Rana; species Rana kukunoris. The sequence continues at coordinate 171,901,389 of CM056051.1, read as the reverse complement.
ACACATCCCTCGTGTAATGAAAGGCTTGCCAAGAGACAAGATGACTCTCCTGGATGGACTTCTGTGCACAGACTAAAACATGTTCCCTTTCGTGCTCGCAAGAATTGGTCACTGGCTAATGGATGTTCATATGTGCTCTTGCGCATTCTCATGCATGCTGGTGCTCGCGTGCACCTGTGACAGATGTTGGCGCCAAATTGGGTATCTGAACTCTGATAGTGCTCAGGATCAGTGCTGCTTTGTCTTAAGCCTCATGTGTATACTGTGACCCTGTGATTCTGTATCCTGATTCCAGTTGCTGACCTGGCTGGTCTTGACCACTCTCTGGACTCCACTTGCACTGACTTCCGCTTGTTCCCTGACCTCCACTTCTGTCTGCTCTATTGACTCCTGTTTTACTGATTGGTTCCAGACCCGGCTTGTTTCCTGAGCAAGCATCTGCCTGCTCTTCTATTCCTGATCTGTCCTGCCATTGTATGACCCGGCTTACCAAACCCTGCTTCCTGACACATCCTGCGGTGCCTGCTGTTCTATAGTCTGCTACCAGTGAATGCCTCACCTGCCCGCTGTCGCCGGTGCTGGCCTGCTTCAGTCTGCCATCCACCATTTGTCTACAAGCCCACTCATTTCTCTGAAGACTACTGATGGTGTGGATACCCGCTCTGCTACTTGTAAGACCTACAGGCACTTGCGCCACTCTGCACTTCTGTTCACACTACCAGGGCCCTGAGTCAGAGATGTAAGAGTGGCCTTCCTCATAATTTCAGGCTCTGCTAAGAGGTATGTGACACTCTGCAGCTGTGGGGGGTTGGTGAGGGGGGGCCCGAAAGAGCACACGGGGGCAGAAAGGAAGAGCAATCTGATAGACAGTTGGGGGTGATCGTTGCGGTGGTGGGGGCATCAAGCACTAATCTCCCTGTATGTACTTCGATGAAACAGCTGAAAGCTGTGGGATGGAGAGGACGAGAAGCGGCTTTTAGCTGCTTTATTAAATGTCATACAGGCAGAGTGGTGTTTGTACAGCCGTACAGGCCAGAAAATAGTGGATGTTTACAAGAGGGATCAAGGCAGGGATAAACCTCACTCTCACACCACTCTCATCCTGAAGACGTCAGTTGTGGTCCCGGGCTCCTGGTAAGAGTGGAAGGACCACCAAGCCATCCACTGTGTGGGGGGGGGGGGTGGATCAGCGGCTATACAGCTGCTGCTTTCAAATTGAAGCTGGGAGCTAGCTGAAGAAAATCCACATTAGTTAATGGCTGCTACTGCAGCCATCAGCTTTTAATTAACGGTTCACTCTGTGGATGTATGTACGTCCTTTGGTTTCAGTGAGGTTCAGATTTTCCATCCAAACTTTTGATGTTGTCATCTGAACCCTCCCAAACTGAACCCAGGTGTTTGGCATTTAACTATTTTCTATATATATATATATATATATATATATATATATATATATATATATATATATATATATATATATACACACACACACAGTGAGTACACCACTCACATTTTTGTAAATATGTGACAACACTAAAGAAATTACACTTTGCTACAATGTAAAGCAGTGATTGTACAGCTTGTATAACAGTGTTAATTTTCTGACCCCCCAAAATAACTCAACACACAACCATTAATGTCTAAACCGCTAGCAACAAAAGTGAATACACCCCTAAGTGAAAATATTCATATTTTGTGTGGCGACTATTATTTCCAGCACTGCCTTAACCATCTTGGGCATGGAGTTCACCAGAGTTTCACAGGTGGCCACTGGAGTCCTCTTCCACTCCTTCATGATGGCATCACCAAACTGGTGGATGTTAGAGACCTTGCGCTCCTCCACCTTCTGTTTGAGGATGCCCCACAGATGTTCAATAGGGTTTAGGTCTAGAGACATTCTTGGCCAGTCCATCACCTTTATGCAGCCCCAGACCATGACACTCCCACCCCATGCTTGACTGTAGGTAAGACACACTTAGTTCAAACAAATATGTTTATCTTGGTCTCATCAGGCTACAGGACATGGTTCCAGTAATTCATGTCCTTAGTCTGCTTGTGTACAGCAAACTGTTTGCTGGCTTTTTTGTGCATCATCTTTTGAAGAGGCTTCCTTCTGGGAGGACAGCCATGCAGACCAATTTGATGCAGTGTGCAGTGTATGGTCTGTGCACTGACAGGCTGGCCCCCCACCCCTTCAACCTCTGCAGCAATGCTGGCCACCCTCATGCGTCTATTTCTTAAAGACAACCTCCTGGATATAACGCTGAGCACATGCACTCAACTTCTTTGGTTGACCATGGCGAGGCCCGTTCTGTATGGAACCTGTCCTGTTAAACCACTGTAAGGTCTTGGCCACCGTTCTGCAGCTCAGTTTCAGGGTCTTGACAATTTTCTTATAGCCTAGGCCATCTTTATGTAGAGCAACGGTTCTTTTTTTCAGATCCTCAGAAAGTTCTTTGCCATGAGGTGCCATGTTGAACTTCCAGTGACCAGTTTGAGGAAGAGAGAATGATAACACCAAATCTAACACACCTGCTCCCCATTCACACCTGAGACCTTGTAACACTAATGAGTCACATGACACCGGGGGAGGGAAAATGGCTAATTGGGTCTAATTTGGACATTTTCACTTAGGGGTGTACTCACTTTTGTTGCCAGCGGTTTAGACATTAATGGCTGTGTGTTGAGTTATTTTGAGGGGGACAGCAAATTTACACTGTTATACAAGCTGTACACTGACTACTTTACAGTGTAGCCAAGTCTCATTCCTTCAGTTTTGTCACATGAAAAGATATAATAAAATATTAACAAAAATGTGAAGGGTGTACTCACTTGTGAGATACTGTGTGTGTGTGTGTATATAGATAGATAGATAGATAGATATAGATATATCTATATATACACACGTTTTGTTTGGATATATATATCTAGCACCTTTTGTGCACATTTTCTTCCAGATGAGCTGGTTTGTCTTCCTTTTCTGCTGTCTTTGTAAAAACATTATTTTCCCATTTCATGTAATGCTGAGATAACTTAGTGTGACAATTGTGAGTGTATTTGACACAATGGGAGCACAGTAGTTAGGAGAACATCCTCCCCTGCAAACACACTTATATATACTGTATACAAGTCATATACAAGTCTTGGTGTACACACTGACTTCAATGTCATCATTTCATCTGACAGCACTTTCAATATTTAAAAATTGGGTTCTTCCCATCACTTTTGTTAATTCTGCTTTTCAAAAAGAAAAACAAGTGAGCAGTCAGTTTAGAAATAAATAAATAAAAATAGCTAATATTAAAAGTATCGTAGTCGTATTAAAATGTACCACATAGGGTAACAGACATCCCTGCATTTCTTAATATGATAGGATCCTTTAAATGTAAGTCTAATAAATGCAAGGCCTTCAGTTTATACATTTTTTTTATATATCGTATATATACTGTGTAAGCGGGATAGCAAGTGTCAATGACAGTATAATATAGGAAGTCCCTGCCACTCCACTTAAAAATGTTATTCTTTAATTGGTTGAATCCTGAAGTAAAGGCAAATAAAACTAAAATGAATGTTGTTTACCAAATAAAGCACATTGGAATATTCCAGTCAGCAAAATTATAGGTGGATGCCTAGTCTACCTACATTTATAAAGACTTGTGGTGTACTTATAAGTCCCATCAAAGATGTACATTTTAGACCAAATTGGCTTGCCCCCCCCCCCCCCAGAAATAGAGCTTTCTTTTGGTGGTATCTGATCACCTCTGCATTTTTTATTTTGTGCCCTATAAACAAAAAAGAGTAACAATTTTGAAAAAAAAACAAACAATATTTTTTACTTTTTGCTATAGTAAATATTCCACATTTTTTTTTTAAAACAACGTTCTTCATCAGTTTAGGCCGATGTATATTCTTCTACATGTTTTTGTTAAAAAAAATGCAATAAGCTTATATTTCGCGCAAAAATTATAGCATCTACAAAATAGGGAATATATTTATGGCATTTTTATTACTATTATTGTTTTTACTAGTAATGCCGGTGATCAGTGATTTGTATCAGGACTGTGACATTGAGGTGGGCAGATGGGACACTTTTGAGACTTTTTTGGGACCAGTGACATTTATACAGTGATCAGAGCTAAAAACAGCCACCAATTACTGTATCAATGTCACTGTCAGGGAAGGGGTTAACATAAGGGGGCGATAAAGGGGTTAACTGTGTTACCTATGAGTGTTTCTAACTGTGGGCTTACTGGGACATGACAGAGATCCCTGCCATGTCACCTGTCAGAATGAGGAAATGCTTTATTTATGGCATTTCCCCATTCTCCCTGTGTACAAGTTAATCGCAGGCAGGTGAAGGACATCGAGTTGCAGAATCCAACAAGAGCAAGCATGCCGCCGCTGCCACGCACCTGCGTGCCCACCCGCAATTGAGCCTGCATGAGCAGCCATACAGCTACAGCGATTTGGACAGGAGAGCCAGTGATTTGACGGCTGGTCCTAAAGCGGTTAAATGTTACACTGGTACAAGTAACAATAATTTGCCTTTGGTCAGGGGATTAAAAACTAAAAAGACCAAAAAAGCACCAGCTTTATCAAAATCTGCAGCTCTCTATTTTCCATTTTCTTATGTACGTGTGTATGTTTTCACTTGCAAACTTGCTAAATATTTCAGTGCCTCTTCATAGAGTTCCATAGCAAATGTGTATAAGAGGTTTTAACAATCATGTTTGAAATGCATTTGAAACATGATTTTCTAGCCCCACTGGAATCTGATGCAAGATATACTACTGTTTATACTCTTTCAGGGTGCGTATAGACATGTGTTATCCATTTTAGGCCTGTATACAGTTCATTTTTAATTAATTTGGTGTTAACGGTAAAGCATCTAATATCTAAAATTCATGGCAAGCTGAGTACATGTGTTTTAGGCACTTTGGTAAATCTTCCACCTCAGTTTTTCAAAGGTAGTTGAAAATGGTTTATAGATCAAACAATTATATATGAAATATTAAACTTTAAACATAGGGGACAATTTACTAAAGGAGTAGCAGCTGTTCACTTAGCAATGTCCATTTTAAGGTTTATGTTAATTTTGCAAAGTGATTAATAGTAAATAAGTTGAACTTGTGTTTGCTTTGAATACCCTTGGAAAAGGTTTATTTACTAAAGGCAAATCCCTTGCCAAGTTAACAGCCTATTTTCCTTTAGTAAATCGCCTTGAATGTGTGAGACTTTTGGCCAACTATTTGTTGACCAAAATGTACACCGCTTCCTGTTATCTCCCAAGCTCAGTGTACTTTGCAATGTTAACAGTTTCTATTCCTGTAGTATAGCAATGCCAATGATTCCAATTCACCTTTGAACAGTGAAACAATCTTCTTCTGTAAACAAACAGAAGCAGATAGAATTTCACAGAGGGATACCTTTGTCTAATCCAGCTTCCAATGCCCAAATTTTTTTTACACTTTCAGATGATTTGAAGGAAAAAAAGCTTAAGTCTGTATAATTTCATTCCTTACCCTGGAAACTCAACCCAGAGACAACATGCAATGGATGCAGAAAGTGCCCATACTCATAAAAGTTTTTACATGTATCTTACCAATGTTAGAAGCTATTAAATAATATTTAGATCTAAAGGTATTTACTCAAAGGTTTTTTTTTTGTAGTCTACAATCATTCATTCATCCCTACAACTTTTTTTATTTTTTATTTAACAATGTCTCCTGTCAGTGCTAGAAAAAAAAAACATTTGCAGGGATAAACCTTAAAATCCTGGCGACTGTTCGGTGCCTGGAAATTAGCTCGCCCATTCACTAAAATTAGAAGAGAAACAATTTAACCTTAAACTGCGTAGAGGAGTTTTACTGTAAGAACGGTAAGGATGTGGAATTCTCTTCCACAAGCAGTGGTTTCAGCAGTGAATATAATATAGATATTCCCTATTGGGAACCAAAGAGGCGGCTCCCTAAGGGAATTAAAGATGGCTAATATCGGTAATGTTGGATCAATTATAGCAAAATTTATAAATATTTAGAGCCAATAATGACTTTCAGCAGGGAGCATCGATAATTTAAAAAAAACGATTGGATAGGCACCTAAACAACCATACCATACACGGATATACAATGTAATATTGACATATAAGCACACACATAGGTTGGACTTGATGGACTTGCGTCATTTTTCAACATCACCAACTATGTAACTAGTGTGAAGCACAATAGAATCATCTCATCTTCAGGCCTCATTTCATCACAAATCCTGTTCATTTCTCATTTTAGGATAGTGGGCAAAGCCATGCAAATAGTTTCTTTCTGCACTCTGACCTGTATATCAATTATCAAACAGTATTTTGTCTGCGCACCTTCCTTTTTACAATTTTCTTTTCCACAGTTATGCATTAGGCAGCTTCTGCACCTCCTCAACTATAATTCAAATATATAACTAAGCCCAGGTTCACACTGGGTACGATTTGCTTTGATTTGAGATGCGATTTCACATGTGAAATCGCATCTCAAATTGGCGGCAATTGCTGGCAATGACACCGTCCTAATCGGTGCGACGCCGCATCTGCGGCGCTGCACCGATTTCAAAAAGTAGTTCCTGTACTACTTTTTGCGATTTCGGGCCGCGATTTACATTGACATCTGTGCAGAAACCCACACAGATGTCTCTTAAATCGCGGCCCGAAATCAGGACTGCCAGCGGGAGTGAAATTGTGCGAGTTCAGCTGAACTCGCACGGCTTCACTCCCGCAGCCCAGTGTGAACCAGGGCTTAAGTGCAATTGTGCAACAAACATTTGTGCAAATGCCATGTGTTAATCAGATACATAATTATTATTATTATTTTTTATGGTTGAACTGTATGGACTTGTGTCTTTTTTCAATCTGACTATGTAATAACGTGCTTAATGCTGATATTCATACATATTACTTGTTACAAACAAATCAATAAAAAAATTATAACAAAAAAGAGTGCTCCATGCTTGTACAATCCATAGACGTTCTCTTCTGATAATCAAAAAGTCCAAGCTAATGAATCTAAATACAGTTTATTGCAAATATAAAAGTGCTGTGTGCTTGCAAAATCATTAACACTGCTCCATATATCTTCCATATACTGTATATACCAGTGATGGTAAAGATTGGCACCCCAGATGTTTTGGAACTACACTTACCATAATGCTTAGAGAGGCGGCTCTCTAATTAGGCAAATTATGCGGTCGTCTAAGGCCGCGTACACACGATCGAATATATCTGCTGAAACTGGTCCGCAGACCAGTTTCAGCGGACAGATTCGATCGTGTGTACGGGCGAGCAGACAGGTTTCCAGCAGACAAAAGTTTTAAAGCATGCTTTAAAACTTGTCTGCTGGAAAGCCGTCTGTCGGATATGTCCGCTGGTTAGTACGCCTAACCAGCTGACCGAAATCTCCCGCATGCGTCGAATGGATTCGACGCATGCGTGGAAGTATTTTACTTCCTGGTTCGGTGACGTGGCGGCGTCAACGTCACCGCCACGTCACCGTGCTGTCTGTCCGTGGGGATTGTACACACATCAAACCAAAATCTCCCAGGAGACATGTCCGATGAAAACGGTCTGTCGGACCGTTTTCATCGGATATATCTCCTCGTGTGTACGTGGCCTAAGGCCTCGCACTAATTTGCCTGTGATTAATGCTAATGTTGGAGCCATCGGATCTCTATCACCCCTCTCTCTTTCTCACCTCTCCCCCCTCTTGCATTGGCTGAATATGTCTGATGGGTGAGGAGGGTTTCCTGGAAGTGGTGCTGATCACCTGTGTGCTAAATCCGTGCATTTTCTGCAGCCATTTTTCTTGTTTGAATTATTTTCCCCATTATGGGCGTGAGTGGGGCCTCATGTCTAAGTTTTGCCTAAGGCCTCCCAAAGCCTAGAGCCGCCTCTGCTGCAGAGTAGGGATGAGCCGAACACCCCCGCGTTCGGTTTGCACCAGAACATTCGAACAGACCGCCCGTTAGCGCGAACATTTAGAATCCCATTGAAGTCTATGGGACTCGACCGTTCAAATTCAAAAGTGCTCATTTTAAAGCCCAATTTTCAAGTTATTGTTGGAAAACGTGTTTGAGAACCCGGGTCTTGCCCCAGGGAACATGCATTAATGGAAAAAAAAGTTTTAAAAACGGTTGTTTTTTCTGTAGCAGCGATTTTAATGATGCTTAAACTGAGAAAAAAAGAAAAATTCCTTTAAATATCGTACCTGCTGGGTGTAGACTCCAAGTAGGTTTAAGTGAAAACTATACAGCACAAGTGCAGTAACACCAACTACGTTTAGATGCTAATAAACAGAACAAGTGCAGTAACACAAATGACGTTTAGGTGCAACTAAACAGCACAAGTGCAGTAACAACAAAGAAAGTTTAGGTGCTAATAAACAGCACAAGTGCAGTAACACAAAGGATGTTTAGGTGCTATTAAACAGCACACGTTCAGTAACAGCAACTGCGTTTAGGTGCTATTAAACAGCACACGTGCAGTAACAGCAAATGCGTTTAGGTGCTATTAAACAGCAAACATGCAGTAACAGCAAATGCATTTAGGTGATATTAAACAGCAAACGTGCAGTAACATCAAATGCATTTAGGTGCTATTACACAGCACACGTGCAGTAACAGCAAATGCGTTTAGGTGCTATTAAACAGCAAACGTGCAGTAATAGCAATTGCGTTTAGGTGCTATTAAACAGCACACGTGCAGTAACAGTAAATGCGTTTAGGTGCTATTAAACAGCAAATGTGCAGTAACAGCAAATGCGTTTAGGTGCTATTAAACAGCAAACGTGCAGTAACAGCAAATGCGTTTAGGTGCTATTAAACAGCAAACATGCAGTAACATCAAATTCGTTTAGGTGCTATTAAACAGCAAACGTGCAGTAACAGTAAATGTGTTTAGGTGCTATTAAACAGCAAACGTGCAGTAACAGCAAATGCGTTTAGGTGCTATTAAACAGCAAACGTGCAGTAACAGTAAATGTGTTTAGGTGCTATTAAACAGCAAACGTGCAGTAACAGCAAATGCGTTTAGGTGCTATTAAACAGCAAACGTGCAGTAACAGCAAATGCGTTTAGGTGCTATTAAACAGCAAACATGCAGTAACATCAAATGCGTTTAGGTGCTATTACACAGCACACGTGCAGTAACAGCAAATGCGTTTAGGTGCTATTAAACAGCAAACGTGCAGTAACAGCAAATACGTTTAGGTGCTATTAAACAGCACACGTGCAGTAACAGCAAATGCATTTAGGTGCTCTTAAACAGCACACATGCAGTAACAGCAAATGCATTTAGGTGGTATTAAACAGCAAACGTGCAGTAACAGCAAATGCGTTTAGGTGCTATTGAACAGCAAACGTGCAGTAACAGCAATTGCGTTTAGGTGCTATCAAACAGCACATGTGCAGTAACAGCAAATGTGTTTAGTTGCAAATAAACAGGACAAGTGCAGTAACACCAAGTACGTTTAGGTGTAAACTAAACAGCACAACGGCAATACAACACGTTAGAACACTGCAGCTAGCACAATCTCCTGCCTGACAAATAGGAATAGCTGATCTAGCTAAGCTATACAGTGTATAAATATATGTACAACTCCTAGGGATGTATATATATCCTCTACACACTGTAAATTAAGCTAAACTGACTAGCCTGCCTGCTCTATATATCTGGTAGAAAATACACTGTCTCTCTATCTCTCTCTATAAGATTTCTCTCATTAACAACGTCGCAACACACTACACGAGGCCGCACAGCAGGCGGCCTTTTATAGTGTGGGGCGTGTGCTAAAGCCCTGAGCCATAATTGGCCAAAGCCACACAGGCTTTGGCCAATTATGGCTCTTCGTTTTTTGCTCGCTGTGATTGGCCAAGCATGCGGGACATACAGCATGCTTGGCCAATCATCAGCGCGCAATGCCGCAGTGAATTATGGGCCGTTGCGCGTCACTCGAATTCGGTGCGAACGACCCGTTTTGTTCAAATTTCGTCGAACGTACGAACAGACAATGTTCGAGTCGAACATACGTTCGAATCGAACGTGGAGCTCATCCCTGCTGTAGAGTGCATGAGCATCATGGGAAATGTAGTTCCAAAACATCTGGGGTGCCAAGGTTCGCCATCACTGGCATATACTGTGACTCATATGCCACCTTATGTGCTATACCTCAGATATCAGCTGCACTTACCATAACTTTTTGACCCCTTTAATCAACACAAAGAGATATATTTTTCTTCCTTTCCGACCATACATCTAGATCTACTTTTGGCTTCATATACTGTACTCCACACCATCATCTCCCCATCCTTGTTATTCTGTAACAGCCCGTAACCAATTTATATGTGGAATCATCGGGCCTCTCAGCCAGGTCTCCTTATCCTGTCCCAAGACAACAACTTAGTAGTACACGCAGGTTCCTCTCTCAGCTGTCCAACCGCTGGTCACTTCCGGGGTGAGCGGGTGCTGATGGGAGTTTGAGTCTGTGTGGCAGTGCCTGTTAAGGATTTCACAAGCACATAGCACTTTTATATTTGGGGTGAACTATATTTGGATTCATTAACTTGGACTTTCTGAATATTAGCGTACATCTAAGGATTGTTCACCTGGAAAATACCTAGGAGACATGCTAATACAGTCCGAGTTCACAAAAGAACCAAACCCTACTTGGTTGTCCACCTACCCCAAGACAAAGGGAATGTTACCCTGTAATAAGTGTCAGATCTTTGTAGACAGAACACAGACTTTTATGTATGCCTTAAAACGAGAGAGATATGAGATTAGGGATCTAATCAATTGCTCAACATCAACCCAAAAATAGGAAATAGGAAATAGGAAAGATGAAGAGAACATTGAAGGCGAGGATAGGTGAGCACCTGAGAGAAATTTATGAAAAGGAAAAAAATCCTGAAAAACCCTTAGCGAAACACTTTGCTCTATTCCACAGAGGGAGCTCCGGGGGCATGAAGGTAAAAGGAATTTATGCCCTGAAATTACCCACCTGACGAGGGGACTTTGACCGTATACTCCTTCAAAAAGAAAAATGGTGGATATATAAGCTAAAGTCCCTCGTGTCGGTGGGCCTCAACACAGAACTGAACCTGCAAATGTTTCTGGAGACTTAACAATGCCAGATCTCATTTAGTTATTGGAACACCATAGAAAATCGAGTCACTGTGTGATCTTATAGTCAGGAAGTTATTTTTAAATTCATGACAAGATGGGACCAGTACTAATAACAAAGAGATACATATGTTCCTACTTGTCTAATTGTCTCAATTTTGATAATTTATATTTCCCCCACAGGTATATATAGTTTTATCCTTCTTATGTTTGTTTTCATTTCTCCTTTCCTCTCTCTTTTTCTTTCCTTTTTCATTTTCTTTCTCTATCTCAATCTTTTTTTCTATCAATAACGTGAACCCAGTCTCTTGAGTCAGTATTCAGTCAGTTCCTAACAGCAAAGAAATGCCGCTGGTTGTTTACATTAAAAGGCTCTCCACCAAAAAAGATTATTTTTAAATTTCTCCACAATACCTATAGATACAGAGAAGAATCGGGGTTTGCTTTAATTCCTATTCAGATCATATAAAAGTGTACATTATATGGACACAGGTTCACATTATCAACATACCTCATTCTCATCACGATTCCTAACTTTTATCATTAATTTTAACTTTATCTTTTTATATCTGTAATGTTTACTTTAGAATTCTAATTATACTGTATAGACCATATTGTACGACTTATTGTATGAAGATATGTACTGCAACAAAAATCTGTAGGACATTATTATTTTGTATTGCTTGGCTTCATTGTGGACAAAAACAAAAACAAATACATTTATCGACACTTTCAACTGTAATGCCTTAAACTTAAATTTCAAAAGGGTACTTGCCATTGCCAATACAATGCTTTTGTTTCTTGCAGTTAAGTATATGACCTTTGGAAGCAAAATGTTGTTTTATTGCTGTGATAGCAGTGGTGATCAGTATGAAGAAGGCTGAAATTCAGATAATGACTTGTTTTCAACAGTAAACACTTACTAAAATCATGGTTTATCAACAGTGGGTTTAAATCGGAATGAAACGTTGGTGTTCTTTTGTTGTTTATTGTTAACAGCAGACAGCTTTGCTTATAAATGTCACATTTTCCTTTTTGCATTAAAACACTCTATATTTTTTCATTAATTAACAGTTGCTATTGAATTCTTGCTTGTAATTTGAAAGTTTTGTTTTTCACCTTTTTGGCTCTCAGTGATGTATGTCCTTGGGCTACCTTTATGTCATTCTATTTATATAAAATACTATTAGACTTTTCATTTTTACAGTGACTGAGATATTTTGTTTCTTCGTAACCCTTTCAATGTATAAGCAACACATTTGTTATAGTGAGGGCTAAATCCATGCAAACCCCCCCTTTTTTTTTCTTTTTGTAAATGATGTTTTGCTGCTGTACAGCAGTCACTCACAGTAGTAATTACTGAATTACTTGCAAAGCTGAGAACTTGGGATTTCTTTTACCTTTGCAGTTGTATCAAATTTTCTTTCTTACGAACACCTTTTGCTGGTTAAATGAATCAATTAGCTGCTTGCGTGCTTTTTCCTTTGCTGATGTTGCAAGTAAATCGGTGAATACACTGCTCCTAAAGTGCCCCTGCCCATTGAAATCAATTTGCAGTGCCGCCAAATCATTTGAAAAGCGTCTCGGCAGCAGCGATTTTAACCCTTTATTCAGCCGCTAGCAGGGGTTAAAAGCGCTCCACTATCGCCTGAAAATCTCCACAAAAGCGACGGTAAAGCAATGCTAAAAATAGCAGCGTTTTACCGCTGACACCTGGGCGCTGTCAGTGTATAAGCGCTTGTACACACGATCAGTCCATCCGATGAGAAAGGTCTGATGGGCCAATTCCATGGGTTAAAGGGACACTAAAGTCAGGGCTTTTAAAAAAAAAAAAATACCAAACATGTTATACTTACCTCCACTGTGCAGTTCGTTTTGCACAGAGTGGCCCGGAAAGCTGTCTTCTGGGGTCCCTCGGCGGCTGTCTGGGCTCCTCCTCGCAAAAGCTTTCCCTCTTCATGCGAGGGCGCTCGCATGGAGGAAAGCTTTTGCGAGCACGCTCCCGTGATACAGCGGCCATAGCCGCCGACTGTATCACTCGGCTCCGCCCCCGGCGCGCCACATCATGCGCTCTGATTGACAGCAACGCTAGCCAATGGCTGCGCTGCTATCAATCCGCCCAGCCTAGCCAATCAACAGCCAGGCTGGGAACCGAAGAGGACGACGTGGATGCGCCCGGGAGATTTGAACTGTCAGGTAAGTACAACGGGGGCTCGGGGGGGGGGCTGTGCTGTGAGATGTTTTTTTACCTTAATGCATAGGATGCATTAAGGTAAAAAAACGTGTACCTTTACAACCCCTTTAACCAATGAAGCTGACTGATGGTCCATCGCGCCTACACACCATCGGTTATAAAAACGATCAGGTCAGAACGCGGTGACGTAAAACACAATGATGTGCTGAAAAAAATGAAGTTCAATGCTTCCAAGCATGCGTCGACTTGATTCTGGGCATGCCTGGATTTTCAACCAATGGTCGTGCCTACTAACGATCGGTTTTGACCTATCGGTTAGGAATCCATCGCTTAAATTTTAAAACAAGTTGGCTTTTTTTTAACCGATGGATAACTAACCGATGGCGCCCACACACGATCGGTTTGGTCCGATGAAAACGGTCCATCAGACCGTTCTCATCGGTTTAACCTATCGTGTGTCTACGCGGCCTTAGAGGTTCTAATGGAATGATTTCTCCCCTTGCGCTCACATGTTGACCTGTCTCCCATATCAAAAACAAGTGTTCTCTTGGTGTCCTCTCTCTCTCTATATCTATATCTATATCTATATCTATATATATATATATATATATATATATATATATACACTATGCTCATGATTCCTTGTTGAGCTATGGAAAATAAGCAGTAAATAATGCAAAAATTATAAAAAAAATATTGTGACATTTTGTTATAACATATAGAAGCCTTTTTCAATCAGGGTGCCTTCAGGTTTCTCCAGGGCTGCGATGGTAAAATGCCTAAAAATTGCCCAATAATTGTATACAATACAGCATACAGCGAGTGGATCAAGCCTGCCTTTTAGTTACACATTACTCATTGTGCACTATTACAACCTTCTAGCCACCGGTGTCCTAACAACCAATGATGTCAATGGTTGATAAGAGGGACATTGTTTGCCCCTCCCCTTCCCCTCTCCTTTAGCATTGGGGTCACATTAACAGAGTGAGGGAGAGAAACTGAGGGAGAAGAGAAACGCTGGAATACTAGTCAGTACCAGTGCGAAAAGTTGTGTTTGCTTTGGAAGAATAAATCATCTCTAATGTTAGTTGTCCTGCGTGTGTGGCTGTTTCTGTGCTATGTAACACTATTGGTTTTGTTTTTTACATTTTAGAATTGGTTGCCTTAGGACTATGCAGAATTTTAAAGGGTGCCTTGATAAGCAACACTATTACCTGTAGTTATATCACTATATCTTAGGGCCCATTTACATTATCAAATTGTAGTAAGGTGCAATACAACAGATTACAACACTCTTAAGTCACAATGCACTACTGCAGACCATTTTGAATGGGCCACAATGCAGCAAAAATGGCACCTGCTCTATGTTTTTTTCTAACCTCTGGGCACTGCAATGCACATTGTGTGTTGTAGTCTGCAGCATCGTGCTTCATGGTGCATTGAAATATGTTGTAGTGCTGGTGTGTTTTGTAGATGCATGGAATTTTCTTTACAAAGCACCATATAACATAGCGAAAAAGGGGAAGGTCAACTGCGCTAAGGCAAGCAAAAAAAACAAAGCAACAGAGTGCTGGTGATCTAAAGTGAAATTAGAAACTCAAAAGAAGCTGCACCTGACTGTAGTTACAAACACAGATAAACAAATAGCAAAAAAACAGGATGCGCTAGAACTTATTATTAACAGACAAACAAACTTAGTGTCCATGGATAGTAATCATAAACTACTGAACAAAAATAGTGTCCATAAGTGATAAAACAGAGGATTAGTGTCCAACTGATCCTATTTGGACCAGTAATAAATATATTAATGTATTTAAAAAAAAAAACACCAGTGAGAAAATTGTGATGTTGACAATAAACGTGGTGACATTCAAAGAAGTGCTGATAGTAGATCCTCCACCATGCAGAAAGTACTAACTGCTTACCGGAACACCGGTGGTCTCTTAACAAAAAGAAGACCCCAGAAAGCATATATGTACCCAATGGAGGAAGGTGGTAGACCAGGTGAGTTATCGATCCCCTTCAGGTTGGAAACTCGGAACCAAATGCCAGGGAAAAGCAAAAAAGGCCACAATAGTGTAACAACGTCTTAAAAATGTATTTTAAAAAAAGCCAAAAACACACTTACATAAAATAAAAGCAAACAGGCATGTCAGTGGTATGCTGGGACTCCGGCCGGAAGCGATCCATGCAAATACTTGACCCGTCCAAACGAGGTATGGGAAGAGGTAAACAGCGGGGGATGAACCGATGAGAAACACTATCCCGCCCGACCGGTTTCGCGACAAATCGCTTAATCATGGGGCACGGGTAACACACCGGGTCATCCCCCTTTATAGGTCTCGGTACAAACATCAAATAACGTCAGTGGCGACGTCAGTCGCGATGCGCGCGCTCGCAACCGAAATCGCGTGCGCGCGTCGCGTTGAACAAATACAAAACTTTAACAACATAGCCGGACACATACACATCCAGCTGAGAATGGAGGAAGTGCCTGGCCAATCAATGCGAGCCCGCCTTAACATAGCACCTGACTTGATGGCTATTCTGTTTTGTGATAACACAATAGTGTAAACAGGTCTTCATTTGAATTGCAATCAAACAACTACGGAACACCCCTGTACTACAGTGCATCACAGCGATGTATGTTGAGATACACTGTAGTAACAACAAGCCCATTCAAAATAAAATGAGTATGGTAACACAGTGTGGTGTGATGTACAATAAAGATTGTTGTGATGTGCATGTTACTACAAGTCTACATGTAAGTGTTTGGTGGACTGAAACTTTATGAAATTTCTGTTAGAATTAGATGTAGCCAGAATATACCCCCAAAGTTTACCTGTACCTGATAAATTGCTGCCAGGTTTCTTTTGCTTTTCGTCATCCTCCTTGGATTTTGAGGGCATAGCTGTTTTACATTATCTTAGTTTTCCAGCTGTTCAGCATCTATAAATCCAAGAGCAGCTCACAAGTCAGAAAATAAAAGTGTGTACTGAGACTTCCAAAAGTCCATAACAGTTTGTTTGGCTGATATATCTGTGAAGTTCTTGGTATAGCTAGTTATAGTTTAACTGGATTTGTTCTGTAATGGTAACAATGTTTTGCAGTTTTTTCAAGCAGTTTTATCAGTTTGTGTTGCTTGTATTAGATGTGAATCATCTTCAACATTACAGAACAGTTAAAGTGGATGTAAACCCACTCTCGGCCTTTCTAAACTACTGCCATAGTGCTGATCTATAAGGATATAATGCTTTCTGCATGTATCCTTGCCTGTCAAATGTCTCCCCTCTGCCTGTTATAAAAACAGAAAAACTGCAGATTCTGTGGGTGGGTCTGTTGTCTGGAGCTCGATGGGTGGAGTCGTGATGTCAGTAGACTCCCCGCCCACCTCTACACTCCCGTTACACTAAATTCTGCTATGATCAGTAACATCCAGTCAAAATCCAGAAAAGTAACCATATGACTTCAGAAAAGGAGTGGGGGTGGGAATTAAAAAATACCTGTATCAGGCTAGTGCATGAGATATGTAAATAACCTGTCATGCACAGCAAGGGGGAAGAACGCACACAAGTTTTCTCCTGTTTGTCCATTTATCTCACTGAAAAAAGAAAAGAGGATTGCTCAGAGCTGGATTAACTCTTTGTGGCAAGACTGGGCACAGATGATAGGAAATCTTATACTCTACATTATGACAGCAAAAAATAAAATAAAATTTGGTTTACATCCACTAGTTACTACTAGCTATAATGTTGGTTTGGCTGAGGAAAATGGATAGCAAATGCACACTGGGGTTTTTAAGTAGAAATTGTTCCCAAGACTCCTTGCAATTTGCATTTCAAGCAAATGAGTAATATTTTTAATGTTTTAGATTGTCTTGTAAAATATAGCATGACCTGCATAAGTGTTAATGTAACCATGTATAATTTATATGTATGTGTATATCATTTATATGTGCACAGAGCAGCCATATTTACTAGCTGCAAATACAGATTAGACTTCCTGTATTTCAATGCCATACATATGTTGTGCTTGATCACAACCCAAGTCTCTTGTTGTCTTATGCTGACCATACACTATACGAAAAAACGGCTGAACCCTTTTTCGAAAAATAGGCATTCGGCCGTGAGAGCAAATGATAGTGCCATCATGTTATGACCAGTGGACATAAATGAATCATTTTTTTGTCTTTTGTTTTTCCATACACCTAGTGCAAACAGTTCAGATGGGAAACACATTAACCTTTCAATTTATCGTTCGTTCGGCAGAGAATTTCCAAACGTGTCCTTCGTTTTTTCGGCTCAAAAACATCCCAACGATTATCGATTTTGTGCCCATTAATGGGCCAAATAACAAACGAACTGGCCGATTTTTCCTATAATGTATGGTCAGCATAAGGCTTCATTTCCACTGGCGTTTTAAAAGTGAGCTGTAAAACAGCTAGGTATGCCTGGAAAAATTCGCGTTAAAAACGCGAAATTTACTGCGTTTTTGCATGCGCGTTTTTGCACGTTTTTTAATGCTAGCGTTAGGCAGCGTTTTTTTGAAAAAAAATAATCTCTAGGCTATATACACTCCCAAATTTTCCACAATGCATCAGAAAACATAACAGAGCATGTGTCGGCGCCATTTTGTTTGGAGAGAGAGAGAGATAGTGAGAGAGGAGACAGCATATTTTAGTTATTAGAAATTTTTGGCATCTTGTCTTATTTGAGGAGAAATATGGATCCCGTCCTGCAGAAAGTAGATGAGGCGATCATTCTGATTGCCTTGCGGAGGCAACGGAGGAGACAGGAGGAGGAGAGAAGCAGGAGACGGCATCAATATTGGGTGCATCCTATGGTCTCCCATCGGGTGTCAACGGGCTATTTTCACAATCTGTATTCTGAATTGCTTATCTATCCCAACAAATTTATTAACTTTACAAGAATGTCAGTGGCACGATTCGATGACTTGTTGGAGAGGCTCAGACCGAGGCTGACCAGGATGGACACTGCAATGCGCAACTCGGTTTCACCGGAGGAACGGCTCTTAGTGACACTCAGGTAAGTGCAAAACACATATGGGTTAGGGTTAGGTGATAGGGTTAGAGGATAGGGTTAGGGTTCTGGGATAGGGTTAGGGTTCTTGGATACAGGTTATGGTAAGGGATTATGGTTCTGGGATAGGGTTAGGGGCAGGGCTGGTGCAAGGATTTTTGACACCCTAGGCGAAACCTCATTTTGTGCCCCCCTTTGGCTCTACCCCTGACCCCACCCTCTTTTTCCTGCCCATATATACCCCACCTATTTTTGATTGCAACCATTTTTTTTTGGGGGGGGGCAGTCACTGAGCCTGGAGGTGGTGGGGCTATCAGTACGGCGACACTGACTATTGTGTGCTCTAGGCTGGATATATAGAGTGCAACCTCCATCAGTGCAGCTTATCATTGGGAACTCCTCATTTTGGGCACAGCAGGTGTACAGACCCCAGAACTGAGCATAGGGATGGTGGGAACCACGGACAATGGGCACAGCGGGTGTCCAAACCTCAGAACTCACCACAGGGATGGTGGGAATCCCTCAAAATGGGCACAGCGGGTTTACAGACCCAGGAACTGTGTGTATCCTTATACACGGGATCTGTGGCAAACCCCCCCCCCAAGCTAGTCAGTGCCCAGGATGAATGTCAGGAACTGGGCGGAAGACACTTCAGTTGTAGGCTGCTCTGTGTATTGTGCCTAGGAAGGAGAGGAGCACAGATGGCTGCCATACACTTCTATTGCAGAGCGGCTCCACTAAAAATCTGCATTCCCCAGTGACTGACTGAGCAGTGCCGTCTCTGCACTCCTCCCCTCCTCGCACTCGTCTATCCCGTTACTGACACCCGGCTCAGCTCTACACATACACAAGGCTGTGACATCACCATGACAGAGCGCTGTGTATACACAGCAGCCAGACTTGCGCTCTAGGTGTCAGTGCGCTATAGGCGGCTGCCTAATCCGACTACTTTTTGCGCCGGCCCTGGTTAGGGGATAGGGTTAGGGTTCTTGGATAGAGGTTCAGGATTAGGTGATTGGGTTAGGATTAGGGGTTAGAGTTCTGGGATAGGGTTAGGGGTTAGAGTTCTGGGTTAGGGTTAGGGGATAGGGTTATGATTCGGGTTTAGGGTTCTGTGATAGGGGATAGGGTTAAGGGTTAGGGTTATGGTTAGGTTAGATTTAGGACTTATTTTTATTTGTATTTTTTTTCAATATGTCCATTTTTTGTTTTTCTTAGGTACCTTGCAACTGGACAGAGTTATGCAACCTTACACCATTACTTTCTTCTTGGTGTAACAACTGTTTCCACAGTAGTGAAGGAAACATGTGTGGCAATATGGGAGGAATTGCATAACGTTGTCATGCCAGAGCCCACAGAGGAGATCTGGGAATCTGTTGTTGACACGTTTTGGGAGAAGACATAGTTCCCAAATTGCATAGGTGCCCTTGATGGGAAACACATCAGGGTGAGGAAGCCTCCGCACTCAGGATCATCATATTACAACTACAAAAAATATTTTTCCGTGGTCCTACTTGCATTGTCAGATGCACACCTCAGATTTCTTTTGGTGTATGTGGGAGCTTATGGCAGCCAAGGTGACGCCCGTATCTTCCGCGAGTCGGCCTTTGGACGCCGTATTCATGTGGGACAACTGAACATCCCAGAAAGCAGGCCTCTACCCTGCACTGAGGAACCCAGTTTGCCTCTAGTTATGGTGGCAGACGAGGCCTTTGGTTTGGCCGAAAACCTCATGAGGCCATACAGCGGCTATGGTCTCAACCGGCAGCAAAAAATATACAATTACAGACTCAGCCGTGCACGCCGTGTTGTGGAATGTGCATTCGGGGTGTGCACAGCCAAATGGCGTGTTTTACTAACAAGCATACATCTTGATGTAGAGAACGCCATGAAAGTTGTTCTTGCTTGCTGTGTTCTCCATAACTATCTTAGGGACAATGACAGCAGCAACGTTGATCTGGAGCCCAGTCACCAATCACAGAGGGTGCAATTTATGGACCTACGCTCAACGGCACGGGTCATGAGCATTCGCAACCAGTTTGCTGCATTTTTGGAATCCCCAGAAGGAGAGGTGTCATGGCAGAATGATTTTGTGTAAAAGACAAAATTTGAAGACACATGGATTCCGATACAGCTAACTTCTATACAGATAGAGCTAAATTTTGAATAAAGATGTATACAGTATAACTTTCTTGTGTTTTTTGGAAATAAGCATTTGTCTAACAAAAATAACTTTTCATATGTCCATTTTTTATGCTGACAAGCGTATGCTATCCTTTTTTAAGGCCTTAGCATACGCTTGCCTTAAGGCAGAGGGCAAAGGCCAAGCTTACTCCCGTCTGAAGGCAGAGAGCAAAGGAGTCCTTTGCCCTCTGCATCTTGGCAAGCGTATGCTAGCCCATTTTCAGTCCTTTGCCCTCTGCCTTCAGGCGGGTGTATGCTAAGCCCAAAAAGGGCTAGCATACGCCGTCTGAAGGCAGAGGGTAAAGGAGTGTTTTTTTGCATCATAAAAAAAACAATTGAACAATTTTTGTACAGAAAGAAATATTTATTATAAAAAAAAAAAAAATTATCCAAGCTGGTGATACGTGGGGGTGGAGACTTGATCTCCATGGGCATGTGGGGATTTGGGACGAGATTGGGGCTGGCGCTCATTCCATGATTCTTGGTGGTAGCGGGGTGCAGAGTACAGGGAAGGGAAATGGGAGGAGGTGGCTGGGGTGAAATCTTCATAGGATTGGGACAACATATGCAAATAAGATGGTGTAGGTCGGGGGGAATGGGAGGAATGGGATAATAGGGGGATGGTTGCATTGCTGAGGTGCCAGGGGCTGTTGGCGGAGCAAGAGTATTAATTAATTGGAATTTTGGTATGGGGCCACCATTTAATTTTGCTTCACAGAATTAATTTGCAATGGTGTACAAGAAACTCATACAAGTCTTCTCCTGGTCTCCCCCAATGTCCTCCAGGATAGGATAGAGACTTCTGCAAAATGTGCTGCGTGGATTGCTAGGATCTAGAAATGCATCCACACTGCGCCTCTCCTCCCGCACTTGCTGCAGCAGTGATAACAACGGGTCATCACAGCCGCCCCTCGGCTGATGACCACGGCCACGGCCACGGAGACCACCCCGACCCCTTGCTTCTGTAGTTACCTGACTGTCAGGTGCTACTTCCGTTGGGAACGAATCCTGAAAAATTAACCAAAACTATAATTAACATGTACATGGACAGACAGACAAAGACATAGATCTAGATTCAGGTAGAATCGCCTCTTTTTGTGCAGAGGTAGCGTATGCTGTTTACATTATGCCGCCACAATTTACAGTGAAGTGCTTTATTCACTGAGCACTTACCTGTAAAGTTGTGGCGATGTACCGTCAATGGTCCGTCGTAATTCAAATTGGGCGCGTAGGGGGCGTCTATTATTTTAATGAAGCATGATCACACTCCGAACGTATTGCGCATGCGCCGGCGTTGAAAGTTTTCAAGTGCGCATGCTCCAAATCACGTTGCAAATTGTCACTGAAAGCGACGTGAACGTAACATACGCCCATCCCCATTCAAAATTGACTTACGCAAACGACGTCTATCCCGACGTCCATACTTTACATTGACTGCGCATCATATAGCAGGGATAACTTTAGGCCAGGTGTAAGCCTAACTTAAATGGCGTAAACAGATACGCTGACCGGGCGCACGTTCGGGAATCGACGTATACGCTCATTTGCATATTTTCTACGGGAACACCACCTAGCGTCATATTAAAATAAGATACGACAGCATAAGATACTTACGCAAGTCAGATCTAAGAGAAATCTATGCGAAACAGATTCTATGAATCTGTCGCATAGATAGGAGGGCTCAGACGTAGAGATACGACGGCTTACCTGGAGATAAACCGTCTTATCTCTTTCCTGAATCTAGCCCATAGACAGGTAGATAGGCAGACATAAGCAGTTACCTCATCTAGACATGCAGGTACATCCGCATTTGGTGAATGTGGGTTCTCATCTGTGGGACTGTTGGGACTGCTGGGTTGTGTGTTTGAACTTGCTGCAGCCGCAGGGGATACATTTGAGGTTGTGCTGCAAACAATACAAAATGTAAGTAATCAATATACATATAGAATACCGCCTGAAAGGCAATGTCCATCAGAGCTGCATGATTTTGCTGAATAGGAGAATCACATTTCTTTGGCTCAGAACAGGGGTGTCAAACTGGCGGGCCTTCAGCTGTTGCAAAACTACAAGTCCCATGAGGCATTGCAAGGATTTCTCTGTTACAAGCATGACTCTCACAGGCAGAGGCATTATGGAACATGTAGTTTTGGAACAGCTGGAGGGCGGCCAGTTTGATATACCTGCCTTAGAAGATAGATCACGATTCTCATGGCGTAACATAATTTTTGGCATTTCATTACCAAAAAAAAAAAAATTATGAAAGACTGCTGGGCAAAGACAGTGACCTAAAATATTGTACATAGTCAAGTATATTCCGAAAAATAATTAAACTTACGGTCTGCTGCTGTTTTGCATATTTTCGCGTAGGAAAGCGAGTTCCCTGAAGTAAACATGCTGTTTTTTTTTTTTGGCAGGTGCTCCACTTCTGCACGCTTTATCCTCTTCAGTCAGGTCCCTGCGGACGCGATCACGCAGGGACTTCCATCTCTTTTGCAATTTCTTTACTACATAAAAAAAAAGGGTTTGAGATGCAATCTTCTTTTACATTAACCACTTCCCACCCAAGGTACATCTCTGTAAAAGGGGTGCGGGGATATCTGACTGACTTTGGACAGGGATTTCAGAATGATATACGCGGATAGTTAAATGATGGGTACAGCTACAGACATCATTCAGATACCATTCTTTTAGTGCCCAAATGATCATAGCAGCTGTTCTGCTACTTGCGGCGAGAGGGGATATTACCCCTCCGGTGCTTCGACTGACTTCTACTGACTCACCACTGCGAATTGCAAACCTGTCCCCGTGTGCCGGCACGCAGAAGTGAAAGCATACGCAAGTCCCACCCACATATGGAAATGGTGTTCGGACCACACATGTGAGGTATTGCTGCCAACATTTGTGCAAGATCTAAATAAATGAAGCACAATAACTCCATTTCACAATTTGGATGGGTGACACGATAGCTACGTTTCAGATAAGTTACAGTGACCACCATTGTATTCTATAAGGTCTTGGCTAAAACAAATATATATTTTTGGCGTTTCTATGTAATTCTATCCCAAAAAAAGATGCTTTTCAGGTAGGTAAAAAAGGTCAGAATTGACAAGGATGGCAAGTGGTTATAAACTTGCATCAAAGTAAAAGGAACTTACTGATTTCTTTTCTTTCACTGGATTCTTCTTCTGTGTCTTCCCAGCCGGGGTATATTTCTGCACAAATGCCTTCCCACAAAGCGATCTTTCTCACATGATCCCCATGCAGAGCATGGGACACATCCCACAATTCCTGGTGAGCCTGAACAGCTGTTATCAGGGCAGCCTGGGACACAGCATTAACATTAGACATCTTGTCTGCTCTCTCTCTCTCTCTCTTCACAAGCACACGGCTTTGCAAAGCACTCCTGGGTAAAATTGAAATGTCCACACAGGAATTTCCTGTGTTTACAGAGGCTACAGTGACCAATGAGAATTTTTATGAAATCCCTGCAGCTCAAAAGCGCCGCGGTGCGCTTTTTGCGCGTTTTTTTAAGGTCGAGCGTTTTTACAGCTGTGTTTTAGGAGCTTCAGAACTCCCTGCTCCTGCGTTTTTTTTACAGCTCAAAAACGCCTAGGCCATTTGCAGCTCAAAAACGCCTATGTGGGAATGATGCCATAGAATAACATGGACAGGCTGTAAAAACGCCAGTGGAAATGAGGCCTAAGTCATTGAAAATAATGCACTCACTATGTGGGTGAATTCTGAACAGTTTTTCTAACATAGAGATAGAGTAGTGTGTTGTACTGTATTTAATATGTTAGATCAGGGATCCTCAAACTACGGCCCTCCAGATGTTGTCGAACTACACATCCCATGAGGCATTGTAACACACTGACATTCACAGACATGACTAGGCATTATGGGAATTGTAGTTCCTGAACAACTGGAGGGCCGTAGTTTGAAGACCCATGTGTTAGATGTTGTATCGTGCTAGAAAGAAGAATGTTTGGCAATCAAGTTACAATCAAGTTACATCCTTTATTGGCTAAATTATATATATTTTTAAAGCTTTCCAATCTCATATGGTTTTTCTGTTAGGCATTTTACAATACTGCATTAGAAAAATCTAATTTTTATATACAGAAGAACAAAGACATACAATAAAATACATGTAGTTTATCCCTAACACACATATGTATTAGTTGGAAAACTACATAGATTATGATTGTTTATATCTTTATTGTTTCACAAATTTACATCAGAACCTAATTTTTCCAGACAGATTACTGGTATGTACTGTATGGAGTTTGTTTTTGTTTCTCTAGAATTTGCAATGTTTGGTGTGCAGGATGTTCTGAGAATAAGATTAGTGTTTTGTTAATATATAACATTATTTTCTCATTTTGCTGTAATGTCTCTTAGTGGAGAGAAGTTTTTGAAGGATAACAGGAGACATTGTTCAGCAGACTGAAAGACACAATTCAAGTATGTGATATCAGCCATTCTGTAGCTAGACTGGTAACAGAGCCGGGTACACTAAAGTTGTGGGACTGATAAAGTATAAAACTCTGGTTCCTGATTTTAGCAGATGCAGGGGAAATAAATAGAAGATTGTTGGTTAAGTAGGTAGTTTTTCCGACAAACACAAATTGAAGAGACCAAGATTAGAGAGAATGCTGAAAGCAAGCTGTGGGCATTAAAGGATCAGTTTTCTCTTAGGAAATAATAATTCTTGTTGCTAGAAAAAAAAACATAGTGCTGAAGAAGAACATCAGTTAATTAAGTTTAGGGATAAGACTGTCAATACACATGAAGGAACCAGAACCAGGAAGACAAATAAATATATATAATGGAGCCACTGTGACCGTATGCTATTGAGATGATGTGCTCTGTAAGAACAAATATCTGTTTGTTTTTAATAGAATTCTGAGCCTCTAAACTACATTACCTTCAAATTTGTTTTCAGTGCAGCAGATGTGTGCCCTCCCTAGTGATATCACTGCGCATGCACAGGCAGTGATGTCCCCAGGAAGGGAGATACAAGTCAGCTGGCCCGTTTGCAACGAATTCTGACTCATGCTGAAGAATACATGCTTGTACTGTATACAGCTACAAGGTGGGTTGGCTGCTCATCTATCAGGTTATTCATGTAGCCCCATAGTTTTAGAAAGCAATGTGTGGCCAGGCTCTCTGAGATAGATGTGATTTAGTCTCTATCGGTTAAATCAATCAAATTCAAAAATCAGATTTTATGGCATTGCTGAGGCTCAAGAAAGTCCACCAAAACCCCGCCTCCACCCCACCACAGCTTGGAGCCCCATGCTTGTTCTTTGTCTTGGAATATGCCCTGAATCATACTGAGCATCATATTCAGAATTTTTCTACAAAGGTTAAGGGCATTAACAACCTTCCTACCTGCACGTAGTGTTTTCAGCAGCATAAGATGTGCATTGATTGTGTAGTTTTGTGGTGTAATTTGTTGTCCGGTACACACAGCCTATAGTAGAGTAAATTTTCATATTCTCTATTTAGCAATTTCTATTTGTGTTAAAAAAGGAATCATGTGGCATGGACTGAACAGGTGAGTGACCTTTGTCTGTAGTCTGAGAACCAACACTTGGACAGTTTCACAAGGTATTATACAATGTTCCATGGATGTGTAATGGTGTGCATATTTACTCACCATGTTCAACATGTACAGATGCAGGCAAAAGCCTCTATAACTCCCTTTCCTGTTTCTGTACATGCCCAGGGAAGATTAGCTTCTTTGATGTTTAAAGAATGAAGAATGAAAATAGGGACATGCTGCATGGAACCACTTGACTTTACTACAATTAAGGCGCCCTTTACAAATGAATGCTCCTTCTACTGACTGCTGGGGCTCAATGGCCACACTTCAGACATCAAAGGGCCTTTGGTTGTGCACCAGGGTTCTAGAGGAATTGATTGCTTGAAAATTGGGCATCTGTTTTGGTTTCTTTGCTGCAACACAGAGATGGAACTCTTATTTCAGTATTAATTGCTGAAATGCATTACATTAGTCATCATAATTTAAACTACTCCAAGATTTTTTTTCTATAATCACAGTTTGTGTTGACTATTCTTTGTTTCACAATTTCACTTCAGAACATAAGCTATTTTTACTCACCAAACTGCAAACAGGACTAAAGTATCACCTTCTGTGCAAGCAAATTCGAAGTGACATAACATAAAGTATAAACGCTTTTTTTTTAAAATGTGCTGATATTTTTTTCCTAACAGGAGCCCGAAAAGCATTGCACTTGGGATTAGTAGATCACAGGTGCAATGCCAGCCTCCAGCAGACTCTCAGTATAGCTGTCTGCCCATACCTCCCATACAGGTAGACATTTACTGAACTGCAGGAAGAATCAATGAGCTAAGAGAGAGCTCATCTGTGCCCTCACAGTTCATTGAGAATTACAAGCTGCATGGTTTTAAAATTGGGACAGCTGGTGCGGGGAGAAGACCCCCTGCCCATTGTCACAGGGGGAGGTACAGGGGGTGATGACTGCAGGAGCATGTTACACGGTACACCCTATTTATGGGCGTAACATGTAAAATGCTCCCAAAGGTGAACTTGTCCTTTAATTCGTACTATGTACTCAAAGGACCAAAACATTTAAAGTTATGGATTTCTTGATATTTTTATGATCCGCTTTACATCTCGGAATGAGCTAAAGAGATTCTGTGAGCTATTGTTTGGCAGATCAGCCAGCATTTAGCCATATTTTTCTTATTGCCATATGTTTTCACAGGTCATGCCCAGATCATCATTTTGGCAATCATTTTATCTGATAGAACTCCCAGCATTACTAAAGGGATTTTTTTAGTGTGTTACGAGTGTCATTCAGATATATTTAATAAATAAAACAAGCAGAATACTGTAAGGTTGTGTTCACACTGCCAAAAATGCATATGTATTTTTGATGTATTTCCGGTGCTTGACTTCTGGTTGCTTGACTTCCAGCATGCACCTGTAAAACATGGATATGTGGCTCGGAAAACTTGCTAAAAACAAAACTATGGTGTGTTTTTGATGCATTTTGACATGTTTTCTATTAACCACTTAAAGGGGTTGTAAAGGTGTGTTTTTTATTTTCAAAATAGGTTACTTTAAGCTAGTGCATTTTTCCTTTGATTTCCCTTCTAAATGTTTTTTTTCTTTGTTTTCTTTGTCTGAATTTCTCACTTCCTGTTCCTCCTCCTTTTTTTTTACTATTTGCTATAATACATAGACAAAAAAAAAACATTTTCTTCATCAGTTTAGGCCGATATATATTCTTGCACATATTTTTGGTAATTTTTTTTTGCAAAAGGTGTATATTGATTAGTTTGCACAAAACTTATTGCGTATACAAACCATGGAATAGATTTAGGGACTTTTATTTATGTTTTATTGTTTTTACTAGTAATGGCGGCGATTAGCGATTTTTAGCAGGACTGTGACATTGTGGAGGACATATCTGATCCCATATGACACTTTTTGGGGGCCAGTGACATTCTTACATTAATCAGTGCTATAAAAACGCACTGATTAATGTAAAAATGACACTGGCAGGTGAGGGGTTAACACTAGGAGGCGATAAAGGGGTTAACTGTTTTCCCTGGGTGTGTTCTAACTGTAGGGGGGTGGGCTGCCAGGGACATGAGAGAGATCACTGTTCCCGATGACTAGCAACAGTAGATCTCTCTCATGTGTTTACAAAGACAGATGCCCGTTCTGCCTCTGTACTAGGCGATCACAGGTAGCCAGCGGACATCGAGTCTGTCCAGCCTGCGGGCACACACTTGCGTGCTCATGGGTAAAACAGGAGTGTATACGGGAGTGTCCCGCTGTCATATAAAGACAATGGCTGGTCGGCAAGTAGTTAATTAGAATGGAGAGCTGTGTTTTTGGTATTGTTTTGAAAAGCGCACCAAAAATACAGCAATCAGGACTTTAAAAAACAGCTGGAATGCAACTGACCAGTGTGAAGAGCTCCATAGGATTTAAAGGAATGCATTTTTCATGCATTTTTATTCCACTTTTTTTAACCACTTGCTGACGGCCGTACGAGTTTGTACGGCCGCAGCGCGGCTCTACTTCTCTGAGTGAACGAGTTTTCTCGTCCGCCCCTTTTGGCGTTCCCAGCGCGCGCTCTCGAGCACGCAGCGGGGAACTCCTGTGCTGGCCGTGTCCCTCGGACACAGCCAAACACAGATCGCGGTAAATAGCCAATCACAGCGGCTATGTACAGCGCGATCTGTGCGGCCAATGAGAGATGATCTCATATGTAAACATATGAGATCATCTCTCATTGCCGACTCTCCCTCCTCACACAGACAGCGCGTGTGAGGAGGGAGAGCGAACGGAGCTGCAGCGCTGTGGGGGGGAAGTAAAGAATCTGTGCCCCCAGGACCATCTGTGCCCCCCAGTACCACAATGCCCCCCCCCAGTACCATCTGTGCCCCCAGTACCATCTGTGCCCCCAGGACCATCTGTGCCCCCCAGTACCACAGTGCCCCCCCACTACCATCTGTGCCCCCAGTACCATCTGTGCCCCCAGGACCATCTTTGCCCCCCAGTACCACAGTGCCCCCCCCAGTACCATCTGTGCCCCCCGGACCATCTTTGCCCCCCAGTACCGCAGTGCCCCCAGGACCACCTGTGCCCCCCAGTACCACCGTGTGCCCCCCAGTACCCCCGTGTGCCCCCCAGTACCACTGTGTGCCCCCCAGTACCACCGTGTGCCCACCAGTACCACCGTGTGCCCACCAGTACCCACCAGTACCACTGTGCCCACCAGTACCACGGTGCCCAACAGTAGCACCGTGCCCACCAGTAGCACCGTGCCCACCAGTACCACCGTGTGCCCACCAGTACCACCGTGCCCACCTGTACCACCGTGCCCACCTGTACCACCGTGCGCCCACCAGTACCACCGTGCCTATCAGTACCACCGTGCCCATCAGTGCCCACCTGTGCCACCAGTACCACCTGTGCCCAGTGCCCATCTGCAATCAGTGCCCACCTGTGCCACCTCATCAGTGCCCACCTGTGCCACCTCATCAGTGCCCACCTCATCAGTGCCCACCTGTGCCGCAGTCAATCAGTGCACATCAGTACCCATCTCATCAGTACTCATCTCAGTGCCATCTGTGCCGCCTCATTAGTGCCACCTGTGCCGCCTCATTAGTGCCATCTGTGCCGCCTCATTAGTGCCCACCTGTGTCCACCAGTACACAGGCCTCATCGGAGCACATCAGTACCCATCTCAGTGCCATCTGTGCGGCCTCAGTGCCATCTGTGCCACCTCAGTGCCGCCTCAGTGCCATCTGTGCCGCCTCAGTGCCATCTGTGGGCATTTGTACTTTCCTGGCTTGTTAGGGTCTCAACAAATAAGAGAGGCCTTCAGTATATCAGGTGTGATCAGATGTGATAATTTTTTATGATTTGCACTATAGCTTGTAGGCTCTAAAACTTTCACACAGATCAAAAAATTTCCAAAAACTTTGGGTTATTTTTATCAAAGACATGTAGCAGTATAAATCGTGGCCAAAATTTATGAAGAAAAATTAATAATTTGCAAAATTTTATCACAGAAACTAAGAAAAAATCTTTCTTTTCCCAAATTTTCGGTCTTTTTTCATTAATAGCGCAAAAAATAAAAACCGCAGAGGTGATCAAATACCACCAAAAGAAAGCTCTATTTGTGGGAAAAAAAGGACAAACAAATCATTTGCATGACTGAGTAATTGTCATTCAAAGTGTGAGAGCGCTGAAAGCTGAAAATTGGTCTGGTCAGGAGGGTGTTTAAGTGCCCAGTATGGAAGTGGTTAATTAAAAAAAAAAGTCCCTAACTAAAATATTTCCACATAACAATAATTTAGCAATTGATTTAGCAATGGTGTCATTACATTATAGTCATTATTGTTTAAATTGAGCTGAAAACTGTTTTCTTATGCACACAAAATAGGACTAAATTGATTTTTTGCCAGGGCAGTACTTATTGCCAATCTGGTGCTGAATCACATACTCACAACATTTTTTTTCTTTATTATGCATCAATTGAATAAATTGTGCTATTCAATTATTTTTCCGTAGTCATATAGAAGCAAGCTGTTGTAGGCAATAGATAAATAATCACCATTAGATGGCAGTAAGAATCTGTTTTAATCTTTGTTCCAATGCAGAGGTGCAAAAAACATCACAGCGGTGTAAGTTTATTTCTTATGAATAAACATATTTTTATGATTGATTCATTGTGTTGTGGCTTTTGAATATGAACTATTGAGTAAAGTGTATAATGACAGCTCAAGTTTCAATTTAATTGTAGTCATAGACTCTGAGCTGTGATATCGTATGACACTGTATTGAAATTCATCTTCCAGTTGACTTCCGTGTTATGAGTATATGCTTTTAACACATTAATAGAAACAATAAATGTCAGTTATACATTTCTTATGCTGCCACATTTTTATGTTATTGGAAAATATTTCTGCAACTTTTAACACAATTAGGTTTTGAAAACACGTACAGTGCCCTGAAAAAGTATTCATACTCCTTGAAATTTTCCACATTTTGTCATGTTACAACCAAAAACATGAATGTATTTTATTGGGATTTTATGTGATACACCAACACAAAGTGGCACATATTTGTGAAGTGAAAGAAAAAATTAATAATGGTTTTCAACATTTTCTACAAATAAATATCTGAATAGAGTGGCGTGCATTTGTATTAAGCCCCCCTGAGTCAACATTTTGTAGAACCACCTTTCTCTTTAATTACAGCTGCAAGTTTTTTGGGGGATGTCTCTACCACATCTAGAGTGAAATTTTTGCTCATTCTTCTTTGCAAAATACCTCAAGCTGTGTCAGATCGGATGGAGAGCGTCTGTGAACAACAATTCTTGACACAGATTCTCAATTAGATTAAAGGAACACTAAAGGTTTGTTTTTTTATTAGATCAATTGATTGCTGTAAGCTAGAGCATTCAAATATCACTTACCTCGTTTTTCCTTTTGACCTCCAAAATACAGTAATCCAGGTTTGAAAATGCCATTTCCTGTCTCTCCTCTTCTTGCTTTCCACCAGCACCTGAGCTGTTTTGCATGGTGGAAAGCAGAATGTGCTCATCCCCTCCCTATGACTACAGCCCTGCGTGAAGATGCTCTCCTATCCCTCACAGGCATGGAGGCTAAGCCTAATGGGAACTGTAGTTGCCATTAGGCCGTGATGTAGCAAGAATGAATGCGCACCGCAAACCAGGAAGTCAGTGAGAATAACGAAGCAGGAGTGACAGAGGTGAATAAAACAGCTCGATTTCAACAGGTATCAAACTAGTTATAATGCAAAACATTACTTTTTACTTTATCAGCTACTGTCAGACTTTAATTTAAGAGGAAATTATTTTTGTCTTTACAACCCCTTTAAGGTCTGGACTTTGACTGGGCCATTCTAATACATGAATATGATTTGATCTTTGAACACCCGCCCTACTCTCAAGTCTTTTGTAGACTTTTTTTAGATTGCCTTGTATTTGGCTCCATCCATCTTCCCATCAACTCTGACCAGCTTTCCTGTCCCTGCTAAAGAAAAACATCTCCACAACATGATGATGCCACCACCGTGTTTAATGGTGGGGATGGTGTGTTCCATTGATGTGCAGTGTTAGTTTTCTGCCACACATAGAGTTTTGCTTTCATGTCAAAAAGTAACATTTTCATCTCGACTGACCAGAGCAAGTTCTTCCACATGTTTGCTGTGTCCCCCACATGGCTTCCTGCAAGCTGCAAACAAGACTTCTTATTACTTTCTTTCAACAATGGCTTTCTTCTTGCCATTCTTTTTATAAGTGTCAGATTTGTGGAGAGCACAATTCATAGTTGTCCTGTGGACAGATTCTCCCACCTGAGCTGTGGATCTCTGCAGCTCTTTCAGAGTTGCCATGGGCCTCTTGGCTGCTTCTCTGATTAATGCTCTCACTGCCTAGCCTGTCAGTTTAGGTGGACGACCATATCTTGGTAGGTTTGCAGTTGTGTCATATGCTTTCCATTTTTGGATGATGGATTGAACAGTGCTCCGTGAGATGTTCAAAGTTTGGGGTATTTTCTTAGAACCTAATGCTGCTCTAAACTTCTTCACAACTTTATCCCTGACCTGTCTGCAAAGACGTGCGCACAGGGTGTGCCAGATGTGCCCAGGCACACCCTAATAACCCTGTGTGGCACAGATTTCCTCCTACTGCCCTTGCTCATATCTTTCCCCTTGCAGCACTGCCAGCTTCCCTCTCCTATCGGCTGTTGCTGCTGGGATGTTTTAGGAGTGGGGAAGGGGGCCAGTAAATATGTAATTTACTGGCCCCTTCCCTTTCTGAATAAACATTGTGAGTGATTGGTAGTGTGTGTTAGAACCTTGGGGTGCACACCCTAATGAAATAGGCTGCGCACACCTATGCCTGTCTGGTGTGCTCCTTGGCCTTCATGATGCGGTTTGTTCACTAAGGTTCTCTAATAAACCTCTGAGGGCTTTACAGAACAGCTACATGTTTACTGAGATTAAATTGCACACAGGTGGACTCTATTTATTAATTACATGACGCCTGAACACAATTGGTCCCACTAGATTTTAGTTAGGAGTATCAGAGTAAAGGTGGCTGAATAAATATGCATGCCACACATTTTGAAAACCATTTATCATTTTCCTACCACTTGACAATTATGTGCCACTTTGTGTTAGTCTATCTTATAAAATCTTAATAATATACATTTACATTTTTGGTCGTAACATGACAAAATGTGGAACATTTCAAGGGGTATGAATACTTTATCAAGGCCTTGTAGTACTGCTCAAAGTCCGTTAGTTATGTAATGCATTTTTCCTACTTTTTTTGGGAGCGTACATGGTAACAACTATTTGATGCAAGTAAATGACCACTGGGCTAGTATGTGAAATAAGCAAAGTGCTGATTGTCAAAACAGATGTAGTCTCCCTTTATGTAACAAAGATAAAGATAAATACCATCATATTGGCCTACCTCAGGTACATGGATCATTGGATACACTGCACTATGAGAGGCTTCTCTTCTATTCCCCTGGAATATGGCTCGATTTGAGAGTCTTCAAAGGCATAGAAACACTGCTATTGATGGTGTATGCAGGGATGTAAAATGCAAGCAATCAACAATCATCAAATGCAATATTTGACTACCTGTAATAGGGGTCAAATAGATCTGTTGAGTGAGCTGTGTGCTTGTATGTTGGTGAAGAGGACACACTGAAAGCACGGCTGATGTGGACTTTTTTCTAATGTTGGTGGACAAAAATATATTGGAATATTTGGAAGGAACACTGTGAACTTTTAATCACTTCTTCACTGAACTTTCTTTATTTTCAAGTGTTCTATAAGGCCGCGTACACACGACCAAATAAATCTGTTCAGATCGGTCTGATTTGAACAGATTTGTCTGCTGGGCTGTTTTGGTTTGATCGCTGTACACACGATCAAACCAAAATCCCCACCGGCAGACAGCGCGGTGACGTGGCGATGACGTTGACGCTGCCACGTCACCGCACCAGGAAGTAAAACACTTCCGCGCATGCGTCGAATCCATTCGACGCATGTGCGAGCAGATATGTCAGAGCAGATAAAGCATTTAAAATCTGTCTGTCCACCCGTACACACGATCGAATCTGTCTGCTGAAACGGCCTGTCAGACTGTTTCCAGCAGATAGATTTGATCGTGTGTACCTTACGTTAGACTGGCGCAATGTAGCGGCGCAATCACCCTATTTTCGCTGCTTTTACGCAGAAATTTGCGCCTGCGCAACGTTATTTCAGAGGCGCAAGGCGGAGTAATACAAATTGGGAAGGACGTGGGCGTGCTACATTGAAATGAGCCGTGACCCCATGCAAATGAAGGGCCGGCCGGCTCGCGCATGCGCGCTTGAAGCAGACCATGGTCAGCACCTCTGTGCGCATGCTCACAACTCGGGAACGGCGCAATCAGTGAAATTGGAAGTGGACTAGGGCAAATTAGTGAACTACGCAAACAGCATAAATAGACAGAGACAAACGCACTTCCTTTGCAAAAGTACATCCCTTTGTATCCCTCCCTATACAGCAAGGTGCTTTTGTTCTGTTGTTAGCATTTGTTTGTTTGTTTGTGACGTGTCTTTGAGAGTGATTTTTGTCTTTTATGTGTTTTCTTTGTTGTTATTTTGTTTAAATTATATTTTTGCTGGCCATTTTTTATTTTCTTTTGGTTCTGTATGTGTATGATTTGGGAATGTGGGGGTGACATTCCTGCGGGAAGAGGGGTGTCACCCTCAATTTTAGTGGAGAAGGGTTCCCCAGGATCAGGGAGAAGTGATCCCCAGGTCCGTGTGAATGGTGTATGAATGTACAGTGACATAATTGGAGCCTTGGCGTGGCGTTGCTGCTCACAAGTCCTGCATGGTGGACTGGTGCCAATCCAATGTGATGAGGATGTGGGGTGTGTGTGCTAGGGACCACAGTGGTGTACATGCATGCATTCTCATTGTGCCATGATTAATGTGTGTGTTTAACGTGCAAAGATGCATAATGTGAGCTGGCATGAGATGGGGTCATGAGATGGGGTCCCAGTGCATATGCAGAGTCACCTTGAAGGGAAAAGACAGGAGCATGTTAGTAGTGCATGTGCCCCATGTCACTCACCAACCAGCCAGCTGTCCCCATACATGTTCTGTTCGCAATCTGTGGGGATGGGGCTCTGATTGTATATGTAGCTGTCATGGGTGTCATGGGTAGTGTCATGTGTTGGGCTGGTGATGTCCTCCTGCAGGGTTGTGATTAATTCCATGATGGCATGAGGGGTGAATCTGAAGATGCGAGACACCTCAGAATCACCCATGCCATAGATGTCTAGGCGTGTGTGATATATCCTCTCCCGTGAAGAGTGAAGAGTGAAGATTGAGGGGCTTGTATCAGCTAAGAATATTGTATTAGATTAGATTAAATTGAAAAGTTTATATAAGCCAAAAAAATAATTTAGAAAAAAAAAAATCCTGTGCCCTCCTCAGTGCCCTCCTCCTTCTTTGCTCATCTAAAGTCAGTAGTATAGCTATGAGCATGGATGACACTGGCATGTTGGCATACAGTTTGTTGGGCAACACGTGTGACTGCTTAGCTCCTCACTAACATTGTTGCTTTATCTGACATGTAGACGAAATTTTGTAATTTTAGACCAGCTTTTATATGGTCTAATTTTAGACAAGACATTTAGCTGTTGCGCACAGCGCGTAGCCTGCGTTGCACCAACGTTCTTTTGTGGATCCCCGTAACTCCCTCATTAGCATATTTGACTAGCAAATCAATGGTGTGCCTAGAGCAGTTTTGCGCGGACGGATGCGCCTGTCTAACGAAATTACGCTGGACAAAAAAAAGTAGATTTCTTGCGTATCTCGTTTTGGGGATGCCGTGCATCGAAATGCACGCGCACAATTAGACTTACGCCGCGCATCTCCTGTTACGCCGGCGTAATCGCTCTCTGAATCTGGCCCATAGACTCTAATTGATAGCCACAGCTTGTTCCCTGTGTAGTATGTTCCCTCCAATCAAGCTCAGATTTCTCCTCCCTGAGCTGTGCAGTGTGGGAATTCAGATAAACGCAACCCTTTGTGCTGCTGAGAGGTGCTGACAGTTTCAGGGTAGATTCTGTGTTTTGTTGAAGGCTGGGCAGGACTGATGGCTGCAGATAAACAGCTATAACGTATGTAGGAGGATTTGTTTCTTTGTTTCTCTCGCATTGCTTGAAACGATCTCTTCAATGGTTATGTATAAGGGTTTACTGATTTCTAGGAGTCTTTACAATGTAAGGAGCAGTGTACATACATGTTTTCTTATATCCTGTGCATCATAGCCACTCTGCTCCCACATTTCCTTGTTGGAGAAAATCTGAAGACTACTATCTGTTGTCAGCTGGCAGCAAAGTTGCCCATGGGCCACTAGGGTGCCTGGTAAGTCTACACCAGCATGAGTTCTGGTCAAGAATATATGTGTGACATATCTGCCTGGGGTGACATCCATAACAATCCACATGTCAAAATATGGGACGACGCTCTCGAGGCCGCAGACGAAGGAGAATCTTGTCTTCTGGTTCTGTCTCTATTTCCCTCTCGGATAGAACAGTCGTCTTCCTTGTTTACATAGGCAGACCGGCGTTCTGCTTCTCCTGTCAATGATAGGCAGGTTGTGGCAGACATTGCGTCTGCCGGACCCGCTGATTGGCTCTCATTGTGTCCAATCACAGCGGCGCACACATGCGTCCCCGACCTGGAAGAAGAGACAACGTACAGGTTTGTTGTTTGTGCAGCCGGGACGATCGTTTTTTCCCATTGGAAAAACCTTGGATGGTTTTTCAGAGGGAATTCCGCTCAAGCTTGTCTTGCATACACACGGTCACACCAAATTCTGCCCGTCAAGAACGCAGTGACATACAAAACGTACGACAAGCCGAGATCAAGTTCAATAGGCAGTTCGGCTCTTCTGCTTGATTCTGAGCATGCACTTTTTTTGCTCTTTGTAATTCCATACAGACAAATGTTTTTTTTCCGCTAGGAATTTTTTCTGTCTGGAAAATAGAGAACCTGCTCTCAAACTTTTGCTGGAGTAAATTCTGACAGAAAAAGTCTGATGGAGCATACACACGGTCAGAATTCCTGTCCAAAAGCTCACATCTGACTTTGGGAAAACTGATTGTGTGTATGCGGCATTAGTCATTTGAGGCCCCGTACACACGACCGAGCTTCTCGGCAGAATCCAGCGAGAAGCTCGCTGGGAGACATATTCTGCCGAGGTTCTCGGTCGTGTGTACACTTCCGACGAGCGTCCCGTCGGGAAGCTCGTCAAGCCAAAAAAGAGAGCACGCTATATTTTTCCTCGTTGTTCAATGAGGACTTTGGCTCGACAAGCTTTTTCGACCGCTCATCGGGAACCTCGTCGGGCGGAACGATGAGTTTAGCCCGACGAGCTTCTCGGACGTGTGTACGCGGCCTAAGTGTGCCAGTAAAGTGCACATAATGCATCTTCCTGTGATGGTGTAACAACAATGCTGCACTGCTCCTGAATTTAGAGAAGAGTTGCCAATCCCATGTAGACTGTACTGGTTTTCATTACAATGGGATAAAAAAAAAAAGGGTGTGGCTATCAGTATTGTTGCTGCTAATTCACAAGCCTGTAGTTTGTCAATTAGCACTCAGTTCTGCCCGCTGGTATTTGGATTGACTGAATTGCATCTGTTGCTGAAACCTTATTACTGTGAGCTGTTGTATCTGGGATTACACATTAAGGAAGTTTTGACTGAGGCAGGGAACCTTAAGGAAGTTTTTATTTTCTTTATTTAAGTTGTGCAACACATAGTAAATGGATTAAACATTTTTAAAACTGTTTTACAGGAGCATTTATCTTTATTTTAAAGGCAGAAAAAGGGGGCAGCAATGGGTCCATTTACAACCTACAGTGCCTTGCAAAAGTATTCGGCCCCTTGAACTTTATGACCTTTTGCCACATTTCAGGCTTCAAACATAAAGATATAAAACTGAAATTGTTTGTGAAGAATCAACAAGTGGGACACAATCATGAAGTGGAACAAAATTTATTGGATTTTTCAAACTTTTTTAACAAAAAAAAACTGAAAAATTGGGCGTGCAAAATTATTCAGCCCCTTTACTTTCAGTGCAGCAAACTCTCTCCAGAAGTTCAGTGAGGATCTCTGAATGATCCAATGTTGACCTAAATGACTAATGATGACAAATAGAATCTACCTGTGTGTAATCAAGTCTCCGTATAAATGCACCTGCACTGTCATAGTCTCAGAGGTCCCTTTAAAGCGCAGAGAGCATCATGAAGAACAAGAAACACACCAGGCAGGTCCGAGATACTGTTGTGGAGAAGTTTAAAGTCGGATTTGGATACAAAAAGATTTCCCAAGCTTTAAACATCCCAAGGAGCACTGTACAAGTGATAATATTGAAATGGAAGGAGTATCAGACCACTGCAAATCTACGAAGACCTGGCTGTCCCTCTAAACTTTCAGCTCATACAAGGAGAAGACTGATCAGAGATGCAGCCAATGCACCCATGATCACTCTGGATGAACTGCAGAGATCTACAGCTGAGGTGGGAGACTCTGTCCATAGGACAACAATCATCGTAGTATACTGCACAAATCTGGCCTTTATGGAAGAGTGGCAAGAAGAACGCCATTTCTTAAAGATATCCATAAAAAGTGTTGTTTAAAGTTTGCCACAAGCCACCTGGGAGACACACCAAACATGTGGAAGAAGGTGATCTGGTCAGATGAAACCAAAATCCAACTTTTTGGCAACAATGCAAAACGTTATGTTTGGCGTAAAAGCAACACAGCTCATCACCCTGAACACACCATCCCCACTGTCAAACATGGTGGTAGCATGGTTTGGGCCTGCTTTTTTTCAGCAGGGACCCAGAAGATGGTTACAATTGATGGGAAGATGGATGGAGCCAAATACAGGACCATTCTGGAAGAAAATCTGATGGAGTCTGCAAAAGACCTGAGACTGGGACGGAGATTTGTCTTCCAACAAGACAATGATCCAAAACATAAAGCAAAATCTACAATGGAATGGTTCACAAATAAACATATCCAGGTGTTAGAATGGGCAAGTCAAAGTCCAGACCTGAATCCAATCGAGAATCTGTGGAAAGAACTGAAAACTGCTGTTTACAAACGCTCTCCATCCAACCTCCACTGAGCTCGAGCTGTTTTACAAGGAGGGATGGGCAAACATTTCAGTCTCTCGATGTGCAAAACTGATAGAGACATACCCCAAGCAACTTACAGCTGTAATCGAAGCAAAAGGTGACGCTACAAAGTATTAACTTAACCACTTAACGACCGCCCACTGTATATATACGTCCTTTTTTTAAAGCTGCTGCCACAACCGAGATATCCATCTTTACAGTGGGTGGTTCTGTCAACGATAACGGCGGTCTCCACGGCGGACTCGCCGCGAGATCGCCGTTATCGGTGGCGGGAGAGGGCCCCCTCCCGCCGTTGCCGTCGGTAGCGGCGGAGGCGATCGGGTCCACTCGTCTGCTGTCTGGGGATGCGAATGAGGGAAAAATTTCCCTCATCCGTCCCCTTAGCTCTGCTGGGTGGAAGTGACTTCAAAACGTCAGTCCCGCCCAGCGTCTTAAAGAGACAATTTCTTTGTTTACCTTTTCTTCTTTTTCTTTTTCATTTAAGCCTAAATATGAGATCTGAGGTCTTTTTGACCCCAGATCTCATATTTAAGAGGACCTGTCATGCTTTTTTCTCTTACAAGGGATGTTTACATTCCTTGTAATAGGAATGCAAGTGATATTTTTTTTATTTTTTTATTTCAGTGTTAAAAATTATAAAATAAATCCGATAAATAAAAATAAATACGCGAGTAGCGCCCGCATATGAAAACGGCGTTCAAACCACACAAGTGAGGTATTGCCGCGATCATTAGAGCGAGAGCAATACTTTTAGACCTCCTCTGCATCTAAAAAAATGCAACCTATAGAATTTTTTTAAACGTCGCCTATTGAGATTTTTAAGGGTAAAAGTTTGACGGCATGCCACGAGCGGGCGCAATTTTTAAGCGTGACACATGTTGGGTATAATTTTACTTGGCGTAACATTATCTTTCACAATATGTAAAAAAATTGGGCCAAATTTATTGTTCTTATTTTTTTATTAAAAAAAGTGAATAATTTCCAAAAAATGTGCGCTTGTCAGACCGCTGCGCAAATACGGTGTAACAAAAAGTATTGCAATGACTGCCATTTTATTCTCTAGGTTGTTAGAAAAAAATATATAATGTTTGGGGGTTTTAATAAATTTTCTAGCAAAAAAAAATGTTTTAGTCTCGTAAACACCGAATCTGAAAAACACCCTTGGTCCTTAAGTGGTTAAGGGGGCTGAATAATTTTGCACGACCAATTTTTCAGTTTTTTATTTGTTAAAAAATATGAAATACCCAATAAATTTTGTTCCACTTAATGATTGTGTCCCACTTGTTGTTGATTCTTCACAAAAAATTACAGTTTTATATCTTTATGTTTGAAGCCTGAAATGTGTCATGGTCGCAAAGTTCAAGGGGGCCGAAAACTTTTGCAAGGCACTGTATGTTAGTCAAATTTGTTCCTGGAAATCTTAAATTTGGTAATCCCATTTGAAGCAGATATAAAAATAATGTTACCACAGATAAAAAAGTATGTGAGAGCAGCATATACAAATGGCTAATTCCGCTCTATACCAAGAGGTCATTAACTCAAAAATATATTTAAAATAGGAAGGGTAAAGAGAAATGTGTGTTTAGCGAGGGCCCCTTGTTAAATCTAATCTAATATCACCAAATACACAAAATGTTCTAACCGTTTATAGCTTTGTTACAAAACATTAAAAACATTTTAGATTAGGTAGGCAATATAGAACCTCCATACATAAAATCAGAAAGATGGTGACAGTCAGACTGTTCTTAGAGCTGCCCAACGCATTTCACAGATACTTCTTCAGGGCTTCAGCCTCTTATCATCTGACTTAATTCCTAATATTAATAATCAAATAAATGAAATAAGTACAGACACATGCATAAATACATATCCATAAGTATATTCAAAAATAGAAAATGATATCTTTCGAGATGACTATTCTCAACTATTGTGGCTACAGCACGCTACCCCCTCAGAGGCTGCGGTGTCATGGTTTAACGACCTGCCTCTTCCTTCCCTTACCCCAGCCCAGTTAGAGATTTTTAATCGCCCTATCTCTGTAACTGAAGTCCTAAAAGTAATCAGCTCTCTTAAAAATATCACTTCCCCTGGCCCAGATGGATTTTCTGCTGCCTATTATAAGAAATTTTCTGCGCAACTCTCCCCTAGATTGGTGTGGTTATTTAACTCTGTGTTGAAGGGCGGTTCCTTTGCCGAAGAAATGCTCTTAGCGAATATGTCCTTAATTCCCAAGCCCAAAAGGGACCATACTGTACCCAAAAACTATAGGCCCATTTTAGTCATAAATAATGATTTAAATGTTTTTAGCAGAATTTTAGCGGATAGGCTTGGCGGTGTGATATCTTCCCTTATTTTCCCTTATCGGCCTGGATTTATCCCCCATCGCCTTATTAATGATAATATTAGTTTAGTCTCAAATATCATTCAGGACGCCACTATCTCCTCTCAAAAACTATTTATGTTAAGCTTAGATATACATAAGTCCTTTGATTGTGTTTCATGGAAATTTATATCTCTCCTTTTACAACGCTTTGGTTTCCAGGGTGAATTTCTTGGGGCCTTCCGGGACCTCTACCTGAACCCCTGCACTCGGTTTTTCCAGCTTGGCAGGGGGACTAGGCAGGGATGCCCACTTTCCCCTTTAATTTTTGCCCTTGCAATAGAACCTTTAGCCATAGCTATTTTACAACACCCAGAGATAGTGGGATATGATAAAGCGGGATCAGAATACAAACTCTGCATGTATGCAAATGATGTGCTGCTTTTCCTGACCAACCCAATAGTCACCGTGCCAAATCTTCTTAGCACTCTTTCAATGTTTGATAATATCTGTTGCCTGACCGTCAATGTATCTAAATCCCTGGCCCTTCCGATTGGTTTCTTCCCTGCTGAGCTGGAATCCTTTAAAAAAACATTCTCCTTTTCTTGGGCCCAATCTTCCCTTCCCTATCTAGGAATTAAACTCCCAGGATACTATAGTGATCTGTTTTTTTTTGTAAAATCTTTTTTTGTGAACGGCATAGCGGTACATCACAACAAATGTTGTCAGAAACATCAAGCAGCAAACAATAAGCCGTCCGTTTTTTTCCCTCAACATAACATAAAAAACAAGGTAGACTTCGAGAGAAAGAGAAAAAAAAAAAGAGGGATGCACATAAACACATAGGGACCTAGTACTCAGAATAGTACCAAGGGCCGGGTAGCGAGCTGAAAGTGGAGATCTCACCAACACACAAAATACAAAAACTGGAACTTAAAGCATGGGGGCGACACATCTCCAGCTTCTCATAAAGTAGGAAAATGGGTACTCGCTGAAGTGGGGGCAAGGACCGGAGGCCAAACCAGCCAATCTACTGGACAACAATTGAAACAGTATACAGTATATTGTGCAAAATAAAAGGTAAGCTGGTCGAGTGTGCGTGAGGGAAGGGGGGCCTCCATAGACCTCCATCTTACCTCCCCACCCGCAGCAGCTCCAACCGACCCCCACAGTGGTCGACGTACCTGTCCTGGGGTGGAAACAAGTGCCCAACCCCAAAGGGGGCCAGGCTGCCCCCCCGGCAGTGGGTCATCGAGTCCGTTCAACCAGCCAAGGCCCCCAGTGCTCACCCCTCTCCCAAGACAACAGCCACTAGGTCTCTCAATGTCAGTAGATCACAGGAGAAGAGCAGATAAGAATAGGGCAAAGGAGACAAGAGAGAAAGGGATAAAGAGAGAAAAAGAGGAAGAAGAAGTAGAGAGGGATTAGAGTCAGAAGGAACATACCTGAGGTCAGGCGTCCAGCTCCTCCCCCGCACCGATTGCCTCCGCCAACTCGCAGTCTTAGCAGCTGGAAAAAAAAGGGGGAAAAATGGGGACGGGGGCTACCTCAGCCCCCTTTTCCCCCGGCCACCCAAGAAGGTCAAAACAGCTTAACCGAGGGTACCACAGCAAGATATAGGGCCCGAGGTCTTTGCTTAAGGGAGGGGTCTGCCAATTCTAACAATGCCACATCCAGACTGGAAGAGACATGTTCCGGATCCGGAAAAAAACGCAGTCCAGGCCGACCAGGTGCTAGAATAACGCTCCCGAGTATTCCTGCAGGTGGCAATCCAGTCCTCCACCTCCCGTATCT
The DNA here is from genome assembly GCA_029574335.1 of Rana kukunoris. NCBI lineage: Eukaryota > Metazoa > Chordata > Amphibia > Anura > Ranidae > Rana > Rana kukunoris. The sequence goes on along the minus strand of CM056051.1, from coordinate 171,857,937 downwards.
CACCAACCTTGCGGATCCATTCCTCCCTGCTGGGAACTTGCAGGCGCTTCCAATATATTGGAAGTAGCCGTTTCGCTGCGTTCAAAAGGTGGGGCAATAGACTGCTTCTATACTGGCTCAACGGCAGGGGAGGAATGTGCAACAGGAAGTGGATTGGGGAGAAAGGGACGTCCGGGTCCAGAATTGCCTTAATCTGGGACTGTATGTCTAACCAAAAAGGTCTGATCACTGGACAATCCCACCAGATGTGCAGGAGTGTACCCCTATGGCCGCATCCCCTCCAACACCGGTCAGACATGGATGAGTAAATCCTAAAGTCCACAGGCACCCGATACCAACGTGACAGTAACTTATAATTCATTTCCTGGGTCTTGGAATCAATAGTGATCTGTTTAATCTTAATTTTCCCCCTCTAATTGCTAACTTTTATTGAAATCTTGGTCCTCTTATAGTATTACATTTTTAGGCAGAATTACTGCGATTAAAATGTCCATTCTGCCCAAACTGCTCTATTTATTTTATGCCCTTCCTCTCCTTATCCCAAAAGCATACCTCCTTAAACTCCAATCTTGCATCAATCACTTTATCTGGCAAGACAAACCTGCTAGATTCTCTAGGGCAGTTTTATATAGACCTTATACGTTGGGTGGTCTGGGAGTTCCACAGATCTGGCTATATTACCTGGCTAGTAGACTTTCTCAACAGGCTCAATGGAGTATCAGGAATCCTGGGGTTCCTTGGGTTAGGTTCGAACAGGAGTCCATTGAAGCAAAGGGTGGACAGCAGAGTTAAGCAGGCTGATCCGGGCAGAGATGCGGTTGGACGAGAGCTACAGAGCCCTCCGGTGGTATGTAGCCCAAGAGTGATCATGGTCAGCGGATGACAGCCCCACGGAAGGCTTTGACTATGATGGCCTGGGATTGTAAATCAGGATCATACCTTCTTTTACAAAACGCTACACTGTCATTAGATTTAGGATTTTTAATTAAATCTATTACCAAAGGGAAACATATCACCTTTGAAAAAGTTATGCTGTGTGAGAATTCATTAAATGTGTAATGAAGCAGTTTATTTTTATATTGCATTTTGAACAGTCAAAAAAGCTTCTTTTTGGAAATAGGCACAATTTTACTTACTGGCTTTCTGAAACCAGTGTATTCCTTTTCTAATACAGTATGTATCTTCCCAAATCTGCATGGCACTGATATAAAAACAAATATCTATCTATCTATCTATCTATCTATCTATCTATCTATCTATCTATCTATCTATCTATCTATCTATCTATCTGTCTATAGGTATCTGTCTGTGTGTCTATCTGTCTATCTATATGTCTATCTATCTAGCTATCTATCTAGCTAGCTGTAACGGTATGGCCCGTGGGACCCAGAGACTTTTGAAGGATGCAGGATACTCCTGTGCCAGCTTCACCAATGACTCTTATGTCTAGGGTCATCCTATGTCTAATAGGGGCATAGGATGACTGAGAAATGATATCTCGGATTACATGAGATGGGACAGTAACGATAATTCATGTATTACAGGATATCTTGAAATATTACAAGTTGTTTATTCTGACCCCAACAGGTCAATAGGAGAGTGACTCATTCAATGTGGGGACACATACTTTTGAGGTGTTATTGAGTCAGGCTCCTAAGATATTTCATTGTCTATTTTGTGAAGCTAATGACACTGTATTGTGTGAAAGTTCTGTTGATGATAGATATGTGTTGGCAGTCTGAAAGGTCAGATGTCTGACCTTTCAGGTGTAGTGGATTAGCATGTCAATTATGTTTACTAAAGGAATGTGTATTATGTAGCAGGTGAGAACAACTTATCGCGGAGACAGGACATCTGGGGAATAATTAGTAATTAGCTCATCTGAATGTCATTATCTAAAATAATGTGTATTGAGCACCCATTGTGTCGTGTTGTGGGTGGAGTTGAGTCACTGTCCAGATTTTGTTTCATATTATTATTATTATTATTATTATTATTATTATTATTATACACAATGTATAAAGCACCAACAGTTTATGCAGCGCTTTACAATGTGAGGAGGGACAACACAGTCTGTTCAATACAGAAAGGACAGGAGGGTCCTGCTCGTAGTGTTTACATTCTAAAGGGAGGGGGTGGTGGTACAAAAAGTAATAGATGCAGGGAATGGTTTGATGGGGGTGACTCGGGACAATTGTTTGGAGGGTGTGGGATAGGCTTCCCTGAATAAATGTGTTTTCAGGTATCTCCTACAGGTGGACAGGGTATAGGGGCTGATTGGACCTACCTGGGCAGGGCATTCCAGAGGATGGGAGAGGCTCTGGAGAAGTACTGAAGACGAACATGGGAGGAGGTAACAAGAAAGCAGGAGATCCTGGAAGGAACAGAGGGGACGATTTGGACGATATCTGCAGATGAGATTGGTGATGTAGCTGGGGACTAGGTTGTGGAAGGCCTTGTATGTTGTGGTTGGCATTTTGAATTATATACAGTAGAATAGGGGAAACCAGTGAAGGGATTGGCAGAGAGGAGCAGCAGTCATATTTAATATGCAATATTAAGCGTCCATATCAGTAGCCTCTCATAATACAAAATCCTACACATGTACAATTTGGTTCGTAACAAATGGATTTTAATACGCTTTTGTTAGTATTTGTACATTCGGAGCAATTCGAACATCCAAATAGCTGAAAGAACCAAAATACGAAAATTACGAATAAGAAAAATAACGAACATGAGAAAATATGAACTTACGAATGGACAAACTTCCAAAAATACAAAACACCGAAACAGTAAAAGAATGAAAATTACACCTATAACAAATTATTTGCATTCTGTATTTTCAATCCTTTGTCTGTTCATAATTTTGTATTTTCATTCGTATGTTCGTAAATTTGTTTCTTTGTCTGTTCGTAATTTCGTGTTCTCGAATCATTCTTTTGAATGGGAAGTGTAGTGAGTGATGTATCTTACTTAATATCTTAGCCAATCAGCTTATCTCTTTTGTGTCACAATGCATTCCGGAATCTTTTTAGATTCAGTTGAGGAGGAGACTGAGTCAGGTCTCGTGACTGAGGGAGTGGACTGGGAGTAAGTACAGGACTTATTAGAAATTAAGTAAGAATTATCATTCTTTATTTCCTGCAATTGTAATTTTGTATACTTTTGTGGGACAGTGTGTGCACTGTACACCCTCTCAACATGGTGTACAGGGCGGAGGCTATAGCCGTGTGTTGAAAACAAAACTAAAATACGAGATTGCGAATGTCCGCATTGTATTTACTAAAGTACGAATCCATCGAAGCACGGTAGTAGACACGAATCAACAAAACAATGTTATGAATCAACGGAAAAGGCAATCTCACAAAAGTAACAATTACTAAATTACGAGTAGTGTACCGAATAAACAAAAATGATTATCTAACAAAATTACGAATTTTGAATCAAAGAAAATAAATTAGACAGAATTACTAATCATTCAGTATCAACGAAAATAAAACTGCTGTGAAAATACGAACGAGTGTGAATATGAAAACTTGCGTCTTACAATTTTTCAGGTGCTTTTTTAAATATTTGCCCTCTTTAATGAAGAGAAGATAATATACACACTTCCCTCTTGACAGAAGCATTTGTGTTTCATTAATATGTATTGAAGGATAAGGTTTTAGTCAAAGAAAGAAATAACCTCTAAATAGACATGTGCATTAGTTTTCGTTAGAATGCATTTTCGTCCGAAAATCTGGTATTTTTGTTGTCGTTTTAACAAACAAAAACGAAAGCGCAAGAAACGAAAACCGAAAGATCCGACATAAAAAATGCTTTATTATCGTTTCCGTTCAGATCCGACGATTTTCGAGGTTTTGTCGAATCGAAAATCGTCGCTCTGAATACAGTGAATAGGTAGAAATTGAAAAATGAAAATTCGACCATTTTCGATGCTTTGTCGAATTTTCGTCGTTCAATTCCAACCTATTCACTGTATTTAGAACGACGATTTTCGATGCTTTGTCGAATTGAACGCCGAAAATTCGACAAAGCATCGAAAATCGTCGAATTTTCGTCATTCAATTTCTACCTATTCACTGTATTCAGAACGGCGATTTTCGATGCTTTGTCGAAAATTCGACAAAGCATCGAAAAATCGTCGCTTTCGGATGAAAACTTTCCCGACGAAAACGACATAAATCAAAACGATTTTCGGGAGTAACTAAATAAATATTTTTTCCAAACGAAAACGAAAAAACTAAACAAAATATTCCAGTCTGCACATGTCTACCTCTAAAGAACAGTGCTTTGGGTATACACAAACCTTTTATTATGGTACCATGTTTCCAGCATAATAAAATGTTTTAATTGTATTATAATAATCATGTGTTAATATGCTATATTTCATATTGTGCAGCTTACCTGTCTTGTTAGAATAATAACATGACCAACACAATGCAACATTTTACATTTAGCACATCTCAAGTCTTGGATCCCTCATTTAGCCAGTTAACCGTTACATGGTTTCCCATTTGTGTGATACATTGTGTTTACTGTCTAATGTCTTGCCATTTTACCGTGTTATTTATACTCTTGAGAGACATATATGTCAAAAGATTGACTGCACAGAACCTCGGGTTTAGCTTGATTGAACAGTTTTAATGATGCCAAAGGGGCATTTTCTCTATATTCGTTTTTTGTGCTGGCATCCTCCTTAGAATTTCCAATCTTGTTTTTCAATCATTCCATAGCCTACCTGCATATCCCTTTTTTTTACATTTATATCACTCACTACCATTGAGTTTAAAATTGTTAAGGTTAGACTCTTTTGAAAGTAACAATGCAGAGTTCTCACTATTGAACAACATTGTCTACCCTGCCATAATATAATATTCTTTTTGCTCCTATAAACCTGACTATATTATTCAAATGATGTAAAGACTGTCTAAAAACACATGAAATTGTGACTCTTGGTCCCTGCCTGTGGAACCACTTTACTCCATCTAGTACTGGACAATGAGGAAGCACAACTGAGTATTTTTACTTTCACCACTTTTTTCCGCTATTCTTTCTACTTTAGCCTCTTACCTGTTCTTGCCTCACTGATGTCCTCTTTTTCTTTAGTTTATTTGGTACTTTTTTCTCCTCTCCTCTTCTTTATGATCCTCCTTTTAAGAGACCATGGCTAAAATCAAGTAATCTCTGTAAACAGCTCTCTTTAAGCCATATACTGGCATCAGCATCAGTTTCCTGGAATCATTTTCATATGCACTTAAAGTGCATCTAAAGTTACAGCATATTTTTTTCTTTTCAAACATCACCATTTTAATAGCAATATAAAAATATTGTTTTTTGACAAGCTAATAAAAGCTTACTTGAAAAATCTTTCATGGTGAACAGCTGAATGTAAAAAAAAGACATTACATCACTGACTGAAGTGTTCCCACATCTACTGCACTAGGAGGGAAAAGGGCCCTTGTCCCATCAACTCCCTTCTTCTGGCAATGTACCAATATTTATTTTTATTTTTCAGTTACTTATATAGCACCGTCAATTTACGCAGCACTTTACGTATACATTGTACTTTCATATCAGTCCATACCCTCAAGGAGCTTACACTCTAAGGTCCCTAACTCACATTCATACATACACATACTAGGGACAATTTAGACAGGATCCAATTAACCTACCAGCATATCCCTAAAGTGCGGAAGGAAACCAGAGTACCCGGGGGAAACCCACGCAGGCACAGGGAGAACATGCACACTCCAGGCAGGTAGTGTCGTGGTTGGGATATTGAGGGTATGTGGCTCAGTATGATCCAGGAAGAGATCCAGGAAGAGGGTGTGCAGGCTCGCTACCCCCAATTTCCTGGTCAGATTTGCTACATGCATGGACAAAGGTCTGGTATGGATTTTGCAAGAAACCCATGTTTTCTTTCTTGTTTTTTGCTTAGGTTACTGCCTTAAAATACATACAAGACTTTTTCCAAAATAAAGACTTGTTATGTACTTTTAAGGGAAAATACATGTTTTTTATTTGTGGGGCTCTCCCTTAGGCCACGTACACACGAGGAGATTTATCCGATGAAAACGGTCTGACAGACCGATTTCATCGGATATGTATCCTGGAGATTTTGGTCTGATGTGTGTACACACGATCAAACCAAAATCCCCGCAGACGGACAGCGCGGTGACGTGGCGGTGACGTTGACGCCGCCACGTCACCGAACCAGGAAGTGAAATACTTCCACGCATGCGTCAAATCCATTCGGCGCATGCAGGGGATTTATGTCCAGCGGACATGTCGGACAGACGGGTTTCCAGCAGACAAGTTTTAAAGCAAACGCAACAAAGAAAACACAGAAAAGATAAAAATCACTCTGCAAAACACTATCCAAAACAGTCAACACATATCACAAAGACAAGTCACAAAGCAACAAACGTGAACAAACAACAGAACAAAAGCACCTTGCTGTATAGGAAGGGATACAAAGGGATGTACTTTTGCAAAGGAAGGGCTGTCTGTCTATTTAAGCACTCTGCGTAGCTCACTAAGTTGCACTGGTCTACTTCCAATTTCACTAATTGCACCGTTCACGAGCTGTGAGCATGCGCACAGAGGTGCTGACCATGGTCTGCTTCATGTGCGCATGCGCGATCAGGCTGGCCCTTCATTTGCATGGGGTCACGGCTCATTTCAATGTAACACGCCCACGTCCTTCCCAATTTGAATTACTCCGCCTTACGCCTCGGGAATTACGTTGCACCGGCGCAAATTTCTGCGCAAATACTACGAGGATACCGTGATTGCGCCTCTACATTGTGCCGGTCTAATGTAAAGGAGGTGCGCTACTCCGGTCAAAATATGCGCCAATGAATACCTGAATCTGGCCCTAAATGTCTACATTTGCTTTAGCACATACAGTACTTGTACATGTACAGCACTTCATATGTAGATTATAAATGTATTTCAACATTTGCAGCCAAATTGGGGTAAAACCTACTTTATATTTGTTACATGTGCCAATTCACATAGCATAAAAGGAGGGGGTGATGAGCGCAAAAACAATACACTAAGAAGTCTAGATATAGACTAAATATAAAGGGGCAGATTCACAAAACAATTACGCCTGTCTAACTGGGGTTAGACAGGAGTAATTTCAAATTTCGCGCGGCGTATCACTAGTTTGAATCCTCAAACCATGATACGCCGGCTTCGGGCTTCGATCCGAGAGGCTTACGTCTTCGTAAGCCTTCGGATCTACGCTGCCATCTATTTGCGGCCGCTGGGAGGAGTTTGCGTCGTTTTGGTGCGTCGGGATATGCAAATGTGTTTTTACGGGGATTCACGAACATACGAGCGGGCGTCGCAATCGTTTTTGTCTATTTTTTTACTACGTAATGTTAGAGCAGCTTTTTGCTGCTCTAACTTTACGTAGCCCATGTTAAGTATGGCCGTCGTTCCCGCTTCGAATTTATTTAAATTTTTATTTTGTTAACGTAACTCGTCGGGACGTGGATCGGCCGTAAAGTACGCTACATAAACAACGAATGACGTCACGACGTGATTTCGCGCAATGCACGGCGGGAAATTTGCGAACGGAGCATGCGCAGATCGATCGCCGCGGGAACGCGCCTAATTTAAATGTTTCACACCCCCTACTCGCGCAAATGGATTGCGACGGGAGAAATACACTACGCCGCCGTCGTTTACCGGAGAAAATCTACCTGAATTCCACGTAGAGCAAGGTAAAAAACGGCGGCGTAGTGTATTTCTGATACGCTATGCTACGCAAAATGTCTGTGAATCTGCCTTTGAGTGTATAATCATGGAAAATCAAACCATCAGCCTAAATCAAATAGGGCTGGAGTTCACAAAAATGAGACACGTGGGCTATTCCTAGAATAGCCCACGTGACCGGAAGTGACGTCAGTCCATCCCGAGTCCGTATTGAAGCTATACTAGCCCCCTGGATGTTTTTTCGCTTTTACCTGTAAGCGCACTTTTAACTCAATTAAAGAAGACTTTTTAAACGTACTTCACTATGGATTTTCACTTTATTTACTCCGGTTTGACTCGCTGCTGTCTCTGATCCGTCGGGAAGCCACCATTTTTGTGAAGCCCAGCATAGTCTACAGCTCATGTCCACACAGCCACCACGCTGATCTGGAGAGGCCAGAAGTAGGCATGTGCATTTCGTTTCGTTCCGAATCGAAATTCGGACGAATTTTCCATTATTCGGACTTTCGGATGCATACGAATTCCCGAATTGCTATATTAGCGAAATATTTCGACCGTTTTCGGAATTCGTTCGTTTTAGACCGAATTTCTAAAAAAAAAATGGTCGAAATCGAAAATATTTCAACCAGATTAGAAGTCTCTTTTCGAATAGAATTTTTTTCGAATTAAATTCGAAAATAATTTTTTTTTCGAATTCCGAATCGAATACCCGCGGACTAAATTCGATCGGAATTCGAAAAAAAAAAAAATATATATTTTCGGATTTAATTCGAAAAAAATTCTATTCGAAAAGAGACTATTTGTTTTCTAATCTGGTTGAAATATTTTCGATTTCGACCGTTTTTTTTCGAAATTCGGTCGAAAACGAACGAATTCGAAAAACGGGCGAAATATTTTCGATTTCGACCGGATTTTTCGAAATTCGGTCGAAAACAAACGAATTCCGAAAACGAATTCAACACATGTAACGAACCTAACTTAACGAAATGTATTAGATGACGAATTGAAACGAAACGAAACGAAACAAATTTTTCACTTTTGCACATGCCTAGCCAGAAGTGTATCGTTCTAAGCATCAATTCCCTTGTTTCAAGGTAAGCGCTCTGTGAGCCCACCATCAGAAAGATCTGTTTAAAAATGTATCCGCCTGAATGACCAGAAGCATTTTATGAACTGTTTATGATACACTCCATTGGAGTCCCCAGTCATCAGCCATCAGGATCATTTCAGTCCATTGCATTATTGCTCTGTTACTCATCAGCACTTTATATTTTTTTGTCATTTATACTATTTGATTTAGGTTGGTGGCTTGATTTTCCATGATTATACACTCAAAGGCATTTTGGGCCAGATTCACAGAGCCCTTACTCCGGTCTATCTCCTGTTAGACCGGAGTAATTTCAAATTACGCGCGTCGTATCATTAGTTTGAATCCTCAAACCATGATACAACGGCCTCAGGCTTCGATCTGACAGGCTTACGTCTTCGGATCTGAGCTGCAATCTTTTTGCGGCCGCTGGGTGGTGTTCGGGTCGTTTTCCGCGTCGGGGTATGCAAATGAGCTTTTTCCGGCGATCCACAAAGTTATGATCGTCCTTCGCAATCTCTTACGGCATCTGTAATCATCTTTTTGCTGGTATAGCTGGTCTATAGTTAGACGGCCCATGTTAAGTATGGCCGTCGTTCCCGCGTCAAATTTCAATTTTTTTTTTTTTGCGCAAGTCGTCCCGGAATAGGAATGTACGTATTTAAAACGTACTATTTAAAAAAAAATGACGTAACGACGTTGTGTCGCACAATGCACGGCGGGAAATTTCAGAACGGAGCATGCGCAGTTCGATCGCCGCGGTGACGTGCCTAATTTAAATGCTTCACGCCCCCTAATCGCGTATTTCGATTCCGCCGTGAGAAATACACTACGCCGCCGTACCTTACGGGCCGAAATCTACCTGGATTCGACTTAGAGCCAGGTAAAATACGGCGGCGTAGTGTATCTCTGGTAGTCTGCGCCAGGGCAATTGTACCTGAATCTGGCCCTTTATATATAGGGCCAGATTCAGGTAGAGTTGCGCTGGAGTATTTCGATATGCGCCGCGTAACTGTGAAGATGCGCCGTCGTTTCTATGTGGCCGTACCCACCAAACTAGATGCGACAGAAAACGGGCCATTTCCGACCGGCTTAACGTTCCGACGCCAGAGTATCGTCAGCGCATAGTTTCGCTTGGCGCATCAGTCGCGCCTATTGATTTCCCCTGCAAATATGCAAATGAGGGAGATTTCCCAATTCTCGCACGGATTAGCACCATACGTCGGCTACATGCGCCGCGCATATGTCGTCCGTCCATCGCAAAGTTATTTCTACAAATGGCTGCTTTATCTTTACTCCAGACGACCTCAGGTCAGCAGGAGAGCAGCTCCAGCAGCAGCGCTACCGACGAAACTAGCAAGCTGAACAACCACACGTGCAAGGACAACACCTCTGTGTGCCAACATGCCAGGGGCAATCGTGGTCCTAGAACTACTGATGGGTCCCCCGGAACGAAGGAGGCGGGCACGTGAGAGGATATACCGCACGCGCATGAGCCTCTTTGGCATGGGGGATGAGGAGGTGTATCGCCTCTTCAGATTCAGCCCAGATGCAATCCTTGAACTAACCACAACCCTGCAGGGTGACATCACCAGCAAGACACACCGCTCACAAGCAGTGCAGTCACTGGTGAAGGTACTGGCAACACTCCATTTCCTGGCCAGTGGATCATTCCAGCGTACAAGTGGAGTGGTGGCTGGGATGTCACAATCCTCCGTGAGCAGATGTGTGCACCAGGTTGTCCCTGCAATCCTCAGACGCTTGTCCAACCAGTTCATCAGACCCACCACTGAGGAGCTGCGGCTGAAGGCAATGACAGATTTCTACAGCATTGCCAGATTCCCACGCACTGTGGGGGCAATTGATTGCACACATGTGGCCCTACAGCCCCCCAGTGCCACAGAGCACATATACCGCAATCGGAAGCATTGGCATTCCATCAACGTACAGGTGATAGCTGATGCCCAACGCCTCATATGGCACGTCCGTGCCAAACACCCCGGATCCAGCCATGACAGCTTCATATACCGTCAGAGCCCCATCCCAGCAGAATTCGAACAGAACATGTATGGGGACAGCTGGCTGGTTGGTGAGTGACATGGGTGGCAGGCATGACTATCCCCTCCCGTGATGCACATCAGAAGTGGCACATGCATGACTAACATCCTCCTGTCTTTTCCCTTACAGGTGACTCTGCATATGCACTGGGACCCCATCTCATGACTCCTTTCCGGAACCCCCAAACCAGAGGAGAGAGAAAATACAATGAAGCACACATCAAAACCCGTGCAGTGGTGGAGCAAACATTTGGGCTCCTGAAGTCCCGTTTCCACTGCCTGGATAAGTCCGGGGGGACCCTATTGTATTCCCCTACCTTTGTGTGTCAGATCATCGGTGCATGTTGCATTCTGCACAACTTTGCTATGAGAAAAGGCCTGCAGATTGACATACGTGATGACCTGACCCCCCAACCAGACAATCCCCCCCTGCCAGAGGAGAACCAGTCTGCTGATGGTAGAGCAGTCAGGAGGGTCCTGGCCGTAGGCATCTTTGGACACTAAACCAAAACATTTATCACACAGAGAATGCACGCGTGTACACCACTGATGTCCCTAGATCACACACACCACATGCACATCGCATTGGATTAGCCCAAGTCCAGCATGTAGGACTTGGGAGCAGCAACGCCAGCGTCAAGGCCCCAATGATGTCGCTGTCCATTCATACACCTTTCACACGTCATTCATACAGCCGTGGGGTTAACTTCACCACCACGGCCGAGGGTGACACCCCTTACTGGCAGGAGTGCCACCCCCTCACATTCACACACCATTCACACTGCAACGTGTGCAGTATCAAAAAATAAAAAACTCATAACCTGAGTATAAATCCAAATAAAATAAAAAACTCATAACCTGAGTATAAATCCAAATAAAATAAAAAACTCATAACCTGAGTATAAATCCAAATAAAATAAAAAACAAATCATCGGGGATGCCGGGGGCTCCTTCTTGCCGAACCTCTCTGGCTCCTCAGCTGCCTGGATGGAGTGGGTGGGGGGGCATCTGGAGGTGGCTGATCCCCGGGTGGGACACTCCTGGCAGGTGTGGCCTGCATGCCCTCCAAGGCCCTGGCTATCCGGCCGAGGTATGTGTTGGTATGGGCCTGCATCCTGAGCTGACGGGTGACCTGATAATGCTGGGCCCGCCGACTCAGCCTCCCCTGGTCCCGGATGGCAGCACTGTTTCCCTGGATGGCAGCAGTGTTTGCCTGTACAGCTGCAGTGAGGTGCCTAATATCCCCCTGCACCTCCCCCAAACTTGTCACCACTGCAGCGCAGTTGCAACTCACATCCTGCACTGCGTTGCTTATCTGGGCAACGGAGCACAGGCTGTCAGCCACTCTGTCCAAGTGCCCAACTATGTCCCCCATTTGTTGGGTCTGTCTGGCGTGATCCCTTGCCAACTGGCCCTGGACAAGATCCGACACCCCCCTGGTCTTCTGGGTCGCCTTCCTGGGGCCAGCAGATCGTTGTCCCCGGGGGGATGGAGTCGCCCTTGAGGGGCTTCCAAGGATGGGGGAGGGGATGACAGACGGCCCTGGAGAAGGGGAGGAGTCCTCCAACAATAAGGAAAAGTCCTGCTCTGCCACAGCAGGATCCTCCACAACCACCTCGGCAGGTGTGGTGTGGGCACTCTCCTCCTCCACCTCGGTGTCTTCACCACCCAGGGGCTCGGGCACACGATGGCGTTGGGGGGATGGGGTGGACTGGCCGCCGACAGATGATGGCCCAGCTCCGTCATCTGTGGATGACACAAAGCAGACACATGTTGGTGGTCCCACACACTTGGCACATGTACCCCCCCCACATGCAACACATCAAATAGGGGATAAAAAACACTTACCTGTCCTGGAGCCTTCCTCCACGGAGTCATATCCAGGGACCCCCTCCACCTGCTCCCTGTCCAGGCAGCGATCGACCACCTCCTCCTCCGTGGTCAGGCTGACCGGGCATGGGGGACCACCACCTGTGCCACTCTCATGCCTCCTGATGGTGGCCACCTTGCCACGGACCTTGCGCCGCAGGTCGTTTACCTTTTTTTGGATGTCACCAGCAGTCCGGCTGGAGTACCCTAGCACATTCACCCTGCTGGCAATGGTGTCCAGGATGGCCTGCTTCCTCTCCCGGCTGGTCTTCCGACTTTTTTTGCCATGGAGGAAATGATTAAATGTCTCCATAGCGGAAATGATCACAGAGACCTCCTGGGCATTAAAGTTGAGGTTCCTCCTCTCTCTGGGGGTAGCGGGAGCAGCCATCACAGCACAAAAGTATCTTCCCTGGGGTGGGGGAAATGGAAATACTTTTGCGCCGGAATGGCGTTTCCGCTAGCGCTTTTAAACGCACAACGGAACACATTGCGCTGACGTTTCCCGTGAAGTGGTGCCGACGGAAGTTGTGAGCATGCGCACAAGGGGGCGAGTGGAGCCTCACTCACTGCGCATGCTCCGTGGATGATGCGCTGAACGTAAGCCTCTGCGCTGGGCTCCGCCCATCATTTACATATGATCACACCCACTTCCACTTGCGTCGGGTTACGCCAGCGCATTATCGTTACTCTGGCGCAAGTTTACGCGCAACTGCTATGTGAATAAGAGTACTTGCGCCGAAAGTGTCGGCGGAGTAACGTAAATGAGAAGCGTTACTCCGGAGTAAAGAAACTCCCATCTACCTGAATCTGGCCCTTAGTCTATATATAGACTTCTTAGTAGGGTTGTCCCGATACCGATACCGAGTATTTGCGGGAGTACTTGTACTCCCGCAAATACCCCCGATGCCTAAATAGAATACTCCCCCCCCACCGCTGCCACCGCCGCAGCATCGAAACCTGCCACCGCATGGGTTAAACGGCGTGCGGGAACATCACAGCTTTCATTTGAATAGCTGTAGTGTTCCCGCACGTATAGACAATCCTCCTTGCTCGGGATTGGATGGGTGATCGTGATCTGTCCGATCCCGAGCAAGGGGGAGTGTCTATACACGCGGGAACACTACAGCTATTCAAATGAATGCTGTGATGTTCTCTGTGCAGTGGCGGCGGCTTTCGGCAGCTTTCGGCGGCTAGGTATGGGGGACATGGCTGGAGGGACATGGCTGGAGGGACATCGCTGGAGGGACATGGCTGGAGGGACATGGCTGGAGGGACATGGCTGGAGGGACATGGCTGGAGGGACATGGCTGTGGAGACATGGCTGTGGAGACATGGCTGCGGAGACATGGCTGCGGGGACATGGCTGCGGGGACATGGCTGCATATGAGGGGGACATGGCTGGAGGGACATGGCTGCATATGTGGGGGACATGGTGTGGGGGACATGGCTGGAGGGACATGGCTAGAGGGACATGGCTGGAGGGACATGGCTAGAGGGACATGGCTGGAGGGACATGGCTGGAGGGACATGGCTGGAGGGACATTGCTAGAGGGACATGGCTGGAGGGACATGGCTGTAGGGACATGGCTGTAGGGACATGGCTGGAGGGACATGGCTGGAGGGACATGGCTGCGGGGACATGGCTGCATATGTGGGGGACATGGCTGGAGGGACATGGCTGCATATGTGGGGGACATGGCGTGGGGGACATGGCTGGAGGGACATGGCTAGAGGGACATGGCTGGCGGGACATGGCTGGAGGGACATGGCTGCAGGGACATGGCTGCATATGTGGGGGACATGGCTGGGGGGACATGGCTACATATGTGGGGGACATGGCTGGGGGGACATGGCTGCATATGTGGGGGACATGGCTGTGGGGACATGGCTGCATATGTGGGGGACATGGCTGGAGGGACATAGCTGCATATGTGGGGGACATAGCTGGAGGGACATGGCTGCATATGTGGGGGACATGGCTGGAGGGACATTGCTGGAGGGACATGGCTGGAGGGACATGGCAGGCGGGACATGGCTGGAGGGACATGGCTGGAGGGACATGGCTGCAGGGACATGGCTGCATATGTGGGGGACATGGCTGGGGGGACATGGCTACATATGTGGGGGACATGGCTGGGGGGACATGGCTGCATATGTGGGGGACATGGCTGTGGGGACATGGCTGCATATGTGGGGGACATGGCTGGAGGGACATAGCTGCATATGTGGGGGACATAGCTGGAGGGACATGGCTGCATATGTGGGGGACATGGCTGGAGGGACATTGCTGCATATGTGGGGGACATGGCTGCATATGTGGGGGGACATGGCTGCATTTGGGGACACATTTAAAAAAAGTATTGGTATTCGGTATCGGCGACTACTTGAAAAAAAGTATCGGTACTTGTACTCGGTCCTAAAAAAGTGGTATCGGGACAACCCTACTTCTTAGTGTATTGTTTTTGCGCTCATCACCCCCTCCTTTTTTCATCCATGCACCAGTGATTTGTACTCGCATAGATTTGAGCAGCATTTTCATTTTTACACGTTTACATTTTATCTTGTTGTTGTTTTATTCATTTATTTTCACTTTGGCTAGCGCTGAAGATTCTCACATACCAATTCACATAGCATAACTTAAAAAAAAAAATACATTTTTTAGATGCTTTATTCTGAAGCCTACTAGTAGGGATGAGCTTCGCGTTCGAAACGAATGTATGTTTGACTCGAACATCGTCCGTTCGATCGTTCGTTGAATTTCGAACAAAAACGATTGTTCGCGGCAAATTCGAGTGAAACGAAACGACTGTTTTTAAAACTTTTTTTCCATTGATAATACTATCAATGGAATTTTTTTTTTAAAAACAGTCGTTTTTTCAGGAGTCCTGCTCCTGAAAAAAATGACCGTTTTTAAGATTTTTTTCCATTGATACATGTTCCCTGGGGCAAGACCCGGGTTCTCAAAGACGTTTTCTAACAATAGCCTGCTCCTGAAAAAACGACCGTTTTTAAGACTTTTTTCCATTGATACATGTTCCCTGGGGCAAGACCCGGGTTCTGAAAAACGTTTTCCAACAATAACCTGCTCCTGAAAAAACAGTTTTTAAGACTTTTTTTTCCATTGATACATGTTCCCTGGGGCAAGACCCGGGTTCTCAAAGACGTTTTCCAACAATAACCTGCTCCTGAAAAGACAGTTTTTAAGACTTTTTTTTCCATTGATACATGTTCCCTGGGGCAAGACCCGGGTTCTGAAAAACGTTTTCCAACAATAACCTGCTCCTGAAAAAACAGTTTTTAAGACTTTTTTTTCCATTGATACATGTTCTCTTGGGCAAGACCCGGGTTCTGAAAGACGTTTTCCAACAATAACTTGAAAATTTGTCTTTAAAATGATCGTTTTTTAATTCGAGTCCCATAGACTCCAATGGGGTTTTGGTGCGAACCGAACGCGGGGGTGTTCGGCTCATCCCTACCTACTAGTTTATCTTTGTTTCTGAGGGGCCGGTACAGCTGTCTTTGCTATAATTAACCCTCTCTGTACTGTAAAGGCATATTTTTATTATCATTTGTAACTAGATTTGAATGCTATCCTAACAAAGAGTTAAATGTGCAGAGACTGGGCTTCTTGTATTGTATGGTAATGAGGACAGACTTTGGACAAGCTCACTCTAACATTGTACTTTTTTGTAGCTTGCAGTCAGCCATGACACCTGCTCCTGAGATATATTTAAAAGATGACAAATTATTAAACTTAAATTTAGTCTGTGTTAATGCGAACACATACTAACCCCATAGCATCCCCAAGCATGTTATTTATACACTTGATTACTGGGCACATATACCCCCCTCCTGCCCAGGTGAAATTTCAGCTTCTGGCACTGCGTCGCTTTAACTGACAATTGCGCGGTCGTGCGACGTGGCTCCCAAACAAAATTGACGTACTTTTTTCCCCACAAGTAGAGCTTTCTTTTGGTGGTATTTGATCGCCTGTGCGGTTTTTATTTTTTGTGCTATAAACAAAAAAGGGTGAAAATTTTGAAAAAAAATACAATATTTTTTACTTGTTGCTATAATAAATATCCCAATTTTAAAAAAAAAAACATTTTTTTTCTCAGTTTAGGGCAAAACGTATTCTTCTACATATTTTTGGTAAAAAAAAAAAAAATCGCAATAAGCGACTGGTTTGCGCAAAAGTTATAGCGCCTACAAAATAGGGGACAGAATTATTATTTTTTTTTTTTTTTTTTTTACTAGAAATGACAGCGATATGCGATTTTTATTGGGACTGCGACGTTATGGCGGACACATCGGACACTTTTGACAAATTTTTGGCGCCATTCACATTTATACTGCGATCAGTGCTATAAATATGTACTAATTACTGTATAAATGTGACTGGCATTGAAGGGGTTAACACTAGGGGGTGAGGAAGGGGTTTAATGTATTCCCTACATAGTGTTCTAACTGTGGGGGGAGGGTGTGTGACTGGGGGGGTGACCGATCTGTGTCCCTATGTACAAGGAACACAGATCGGTCTCCTCCTCTCCAGAGACAGGACGCTGTCTCTGTGTAAAACGGCAATGAGAGATGATCTCATATGTCGCACAGATCGCATCGCAAACGGCCACTCTGATTGGCCGTTCGTGGCGATCTGTGATTGGCTGTGTCCGAGGGACACGGCCAACACAGAATTTCCCCGCGGCGTGCTCTGGAGCGCGTGCGGGGAATGTGCTAGTGACAGGCTGTCAATTGACGGCTGTGTTGGCAATTTAGATCATTCGACTATAGCGCGGATCACAACAGGTTAAAGGAATTGTGTATTTTTAATGTTGTCCTTTAAGACTTAAAAGAGGTGTTCCCTGTGACCTTGAATGTAAACATTGTAAATTGAATGTCAAATATATACAGTATGTCACATACTGATACCTGGCCACGTGTACTATGTCCTTCGTCACTTCCGGCTTGTCTGAATAGTGTCAGCGGCCAGTGGAATGCACGCCGCCACAAAGGTGCCAGAGGCCAGTGTTTTCTATCAAAGCCTGCAGCCCCAGTGCCAAGGGCACTTTTTATGTGAGTAGCCATTTGGCTGATGTTTTATCATCTTTTAAATAAAATAGCGTTGCACTATGGAAGCTCTCTGTTTGTGTTCCATGTTCTAAATCTCAATACTCCGAGGGTGAGGCATGGTACATGCTCCTGTCCATTCATATGTCTGCAGGCATTATCCTGCTCAAGTGGATCGGATCATCTTTTTCATTAAAGAGGGCAACCATTTCTGGTAAGCACAATCCACTATCTGTGCACTTTGGGTGTCTTACTAAGTATCCAGTTGGTGGAGGATTATTTATTTGCAAGATTGAAGATTCTATTGGTTTTGAAGTACAGCAAGAATTGCTTGTAGTGGATTTTCAAGCATTTATGTTATATTTTTGTTTGCACAGTTGGGACTTCAATATTTATTATTGAATTTATCATTTATTTGTTTCATCACATACAATAGGACACTTTTGTACTGTTACAATTTATTGTTCTTTTTTGTTTATATAAAAGTAGTTGTGCACTAGTATTTTGTACTCTACAGCGCCCCCCTTTACACTTTTTAGCATGCAATATATATAAGTTGTCTACACTTTATCATTTTCAGGGGAGCAGCTAAGCACTTAGTGTGTGTTTTTTTTGGGACCTATTTTTCATTTAAATTTTTTCTATTTTTCATTTAGGAGTGTACTCACTTTCATTGCCAGCGGTTTAGACATTAATGGCTGTGTGTTGAGTTATTTTGAGGGGACAGCAAATTTACACTGTTATACAAGCTGTACACTCACTACTTTTACATTTTTCAGTGTTGTCACATGAAAAGATAGAATAAAATATTTACAAAAATTTGAGGTGTGTACTCACTTTTGTGAGATACTGTAAGGCCTCGTACACACGATCAAATCTGTCTGCTGGAAACGGTCTGCTAGATCGTGTGTACAAGGCCTAAGTCTGCATTTTGACCATAGGTACACATGAGAAATGTGGTAAAATAGTTAATCAAATCCATAAAACTATGGGCCATCATAAAAAAAAAATTATTAGACTTTCCAAGTACATTGTTGTTCTAAAAGTGCAATTTACAATAGGCTGGGATCTATCAGTGGTCTCAAACTGTTTCAGAATGTATATTGTCTCATCCTAACCATCTCATCTATTTAATGCATATATGCAGCACTCGATTTTCTCCATCTTAGTAGTATCTGCGCTTTCACTTATTTTTTAAAGCCAGTATCATCCATGGATCTTGTTTTACAAATGCCTTCAATTTCTTCACTGTTTTACCTTTTATAAAGTACCTGTATGTCAATGGAACAGTGCAGTGATCCATAATACATTTAATGTTGAATATCCCCTTACAGTGATTCATTATTTCTTTTATATGAAAAATGGGTCTATGAGTATAGTGTCTCAAGCCACGTACACACCATTTTTAATGTCCTAAAAAAAACGAAGTTTTTTTCAACGTGATTCTTGCCAAGCCTGCCTTGCCTACACACGATCGTGCAAAAAAATGCTCGAGCAAAGCATGGTGACGTACAACACATACGACAGGACTATAAAGGGGAAGTTCCATTCAGATGGCATCACCCTTTGGGCTGCTTTTGCTGATTTTGTGTTAGAAAAAGTTTGGTGAGAGACTGCGCTTTTTCAGTCTTCGTGCTTTTCAGTCTGTTACAGCGTAACACATATGCTTTCTCCATTACAAATGCTAGTTTTACCAGAACGAGTGCTCCTATCTCATAATTTGCTTTTGAGCATTCGCGTTTTCTTCACGTCGTTAAAGCCTTTCACAACATGAAAAACGACAATGTGAAAAACAACGCGAAAATTTAGAGCATGTTATACATTTTTAATGCCTATTTTTCACGTCAAGAAAAATGCTCTGGAGCCTACACACGATCATTTTTAATGACCATTTAAAAAAAATATATGAATTTTTCACATCATGAAAAATGGTCGTGTGTACGCAGCATTACCCTCAAAGCAAATAAAATGTATTCTTTACCCTCAAATTATCATTTTGTATCAATTGAAGACTTCAAACTTCTGACTCAGTGTTATGGATTTCCCTTATACCTTGAAGAAAATCTTCCAACACACCTCATTTTTGTTGGCATTGCAAACCAGAAGGCAGCATTCTTCTTTGCTTATTCTGGACAGTCCCAAAGTTAAAGAAATTTGACACAAAGCAAAACATTTATAACGGAGTTGACTGATGTTTTACTAAGGGGCAACCAACCTGTCCAGAAGAAAATATAAAACTGTATATTTATTTATCTTATTAATGCTTCTAAAGCCTGAATACAAAATTTGTATCTAAATACTTTAAATGCATCCTAGGGTCAGACAATGGCTTACATTACTATACAATAAATCCTCTCACAATAGTATCTTAATGCAAATAAAATGAACCACTTGCTGACAGACTTATAGCAGTTTTACTGGTAAACAACACAGACCAGGGATCTGTCTATGTAAACAAGGCAGATAGCCATTCTGACAGGGGGAAAGAGATGGATTCTGTGTTCCTGCAAAGCAATATCTATCTATCTATCTATCTATCTATCTATCTATCTATCTATCTATCTATCTATCTATCTATCTATCTATCTATCTATCTGTCTGTCTGTCTGTCTGTCTGTCTGTCTGTCTGTCTGTCTGTCTGTCTGTCTGTCTGTCTGTCTGTCTGTCTGTCTCACTGTTTTAATAACATTTGCTTTGTAGTTTCTTTAATACACTGACAAATATATAATTATTGTTACTATACAGGATTTATATAGCATCAACAGTTTGCGCAACAGTTTACAACCTGAGGGCAGACAGTATAGGTATAACTCAATTCAATACAGGAGGAATCAGAGGGCCCTATGTTTAATATTAAAATTACATTTTTTTTATGCTAGCCAATTACAGTATAAAATGAATGGCACTACACATTGCACTGCACCCTGAAGGTAGATATGTAAATCACCAGGCTGAACGCTTTTGTTTTTTAGCGAAGCCTCCAATCTGCATGTAATCTCTAAGCCATAGTTGACATAGTGATCACATGAACAGAAACAGAAGCCACTCTGGTTTGTTCCTGATCATCAGTGGGAACCCAAATAAAACCAGTAGCTGCAATATACAGTAGGTTGGCCAGCTCTCCAGTGGGAGACATTTATACATTTATCCCCAGCACAAGGTTTTATGCTGGGGCATGTTTATTTACATACGGTGGGTGGGAAAGAGTTAAAGATAATAATTAAAATAATTAAAATGGTTCAAGCAGGTCAAACCAATTGGAGCCACTTTAATTTCTGTGCCATCAGCTGCATACGATTACTTTGCTTTCTCTGTCTCACTGTTCTGTTCAGTAACCAGGAGTGAAAAGAGAGACCCCTGTGTAAGTCAAGATTAGTGTTGCTCACGAATATTCGTATTGCGAATATTTGGCTCGAATATGGCATATTCGAGTATTCGCGATATATTCCGAATTTCGCGGTGAATATTCGCTATTTCGAATATTCTTATTTTTTCAATTTTTTTTTAGAACAGATCACATCCTAGAGATCCCCATCGACGTCTAAAAGCATTGCTGGTATGATTAGAGACCTTGGGCCGAGTAGCTGCAGCGATCATTTTATATTGCCGGAAAATCGCAATGCGATTATTCGGCAATAGCGATATCGCGCGATTATTTTCGAGAAATTCGCAATATTGTTTTTAGCTAAAATAACACATATATTCGATTTCAGAGTGTTACTGTCGAAATTCCGCAATCAATTTCTCATTCGCATTTTTGCGAAATTACGATAAAATATCAAGAATATTCTGAGCCAATCAGAGTGCTCCTTCCGCATTTGCCGAATATTCGCAATTATTTTGTATTGTAATATATCACAAATATTCTGAGCCAATCAGAGTGCTCCTTCCGCATTTGCCGAATATTCGCAATTATTTTGTATTGTAATATATCACGAATATTCTGAGCCAATCAGAGTGCTCCATTCCGCATTTCTCGAAATTTGGGCAGTCAAAGCAGCAAAGTGAACAAAAATAGACTTACACACTCTTTTCAGGCACAATGTACCACAAATGAAAGGAAGACATGGGAAATGGTGGCACAGCACAGGCAAGTCAAGTTCTTAGAAAGTCTAATATTTTCACCAAGCCAGGCATAGACACAAGGAAGTTTGACACGTTTTACATGAATCACTCATGCTTACTTACATGCTTATGATTGCCTGAGTGGTGTATACTATATATCTACAATGTACCACAACACATGGCAGTGCCTTGCCAGATGTATTGTCTCTCTGCAATGCATGTATGTTTGAGGGGAAGCTGCAGTACCATTAAAAATAAATTGCACAGTTATGGCCCATACACACGATCCGAATATCGGCCGATGGATCGTACGACTTTTTTCGCTTAATAGTCGCAAGTAAAATAAAATAGGTTATTAAACTCACGAAAATTCTCGTACGACAGAAAAAAAAGATCGGAAGTGATGTCACGTGTTGTAATGTATTTGTATTGTATTGTCGGACGACGGCTGTACTGACTAAACGAAAATCGTACGATCTGACATCGTACGAGGAAAATTTTTGCGCATGTCCGATCGAAAAATATCGGATGAACGGTCGTGATCGGCTGTCGAAAGTAGTGTACACACGATCCGAAAATCGTACGATCCATCGTACGATCGTTTTCGTCCGATATTCGGATTGTGTGTATGGGCCATTATGCACTAAGGAGTGTACGGTGTGCTGCCATACATTCATACAAAGCATCACAACTGATAGGTGTGCATAGACTCTCTGATGTCTATACTTGCAGATTAGACATGTATTAAACATTATTATTTGTTAACAGTGCATGTATACAGACTAGAAGCTAGCATCTTGTATATTGTCCAGATAGACTGAAAATGATTAATACAGGATCACTTTGGTGTTTGTTTCCAGATCATCCATGATAATGATTACAATACAAATATTTGTTGGTGCCAACCTAGGTTGACCATCATTAGGGTCACTCGAATATGGTATCAAAAGGGCCACAGATGCTATGAAAAATCAGTCGCGTATGCCAGTGTATATGCAGATTAACTTCTAATATTTACATTTTTTTTGTCATTTTAATATATGGACATGTTTTCTGATTTCAGGGCTAGTAAAACACTTAGGCTCCATTCACATCTGAGCGACAAAACGCCGGTCGCCCGTCGCTCTTGTCGCTCGAGATGTGAAATAACATTGCGGTCTATGGAGATGGTTCACATCTCAACGCCTGTCGCCTGAAAAAAAGTCCCGGACCCTTTTTTTCAGGCGACATTGGCGTTTCCTCATAGACCGCAATGTTAAAGAAAGATAAAACTTTCTTTTTTTTTTCTACAGGCGGCAAGATAAGCCGCGTACGCGGCGTATCGTGTCGCCTAGGTGTGAATGCAGCATTTATTGGCCCATTATTGGGAAAACGTTTATTTTAAAGCATTTGTTAATATCAATAGACCTTTACAATAAAGGATAACATATATAGTGGTAGATTTTTTTTTAATACAATACTTGTGAAATGTTATACTTGTATGTATTTGTTAATAAACCAGTCTTTGAAATGTAGTATGTGTATCCCTTTTAACTTGCATAAGTTTAATCTCCGCCAAGAAGCCTTGGCAATTAGTCTGCAATAAAAAAGATTAATGCAACTAATGATTTTAATTTATAGGAGCATTAAACAAAATATACCTTTGTATTATTGTTTTATTAAGCAGTAAAATCGCTCAGTTCTTCTCTGTGTTGAATCTTTGTGTTTTCATTTTTACTATGAATCTGCCATACTAACATACAGAAGAACAGGACTGTTAATATAGGAAAAGCATGATTGTTTGTTATTAGATGAAATAGATGTTCTTAAAATATTAGTAGAATAAAATACTGCATGGAATGTAACAGCTACACAAACTATCCTAAGGCTTGTGAGCTTATCTTTGAAAATGTATTACTATGGCATTAAAACAATAGCTGAACAAAGTTTTAGCATGTGTATTTACTTATCTTCATGTGTAAGGGAAATTCAAATTGAGAGTTGACACTCTCAACTCCTGTAGTAAAGCAACCCCATGGCCTGTTCGTGTGCACATAATGAGGTGGCTCATGTGCAGAAAATTGTGTTTATTTATTTTTAAACAAATTCTATATTTAGTAGTAGCACCAGTACAAATGTTGTAAATACAGGTATTCAAGAAGTACCAGATGTAACAAGCATTATTATTAGGACCACTATGATTACAAGATTGTCAAAATCAGAAATCAGGGTTATTTGAACTACAGCAATGTGTTTCTTTCCTTGTTAATGGAAAAACCAATACAATATTTCAGTAACATTAATAAAATGATCTTTGCATGATAACAATCTTTAGCAATTTGCAATGTATCCACTGGTTCTCAACTGCTTTGCGTTCTCTAGTTTTTATAGTCGGACACAGGAAGAGAGACTAGATAAAAGAAAGGATCACAAAAAGCGACAAAGAAAATGGTGGTGGGGGGGGGGGGGGGAATGCAGCAGGGGAAAATGTTGGGGAACGAGAGAGGAAGGTCTCCCTTACTCTGCTTCAGTAATCAGATAATTGCATTTTTGGAGGTGTAAGATATAGCCTGTCTTATGATTGAGAAGCCAAGGGTGTCCAAGCTTTATAGAAGAAGTACCAGTAATTCTCCTATAATTCTTTCATAGCCATTATAAGGTTCTCAATTTGCTGGATTTCTTACAGTGTGATTTTGTAGGAGGCAATATTTACCTCCCGCCAGTGGGAGTCAACTACGGTTTACTCTAATTGAATCAAGGGTTTTGTGTTATATTGTGTACATCAGTTGACCACCTTAGTGAAATGTGTCACCTCTTTTTCACTGGGTAGGGAACCCCGATTCTGCCTTTTGTCTTGGAAGTCTTGATCTCTTAAGTCTTGCCGGTTTCCCAGCCCATGTAAATTTGAGGACTATGGTTCACAAACCCTGCAGGGAGTTTTACTGAAAGCACCTGAAGTAAGTAAAGGAGACACAGCATAATATGTATTTTAATAATACTATTGCGGCTGAACCACGTAACGACTTCCTTATACCAGCATAGCATTTAGTATTAAAGTGATACTAAAGTCTTAATTTTTTTGTTAAAAACAAAAAACATGTTATACTTACTGGTTCTGCTCAGTGGTTTTTCACAGAGATGCCAAAATCCTACTCTTCTGGGGGCCCTCACCAGTGCTCCTGGCCCCTCCTCCTGCCGATTGCTTCCACAGCAAGCAGCTTGCATTGGGGGCACCCGAGCCAAGCTGCTGCTCTGTGTGTCCATTCAGACATGGAGCCATGGCTTGGTCCGATCCCTTCTCTCACCTCATTGTCTCAGCCAATCAGGAAGGAGAGTCCCGGACTTTGTGGCTCTCGTGCAACATCGCTGGATTGAGAGGGAGCTCGGGAACGTATTAGGGGGGCTACTGCACACAGAACGTTTTTTATCTTAATACATAGAATGCATTAAGATAAAAAAAGGTTGAAAGAAGGAGTAAAAAGTGGTGACAGGGGACACTCTTGCAGTATATGGTGTTAAGAACACATTGGGTATTGTGCCTGCCTTTTTGACCTTTGTATTTTTTTTAACTTTCCAGGACACTTACTACAGCTTCACTTAATTTTAATTTCATGCCACTCTAATAAACTAGATGGGGATGGGGAAAGAAAGGCGCCAGAACCAGACCTGTCATTCTGGAAACGTTGTGAGTGCATTGCCAATATTTTATAATTTTTCATCATTTAATAATTGTTTCTACACTATTGGTGGTTCTTGTGCTTCTCTCTCCCTATCCCCTTCTTGTTGTTACAGCAGTCGGGTTCCCCAGCCCACCATAGAGTCTGCCTCACCCCCTCCATGCAGCGTTAGCCAGAGACTGTTTGGACTTTTACATCCACCAGTACATCTCTTCTCTGGGACAATTTACCTTCTGTTCTACCCTCTTTCATAAGAATGTTTTTACTTCTGGTTTCTGTCTGTATATCGACTATTTAGTTCTGATTGAACATACACTGTTCAACTGTTAGTGATCCTAATTATACCATCTGCTGACACCAAGGGCAACACTGAATTAAACCTCTAGTAATAAATTATTTTCACCATTGTTCACATGCATGAACTCACATGCATGTGTTAGTGTTATGTTGTGAATTTAATTATATAAATAGATGTATGCCCTAGTGCAGGAAGATCTACATCATCAAGATATAGGTCTACTATTGCTGGTCAAGAAATGTTTTTGACTATTTCATATATACAGTACAGTAGCCATTTCAAGTTCTTGGTACTTGTAGAGGTTTTCAATCTAGAAAGCTCAACTGATAATAATATAATCCTCCACAGTTTGCTTAGTTTGCAAGGAAAATAATGTCTTTTACAATAAAAAGTGAGTTGGTGGATTTCAATCTGCCGAATTACTGCCTGCTAAAAGTTTACGTTTTTCCAATGGTTTTATATTTGTTCAAAAACATTTTTTTTCCAGCTGCCATTTTTCAAAGCTGCACAAAAACAGCTTCCTGTAGGCGTGTTTTATGTGAAATGTTTTTTTTTTTTAAATGACGAATGCTAATAATATTTCAGTGGTATGATAGAGATATCCTCCAAAGCACATGATAAATTGGAATTTATAATGCAGTGCAGTACGGATAAGGTTTGATGCAAATACCATAGGTTCAAAATTCTCAGTACCAGCAAGAATGTTCAGATTCACTCCAGACAATTTTTTAAGCCAAAAGGCACTGCATGTCTTTTAAATTTATGGTCAGCAGATTTAGAAAGGTCAATAAGGGAGCTTTAGTTTAGGCCAGCCCCCTCAGTTTAAAAGGGGGCAGACAGCAGACATTGTTCTTATAATCGGTTATTTTTTTTGTCATTTTATTGTGGTTGATTTGAGGTAAGCAGTCACTTTTAGCGGTTCTCCAATCCCTACCAAACTTTTTGTTGTGGGTATAGGATTTCTTAGTGGGTATTACTTTGGGTTTTGCATTTATTTCAGGGGTAATGATTTATTTTTTATGTTGCTAGGGTCTTTATTTTAGTTCAATATATTTTTTTTATTTTGCTGCAAGGCTCCCTATTAAAAAACAAATGGGTTTTTGTTTCAGGGGGATATTTTGGCTTTTACATTTCTTTTGAATTTTTGAATTTTTATTTTATGTTGACAGAGGCCCAGATTCGCAAAGGAGTTACGTCAGCGTATCTCCAGATACACCTCCGTAATTTTAAATGTGCGCCATCGCATCTTTGCGCCGATTCACAAAGCGAGATACGCCAAAAAACATGGCTTCAGCGGTCCAACGTAACTTGCCTACGCCGGCGTATCGTGGGTCCATAGTTACGCTGGATGCATTCGGCGTTCCCATTATAATTATGCAAATGAGCAAGATATGCGAATTCACAAACGTAGATGCACCTGGCCGCTTCATATAAGCGCTTTGCGTGAAGCCTACGTCCGGCGTAAAGTTACCCCTGCTATATGAGGTGCAGCTAATGCTAAGGTATGGGCCATCGAATTTTACATCGTTTACACCGTTTACGTAGTACGTGAATAGGACTGGGCGTAGGTTACTTTCACATGTCGTAGGTATAGCGTGACGACGTCACTTAGGCATTCTATCTGACATGATTCTGAGCATGTGCACTGGGATACGTCCACGGACGGCGCATGCGCCGTTCGTTCGGCCCATCATTTGCATGGGGTCACGGGTCATTATAATAAAACACGCCCACTGCCTTTCTACTTTGAATTAGACGGGCTTACGCCGGCCCATTTACGCTACGCCGCCGTAACTTAGGGAGCAAGTGCTTTATGAATACAGCACTTGCCTCTCTAAGTTGTGGTGGCGTAGCGTAAAGAAGGTACGCTACGCCCGCACAAAGATGCGCCCGGGTACGTGAATCCGGGCCAGAGTCTTTTTTTTAAGCTTGTGGTTCTCAAAGTGGAGCATTAACTTGTTAGTGACCATTTGTTTTTGGAAATTCCTTCTTTTATTTTTTGCAGCTTGCCATTGCATCATTTGACAGAAAAAAAATAAGTGCAAGAACAATCTGCACCAAAACCACCTCACATCTGCACCCCTCTAACTTTATAGATAAAATAATCGTTAGGCATATACCAATTAGACCTGCAGGCTCATTTTACACTGCTGTATTGTCTTCATTATCTTAAAGTAATACTAAAGTCTAATTTTTAAATAACATGTTATTCTTACCTGCTCTGTTGCAGTGTATTTGCACAGATCAGCCTGGATACTCCGCTTCTTGGGTACCTTTTCTGTGATCCTGGCCCCTTCCTCCTGTTCAGTACCCCTACAGCAAGCAGCTTGTTATGGGGTAACCGAGCTGACTCACAGTTCCCTGTGTCCATTCAGACATGTCGGCTGGCAAGACACATTGGATGTCGTTCAAATGAATTGCACTGAATTGCTCTAAAGCATAAGCGTACTAGTGTTGGGCGAACAGGTTAAGTTACGCAAAAGTTCGGCCACTCTACAGGTGAACATCTGCACGCTGCACAGTACATTCTAACCTTTCTGAACCATAGCAGGCCACATGCCCTCAATATGACACCACCTGACACACGCATGGTATAGATTGGGGGGACCCATATGTAGTATTTTTAAAACATTTTTCTATTGCCTGAAAATGGCATTATATTGCGGCAATTTAAATGTTATTTTTTTCTTTATAAATGTCAGTTTTGCTGCAGCAGGTTCTTTACATGGTACATATGCACCACTTTACAGGCAGACTAAGGGGACCCCCCAGGCACTATATTTAAAGTGATTTTTCATTTTTATTGTTTTACTTTAAGCATTGAAAAAATTACACCAAGTGAGTATGGGGATAAGGCTGCTTGGGGCTTATTACCCATCAATAGTCACAGGTCAAGAAGGTGTTGGCTAGGATTTTCAAGGCACTGATAACATAACCATAAAATAGTATGAAAGATATTTATTAACATAAAACAATAACCAAATGTAAAAACATTTGGGACAAGCCCCACAGATCAGAAAGGCAATGTAATGAAACAAAACCATCAATATCTAATGGGTGGAGCCAGCCAGCAACCTCGACCGGTTTCGCGGTGTATACCGCTTCTTTAGGAGGGTCTATAGAATACATAGAAAATATACAATAGAAACAAGCATATTAAATACAGCAAATCAAAATAGAATAACAAAAAAGCAGTACATTGTGTAAGGGAGTCACATGTGCTCACCTATGCTGGTTCATTGATCAGATATGGGCTCAAATACCCCCCATGGCGCATGAGGGGGAGTATTGTGACAGGCTCTAAAAAAAGTAAAAAGAAACTTTTAATGATCTTATGTAATGGATAAGTGATGAGGGGAGGACCACCATGTGAGGGGGTGAAGGGCTGCGTGTAGGGATAAAGGAGCAATGAAATGAGAAGTGAGAGAAGACTGGAGGAAGGAAGGGGGGAGGGGGGGAAAGGAAGGGGGAGGGGAAAGGTGGGGAGAGGGAAAGGGAAGGAAGAAAAGAAAAGGGGTGGAAGGGGAAAAGACAAGGAAAAGGAAATAGAAAAGGGGGGGAAGAAAAGAGGGAAGGAGAAGAGGTAGGAAAGGTGGGAAATTGAGGGGGAAGAAGGGGAAAGGGGGGGATGGGAAAAGAGGGAAGGGAGGGGTTAAGGCCGGGTTGTTTAGAGTGGTGAGGAGTGAGCAGGAAGAAGGAGGGGAGGGGGCGTTGT
This sequence comes from Rana kukunoris, assembly GCA_029574335.1. Taxonomy (NCBI): domain Eukaryota; kingdom Metazoa; phylum Chordata; class Amphibia; order Anura; family Ranidae; genus Rana; species Rana kukunoris. Next base: position 171,828,392 of record CM056051.1, on the reverse strand, counting down.
TTGGAAAGGGGGGGCGAGGGAGGGGTGAAAGCAGAAAGAAACAAGGGAGGTGCAACCTAACCCCATATGTCAAACAATCAAGAGCGTCATGTAGGTTGAAGCTCCTTACCAATAAGGCCTGCAAAGGGCTAATAGGACTGGGGCAAACAGAAAGCGGGTGTCATTAGCTGAGATAATCAAGGCAACGGTCCAGTGATAGACTCAGGAGCAATGGAGATATGCTCCGACCGAGGCTAAGGAATTCAATCAAAAGAGAATATTCCTTAGAATAGTTAAATAAATAACCTAGATGATGGCTAGTAAACCAAAACTGCCAAAGCAGAGGTCTTACCTTCAACAGCGTGCCCGCACAGTATCCCCAGGGAGAGCGATTGTCACGTCTCATATCAACAGCTGAAAGAGCTGTTTAAATATGAGATCCCCAACCACGTCAGACGTCACAGGAGTGCGACGCTGCCGTGATTAAAATCAATGCTCCTTTGAAATCAATATTTTTTTTAAGTTTTTTTGCATTGGTACCTGGGCCCCCCTACACTTTTTATGGCCAATAACTTGCATATAAGCCTTCAAAATGGGGGCTTTTGTTTTTTCAAGTTCGGGTCCCATAGACTTCAATGGGGTTCGCCGGGTCAGAACTTTTGCGTAGTTTAAGGCCCCATACACACGAGCGGACAGATTTGTTCTAATCTGTCCGTCCGACAGATTTGAACAAATCTGTCTGCTGGGATTTTGGTTTGCTCGTGTGTACACACGAGCAAACCAAAATCCCCGCCAGCAGAGAGCGCGCTGACGTGTCGGTGACGTGGCGGTGCGTTGACGCCGCCACGTCACCGCACCAGGAAGTAAAACACTTCCGCGCATGTGCCGAATCCATTCGGCGGCGGTGCGGCGGCGGAGCGGGACGACATGTCTGCTGGTAAGTGTACTAACCAGCAGACATGTCGGGCGGACAGATTCCCACCGGATAGATTTCAAAGCATGCTTTGAAATCTGTCGGGTGGACAAATCTGTCCGCTAGCCCATACACACGATCGGAAATGTCTGCTGAAACGGTCCATCGGACCGTTTTCAGCGGACAAATTCGATCGTGTGTACGAGGCCTTAGAGTTCTGGTGTGAACCGAACCGGTGGGTGTTTGGCCCATCACTACTCACTTCCTATGGTCAGTGGAACAGAATAAATATAACATAAGTTGTAACACTTCCACCACCCTACCAAAAACAAAGGTTTGCCTAGACCAGTGATGGCGAACCTTGGCACCCCAGATGTTTTGGAACTACATTTCCCATGATGCCTCACTACACTGTAGAGTGCTTGAGCATCATGGGAAATGTAGTTCCAAAACATCTGGGGTGCCAAGGTTCGCCATCACTGGCCTAGACTGATGCCTCGTACACGACAGGAAAACTGCCATTAGAGCTTTTGGCCGGGAATCCAGGCCGTGTGTATGCTTCATCGCAGTTTTCCCAACAGGAAAACCGCCGGGAATCCCAGCGGGAAAAAGGAGAACATGTTCTCTTTTTTTCCTGCCGGGATTCCCGGCGGTTTTTAACCCGGCAGTTTCCCTATGGGGAAAACCTGCGGTGGAGCATACACACGGCCAGGTTTCCCGACCAAAGCCCTCATGGCAGTTTTCCTGTCGGGAAACCTGGCCGTGTGTAGGGGGAAAAAGTTACCGAGCAGGTTCTTGGTTTTGCCGGCTGACTTTTTACCGCAGAGAAAACCGATCGTGTGTACAAGGCATTACAGTTTATGTATGTGGGTTGGGTATTTAGTCATTTAAAAGTTCTAAGAGTTCTATGTAGCAAATAAGCAATTTCCTTACATATCATTGAGCTATTGGATAATTGTAGTGAACTAAATGAACAACCCCTTCACTTAGTCCAGTAATACATAGCAGCAAGTTAGAGTTCACATTTTAGTGATTTAACTTTAGAAAACCGAAACTGATTGCACTTTTCACAATATTATTGCAATTTACACTGCTTTACTGAATAATCCAAGCAGTTTGGTTACTGGGATATGCTGTATTATGCCAGTAGAAGGTTTTCTAAAAGAGAAGCAAAAGAAAAAACACTGAGTTTGATATAAAACATGGAACATAGTTTTTTATAGCATATTATTGTGATTAATTTATCTTTTCATTCTTACTTTTTGCTTTATGACATCACTGTTTCCCTTTTCCCGTGATTTTGTATGAAAAGACCTACAATAAAGAACACAATGTCAAAGATGAATTGATTTTTCGTATTCATTTGTCACCACAAAAGGAGATTAGAGCGACAAATTTATGACTCAGGATGACTTCTGTTTTCTGCTTTATGACTGACGGTCTATAAGTATACAGAGACATATTGCAAAAAAGCCACAACGAGCATACAGCCATTACATCAGTAAATAAGTTATATTTTAAGTATTTAAATATTTTTGCATAATGCTTATTACATCCATGTGATATTAATTTAGTATTTGTATCACAAATTATATTAAGTGCTTATATATATAAAAAGAACACTGCATATACAGTTTTAAGCAGTATTATTTTTCTCAGTTATTCAAAGTAGAGTAATAGAATAACTAAAGTCCTTAATTTTACTTAGTAATACATACCGAATTTTTCGGACCATAAGACGCACCTGACCATAAGACGCACCTAGATTTTAGAGGAGAAAAATTTGAAAAAAAGATTCTGACCCAAATGGTGTACTGATCCCTAGACTGGGAGGCCGAGCTGGCACATGGTCAGTGTTACCAGTATTTAGTTACTCTAATTCGTTATTACTGTAAATTCTGTTTTTTTAAATGGCACTACTATTGTACTGTATTCTGTATCCTATATTCCGGATGTAACCGATGCTTTTCCAGATGCTCCTGAGGGAGCAACCAATGAGATTACACTATTTTGGTCACCTGACTCAGGTAGTCAGCTGACTCAGGAGAGCACTGAGTGCACGGAGCAATACATAGTGACGCCATGTGGGCCTTCTCTGTAGCCCGTTTCCCATGCTGACATGCCACGCCATTACACCAGCCGCGCTGTTGCACCATCCGACCAGCCGTGCCATTGCACCATCGGACCAGCCTGATCCTGTGAGCCTCCCCCCCATCTCTCTGTGATAGCAGTATGGGGAGAAGTTCCCCGTACTAGCTGTCACTTTTTTAAATCAGCATGGCTCATTTACACAGCTCTGTGTGTGAATGAACTACAAGCTCTGACATTCTTTGCGGATATTGGCTTTGTTGGAAGGCACAACATTATTTTATATCAGACATTAAAGCGGAGTTCCGGCCACAATTTCACTTTTTAAATATAAATACCCCTGTAATACACAAGCTTGATGTATTCTAGTAAAGTTAGTCTGTAAACTAAGGTCCGTTTTGTTAGGTTGTTACAGCATTTAGATAGTTTATAAAATAGATATAGGCCGTGGCCATCTTAAGTGTGGGAATCAGGAAGTCAGACTGTATGACTTCCTGGATTTCAGCCTTGCTGATCTCGCACATGCTCAGTGCTGCACAAGCAATGTAATAGGTTTCCATAGCAACAGGAGGAACTAGCTGCCCTTTATCTATGAAAAACTCTCCTCTCCTCCAGTAGATATATATGCACACTGCACCGATCGCAGCACACTGCACCGATCACAGCAAACCGCACTGATCGCAGCAAACCGCACCGATCACAGCACACTTCACCGATCGCTGCAAACCACACCGATCGCACCAAACCGCACCGATCGCACCGATCACAGATTGCACCGATCACAGCACACTGCACCAATCGCAGCACACTGCACCGATCGCGCTATCACTGCACCGATCGCAGCAAACCACACCGATCACAGCACACTGCATCAATCGCACCAATCGCAGCACACTGCACCGATCGCAGCACACTGCACCGATTGCAGCACACTGCACCGATCGCAGCACACCACACCGATCGCAGCAAACCGCACCGATCGCAGTAAACCGCACTGATCGCAGCAAACCGCACCAATCACTGCACCGATCGCACCACACTGCACCGATCGCACCACACTGCACCTATTGCACCGATCACAGCAAACCGCACCGATCGCAGCAAACCGCACCGATCACAGCACACTTCACCGATCGCACCGATCGCAGCAAACTGCACCGATCACAGCACACTGCACCGATCGCAGCAAACCGCATCGATCGCACCGATCGCAGCACACCGCACCGATCACACCGATCACAGCACACTGCACCGATCACTGCACCGATCGCACCACACTGCACCGATCACACCACACTGCACCGATCGCCCCATACCGCACCGATCGCAGCACACCGCACCGATCGCAGCACACCGCACCGATCACACCGATCACAGCACACTGCACCGATCGCAGCACACTGCACTGATCGCAGCAAACCGCACCGATCACACCGATCACAGCACACTGCACCGATCGCAGCAAACCGCACCGATCACACCGCGAATCGCGCGGGGGGGGTTTGCCTGGGGGGGGTGTGTAAACAGTACCTGTATTGTCCACGATTCTTCCAGACAGGGGAGGCACAGACTCCTGGAAAGTTACACCCACTACATTCCCAGGAGTCTGTGCGGTGTAGCTGACCTACTTTAGAACCGCGGAATAGGAAGTAGGCAGGTTTTCTAATCTGCCTAGCAACAAGGGTTTAAAGGCATGTAAAAATGTTTTTTTTTTTCATAAAGGAATATTTTTTTAGAACTATTGATGTAAAGTGAAATTTGAGGGTGGAACTCCGCTTTAATGGGTTTTTACTGCCTGGTTAATAAAACCATTTGGTATGTTGGACGTCGTCATGGAATATCAGTAAAACAAGATTATACAACAGGGTGTGTATAACAGAAGAGTGCATATCAGAATCTTCATCTGGGATATGGGAATAGGAGTGAGCTCACATCTCCTGGTGATGTGAAGATTATAGTGCCTAATTGCTTTTATGTCAACCAGAACATCCAAGGGACCAGATGTGGACTGGAATGCTGACCTGGGTCAAGGCAGGTTGTAATCGGCGCTTCTCGTCGCTGTATTGCGTTCCACGCTGGAACGCATATGCGGCCGTGCAATGACGTCATCACCCGGCGCCGCGTGTGTTCCAGCATGGAACACAGAAGTGCCAAGCGTAATCAACGCTCTATTCGGCACACATGCCTCTCTGCTATAAACAGAACAGCGTGCAGAGTACACGCTGTTCTATTATTGACGTCCGTAGCCGGACCGCGCAACCCGGATTCATGATACCTCCGAGTCACCCATTACCTGCATCCACGCTGCCAAGCATATTGCTGTTGCTGGGGACACCCTAAGAGATCTTGCACCAGAAGTTCCTCCATGACAGAAACCCATTGCTGCCACATTACCTTGCTTAGGGAAAGTACTCTCATCCTCTGCAAACGGATAAGTACCATTACTATGTTGCATTTATGAATGAATGAATGAATGAAAACTTATATAGCGCGGCACATGCGAAGTAACTTTAGAATTACCTACTTTAGTACTATTATTTACTACTTTAGAATTACCCGGTTCACATATAGCATTTACTGAGTACTATATTTGAATCTGCCTCTACTTTATACTACAGTACTGCTTGGGAATACTTAGTGTGCTTTCAGCTGACAGTTGTGCAATATCTGCAAAGGGACACACACTCTGAAACCATCTTAGCTATAGTTGCCTCTCTCAAGTATATGCTAAATTGCATACAGTATTCTCCTATGCTACTGTACGTGCTTGACATTTGTTGTTAAAAGTATATGGGCTTGCAGCCTAAAATATTGAACATGTTCGCTTAATCTTTTTAGGCTAAGGGTTGAAGGTATGTTATACCCGCTCTCTTAGTAGCTCAATGCATTCCTCTATGTGAGTGATATGTAGAGAGCCCCCAAACTCCTTTTTCTCTGACTAGAGTGACGCCTGGGGTCCGGTACTGATAAACACTATACATAGAGTAGTGCATTGAAATCCTTAATGTACAGTAGTTGTTCTTCATTCACGTTTATTGTAACCTTTCAACGCAAGGTTACCGCAATACCTCCACCCTTAGTAGCTCAACGCATTCTTATATGTGAGAGAGATGATATAGTGAACCCCCAAACTCCTTTTCTCTGATTGGAGTGGCGCCTGGGGTCCAGTCCTGAATTTTTCACATAGCATAGAGAGGTGGATTTAAATCTTTCCCTAACCCCAGTTGTGGTTCACTCTTGTTCACCATAGTTTGTGACACAGGTGTTCCCAGAGTAACGCTGCTCCCTTGTGGAAGACAGTAATATACTTCTTGGAGGATTCAGGGAAACCCGTTACCTCCTGGTGATTAAAAATGAAAGCATATATAATATAATTTACAGATGGTCGCTCATTGGACAGAGAACTACACTGGATGGATAGGGGGTGTTTGTGTGGGTTGTGTCTGTGAGTATTTTAAAAGTTGAGAGGCAATGATGAAGGCCCCCTCTCTCTCTTTCTCCTGGAGCAAAGCAAAGATACAGAACCCTGAAGAAGGACTTACATAACTCATCACCTATGCTCTTTTGTTTTATATGTTCTGTGTTACTATCCTTAGATTTTATATTAGTGTTCTACTTTCTTTGTAAAAAAACAAGACCTTTATGTCGTGACTGTGGTCAGTTGCACCCCCACCCCCCTATACCCCCTATACTCCTGTTCACCTGCTACCAGAAGCGCACTGCTGTAGTATACTGTACCAGATATCCTCCTATATGCATTGTATACATTGAGCTGTGTTTATTGTGTTTGTCCGTTGTGTTTTTCTTATGAAATGTCTGGAAATTCTCAATAAAAAACAATAAAAAAAAAAAAAACAAGACCTTTGCTTATTTGAGCATTGTTGTTCTATCATCACCATTAATATTATCCAAGCTTTGATAGAATAGCTAATTATAGGAACAGACAACATAATACATATTTATAATTTAAATAAGGAGAATCTAAAAACCACCCGCTATTTATTTCAGGCTTGTACTTCTCAGCAATGTGGAGCACCGTGGTAGTTAATTGATTCTTCCTGTCAGTGTCATCTGCTTTTCCATATGGTATGTACGGGCACACAGATACACTGGCAGATCTGCAGGAGACCTGCATGTCACCAGCGATCTGTTGATCGCTGGTGCAATGTTTTGAGAGATGATACCGCTCTAACAACGGCTAATCCCTTGGCTTTGCTTCCATCCCACTAAACCAAAAGGGTCCTGGCTATGCACAGGTGCATTGGATAGAAGAAGATCCTGGACTGCCGCACTTTTTAAAACAATGTCTTTATTGTACAAATGAAATCCAAAAAACAACCAAAGCAATACAGTCAAAATTAAGTGAACAACAGAAAAAAGGTGGCTGACATATTTCACATCATGTGATGTATGTGATGTATATACAAAACATACAAAAAGGGACCACATAAGAGAATATTTTTTTAGGGTTTACATGTCTTATATTTACTTTCTTAGTTACTAAAAATGGTTATGGGTTCCAAATACACTTAGGCACGCTGAGTTGATTTACTGAAGAAGCTCAGTCTGCTCATTTAGCCAAGTAAGTGTTCACTAAGCTTAGTAAATAAAGTGATGCAGTTTTTATTCTACATACCCATCCATGTGCAAAGGAAATAAAAAAAAGGACTTTATGTCTGCTTGTAATAGCAAGATTGAAGTTAGCGCAGCTTAATCATTCACTTTGCTTTGCAGACAGCTTCCTACTCAGGGACTGAAAACACCATACCCACTCTCACCCTCCATGCAGACCAGTAATAGAATGTGGAAGCCAAACAATAGCTGTATCCAAGGGAGCCTTGCAGCCTCTCCTCTGCCACTCCTCTGTAGAGAAATCCACCCATCAATCATTTTATTAGAATCACTGTTCCCCAATGCTGGGTGAAACATAAAGTTAGGACAGTAGCAGAATATGTGCAAGGTCTTTCAATGCACTTTGACTGCATTATCTATACCAGACTACAGCCCTTTAAGTGTTGCGGAACTACACATCCCATGAGGCATTGTAAAACTCTGACATTCATAGACATGTCTAGGCATGATGGGAATTGTATTTCCTGGACAACTGGAGGGCTATAGTTTGGAGACCCATATCTATACCTCCATTCAAATTCTTTAGAAATATACTCCTATGCTTTCAGCTGCCAATTCCCCCAATAGTAAGTATGGGTAAATAGTACCCCATTCTACTCCAGCCTTCTCCTGAAGCCAGCGACTACCATATGTCAACATGCCCTACTAGCCATTATCCCTGAACTTTATAATCTAAAGCAAAAATGGCAATATGATACTGTATACCAGACATTGATGATAATGACTGGACTGGAGTTTGGGACAGGACATGCCCTATAAACAACTAGTGTCTGCTAGAGATAGACTTGTGCAAATTGAGCTACTCTAAAAAGCATGTCATGGCACGCCATTTTCAAAAATGTAATCCTGACATTCTTTCCACTTGACACTGTGGCTGTATGGAGGGAGAATTATTCCACATATTTTGTGCTTGTCCCAAGATTTCAGCTTTCTGTCAGGATGTGGTGGATTTTATCCTGTTTGTAACAAGGTATGCCTCCTGGGCCTGGTAGAAGACCAGGCCCCTACTAGCTCTGAAAGGACATTGTTTAGTCTACTCCATTTCTATGCATTAAAGGTTTTGCCATGTGATGGAATAAATAGACCCTTCATCTCTTTTCTTCTGCAAATCTAACCATTCACTATACATGGAAACCTGTGAAAGTAGAGCTCTTGCTCATAAATTTGATCTAGGGCATTTTGAATTGATAACCCCTAAACAGGTATGTCTATTTCTTCTCTCACTTTGCCCATATTGCTATGAATTGTCCACCCCATTCCCATTAAACTTGAGGATTGGGGAGCTTATTATTTTCTCTCCAAACTTGCTGTTTACAAATTCCACACAAGAACCAACTGGATTTAATGTTTGCTATTTAAGCGTTTCTACCAGAGGTCTGACTTGAAGAAAATATAAAAAATAAAAAAATAAAAAAACTCTTCCCCTTTAGTAAATCAACCCTGCCGGCTTATTCAAACAAAAGCAAAAGAAACAAAGTATTGGAAACTATAACAATGGAGAATTATTTAGATAATAATATACCGACTAATAATATAATAATTATATACCAAAAAAAAAAAAAATCAGGAACATATGGCACAATAGTTTGTATATGATAACGCCTTATTTTATAGTATTCATGTGCCTTATGCTTTTACTGACTAAACCGATTTTTTAAGTGATATATATTGTGACAGGGTACACAATTGTATGTACACCAGTGAGAGACTGGAAAAGTCAGCGTTCCCTGCCCTGGAAGGGGTTAAGCCTGGCCAACAGGTAAAACCTCCTCTCTTCCCCTATTAATTAACAGTCACCTGGTAAGGAAGTGGGAAGTGAGAGCTCAGTGTGAGAGGTATGCTGAGCTGGACGGACAGGTTGGAAACTGTCTGCATTGAAGGAACAAGGTCTGTCATAGATTTGTTTATTTTGGACTGTTATTATGTTTGTTTTATACTGGAGGCTGGAATAGCCCCTCCAGTACAGTGTAGTTAGGGACACTACTGTCAGTTAGCCTCCTAAATTGGAGTAGGCCATTTTGTTTTGTATTATTTATTTTGAGTGCAATAAAGCCGTATTTATTGCTTAAGATCAGCGACTTTGCTGCATAACATTATCGCTATTTCTACGACTTGTCACAATATATATACCATGCTGTAAGTCTCTAAATTTGATAGCTGCTAGCACCAAAAAAGCACAAAATGTTTGTGTAAAAATACTTTATAGCAAATTGTGCTGCGCTAAAGGTATATATCAAAAATAATATCTGTAAGCCTTTACTCATGAAACATAAACATACCATGTGCTAATTTGACAAAGTGACACGTGCAAAGTATAAAGTGAAAAATACAAACATAAATGAATAGTAATTCAGCTCTTCACTTTCCTACCTTGCCCTATGCAGGGGGAGACAGGAAAAAGCAGGGCACGGCATTGCTAATAAGACAGTGGGAGCTTCCAGGGTTAATTTTTCATATTAACAAGCTGGTGATTGGTTGCTAGGACTACCTAGAAACCAATCACCTGAAAGTTAACTCCGGAAGCTCCCACTGTCTTATCAGCGCTGCTGTGCGTCTCTCCCGTGTTCTCATTTAGCTTCCTGCTCCCTGCTCTGCTCTGCCCTTATTTAAAATGTGTCAGGAACCATGAATCAAATAGAGAAATAAAATGCAGTAAAAAATAACACCGCGCAGAGACAGCAAACAGGATCAGGAACCAGAAGGGACATCAGCCAGGCAAGTCTTTAACAGGAACACAGCAGAAAATTTTCAGATATGTTGACCGAGGCAAAGGCATGGGAGAAATGAACCAGGCAGTTTAAATAGCCAGAAGGGGCTGACTGACAAGAAGGAAATTATCACCAGGTGAGGTACTGTGGAACAAGTACTGGCAATTACCAACAGCTGAGCACTGAGAAGGGAGGGCTGAGCTCAGCTCTGACAGTACCCCCTCCTCCATGGACCCCTCCCCCTCGGAAGGCCACCAGGTTGTAGGGAAAATGTCTATGGAAAGCACGGAGGTGGACAGGATATTGTACGTGTGTGGATGATACCCAAGAGCGATCTCCAGATTGTACCCTTTCCAATGAACCAGGTACTGTATGCACCCACGGAACCTACGGTAGTCAATGATTGTATCTTATACTCCTCGTTATACTCCTCGTTCTCAACCTGAATTGGGTGAGGACGTGGTACCGAGGTGGTAAAGTAATAAAATACATTAGAAGTACGGATGTTAGAAGGAAGGTCTAATGCATAAGCCACTGGGTTGATCTTATGGAAAATATGGAAAGACCCAATAAACCATGGAGCCATGGAGCTCTCCCTAACCTGGTAGGAAGGCGCAGGTAGGTCTCTACCTATCACTGACACGTTTCAAGGATTCTTGGACCTGTACCCAAGTGGAACGAAGACCACAAAGATGCTCCTCTAATGCAGGAATTCTTTGAGGAGCAAATGAGTCAGGCAACATGGATGTTGGAAACCATAATTCACCAAAAAAGGAGGCAATCAGGAAGCGGTATTGACGACACTATGCAAACTCCACCCAAGCCAAGAGGTCTGACCAGTTTTTATGGTGGTCAGAAATATAGCAGCATAGAAACTGCTCCAAGGCTTGGTTGGCTCATTCTGTGTCCCCATTGGACTGGGAGTGATACGCAGAGGAGAAGGAAAGCTGAATTCCCAACTGTGCACAAAAGACTTGCCAAAATCTAGGGACAAACTGGCTACCCATGTCCGAGATGATACCCTTGGGTAGCCAATGTAATCAAAATATCTCCCGAGCAAAAAATGATGCCAGTTCTTTGGATGCGGGCAACTTCTTAAGTGGAATACAATGTGACATTTTCGAGAACCGGTCAACCAACATAAGAATACCTGTGTTGACCTGGGAGTTGGGTAACTCTACAATAAAATCCATAGACAGGTGGGTCCAAGGCCTCTCTCTATTAGGTATGGGTTGTAGGAGACCCACTGGAAGGTGTCGTGGTGTCTTACACTGAGCACACATGGAACAAGCGGCTATGAAGGCGGCTACATCAACTTGGAGACTAGGCCACCAACATTTTGGGGAAATGTCCCAAATTAGTTGATTCTTCCATGGGTGGCTAGCTGCCTTGGTAGAATGGTAAGTCTGGAGAAAAGCAGTATAGAGATTCTCTGGGAAAAAGCAGCAGTCACAAGGTTTCTCAGTACGATCTAAGCAGCAAATTTCTGTCACCCAAGCATAAAGTGAGACTGTGAATAAGACTCATCAGCACTCATCGGTACTGCCTATTAGAGAGTTAGTGAGGCAGGTGGATTAGCACAGGAGCTCTCACGGCGCACGTCTCCTACGAGCAGGAGCGTGTGTGCTATAGCTCCAGGTAGGCTTAGAAGGCAGACAGGCAGAGTCCCTCCCTGCCCGACCAGGTCAGTTCACTCTCCCAGCCCTGGAAAGTCCTACGCCCCTGATCTCTCTGCTCCTCCGCTCTCCCTGGCTCTCCACAGGTAAGAGCCACCAAAGCTGCTGACGGCTGTCCTTTTCAGGACAAAACCGCAGCAACACAGATCCTCTTTTGCTCCTTTCCTTGTCCCCCCCACCTCCATCCTCCACAAGGGCCCCCTCCCGCCACCTCCCGCCACCACCTTGCGGAAATTACCGCTGTTCTGGTGCTCTTTCGGGTGCACCGCGCCAGGCCGGCCTGAATCGCGGGGCCGCGGTCTAGGAAAGACCGCGGCTTCACTTGCGGCCTAACGGCACGCCGCTCCCTACGCCTTAGTGTCCTCACCCAGCTCCCAGGAAACCTCCCCCCCATCCCTGAAGGGCAGTCACCCGGCCCTGGTACTCACCCTTCTCCCTTTCAGCCCCAGATGAGTTAGAGAAACCCCCTGTCAGCCCTCATCCCTGAGCAGGCAGCCACCAGACTAGCAACAAGCTCTCCCTCTCAGCCCCAGGCCCCCCCCCCCCGTCGTCCCTAAACACAGAAGCTTGATCCAGGGGTTAACCGATCGCCTCTTACAGGGGTCAGGGAGGAATTTTTTCCCTACCGGAGCATATTGGCCGAGCTCTGATAGGGTTTTTTGCCTTCCTCTGGACCAAGCCAGGAGAGAGGAGTCAGCTAATTCCTCTCCCCACTGCCCCAAACCCCCCCCCGGTGTATTGGCGATCATGGCATGTCGGCAATATTCTGCCGATACCATTTGGAGTTTGAGGCAATGCGCCGCAATACTGCCAGCCATCACCAAAAAAGCCCTAAGAACTGAGCGACTATTGAGAATCAATCACAGATCGACGGTCAGACATCTCAGCCATTTACCCCAGCTCAAGCACATATCGTGTGCTCTGATCAACACAAGATCGGCAGTAAAACACCGACTAGAAATCCGCGACTTCATTCAACAAAAGGATCTAGACTGCCTCTTTATTACAGAGAGCTGGCTCACAGCTGACTGTAACACCATTCTAGGAGAATTGGTGCCAGAAAACTACCGTATTATCACGGAAAACAGAATAGGGCAAAGAGGAGGAGGCCTGGCGGTGATCCACAAGACTCAGCTTACGATCACCAAACCAGTCCGCCAAAACCCTCTTCCATTCATGGAAACCCTTACTCTGCAACTGCAAGCAAGTTCAAAGGAGACCGTCCACATTCTGCTCTGCTATAGGCCGCCCGGCCCAAAATCGCAGCTGCTATCATCATGGACGGATTTTTTCTCCACTTATACCCTCATCAGCAAACATCTTTTGCTGCTCGGGGATTTTAATCTCTGGGCCAACTCCTCACAAGACCTCATTGCTGACGCCTGTATTGACCACCTGGAAGGATTAGGATTGCAGCAATTAGTATGTGGGCCCACACATACTTCAGGTCACACACTTGATCTTATTTTCAGACAAGCTCTGGAAATAAAAATTTGGGAAAATGAAAAATTGCCATGGACAGATCACCATGCAATTATATTCAGTATTTCCACCATCCCCCCTGCAACAAAAACATCAAATCCAGTGACAATACACTGGACTAGATGCCAGAAGAAGCTCCACTCGGAACTCTTCAAAACTACTTTAAGGGAAAAAATAGAAACAACTCAGCCGCATCTAACGGCCGTTGAAACACTAGAAGCCATTAACTCGGCCATGCTACAGTCAGCTGACTTGGTAGCGCCGAAACGAAGTACCCGCATCCGGAAAAACAACCGCAGCTGGTTTAACAACCAGCTGTCGTTACTGAAGCAAGAACGCAGAAGGGCTGAATCTGCCTGGAAAAGATGTTCTTCAGAGCTAAACCTATCCATCTACAAGGCGGCGACAAGAAAATACCACAAAGGAATTTTCCAAGCCAAGAAAAATTATTTTTCGGAGGCTATCAACGGTGCCATTAACCGCCCCCGCGAACTCTTCAAGATGGTCACCAAGACCATGGAACCAGAATGCGTCAATGCCCCCAGCTCGGATACACAAGAATTTTGCAATGAACTATCGGATTACTTCATTAATAAAATCAAGGCAATCCGTGAAAGCATTCAGCAAAACAATTCTCCCCCCAGCCCCCCCCGCAGCCTCTCACACAGCACCCATAGTAATTCTCCTTTATCAGGTAAGTTTACCCTGAAACCCATCTCCATCGAGACCACTAAGAATGTCATTTGTACTCTGCATAATGGCACAGCGCCAAATGACATTATCCCCACAAAACTGCTGAAGGAATGCGCCGACATCCTGGCTCCTCCCATCACGCAGTTTATCAACCAGTCTTTTCTGGAGGGCAAAGTGCCCACACAGTTGAAAGAGGGTATAATCCAACCCATCCTGAAGAAACCCTCCCTGGACCCCAAGGACCCACTCCACAGGCGTCCCATAACAACCCTCAACGTACTTTCTAAGATAATGGAGAAAGCTGTGGTACAACAGCTGCAACAGCATCTAGATACCTACAAGCTACTTGATCCATTGCAATCAGGCTTCCGTCCCGGACACGGGACGGAAACAGCATTGCTGAAAGTATGGGACGATGTTCTCAAGGCCGCAGACGAAGGAGAATCTTGTCTTCTAGTTCTGTTGGACCAGCAGCTTTCGACACTTTAGACCACAACCTGTTACTGACTCGGCTTGCGGAAGTAGCCAGAGTCGCAGAAGGCGATTTATCTTGGTTCTCCTCTTTTCTGGAAAACCGATCGCAAACAGTAAAGTTAGGACTTTTTACGTCTGAAAAACGCACAGTAACATGCGGAGTCCCTCAAGGATCGCCTCTGTCACCAGTGCTGTTTAACATCTATCTTCGTCCTCTTTTTGAGATTATCAGCAGCCAAAAACTGCTCTATCACTCATATGCAGATGATACGCAATTGTATTTCCGCATCTGCAACAGACAGGATCACCACCTCAATCTAGAGACATGTTTCTCTTTGATAGAGGATTGGATGACAAAGAGTTATCTTAAACTCAATGGAGCGAAAACAGAACTTCTTCTGTTTCACGCCAAGCGCAGGAATCAACTTTCAACAGTATGGACCCCCCCGCCTATTTTGGGCAAAAGCATCACCCCTAGCGCCAAAGTCAAAAGTCTAGGGGTCATTTTTGACTCCTTTATGACAATGGACGCACAAATAGGGTCAGTAGTCAGTGGATCTCACCATCTACTGCGCCTACTACGCAGACTCACTCCGTTCATCCCCAAAGAAGATTTAGCGGTCGTGGTGGGAGCAATTGTTAACTCCAGACTGGACTATGCAAATGCCCTTTACCTCGGCCTCCCCAAGTACCAAATCGCTCGTCTGCAAGTCGTTCAGAATACGGCCGCCAGACTTGTAACTGGGAAAAAACCGTGGGAATCCATCTCACCTTCACTGAGAGCCCTTCATTGGCTGCCAGTTAAAGACAGAATTGCTTTTAAAGCTCTCTGTCTTACGCATAGATGTGTCCATGGGAATGCCCCCCTTTATTTATGCGAATTAATAAAAGCGCATAATCCCAATCGCGTTTTGCGATCCACGAATCAGAACCAGCTCCAGGTTCCGAAAGCCAACTTCAAGTCCAAAGGAGAAAGAAGATTCGCGGTCCAAGGTCCCAGACTATGGAACGCGTTACCAACCAGCATTCGGTTGGAGGAGAATCACCTAGCATTTAGGAAAAAGGTCAAGACTTTTCTCTTTTGATATCAAAGGAGACAGGAACAACAAGCGCCCAGAGGCGATTCAGTTCGCATGTGCCGCGCTATACAAGTTTTTCATTCATTCATTCATTCAGAATACGATTGGGAGGTATCACAGGAACAGGAACCGGCTCCATCTTGGAAGTGAAGGAAAACTGTTGTAACAACGCATCAACCCTTACATTCTTGGTACCGGGTAAGAACAAGACTATGTAATTGAAACATGAGAGAAAAAGAGCCCATCATGCCCCTCTGGGAGATAAATGTTTATTTATTTGGTCAGTCAAAATTAGATCTGACACAGTGGTACCTTCGAGGAGATGTCTACATTCTTTAAGAGCTAAAATGATCACTAACAGCTCTCTGTTCACATTCTCATAATTTCATTCCACAGGAGACAATTTCTTGAAAAAGTATCCACAAAAATGCATAGCGTTCTAAGAGGTAGGACATTGAGACAGAAGGGCACCAACTTCAGCCTCAAATGCATCAACCTCAAGAATGAAGGGTAATGTGGAATCAGGATGTTACAACACAAGAGCTGAAACAAAGGAAGCCTTGAGAGACTCAAAGGCTTTAATGGAATCTGAAGACCAATTCTGTACGTTGCTGTCATTTCTGGTCATATCAGTCAGGGGTTTGACCAGAGAAGAGAAGTTACGAATAAACTTAATATAATTGGCAAAGCCAAGAAAATATTGTAGCAGACATAGACTGATGGGTCGAGGCCACTGTGAAACTGCAAATAGTTTCTCTGGGTCCACCAAAATACCAGCAGTAGAAATTACATAACCCAAAAATATAACCTATTCATGATGGAACTTGCACTTTTCCAACTTGCAATACAGTTTATTTTCTCTCAGCCTCTGTAGTATATGGCAGACATCTGTGTGTGATGGCTCTCTAGGGAATTAGAAAATATGAGAATGTCATTGAGATAAACCACCACACATTGCTGCAACATATCTCAGAGGACATCGTTGATAAATTCCTGAAAAACTGCAGAACCAAGCTGCATTATGAGGTATTCATAATGTCCTGTCCTAGTATTAAACACAGTTTTCCATTCATCGCCCTCTTGAACCTCACAAGATTGTATGCAGGTCTCAGTTCTCCACTCTTATTTTTCACGAAGAAGAAGCCAGAACCAGTAGGAGATGTGTATATGCAGATGAACCCTCGAGAAAGTGCGTCAGTAAAATAGTCCTCCATGGCTTTATCCTCCGAGACCATCAAAGGGTAAACCCGGCCACGAGGAGGCATGGCACCAGATTAAAGGTCAATTACACAATTATATGACCGGTGTGGAGGCAAACAACCGGCTTGACCTTTGTCAAAAACAATTCTAAATTGGCGGGAGGTGAGTGAAGAGGTGAATAAGACCTTGGCCACTTTCCAAAAACATGTCTTACTGCATTGTGACAACCAGGAAAGAACCTCAGCCTGAAGCCACTCAAAAAAAGGGTTGTGCCTCTATAACCAAGGATAACCAGTAACCACCGTGTAATGGGGTGAGGAAATAACTTGAAATTGGATTATCTCATGGTGAAGAGTCACATGGGGAGGCTGTAGAGGTCTCCCATCAATAGTCTCAATGGCAAGTGGAGTGGCACGAAGCTGCAGCTGAATCGAGTGCTTAGACACAAAGGCACTATCTATGAACAGGCCTGCACCCCGGAGTCGATTAGACCAAGAAAAGGTAACTAGAACTTATAGGCTTAGAGGCTTATACAGCAGTGAGGACAGGGTTGATGACCACTGCTCTACAGGAAAAAATATAATAAGTATAAATGAACATGGGAAAGGAATGCTATGAACAAGTTGGGACTTTATATGGAGTGCACAATTTGGGGAAAAACAGCCATCAATATAATTGTAAATATAAACATTTTAATTAGGTATAGGTAAACAGTAATTACATAAAATTAATAATGATTTGTAGTATTATAGACCATAAATATATAAAAAAGACAATATTTGATGATGTTTGTAAAATTCCCATAAATTAAATGCATCAACAAATACATATATAGTATTGAAGTACAGATATCACATAGACACGACTACACATTTGGAAAAAGCCTCCAGCAGCAAGGTAAAGTTAGATGTCACATAAAATTATCAAGGAGAAGTGGATGCAGCCACAGCTTAACATTATCTCTACGCGTTTCGTGGTTTTGGTGTTACCACTCGTCAGGCGCAGGCATGTGATGCATATCTGAAATACAAAAATATAAAAAAGGGAGGGTCCATAATTGATTAAAATATGGCGGAGGAATTACTATATATCAAATAAGATGAAAACCGATCCTATAGTAAACTTACAGACAGGCATGCTGTGCATCAGGACATGTCGTTGTCCACCGGTAGTGTCAGGCAAGGGAACTGAAGGGGCGTGTTCCAGCAACACGCACCCCCACATAGCCCCCTGGGTGCATGAGAGCCTATCCATAATGGCTGGGACCACAAGTGCAAGCGTTTCCCAAACAGGTAGGACAGGACTTCAACAAGTGACCTGCCTGGCCACAAAAAAGGCACAATCTCTCCCTCCTCCTAAAGGCCCTCTCCTCCGCAGAGAGACATGTGAAGCCCAACTGCATGGGTTCTACTTCACTGGCAGACTCGGTACCAGGAGGCCTCATTGTTCCAAGTGACTTCTGCTGCCACAGTATGGAATTCAATTGTGTAATCAGCAACAGTTTTCGTACTCGTTTGATGGACATGAGGCTCTTGGCAGCAGAAGTGGAGTGAGCGGGAACGTCAAATACCCTTTTAAAGGGAAACACAAACTCTGGTTAACTCAAGACAATGGGTTTTTGCGTCTCCCATAAAGGGTTTGCCCAACTCAAGGCTCTATCAGAAAGCAAAGAAATGATGAAGCCTACTTTGCTTCTTTCCATGAGGAATGCCTGGGGCAGCATCTCAAAGTATATCCCAACATGGTTGAGAAACCCTCTGCATTGAACTGGATCGCCCCCATATCACTGGGGAAGCGGAGCGGAACCAGACATACCTCCTACAGAGGTAATATTTGAGGTGGGTGCCTGCACAGAGACTGGAGATACAGCAGGGACAGCCTGCTCCACCAGTTTTACCGGAACAGCCACAGTGGAAGGATCCAGGAGAGCAGTGCGAATTCAGAGCGACTGTAAGGCTATGATGGCAAACTGATCCATGCAGTGATCCTGCTCATTCAATCTGAAAAAAATATTACCACTTTGCTTTCTGTCAGGAACCATAAATCAGAGGAGACAAAAAATACAGTAAAAAAATCACACCTTTTAATATAGTGGTAAAAACAGTAAAAATAGTCAACGTAGTCAAAACTTAGCCAAAGCGGGTAGCCAGTGCAAGCCAGTAAATCAGGAAGCCAGAGATTAGTGTAGTCGGAGAGAGAAAACAGGATCAAGAACCAGAAGGAGCGTCAGCCAGACAAGTCTTAAACAGGAACACAGCAGAAAATCTTCAGATATGTTGACCAAGGCGAAGGCATGGGAGAAATGAACCAGGCAGTTTAAATAGCCAGAAGGGGCTGACTGACGAGCAGGAAATGATCACCAGGTGAGGCACTGTGGAACGATGAGTGCTGGCAATTAAGCAACAGCTGAGCACTGAGAAGGTAGGACTGAGCCCATCCCTGACAAAATGTCCATGGGCCGGGTGCACGTGAATTCATCACATGCACTAACGGGCTGGACATTTAGCAGCAGCGGGCTGAGTGTGGCCTGCGGTCCGTAGTTTGCCAACCCCTGCTCTACACCATATAAGCAAACTCATATTTTTATGCACTTTAATATTTTGCACATAATACTTTGTTTACTGTCACCAATAATGAGTTTTTTTTTGTATGACATTTTTTGCACTTTACAAGTGGATTGCTTTTAATTTATCCTTTTATTTTTCACTTTTATACTTTGCATGTGTCATTTTGTCATATTAGCACATGGTATGTTTATGTTTCATGCGTAAAGGCTTACAGATATTATTTTTGCTATATACATTTAGTGCAGCACAATTGACTATACCATTTTTATGAGTACAACTAGATGAAATCAAAATACTAATCTAATAAGAAACTCCTTTGATGGCTTGACTCACAACATATAAAAATGTCAGTAGTTTTCTGTGAACACTTAAATGCTGAAACATAACACGATATACAGAAATTACAATAACAATATCACGTAAATCTAATGAATGACAAAGTTTGTTATAAATGTGCATATTGTTATAAATCTGTTTCTTGGGAATTATTGGTCCATAAATTAAGGTATAATTTTCACATGACTTCTAAAATGATCAGTAAATGTGTTTGTGCCAAAGTAGAATATTTAGTGGTAAACACGGTTTATCTGATCGCTTGATATTAGGAGTATGTTATAAAATTGCAATTAATATCATTTTTACTTCAGTGTGGTTACTAATTGTAAAACTTTCCATATATAATAACAAAAAAATATATATAGAATTGCATATCAAGGACTAGATATTGTAAGCATATCAACTGTAAAAATCAGTTAAAAGGTATGTACAACATAGCTGATTTTTCAGCTTTAAGGTCTCATACACACACACACAGCACAGGACATTTTTCTTAGTCCCCTGGATGTCCTTGCTCCAAAGGAGCAAAAAGCAGCTCTAAAATCGTGTCTAAAACCATGTTTCACAAACACGTTTAGGTGCATCAAGCATCTGGTTATTCATTAATTTCATTAGTCAGAACATTCCTTCTCTCTGGCCATTGTAGAGAATGAATGCTCAAGTGATAAAAAGCCTAGGTGCGTAGGGGCTTCAGGCTTTATTATTTTCTTTTCAGTAAAACACTCCTCTCAAGAATGTGCTGCCACGGTTTTTTCTAATGCTAAAGAAAAAATTGCCTTGTGCCAGAGGAGGTGCTTGGCTACCAGCGCTCAACCACTAAAAAAAGACATTAAAACACAAATGATGTTATTGTACATGAATTAACCATGTGGACATAACCTGCAATCAACAATGATAACAACCAATTAAAAAAATGGGGCTAATGAGCGAGTAACCCAATCACTAGACAAAGGAAACTAACAGACTAGGGATGCCGTTGTTAAAAAGGAGAAGGGACACCATCTGTAAAAACAATTGATGGGAAGGGGAGATAGCGCAACCATTCTAGTGTACGTTTGAACCAATTTTATTAAAAAACAATTAAAAGATGTGTACTTAAAAATATGTATGAGAAACACGCATGTAAAAATAAGGGAGAGAATGAGCCTTTGGTAACAGCACTGTCCCAAACATGTGCAGCGGGATGGATGAACCACTGAAGACAGAGTCCAGATCACTGTGCCGCTGGCTGCTGGATGGGGACCTGCTCTGACGGACAGTGCAAGGATACATACTGTAGGCCAACATAGAGGGATGTTTAGAGATGGAAAAAAACAGTCAACCACTTTTCAAAGTTGAGTTTTTGATGCATAGAGTGCATGAGGCCTTTAAATCATGTAAACCTTAAATGTATTCTACAGTATGTTTGGTATCTTGCTTCACTGTATAAAGTTTTCTTAAGAAAATTGTTTTATTTGTGACTCTGTTGCAAAGATTCTTACCTGGAGATCCTGAAAGTGAGACCACTTCCTATTGCAGATTAAAAGTGCTAAGCCACTGCCTTGCAGTTAGCAGAAGCATTGTCAGCCTACATTTTAAGGTCCCTCAGTAGTTCTTTGGTCTGCCTGGTTACAGTCCTGATAGGCAGCCCAACAGTCAACTTACGGAGTGCAAAGAATGAGCTGACAATGCTGATACTAATCATAATGCCGAGGCCTAGTGTCTTCAGCTGTAAAAGGAAGTGCAGCTACTGGCAGGATCTCCTGGTAATAAACGTGGCAAAATATTCACAAAGAACAATTTGCCAAAAGCTGCAGAAGTAAAAATCCCTGTAAGGTTTTCTTTATCTTGTTTTGCTGCATGGGTTCTGTTGGGAATATTTCCCTCCACTTCCTGTCCCAGAAACACAAAATGAGAAGAAGTCCTCAATTAGGCAGCTATCATTAGAAAAGGTATGTGATCTCCGACTTTTTTCTCTTCTATTGTCAAGGATTCTAAATAGACCAGTACTAGACCACAGAGGAGACCAACACTGTATGTAGTGAAATAAAAGGTGTTTATTTACAAGGTGAACAAAACATGTGAAGACAAGCAGTGCACAAATAACAACAAAGCATATATATAAGTCAAGGGGGAATGCCGTAATCATAAACAAAAGCCAAGCCGAGGTCATATACCAGGAGATCACAGAAGATGGGTGAGGACGGACACAACGGAGCAGGGAGCAGATGGATGGACAGGAATCCAAGGGGAACAGGATCCAAGGTTAAGGGGAAAGCAGGAAGGGCAGTCCAGGATAAGGATTGGGTCCAGAAATCAGGCTCAGGGTCAGAGTAGCAGGCTCAGGATCAAGGTTGTAGACTGATACCAGGGTGAGGAGTGATTACACACGCAGGGTATTATAGAGGCGTGATGATTGCATTCAGGTCACACCTGAACGCAGGAAGGGGCTGTATGCTCCATACTGCCAAGAACCCCCCGCTGGTGGAGACCAGTACTGCAGCCCAAATAACAAGCAGTATTACCAGCAGGGGGGACCTTTCCTGACAGTACCCCCCTCAAAGGAGCGGCCTCAGGATGCTCCAACTAGCTGTTGCTGGGGAAAGTCCATGGTGTCGAGCTGGGCAGCAGACAGAGGCTCCAGGTCCTCGAGCTGGGCAGCGGGCATAAGCTCTGGGTCATCGAGCTGGGCAGTAGGCTCTGGGTCATCGAGCTGGGCAGTAGGCAGAGGCTCCGGGTCATCGATCTGGGCAGCAGGCTCCGGGTTGGCGAGCTGGGCAGCAGACAGAGGCTCCGGGTCATCGAGCTGGGCAGCAGACAGAGGCTCCGGGTCATCGAGCTGGGCAGCAGACAGATGCTCCGGGTCATCGAGCTGGGCAGCAGACAGAGGCTCCAGGGTCATCGAGCTGGGCAGCAGACAGAGGCTCCGGGTCATCGAGCTGGGCAGCAGACAGAGGCTCCGGGTCATCGAGCTGGGCAGCAGACAGAGGCTCCGGGTCGTCGAGCTGGGCAGCTGGCACAGGAACAACAAGCTGGGAAGCTGGCACTGGAACAGGCTGGTTGGCTGGCACTGGAACAGGCTGGTTGGCTGGCACTGGAACAGGCTGGTCAGCTGGCACTGGAACAGGCTGGTCGGCTGGCACAGGAACAGGCTGGTCGGCTGGCACAGGAACAGGCTGGTCGGCTGGCACAGGAACAGGCTGGTCGGCTGGCACAAGCTGGGCAGCTGGCACTGGAACAGGCTGGTCGGATGGCACAAGCTGGGCAGCTGGCACTGGAACAGGCTGGTCGGATGGCACACGCTGGATGGCTGGCACTGGAACAGGCTGGTCGGATGGCACTGGAACAGGCTGGTCGGCTGGCACTGGAACAGGCTGGTCGGCTGGCACTGGAACAGGCTGTTCGGCCGGCACTGGAACAGGCTGGTCGGGTGGCACAAGCTGGGCGGCTGGCACTGGAACATGTTGGTCGGGTGGCACAAGCTGGGCGGCTGGCACTGGAACAGGTTGGTCGGGTGGCACAAGCTGGGCAGCTGGCACTGGAACAGGCTGGTCGGCTGGCACAAGCTGGGCGGCTGGCACTGGAACAGGCTGGTCGGATGGCACAAGCTGGGCGGCTGGCGCTGGAACAGGCTGATCGGCTAGCACTGGAACAGGCTGGTCGGGTGGCACAAGTTGGGTGGCTGGTACTGGAACAGGCTGAGCAGCTGGCACTGGAACAGGTAGAGCAGCTGGAACAACAGGCTAGGTAACTGGCACGGGATTGACAGGCTGGGCAACTGGCACTGGAACAGGCAGGATAGCTGGCACCGGAACAGGCAGAGCAGCTGGCACTGGAACAGGCAGAGCGGTTGGCACTGGAACAGGCAGAGCGGCTCCCACTGGAACAGGCAGAACAGATGGGACTGGAACAGGCTGAACAGATGGCACTGGAGCAGGCAGAGCAGATGGCACTGGAACAGGCTGAGCAGATGGCACTGGAACAGGCTGAGCAGATGGCACTGGAGCAGGCAGAGCAGATGGCACTGGAACAGGCTGAGCAGATGGCACTGGAACAGGCTGAGCAGATGGCACTGAAACAGGAGATCTGGCCATGCCTGCAGCACAGGTTGAACAAAAGCAGGTTCACACACACCTTGCCTAATCAGAGACTGCACAGAATCAATACACTCAGATAACTTTTGCTGGGGACAGGAGGAATAATGCTCATCAAAATAAACCGGATCACCCTCCATTAACCACACCAAGGAAGTCATCACTACCATCTGGGATAACTGACAGGGCCGGTTTAGCACATAACTTGATTAATGGCTGAATATCATCATAAGACATATAATCCAGATCCACCATGGAATGGGCTGATCGGATGGCTTCCATCAGCTGGTCACTTGTCCATCCCTCAAACACCTGACGAAAATACTCCTCATCCTCCTCTGCTAGCAGAGAAAGGTAAGTCATTTCATTGAAATCCATGTTTCAAAAAACGCACCACAACAGGATGGTTCCTTATGCAGGCACGTCTGGTTCAAGTGGCCCTGGTATACTGTCAAGATTCTAAATAGACCAGTACTGTGTGCCTACACAGAGGAGACCAACACTGTATGCAGTGAAATAAAAGGTGTTTATTTACAAGGTGAACAAAACATGTGAAGAGAAGCAGTGCACAAATAACAACAAAGCATATATATAAGTCAAGGGGGAATGCCGTAATCATAAACAAAAGCCAAGCCGAGGTCATATACCAGGAGATCACAGAAGATGGGTGAGGACGGACACAACGGAGCAGGGAGCGGATGGATGGACAGGAATCCAAGGGGAACAGGATCCAAGGTTAAGGGGAGAGCAGGAAGGGCAGTCCAGGATAAGGATCGGGTCCAGAAAGCAGGCTCAGGGTCAGAGTAGCAGGCTCAGGATCAAGGTTGTAGACTGATACCAGGGCGAGGAGTGATTACACACGCCGGGTATTATAAAGGCGTGATAATTGCATTCAGGTCACACCTGAAAGCAGGAAGGGCTGTATGCTCCATACTGCCAAGAACCCCCCGCTGGTGGAGGCCAGTACTGCAGCCCAAATAACAGGCAGTATTGCCAGCACGGGGGACCTTTCCTGACATCTATGCTCCACTGTTGTTTTGGAGACAACCATAAAAATGTGAATTTATCATCACTTTCTGCCTTAGTCAACAGCTCAAACAGAAAGGGCAAATGGCCTCAGTGAGGATAAAAAGCAGGAAAGACAGGGGCTGGAGAGGATTACCTTTCATTTGCATTAGGTACTGCTCTAATTATGAAGTCTAGATTGGGAGACGTCTGAGTTTATCCAGTCCCCACTGCTATGCGGGGGAATTTCTACATAGTGGTCATGTCGGTCCACTAAAATGGCGTTGCTGAATCTATGCACACTTGGGAAGAGATCCAGCACATATGTTTATGTGTCACTGGATAGCCTGCTATTTAGATCACATCAGCCTAGTAGTAAAAAAAAAAAAAAAAAAACGTCTGACTTTTTTGCTTCACAAATACTAATAAATGGCTTTAGGTATACAATATGAATTATTATTATTTTTTAATTTTTTTCAATTTCCTTACTAAAAAATGAATACATTTCTGTCCTGAACATAATAACTAATCCAATAATACATATAAAAACAATAATATACCTTAACCAATTGAGGACACTGGATCTGCTGCCCATATCCCCCCCCCAATTTTTTTTTTTATAAAAATACACAGGACATTTCTTTCTGACCCTCCTCTGCTCCACCCCCACCTCACACTCACTGTCAATTTCTGACTGTAAAAATGACAGTTGGACTTGCTCTATAAATGACAACAGCTATAATAGCTGCTTCTGCCAAAAAAAAAAAAACTGACACCGTTTTTTTTTTTATTTCTGTTTTTCTAACCATTAATACTCAAACCTTTTACATTTGTATTCATTTTGGTTTACAATTTTTTGAGCATCACATTAAAAAAGTATACAATTAATTCATTTTTTCATTTTGTACATAACTTGTACCAGAATCCTATTTTTAGTTTCATTTTAAATGGGACATATGATTAAATAAAATGAAACCATCATCATAAAGAGTGCCCATCATCATAAATCATAAAGATGCAGCCAGAGAAGGAGCCGAGGATGAGAGGAGAGCCAAGCGGAGAGCGGGGATGTGGCAAGGCGCAGCGGCGGCATTGTAATTCCCGTCTTCTGGAGCTTGCGGCACCTATGATGGATGTCACATGTCCCGTGGCCCCTGGCATTGGACCAGTGGGACGTCCATTATAGGTGTTGCAGGCTCCAGAAGGCGGGACCTGCTATGTCACTCAGCCACATTTGGCAGCTCTCGGGATCAGAATGGTCCCTGCTCGGCAGCACTCGGGGTTAACAATTAAATACCACGTGCCTGAGACTTTTTCGGCTCCACCTCCCCAGCACCCCTGACGACGTCCCTGGTTTTTGCTATTCTAGATTGACAGCATTCATATCATGATGGAAAGGAGAGCTCAGTCACCTGAGCAAAGGTAAATGCAAAAAGTAAAAGTCCATTTTTCTGTCTTTGCTAATGTGAAAAGCTGTTAGTGCCAGTGCAAAAATAGCAGTGGCAGCTGCTGTGTGTGAAATAGGGTTGCCACCCCATCCCTTTAAACCCGATCACATATTAAATACACATGTTCTGTGGCTGATTAGGGTAGTAATTAAACTCACTTGGTGCCTTATCTGCATTAAATTAGCCTCAGAACCTGTGTAATTCATATGTGTTCGGGTTTAAAGGGATGAGGTGGCAACTCTAGTGTGAAAGCTGCCATATTTTGAATGTTAATTCAATTGTGATTACTAATAATGTAACTACTGTTAGCAAGAGTGAATGTGCTGAAAAATGAATCCCCTTTAGCAGTTGCCAGAACAGGAATGGAGGGAAAATCTTCCAAAGGATACACTTGTGACTGTCTAAGGCCTCGTACACACGAGGCAATTCATTTGTTCAAATCGGTCGGACCGACCGATTTGAACAAATCTGTCTCATTGGATTTTGGTTTGCTCGCGTGTACGCACGAGCAAACCAAAATCCCCGCC
The DNA here is from genome assembly GCA_029574335.1 of Rana kukunoris. Lineage (NCBI taxonomy): Eukaryota > Metazoa > Chordata > Amphibia > Anura > Ranidae > Rana > Rana kukunoris. Next base: position 171,801,512 of record CM056051.1, on the reverse strand, counting down.
AGCAGACGGCGCGCTGACGTGTCAGTGACGTGGCGGTGACGTTGACGCCGCCACGTCACCGCACCAGGAAGTAAAACACTTCCGCGCATGCGCCGAATCCATTCGGCGCCTGTGCGAGACGACATGTCTGCTGGTAAGTGTACTAACCAGCAGACATGTCGGGCGGACGGGTTCCCACCCGATAGATTTCAAAGCATGCTTTGAAATCTGTCGGGTGGCCAAATCCGTCGGCTCGTCCGTACACACGATCGAATATGTCTGCTGAAACGGTCTAGCAGACCGTTTCCAGCAGACAGATTTGATCGTGTGTACGAGGCCTAAGACGACATTTCTATCACGTTGGAGAGAACTCCTCTTTTGGGACAGAAAGTGAAGAAAAATCTCCCAAATGGGACACAGATGACCTAAAAAAAAACTGTCAATGGTTTTAACCGCTTGCTGACCAGCTGCCATCAGTATACTTCGGCAGGGTGGTCACGCCTGCACGAATCGCCATAGGTGTACGTTGGCTGCTTTAAAAGTGATAGGGGGTGGGCACGGCACTGGAGCCAGAACTGGGATCTGTGTATATAAACAAACAGATTCACGTTCTGACAGGAGTAGAGAGAGACCTGCTGCTCCTAGTGATCTGGATTCAGGAACAGCGATCTCTCTCCTTCTCCAGTCAGTACACTGCCCCTACAGTTAGAAAACACCTCCCTAAGGAACACTCAACACCTTGATCACCCCCTAGTGTTAACCCCTTCCCTGCCAGTGACATTTATACAGTAATCAGTGACTATTTTTAGCTTTGATCATTGTATATATTTCACTGGTCCCAAAAAAGTATCAAAAGTGTACAATCTGTCTGCCACAATGTTGCAGTCCCGCCAAAAATCGCAGATCTCCTCCAACTAGTAAACTAGTTACCAGTAAAAGATAAATAAATAATAAAAATGTCATAAATCTATCCCCCATTTTGTAGACTCAAAACAAAAAATATGTAGAAGTATACATATTGGCCTAAACTGATGAAGAATTTTTTTTTTGGGTGATATTTATTATGGCAAAAAGTAAAAAATATATTTATTTATTTTCAAAATTTACGCTCTTTTTTTTGTTTATAGCGCAAAAAACGCAGAGGTGATCAAAAACCACCAAAATAAAGCTCTATTTGTGTTAAAAAAAAGTGCATACATATTTTTTGGGTGAAACGTTGCAAGGCCACACAATTGTCAGTAAGGGCTCTTTCACACAATGCGGATCCGTAATGGACCCGCTCCGTTAGCCCGTTTGCTCAGCGGGGATCCTTCATAAAATCCCCGCTAACGGGCGTGATCCCATAGGGCACTATTCTAAGTCCGTAAACGGACTTAGAAAAAGCGGACCATTCGCCCGCTGGTGTGAAAGGGCCCTTAAAATGATGCAGTGCAGTATCGCAAAAAAAATAGCCTGGTCATTAACCACTTCCATACAGGGCATTTTCACCCCCTTCCTGCCCAGACCAATTTTTAGTTTTCAGCGATGTTGCACTTTTTTTTATTTATTTTTTTATTGTTTTTATTGATATTTTTTGCAAACAAGACATACAAACATTTAGAATGGAGAGGACCGTGGCACAACACCAGGTCTCTCACAACCAACATGGTCTTAGCATCAACAGTCTACCTAACATAGGGAACTGCCTACTAACATACCACCCGACCCCATACCACCCCCCTCCCCCCATGACCCCAAGACTCAGTCCACCACCACCCCGGGCAACAGCACCAGAATGAGAGAATTAGGCATACCGTTTAGTTTATTCAAGTAAGCTTTAGCAAGTATAGAAACATCCAACACAATAATGAATTATAAATGATAGATTATAACCCCCAGCATACTGCCCCCCCAAACAAGGGGATGATCAAACAAGGATCAAGCAGAACCCCCCCTTCCGTTACACCAAAGATAAGCCCATCCATCACTCATGTGTATCTAGCAATCTGTAAATCATAGCCCACTAGTCAGCTCCCCACTCTAACCCGCAGTAGCATCAGACTCATACCAGGCCTGCCAAACCTTATCAAACTTGTTCTCACACCCCCTGGAGAGGTAAGTCGCTCTATAAAAGGGCATCATAGAATTCACCAGTCCCTTCCAGAAAGCTATACCTGGTGGGTGGGTGACTTCCAATTGAGCAAAATGGCCTTCCTCCCATAAAACAGCAGTATATTCAACAATGTTCTGAGGGCCCTGGAGGGGACCACCTCCCCCACTAGGCCCAAAACACACACGCACCGACAAGGGAACGGGCACCTGTAGGATGTCCCCCATACAAGAAACCACCCCCTCCCAAAATACCTTTATCTGCGGGCATTCCCAGAAGATGTGCTTTGCAACAGCCGGCGAGAAGGAGCACCTCGCGCTGTTGCACTTTGAATAACAATTGCGCGGCCATGCAACACTGTGCCCAAATTAAATCTTTATGTTTTTTTCCCCCACAAATAGAGCTTTCGTTTGGTGGTATTTGATCACCTCTGTGTTTTTTATTTTTTGCGCTATAAACAAAAGAACAGCGACAATTTTTTTTAAAACACAATATTTAAATAAAAAAAAAAAGCATTTTAACTACTTGAGACCCGGGTGTATGTAAAAAGACGGCCTCCAGGTGGCTCTATAAATCCGGGAGGACGTCTTTTGTCGTCCTCGCGTCCTCTGGCCACTGGAGACATCATCCGACCAACGTAACTTGCCTACGCCGGCGTATAGTGGGCTCATAGTTAGGCTGGGCGCATTTGTCACTCCCATTGACTTTCGATGCAAATATGCAAATGAGGGAGATAGGCCGATTCACGAACATACTTGCGCCCGACGCATGTTTTAAGTGATTTGCATAAGGTTTACGTCCGGCGTAAAGTTATTCCCCATATTGGAGGCGCAACTCATGCAAAGGTATAGACCAGAAACGAACGCCGTCTAATTTAGTTTACGTTGTTCGTGAATAGGGCTGGCGTAGGTTACATTCACGTCGTAGGCAGTGATTCGAGTTATCTTAGCCAGTTGTTTCAAAGTTATTGTGAGCATGCGCACTGGGATGTGTCCAAGGTACGACACATGCGCAGTTCATTTTAAGTACTTGTCTGAAGCTCAGCCCATCATTTGCATGGGGTCACGCTTCATTTAAATGTATCATGCCCACTTCCAGCCCACTTCCACCTACTTTGACTTACGCTGCCTTACGCCTACGACTATATGGTACACCGGTGCAACATTGGGAGCATTTGCTTTGTGAATTCCATGCTTCCATCTCTGCATTACGCCGGCGTAGCGTAAAGAAGATACGCTACAGCGGCATAAATATGCGCCGATGTATGTAAATCCGGGCCAATGTGTTATTTTTCAAAATTGTCGCTCTATTTTTGTTTATAGCGCAAAAAATAAAAACCACAGAGGTGATCAGATACCACCAAAAGAAAGCTCTATTTGTGGGAAAAAAAGGACGTAAATTTTGTTTGGGAGGCACGTCGCACGGCCGCGCAATTTTAATTTAAAGCGACGCAGTGCCAGAAGCTGAAATTTCGTCTGGGCAGGAAGGTGGTATATGTGCCCAGTAAGCAAGTGGTTAAGAGACACACAGGGGTTGATTTACTAAAGGTAAATAGACTGTGCACTTTGCAAAGTGCAGTTACACTCTGTAAAAGCAGTTGCTCCAGAGCTTAGTAAATGAGGAAAAGCTCTGCCGAATTCAATCATCCAATCATATGCAAGCAAAAAGTTTTTATTTTTATTTTCCTTGCACGTGATTCTTTACAAAGTGAAGCTTTACCTCATTTACTGGAGCTCTGGAGCAACTGCACTTTCAGAGTGCAATTGCACTTTGCAAAGTGCACAGTCTATTTGCCTTTAGTAAATCAACACCACAAAGGGCCAGATTCAGCAACACTTGCGCTGGAGTATTTCGATATGCGCCGCGTAACTGTGAAGATGCGCCGTCGTTTCTATGTGCCCGTACCCACCAAACTAGATGCGCCCAATAACGGGCCATTTGCGACCGGCGGAACGTTCCGACGACAGAGTATCGTCAGCGCTTAATTTCGCTTGGCGCATCAGTCGCGCCTATTGATTTCCCCTGCAAATATGCAAATGAGGGATTTTTCCCAATTCACGAACGGATTAGCACCATACGCTGGCTACATGCGCCGCGCGTATCTCGTCCGTCCGGCGCAAAGTTATTTCTACAAAAGGCTGCTTTATCTTTACTCCAGACGGTCACAGGTCAGCAGGAGAGCAGCTACAGCAGCGTTAACGACGAAACTAGCAAGCTGAACAACCACACTTGCAAGGACAACACCTCTGTGTGCCAACATGCCGGGGGCACTCGTGGTCCTAAGACTAGTACTGGGTCCCTCGCTACGGAGGAGGCGGGCACGTGAGAGGATATACCGCACGCGTATGAACCTCTTTGGCATGGGTGATGAGGAGGTGTATCGCCTCTTCAGATTCAGCCCAGATGCAATACTTGAACTAACCACAACCCTGCAGGGTGACATCACCAGCAAGACACACCGCTCACAAGCAGTGCAGCCACTGGTGAAGGTCCTGGCAACACTTCATTTCCTTGCAAGTGGATCATTCCAGCGTACAAGTGGAGTGGTGGCTGGGATGTCACAGTCCTCCATAAGCAGATGTGTGCACCAGGTTGTCCCTGCAATCCTCAGACGCATGTCCAACCAGTTCATCAGACCAACCACTGAGGAGCTGCGGCTGAAGGCAATGACAGATTTCTACAACATTGCCAGATTCCCACGCACTGTGGGGGCCATTGATTGCACACATGTGGCCCTTCAGCCCCCCAGTGCCACAGAGCACATATACCGCAATCGGAAGCATTGGCATTCCATCAACGTACAGGTGATAGCCGATGCCCAACGCCTCATATGGCACGTCCGTGCCAAACACCCCGGGTCCAGCCATGACAGCTTCATATACAATCAGAGTCCCATCCCAGCAGAATTCGAGCAGAACATGTATGGGGACAGCTGGCTGGTTGGTGAGTGACATGGGAGTCAGGCATGACTATCCCCCCCCGTGATGCACATCAGAAGTGGCACATGCATGACTAACATCCTCCTGTCTTTTCCCTTACAGGTGACTCTGCATATGCACTGGGACCCCATCTAATGACTCCTTTCCGCAACCCCCAAACCAGAGGAGAGAGAAAATACAATTAATGCACACATCAAAACTCGTGCAGTGGTGGAGCAAACATTCGGGCTCCTGAAGTCCCGTTTCCACTGCCTGGATAAGTCCGGGGGGACCTTATTGTATTCCCCTACCTTTGTGTGTCAGATCATCGCTGCATGTTGCATTCTGCACAACTTTGCTATGAGAAAAGGCCTGCAGATTGACATGCGTGATGACCTGACCCCCGACCCACACAGTCCCCACCTGCCAGAGGAGAACCAGTCTGCTGATGGAAGAGCAGTCAGGAGGGTCCTCGCCGTAGGCATCTTTGGACACTAAACCAAAACATTGATCACACGGACAATGCACGCGTGTACACCACTGATGTCCCTAGATCACACACACCACATGCACATCGCATTGGATTAGCCCAAGTCCAGCATGTAGGACTTGGGAGCAGCAACGCCAGCGTCAAGGCCCCAATGATGTCACTGTCCATTCATACACCTTTCACACGTCATTCATACAGCCGTTGGGGTTAACTTCACCACCACGGCCGAGGGTGACACCCCTTACTGTCAGGAGTGCCACCCCCTCACATTCACACACCATTCACACTGTCCCCTGCACTCCTGACCGTGTGCAGTTCAAAAGAAATAAAAAATCTCATAACCTGAGCAAGAAAATAAAATATAAACTCATAACCTGAGTATAAAAATAACAAAAAACTCATAACCTGAGTAATAAAAAAAATAAAAATATAAACCAAATAAAAAAAAAACCCTCATCTGGGATGACGGGGGCTCCTCCTTGGGGGCACTCTCGGGCTCCTCAGCTGCCTGGAGGGAGTGGGTGGTGGTGGGGGTGTGGGGGCATCTTGAGGAGGCTGATCCCCGGGTGGGCCACTCCGAGCAGCTGTTGGCTGCATGCCCTCCAAGGCCACTGCAATCCGGCTCAGATAGAGGTTAGTCTGGGCCTGCATCCTCAACTGGCGGGTGACTTGATGCCGCTGGTCACGCTGCCGCTGCCTCCCCTCTTCCCGGATGGCAGCAGTGTTGGCATGTACAGCTGCTGTCAGGTGCCGGACATCAGCCTGCACCTCCCCCAGGCTGGTAACAAGGTTCTGAACACCACTGGGCAGCTGCGACATGGAGCCCAGGCTGTCAGCGACCCGGTCCAGGTGGCCAGCAATCTCCCCCATCTGCTGGGTCTGCTTGGCGTGGTCCAACAGCACCTGGTCCTCGACCAGATCACACACCCCCCTGGTCTTCCGGGTGGCCTTCCTGGGGGCAGGAGAAGGTTGTCCCCGTGGGGATGGAGTCACCCTTGAGGGGCTACCGAGGATGGGGGAGGGGATGACAGAGGGCCCTGCTGAAGAGGAGGACTCCTCCAACAATAAGATGAAGTCCTGTTCAGGGACAGGCTCCTCCACAACCACCTCTCCAGAGGTGGTGTGGGCACTCTCCTCCACCTTGGTCTCTTCAGCACCCAGGGGCTCATCATCACGATCCCGTTGGGAGGTTGGGGTGGACTGGCCGCCAAGAGATGATGGCCCAGCTCCTTCATCTGTGGATGACACAAAGAAGACACATGTTGGTGGTCCCACACACTTGGCACATGTACCCCCCCCCCCCACATGCAACACACCAAATAGGGGATAAAAAACACTTACCTGTCCTGGAGCCTTCCTCCATGGAGTCATATCCAGGGACCCCCTCCAACTGCTCCCTGTCCAGGCAGCGTGCGACCACCTCCTCCTCTGCGGTCAGGCTGACAGGACATGGGGGACCACCACCTGTGCCCCTCTCATGCCTCCTGATGGTGGCCACCTTGCCCTTGACCTTGCGCCGCAAGTCATTTATTTTTTTCTGAATGTCAGAAGCAGTCCGGGTGGAGTACCCCAAGACATTCACCCTGGCAGCAATGGTCTCCAGGATGCCCTGCTTTCTCTCCCGGCTGGTCTTCCGGCTTTTTTTCCCATGGAGTAACTCATTAACAGACTCCATTGCTGATATGATGACCGAGACCTCCTGGGAATTAAAATTGAGGTTCCTCCTCTCTTTGGGGGTAGCGGGAGCAGCCATCACTGAGCAAAAGTATCTTCCCTGGGGTGGGGGGAAACGGAACTACTTTTGCGCCGGAATGGCGTTTCCGCCTGCGCTTTTAAGCGCCCAACGGAAGGCATTGCGCTGACGTTTCCCGGGAAGTGGTGCCGACGGAAGTTGTGAGCATGCGCACAAGGGGGCGAGTGGAGCCGCACTCACTGCGCATGCTCCGTGGATGATGCGCTGAACGTAAGCCTCTGCGCTGGGCTCCGCCCATCATTTACATATGATCACACCCACTTCCACTTGCGTCGGGTTACGCCAGCGCATTATCGTTACTCTGGCGCAAGTTTACGCGCAACTGCTATGTGAATAACAGTACTTGCGCTGAAAGGGTCGTCAGAGTAACGTAAATGAGAAGCGTTACTCTGGAGCAAAGATGCTCTCATCTACCTGAATCTGGCCCAAAGTTTTTTTCCTCTATTAAAAAAAAACTCTAATAACAAAGTTTTAAGAACAAAAGTTCTGCAATATTTATACTTATCGAAGACCTTTCTTTACTGATCTCTGTATTATCATAATTGAAACCTATAGGGTTGTTCTATTCTATTATTTTGTCTTGCTGGCATATGCCACAACCTAAATTCAAGTGGGATGACCAGGTTTAAAGTGGAGGTCGCACGAAAAAAAACATTAAAAGCCAGCAGCTACAAATACTGCAGCTGCTGACTTTTAATAAATGGACACTTACCTGTCCAGGGTGCCCGCGATGTCAGCAGCAGAAGACAAGCAATCACTCGTTTCTTGGCTGCCCTGCCGCCATCCTCAGTGAGGGAATTAGGAAGCCTTGAGGCTTCACTGCCCGACTCCCTACTGCACATGCGCGAGTAGCGCGGCGCACTCCCAGTGGTCCTCGCTGTCTCCTGGGACCAGTGTGTTTCCCAGAAGGCAGCGGGGGGGGGGGGGGGTCAGGGGGTTCGTCTCTCCCCAGAAGTGGGTGCAAATACCTGAAAGGTGCCAAATGTGACACCGGAGGGGGGGAGGGTTTCGAAAAGCGGAAGTTCCATTTTTGGGTGGAACTCCGCTTTAAGAGAATTGATTCATGTGAGTTAGAACTCACAGTAAATGTGTCTATCTTTTCTTTCTGGAGATAATGAGTTATTGAAGTGACCATAGCATTGAAAAGTTTTTTGTTGTAACAGTTGCAGTCTTCCCTTCTAGTATCTCATCAACACATACAGTCATACAATGTTTTTTTTAAAGAAAGCTGCTTTATTTATGGTGTCGGCAGACTTTTGTTTCTGTAAGGTATATGTTTGGCTTTAAAAGTTATAAAGATTCAGTGGTTTTGTCACATCTTCACCACTTTTCCACATCTATAGCTAACTTTAAAGTGATCCTGTAGCCAGGCTATGGATTTTCATGTTTTTACACATTTTTAACAAGCAGTTAATGCACTTACTGATCTGTGTAGATGCAGGCCATGAAGAATTTAGTTCTCAACATTCATAGCACAAGCAATGAATCTGTTAAAATAATTCTTTTAGCATCTTGGCTAATCCTGCTCCCCTCTACCAGAAGTGACTTAACAGCTTTCATGCCTTCTAATATCTAATGTTAACACAGAATGGGTTCTCAGGGAGGAGTGAGCAGAATGAGCTGAGCTTGAATGGCCTCAGCTTCCTACTTCCAAGTTGAGGGAATGCGCATGCGCAACCTCCCGCTGGCTCCCGTTGTAATTGTACATAGCAGAATTCCGTCAGCCTGGCCAATAATTATTAATAATTTTTAACCCCTTGATCACCCTAGATGTTAACCCCTTCCTAGCCAGTGTCATTAGTGCAGTAACAGTGCATAGTATTATAACTGATCACTGTATTAATGTTATAAGTCACTGATCTCTGCCATAAGTATAGATACCATCGTTTCTAGACACTACTGTATAACTTTCACGCAGACCAATCAATAAACACTTATTGAGATAATTTTTTTATCAAAAACATGTAGCAGAAAACATTTTGGCCAAAATATTTGAAGAAATTTGACTTTTTAAATTGTTTTTTATTGTATAAGCTTTATAGCAAAGAAAGTAAAAAATATATATTTAAAAAAAAAATGTGGTCTATTGTCATTTATATTTAAAAAAAAAAAAAAAAACTAGTGGGAAATAGACCAAATTTTTTTTTTAAATATATATTTTTGTACTTTCTTTGCTATAAAGCTCATACAATAATAACAATTTAAAAAGTCAAATGTCTTCATATATTTTGGCCAAAATGTATTCTGCTACATGTTTTTGATAAAAAATAATCCCAATAAGTGTTTATTGATTGGTCTGCATGAAAAGTTATACAGTAGTGTCTGTATCCAATTGGCATACGTGTGAAACCAGCCTTAAAGTCCCAGAACAGGAATGCAAAAACACCTGTAAGGAATACCTAATATAAGCTTTTGGCCAGATTATGGTCAATAAAGTATTTACATATTATTTGTATTCATTTTTTTCACACAAATAGAACTTTCTTTTGGTGGTATTTGATCAATACCACCAAAAGAAAGTTCGATTTGTGTGAGACAAATTATATACATCTTGTTGGGGTACAGTGTTGCATGACCTTGAAATTGCCCATTAACCCCCAGGCAGTATTCCTGAGTCTGGCTCGGGGTGGAATTTCAGAACCAAAAGCGGCAACCCCGAGCCAATCTCGGGATTGCCTCGCAGAAGCCACAGGCATGGTTTACTTACCTTGTCTCTGGATCCTGCGATGCCTGTGTGATCGAGCTGTGTCTCCTCGCTTACATTATTAAATAATTTTTATTATATTTATATAATTTGTTATAATTATTAATAATTATTTATTATATTATAATTTATGATTTTGTTTTTCAAACTTTTTCATACCCGAGATGTCTACTAGACTCTTGTTTGGACAGATTTAAGTGAGTTATTCTTAACCACTTAAGACCCGGACATTTAGGCAGCTAAAGGACCCTGCCAGGTTTTGCGATTCGGCACTGCATTAATTGCACAATTGCACAGTCGTGCGACGTGGCTCTCAACCAAAATTGGCATCCTTTTTTTCCCACAAATAGAGCTTTCTTTTGGTGGTATTTGATCACCTCTGCGGTTTTTATTTTTTTGCGCTATAAACAAAAATAGAGCGACAATTTTGAAAAAAATGCAATATTTCTTACTTTTTGCTATAATAAATATCCCCCAAAAATATATATAAAAAAAGTTTTTTTCCTCAGTTTAGGCTGATTTTTGGTAAAAAAAATCGCAAAATTTATAGCATTTACAAAATAAGGGATAGTTTTATTGCATTTTTATTCATTTTTTTTACTACTAATGGCGGCGATCAGCGATTTTTTTCATGACTGCGAAATTATGAAGGACATTTCGGACAATTTTGACACATTTTTGGGACCATTGTCATTTTCACAGCAAAAAATGCATTTAAAATGCATTGTTTATTGTGACAATTACAGTGCAGTTTGGGAGTTAACCACAAGGGGGCCCTGAAGGGGTTTTGTGTGACCTAATGTGTGTTTACAACTGTAGGGGGGTGTATAAAAGGGATCACACGATCGATGACGCCGCCACAGTGAAGAACGGGGAAGCCGTAGCTTCGGACCGGGTCACGGGAGCGAGCCGCGAGTGCTGGGTACTAGCACAGCACTTACCTGTACGTGCATGTGCCCAGCCGTGCCATTCTGCCGACGTAAATGTGCAGGAGGCTGTCCTTAAGTGGTGAAGAATTACAGGCCTACAATGTAAAACGCCAAATCTCCTTGCAAAATAATGGTACCGCTTTCAGCACCTAAAATCTGAAATAATCATATCACCAGGGAGGTTAAAGTAGCGCAGTGCTGAATAGCAAAACATTGACCTTGTCATGAAGGGTGTAAAACCTTCCAGAGCTCAAGTGGTTAATGATAATAATAATAACACTAATAATATGTAAATACTTTATTGACCATAATCTGACCAAAGGCTTACATTTTTCTGCCCTGTTCATGGCACTTTAAGACTGGGTTCACACTTGTGCGTATTGGATGTGGGTTTCCCTTTACTCACTTTGCATGACAGGAGATTGTGACTGGCTCTCAATGGAGGCGGTTTACACATCTCCGGGGTGTCTGCAGAGCGAATTGCACAGGGTCCTGTGTGTCTTTGGCTGCGTTTCAGGTCTGAATTCAGGCAAAAATTTAGGCCTGGTTCATCCTTGAAACTTGGAACAGGGACACACCAGACCCCTGCTGTGAGCCACATCCAAATTAACCACTTCCTTACTGGGCACGTATACCCCCCTTCCTGACCAGGTGAAATTTCAGCTTCTGGCACTGCATCGCTTTAACTGACAATTGCGCGGTCGTGTACGTGGCTCCCAAACAAAATTTACGTCCCTTTTTCCCCACAATAAGAGCTTTCTTTTGGTGGTATTTGATCACCTCTGCGGTTTTTATTTTTTGCGCTGTTAACAAAAATAGAGCGACAATTTTTCTCAGTCTAGGCGATACGTATTCTTCTACATATTTTTTGTAAAAAAAATAAAAATAATCGCAATAAGCATCTGGTTTGCGCAAAAGTTATTGCGCTAACAAAATAGGGGACAGAATTATTATTATTTTTTTTATTTTTTTTTACTACTAATGGTGGCGATCCGCATTTTTTTTCATGACTGCGACATTATGGCGGACGCATCGGACACTTTTGACACATTTTTGGCGCCATTCACATTTATACAGCGATCAGTGCTATAAATATGCACTAATGAGGAAGGGGTTAAAACATGTACCCTGAATTGTGTTCTAACTGTGGGGGGAGGGGGGTGACTGGGGAAGGTTATCGATCTATGTCCCTATGTACAAGGGACACAGATCGTCTCCTCTCTCCCCTGACAGGACATGGATCTGTGTGTTTACACACACAGATCCACGTCTTGTCCCTGTAGCCGCCGATTGCGAGTGACTGGCGGACATCGCGGCCGCCAGGCATGCGCATCGGCATCTCAGCGATGCGGCGGGTATGCACGCAGTGGCCTGGAGGAGTGGAGGCTGTAAAAACACGGCCACCCAGAGAAGTAGAACCACCCTGCGGCCGTACAAAGTCGTACGCCCATCAGATAGTGGTTAAGTGTGAACCCAGCCTAAAAAAATAGTAAAATGTTGACACTGGGAACAGAATTCACAGGTTTGTGATCTAAGGCCTCAAAGTGGCAGCTGATTGATCTTCACCAGAGAATTTTTCCACAGTCTTGTTGATTAGTTAATTTATTTATACACTGAGCTGTAAAAGTATAAAAAGTGTCCTCATATTAAAAAACGAAACAAGACAATAAAATAAGACGGTGACCTCTTTCATTTCATTCCTGCATTGATAGCCTTAATAGCCCTGGGAAAGAAGCTCTCTTCAAATGTATTTGTCCTTGTTTTAATCACCCTAAAACCTCTCCCAGATGGCAATAATTCAAAGAAATGACAACCAGGATGAGTCTGGTCTCTCACGATTTTCCTGATCAATAAGGGTATACATGGGGGCATCTTATACATGAAAAAATATGGTGCCTTTGTAAAGTGCTCTATACTGGAGCAGAGCTGCAGAGGAGAAGGAGAATGAGGACAATGGAGGTAATTTACTTAAGGCAAATCCACTTTGCACTACAAGTGCAAACTACAAGTGCAAAGTGCACTTGAAATTGCATTGAAGTGCAGTCACTGTAGATCTGAGGGGGACATGCAAGGAAAATAAAAAACATGATTTTAGCTTGCACATGTTTGGATAATAAAATCAGTAGAGCTTCCCCTCATTTCAGATCTACCCCCCAGATACACAAGTAAAAGAATGGTGGGTAGTTTGTGTCATGTTCTACTTGGTTCCCAGTGATGTGCCCCAGTGGAGCTGCAGAGAAAAAAAATGAAATGGAGAACTAAGTAAAAAACTTTCCTTACTTGATTGATATGCATTTTCCACTGGTGGGTAAATCACAGGTACATTGATTCGCTGGGAACAGGGATTGTCTCAGGAAAACTGGAAAGAATGGCAGCATTAGTCCCTTAGTCTACAGTCACATTAAATTAATATGTTTTATTATTCTCAAATATTTTAGACACTGATACTAGAAAACAAAATATAACAGCAACTTTTTACACAGACTATTTTTTTTATCTGACTAAAGGAAAATACTGGAAAACAAAAGACGTTATTACCTTGGCACCAGCATTTAACTATCAGACACTATTGATTGATCTAGGTTAAATCAATTTGCACAAGCCTCAGTGGTAGTCTGTCAAATCCTTGTATATACCAGATGCAGGAACTTTTAAGCAGATCTATTGTTCTCCCAGTAAACTTTAATTTTTGATTTGAAGCCAGAAAAACAACCTAGCAACAAAATCTATTTGTAAAAATCCATTCTTTAGCAACTGATATATTAAACAAAGAAGACTTGCAGATAACTACGTACATAACATTATTATAGCTATATATACATGTATCATTTTTAATAGTGTTTGTTGTGAGTTTGCACTTATTTCTAGATTGTACTTAATTTTTTTAGCGTTTTTATTCTGATTTTCGAAAATGATTTTTGCAAAACTAGCTTAAAGCCTAACTGAATTTTCTGTTTAAATCAAATAAATACATTCCAAAAGAAAAGGTCTGCAAAAACTTAAAGCGGTTCTTCAACCTTGAAACAAAACATTGAAAGTCAACAGCTACAAATACTGTAGCTAAAGGGGGTGGAATAGTAATACTTAACAAATTCGATTACCTCAAAGAACTTGATCTCTTAGTGGGTGACAGAGATACCTATTCTCCGCTCCTAGATGACCCTCGTTCATCATATAGGAGGGTGTTGACCAATCTAGTGGAACGTGGGTACACTTCAGGTGTGCTAAATAAAAAAGAGACAGCTTTTCTTGTCCCAGGATCTTCAAGGATTCCAGTGATATACTACCTGCCCAAGAGCCATAAAGATCCAGTCCACCCTCCCGGTAGACTGATAATCAGTGGAATAGACTCGATCTCTTCCAGGGCAGGTAAGTATATCGATGGCTACCTCCAACCCTTGGTTAGGGCCTTACTGGCCTTTTTCAGAGACAGCAAACATGTCATTAATTTGATGAATAATGTTGTACATGAGGATGGTTTATGGCTAGTTACTGCGGACGTCACATCCCTGCATACCATTATACCCCATCAATGGGGAAACTCTTTTGTTCAATACTTTTTAGAGTGAGATTCCAATCTGTCCGTTGTTCAGCAGAGATTTCTCATGGACCTCCTTCAGTTTGCTACCACGCACAATTTTTTCTGGTTTAGTGGTAATTTCTTCCTACAGAAGAGGGGGGTCGCTATGGGGGCAAAGTTTGCCCCCAGTTTGGCTAACCTCTTCATGGGGAAATGGGAGGAGGACATCGTCTATGCCAACCACAGACCCAAATTGATTATGTGGGTTAGGTTCATTGACGACATCCTCCTCCTGTGGAGAGGATACAGAGAATCCTTGGATGCCTTTATGAGACTCTTAAATATTAATGATAGGGGGATCGAATTCAAGTATGAGGCTGACCAAAATAGGGTCAATTTTTTAGACTTGGAGATGCGTGTGGAGGAGGGTCAGTTTGTGACCTCCACCTTTTTCAAGTCCACAGATAGAAACTCTTTCATTCCCCGTGACAGCTGCCACCATCAGGCTTGGCTTGACTCAGTCCCTAAGAGTCAATACTTGCGCCTGAGGAGAAATTGTAGTAAGGTGAAGGACTACAATGAGCAGGCGAACCATAGGAGAGGGGGGTCTAAAAGAAGAGCCATGTCGAAATTTGAGATGAGCTGGATCTATCGGGTCAAATGTCTCAAACCCCAGGGCCTGAACGTTGACATAGAGGTTAATGCCTTTTTAGACAACTCATAGAGTGCTTATCTCCCTCTCTATACAAATATGGAGATGATGACCTAATTAATGTGTGATATGGTCCTGTCATCTTTGTTATTGATATTGGGAGTTTTTTGGGTTTGGTTTGATACTAAAGTGTTCTACTGTTACTCTATTCCTTTACTCTCAGGAAGGACATGTAGCTATGTCTGTCACCCTTACAGAATAGACCTTTTGGAATAGGCTGTTATCTGTTTTGTGGTGTAGATACTAAGACTGACCTTTGAGTGGATGGAATATATATAGTACCATGGCTGTATTTTCTCCCTTTATCCACTAGATGGCTCTATAGGGATGGAATTATTTAACTTGCTATACCTTTGTTATTTAATAATTTTTTATTTAATATTTCTTAATTTTGTGGTTTTATAAATACTATCAATGTTGATACTAATGTTGACAGATATTGGAGTGAACAATTTATATGGCCTAGGCCTTTCCCACTACCGCTTTAAGGTCAAATAGACTAACCGCGGTTTTCTGTTTATATATAATTTGTTAATTAATTGGGTATATTATGATGGACAGTATTATTGTGGTTAGGCTGTTTTTTGTAATTTTGTAAATCTGCAAGCACTTGAATGTTGGAGATTGGGTGGGGACGCATTTGGTGAAGTAGAGTTTGGTCTTGTAGGCACAGGATATTCATATCTGTGTTGCGGTGACCATCTCTGATACGTTACTTCCGGTGTCCCATGCTTACGTTCTCGGATATTCTCGGCTTCCTCGTTTGTGTTTAAATGTAGCTGACTGTCATTGGTTGCTGCAACATGAGAGTGAGGCTTGGTTGCCCTGCGTGGATATTTATAAGGTGAACGTTCAGTGCGTCGCCCGTGCCCTTTGATAACGTCATGTATGATGAATCATGTCAGGGCTGAGCCACGCACTGACGTCACCGCGTTAACGTGACCCCGGAACCATGGGTGTACGTGTTTTTGTTTGTTGTTTTTTATGTATCTCTGCTGGCAATTTTTAATCGCTTAGTGTATATGTTACACTTTTAAAATAAACCCAGTTTTATGGTACTTCACCATCTCGAGCCTCCATTTGTCCCCCTCTGTGATTCCTTGCGGGATTTAGAGTGGATCGCTCGGAGGAGTCTGCTATGCATATTGATGGGGCGAGGACCTGCTGGGAGCCGAGGAGTCGTGTTCTTGTTTGGTCTCTCATCATAGGATCGTGAGGATTTATGTGCCTGTTTGACCCCATCTAACAGGGGGTCCAACGTATCCGGTAAGAGTACCCATTTACTCCTCTTCTGGTGTGATTTCGAAACCTCCTTCCTTTTAAACCATCTTCTCTGAACCGGTGGTGGACTGCATCTTTCCATTTCTTCCATAATTTTGGATTTGATTGCAATTGGACTACTGTCTTTTTTCTGTTTTTTTTTTTTTTTTAATTCACCCCCATACTGGTGTTTCCTCTGGATATATGTTATTTGGACTGATGCTATTAGTCTGATTACGCCTTTAACACATTTTTTTACTTTTGTTTGTTCAATATATATAAATATATGTGTGAATATTTACATATTAATTTATTTAATTTTTATATTTCAATATAAATTATTATTTCACATATTTTTTTCACTTTACACACATATTAATCAGGTTGTGTTTAGTTTTCTAGCGCAACCCTTTTTCTCCTTTGTTCTCCATATTGTTTCGTGTATAACACATGTTTTCAGGTGTTGCTGCTTGAACTTATTAATTTAAATTTATTTTCACTTTTACATATATCAGTAATACCCTTCACTATTTCCTTAGCGCAATATAATTCCCCTTGGTAGACTACAAATACTGTAGCTGCTCACTTTTAATAAAAGGACACTTACCTGTCCGGAGATTCAGTGCTGTCCTCACCTGAGCCAGCTCTTTGGCTGTCTTTGAGTCCAGGCACTTTGAGATGCCAGCTGTGACTGCTTGTGGGTTCACAGCCCACTTCCAATGATGCTTATTGTGAATAGGGATGAGCCCAATGTTCGTGATGAACGTAAGTTTGACCCGAACATCGGGTGTTTGCCTGTTTGCCGAATAGCGAAGAATTTGGGGTGTTCACGGCAAATTTGAAAAACCACAGAACACCCATTAAAAATCTATGGGAGAATGTGTCATGCCCCAGGGGACATGTATCAATGCAATTTTTTTTTTTTAAAACAGACTTTTTTTGGAAGCAATGATTTTAATAATGCTTAAAGCGAAACAAAAAAAGTGAAATATTCCTTTAAGTTTCATACCTGGGGGCGTCTATAGTATGCCTGTAAAGTGGCGCATTTTTCCCGTGTTTAGAACAATACCTGCACATAATAACATTTCTAAAGAAAAAAAAGTCATTTAAAACTACTTGCGGCTATAATTCATTGTTGGGTCATGGCAATACAGATAAAAGTCATTGAAAAAAACAGCATGGGTTCCCCCCTGTCCAGTACCAGGTCCTTTGGGTCTGGTATAAATATTAAGTAGAACCGCAAACCAAAATGAAAAAAAATGGCGTGCCATATCCCATACCAGGACCTTCAGGTTCTGCAGTTTTTAAAACGTTTTTTTTGCATTGATACACATCTTCAGGGGCAGGATCCAAGTCCCCAAACACTTTTTATGACAATACCATGCATATAAGCCTTTAAAATTAGCACTTTTGATTCCCCCCATAGTCTTTTAAAGGATGTTCCACGGCTTTTGAATTTGCCGCGAACACCCCAAATTGTTTGCTATTCGGCAAACAGGCGAGCAATCGATGTTCAAGTCAAACTTATGTTCAACTCGAACATCGGGCTCATCCCTAATGGCCAGTTTTACACTTTATTTTCTGTGGAAAGCAACCATAACCTATACTTTAAGGCCGCGTACACACGATCGGTCCAAACCGATGAAAACGGATTGTTCAGTTTCATCTGTCCAAACCGACCGTGTGTATGGCCCATCAGTCTTTTGTCTTTCAGTTCAAAGTTTTAAAACTTGCTTTAAAATCGGACTGATGGACGCCTGACCATCGGTCCTAACCGATGGTTAGTACGCAAAAGCATCGGTTCAAAACCCACGCATGCTTAGAATCAAGTCAACGCATGCTTGGAAGCAGTGAACGTTTTTTTCAGCACGTCGTTGTGTTTTACGTCACTGCGTTCTGACACGATCGGTTTTTTAACTGATGGTGTGTACGCACATCAGACCATCAGACCATCAGTCTGTGAACCAATGAAAATGAACTTCAGTCCGTTTTCATCGGTTTGGTCTGATCGTGTGTATGCGGCCTTATAGGTTTGACATGCAGAAACTGATTCAGACCTATTGAAATGCAACCAGAAAAGGGTGGGGCTGCTTTCTTAAGAAAACAAACTGTAAGGCCTCGTACACACGAGCAGACAGATTTGTTCAAATCTGTCCGTCCGACAGATTTGATCAAATCTGTCTGCTGGGATTTTGGTTTGCTCGCGTGTACACACGAGCAAACCAAAATCCCCGCCAGCAGACGGCGCGCTGACGTGTCGGTGACGTGGCGGTGACATTGACGCCGCCACGTCACCGCACCAGGAAGTAAAACACTTCCGCGCATGCGCCGAATCCATTCGGCGGCGGTGCGGGACGACATGTCTGCTGGTAAGTGTACTAACCAGCAGACATGTCGGGCGGACGGATTCCCACACGATAGATTTCAAAGCATGCTTTGAAATCTGTCGGGTGGCCAAATCCGTCGGCTCGGCCGTACACACGATCGAATCTGTCTGCTGAAACGGTCCAGCGGACCGTTTCCAGCGGACAGATTTGATCGTGTGTACGAGGCCTCAGACTTTTCATTTATTCTATGTTACTCTGACAGCATTGCAAAGACATTGCTATGAAGAGTCCATGTTTGTGCAGCTTTCATATGGTTTGCGCAAAACTTTTTTTTTTTTTTTTCAAACAATTTTTATTGAGATGTTTTAAGACAACAAAACAGAAATGCATACAGTGTGTACAGAAGATGGTACAAAAGAGGAATTACAGTTGGGAACAGGCGACCAGGTACGTTATGCAGAACAAAGGAACATCAATATCACAGTAATCAGCATTACGTTAAAGACTTAATCCATAAAACATAACATCTGTGGCCCATTACGGGGAGTAGTAGGTGTATGATGGCATGCACTAAGGGTAGGGCCCTATATCCAATACCACCAGGAGAGGTGGAGACACAGAGACCTCCTGGAGTCCCTATGAATTGACCTCCTTCCCCCCCACCCCTATCGGGATCTATCTGTGGGCGGGGGAGGAGGCCCATGAAGATTGACGACAAGGGGTTATACGCAGGGCTCCCGTATCAGGACTAACGAAACCTCTAGGGAGTGCGGGAGGTCCAACCCGTACGAGATGGAGGGACACTGAGACCTGTAACAGTACCTGAGGTCATGGTATATCAAAAAGAGGATCGCTCAACATTAACCATCGTGTGGTGGTGCATTGGCAGGGGGAACATCCTTCCCCAAAGAGTCCCTGTAGTGGATCCAGCAAGCCCATGTTTGCTAAAATTTGTCGTGTGTGTCATGTGCCTGGTGTATAAGTTGTTCCATTTCTTCGATCTTGCACACTCTAGTGTGCCAGTCTTCGAGTGTTGGGGGTGAAATGGTTTTCCAACGTAATGGAACGCATTGAGTAGCCGCATTTATGAGGTGCATGGCGAGAGATTTGTGGTATTGGGATCTCGACAGGGGGGTGTGGTGCAATAAGTATTGGGCCGGGGTGAATTCCACCGCTAGCAAAACTTATAGCATCTAAAAAAATGGGGATCGATTTATGGCATTTTTATTATTATTATTTTTTACTAGTAATGGCAATTTTTAGCAGGACTGCGACAGATCGGACATGTTTGTCACTTTTTGTGGTGATCAAGTACCACCAAAAGAAAACTCTATTTGTGGCAAAAAAATTACATTTTATTTGGGTACAGCGTCGCCCGACCATGTAATTGTCAGTTAAAGTGACGCAGTGCCATCTCGTAAAAAATGGCCTGGTCATTAAGGGGAGAAATCCTTTTCGGTCCTTAAGTGGTTAATTGTATGTTGTACTGCAATTTTATACAGTCATTTAAAGTGTATCTCCACTTTTGCTGAGAAGAAAATAAAACCAGTAATTTCCAGGTATCTATATACTTAGCAACAGGACTTTGTTTTACAGATAACTCAACCACAACCCTCCAAAAACCCCTCCCACTCTCCACACACACCCTCCAAACCGCTTAAAAATTGTGGGGTTTTTCAAATTTCACTAATAGTGGGAGGGTCTTAAAGGGCAGGATGCGTGGAGATCATGCAGTGGGGGTGTCAGCATCTGCACTGCACCCTGGTCACCTGCATCTCCCTTGCCCCCATCCTGTACTCAGTGGGAGCCATTGGAAGACAAACTGTCAGTTGTAAAGAAGCCAAACTTCTGTGTTTACAAGTAATAGTGGTAATCAGGAAGCAGATTAGATGAGCCAGAGGTAGTGGAACTGAGTTCCACCTAGTTCCAGCTAAAAAAAAAGCCCTGCTTAGCAAGGATTTTAGCTAGGTTTATTACAGAGTTTTATCTCCTGTTATTTTAGAAGTGATATGTGGAAGTCTAGTTATAAATGTTTTCACACAAGATTCTAACATCTTTCATCAATAATTCACAGAATTCCTAATTTGATTGAATTGGAAAATGTTTAGAAATCCTCTGGACTCGTTTCTGGCCACAATTAGAGCTGCTCTATGAAGTAACTTAATTCTGGTCCACAGAAGAAATAATGAAAATAATAGTGCGCTGTCTCAGTAGCAGTATAGTGATATGATATGAGCTCTCTTCCTTGTCTTTAAACACATGGCCATGAGGGAGTCAGGTGGTTGAATATACCATGTTATCTAATGACTGATAAGGAACAAGTTGTGGTCCTCCAGAGGGAAACATTCCGAAGCACCTAGGATCTCCTTTGCAAGATCTCGTGGTCTGGTGTGCAGACTGTTTGCCCTAAAGAGCACAGTGGTGACTAGGGATGAGCTCCGCGTTCGATACGAACATATGTTCGACTCGAACATTGTCGGTTCCTACGTTCGACGAAATTCGAACAAAACGGGTCGTTCGCGCCAAATTCCAGTGACCCGCAATGGCCCATAATTCATTGCGGCATTGCGCGCGGATGATTGCCCAAACATGCACTATGACCCTGCATGCTTTGCCAATCACAGCGCGCAAAAAACGGAGAGCCATAATTGGGTGGCTTTGGCCAATTATGGCTCAGGGCTTTAGCACATGTCCCACACTATATAAGGCGTCTGGTGGGCGGCCTCGTGTAGTGTGTTGCGGTTGTTAATGAGAGCAGTCAGAGAGACAGAGAGATAGTCTTTTTATATAGCTAGATAGAGCAGGCAGGCTCTTAGCTAGATCTGCTATTCCTAATTTACTGGAAGGCAGGTGATTGTGCTATTTAAAGACGTTATCACAGGTATAGACACCCAGCAAGTACAATATTTAAAGGATTTTTTCATTTTTTTATTTTGTATTTAAGCATCATTAAAATCACTGCTCCTGGAGCAGTGATTTTAATAATGTTTAAATAAAAAAATAAAAAAATAAAAAATTCCTTTAAATATTGTACCTGCTGGGTGTCTATAGTTTTCCTGTGAAAACGTCTTTGAGAACCCGGGTCTTGCCCCAGGGAACATGTATCAATGAAAAAAAGTTTTAAAAACGATTTTTTTTTCCGGAGTCCTGCTCCTGAAATAACGACTGTTTTTTAAACTTTTTTCCATTTATACATGTTCCCTGGGGCAAGACCTGGGTTCTCAAAGACGTTTTCCAACAATAACTTGAATATTGGTCTTTAAAATGATCGTTTTTGAATTCGAACGTTCGAGTCCCATAGACTTCAATGGGGTTCTAAATGTTTGCGCGAATGGTCGGTGTGTTCGACGGTTCTGGTGCGAACCGAACGCGGGGGTGTTCGGCTCATCCCTAGTGGTGACACAGAAGCACTTTATTTTATGAATTTCCAGCAGAGAGCACTGTTCTTTGCACTTGGATGGACTTTATTTGAACTTTTATTTTTTTATATGATTTTTTGTATAATTTATTTTATTTATTTGTGGAGTTTTTTGCACTGTGCACATTATATGAAAAGTTGAATATGTAATTTTTGCACATTGCGTGCGCCATATAGTGTGTAAGTTTACATAGTAGTAGATATTTGATATTGACTGATGTTTATGGGTATGGTGTGCTTTTTAGGAGAGAGAAGAAAAAGCGCCTCTAATTGCAGAGAGTTTACAAGTTTATTAGGTGCAATAAAATACAAGGGGAAAATAACATGGAGTGAATTATGATAAACTCATCAAGAAGGGAAATCTGGGATGTCAGCGATGGATGTCCACGATGTGGACTGCCAGGATCTGCTTCTGTGTGGAGGAGGCTAGGCGGAAGTCCTCAGGTAGAAATCCGAACAAGGGGGATTAATCTGGACTGCGGCATGGACCAAAGCCTAAGCCTGACAAAGGAGTAAGCATACCTAGTACTGGCATCGCATAGACTCGGAAATGCGACCCCTCCAGTGACGTCATCTGCGTGCGCTCAGTCCAGCTTCATCCCCTCTGTTCTGCTTTTCACCTGAGGACTTCCGTCTAGCTTCCTTCATGCAGCAGCGGACCATGGCAGTCCACATCGGGTCTGGTTACCTGTTGGCACCTACTATCATTGTTGTGTTTATGATGTGATTTTTATATTCAAAATTCTTATTTGAGACAGCGCACTAGTATTTTCATTATTACATTGGAAAATGTATCAATCCTGGGTGGGATGGTCTATTTAACATATTACACAATTAACTCTAATGTTTAAATGAGTGGAAAACTACTAGGAAAAGCACTGAGCCACTCACGTAAGCAGAAGCAGAATGCAACATTTCTGGGGGAGTTCCGCACACACAGGGGTGGATTTACTATAACTGGGGAGTGCACAATCGGGTGCAGTTCTGCATAGAAACCAATCAGCTTTTAAGTTGTATTTGTTAAATCTTGACTGAAGGTGAAGTTAGAAACTGATTGGTTACAATGCACAGCTGCACCAGATTTTGAACTCTCCAGTTTTAGTAAATCATTCTCACAGTGTAGTATTAGTACTATCACTATTGGCATGATTTGCAAGGATTCAACACTATTTCTTTTTTTGCCAATTAAAAAAATATTGCTGGCTAGCTAATTGTATCTCTAGATACGCCGACGTAAAGGCTATCTGAATCTGGCCCTTGGTGTTTACATCTACTCCAAGCTCCATAATCACATTTTAACGATGAATCTATTTATTGAGCAAGAACTTTGTTTTTTAGGGATAAGCAAAATTACTACAATGCATGGGAGTCAATGTAGAAGGTGAAATTATGATGGTTTAAAGGGGTTGTAAAGGTTCGTCTTTTATTTTCTAAAGGTTTTTGTAAAGGTAATTTTCTTTTTCCCTAAATAGCTTCCTTTATCTTAGTGCAGTCCTCCTTCACTTACCTATTCCTTCGATTTTCCTTTTAAATGTCCTTATTTCTTCTGAGAAATACTCACTTCCTGTTCTTGTGTCTGTAACTACACACAGTAATGCAAGGCTTTCTCCCTGGTGTGAAGAAAGCCTCTTGAGGGGGGAGGGGGCGAGCAGGAGTGTCAGGATGCCCACTAACACACAGGTCCTTTCTCTATCTGCAAAGTATACAGTGTCCTGACTTGCCTGCTCACCCCCTCCCCCCTCAAGAGGCTTTCTTCACACCAGGGAGAAAGCCTTGCATTACTGTGTGTAGTTACAGACACAAGAACAGGAAGTGAGAATTTCTCAGAAGAAATAAGGACATTTGAAAGCAAAATAGAAGGATGAGGTAAGTGAAGGAGGGCTGCACTAAGGTAAAGGAAGCTATTAAGGAAAAAAAATTACCTTTACAACCCCTTTAAGCATATATAATAAGGGATTTCAATGGCTCTTGGACGTCTTGTTTATTCTGGGTGAAGTTTGTTGTTAGTAAAAGTGTTTTAGAACTAGGCGTAAAAAATTATGTTTTTTAACATAAGAATATATATAGCATCAAAAATATGGAAACAGGTATATAAAGTATATTACAAGCGGTCCCCTAGTTACAAACATCTTACTTACAAACGACTCCTACTTACAGAGGGAGACAACAGGAAGTGAGAAGAAATCTACCCCTAGGAAGGGAAATTCACTCCTGTAAGAGTGATTATGGGAAAAAGGTACCTGCACTGATGCTTTATCATATAAAATTTTCAAAATCCAATTGTCATTGGGCCAGGAAGTGAGATTAAATTTTCTGAACAGGGGCACAGACAGCAAAACAAACTTTACAGGGGTGTTAACCATTCCATATGCTTTCCAAAAAGCTTAAACATATTTTTTTTGGCTGCAGCTACACTTAAAAAATGTACCTGTTCTGACTTACAAACAGATTCAACTTACCTACAGACCCTGTCTTGTTTGTAACCCGGGACCGCCTGTATCTCTTTTAATTCTTCATGGTTAAAATGAACCCAAATTACCACAAAATAAGTATTAATATTTTTATAACATTGGACTCAATTCACAAAGTAATATTGCATGTGATATTTGGATCATGTGTATAAAGTGTAGCGCCAATAGGGAGCCCTTTTCAGAAAAGACTCTCCTATATAGGCTCAGTGATCGAAATCAACAAAACCTTAGTGTAAATATACAAATGAAATGACCTATGTCTTGGAAGGAAGGGAGTTACTCAAAACATTCTCTTCTTACTGATCTTTCTTTTGAAAAAAATGTATATAACTAAAAATTGTGTAAGTGTATACGAGATGGGTATATAAACCTGTCTAGAGAAACCAATAAAGGTGAAAAATCACTCACAATATATGACAGAATAAATCTGCATAGGTGTTCAAACTCGTTAGAAGAAACAATATAAACAGTCTATGATATTGCAACCAATGACCGTAAAATAATAAATCATAAAGTGAAAAACATATATAGCATAGTGTCCACAGTGATTATATAGAGGCAATCAATCAGATGAATATCAGTCCATACACCCAAGAAGGTGTAGCGAATGTATTCTCCTTCTGAAATGCTTGAATGGGGCAGATAATCCAAGGAATAAAAATAGGTACCCTTACCGGATCAGGTGGACCCTCAGCTCACCATACGGTGGGGGGTCTTTAAGGCTTGTAAAGGCCGATTGCCTAATCAGGTTGGTGTCCAGATGGTAGTTCCAAGCAGGAATGACCAGATTGCCTAATCAGGCTGGTGTCCAGATGGTGGTTCCAGGCAGGAATGATATCCGGAAGTTCAAGGGTAGATTTTGAAGTTGTAGTAGCTCCGTGGTGGTGTACATTCACTCCCAAGCATTAGGAAGGAAAAAAAGAGAGAGACGGCTCCTCATAGTGTAAAACCACCAATTTAATGGGATAAAAAATAAATGGAATAAAATCAACATAAAAGTTCCACTACATCACACATGTGATAGGAATCACTTCAAAAATTAAGAATGCAAAACCACACGTGAAATTCAGAAAAAGCTTGTATATGAAAACAGCAACTCTCCCCCTTGATGGGTGAGCAGGGGTAATTCCGAAGGAAAAAATGCAGAAAAGACTATAGCAAGTCAGTGACCCGACCGGTTTAGTCTCATATAGACTTCAACTGGGGTATCTACCTGTAACATGCTTCTTACCTGCATTTATACACCCGTGGTGTCCACATCCATGAGACCCTGATCAGTTCCAATGTTTCCAGCTGGCGTGCGTGTCAATCATACCACGTGAATCGCGTTTGCGTTTCAAATCCCGGAAGTACATGGGCGGAGGACAATAATGTGTAGCCCAATCCTTACCGGACGTGAACGGGGATGGATAACGTGCGACCCAATCACTGCTGTAAGCAGTGTTGTCACTTCTCCTCCTCCTCTTCCGTGATTGGGGAGAGGCTGGAGCGCTTTGTATTCCTGTGGGGTGAACTCCGCCTCTGTATGCGCAGCCAGCGTGACGTCCTGACGTCATTGTCCTGCGCTCCAGTGCGTTCCAATTTCCAATGCGTTCCATTGCCATAGCGCGGACACCACGTGGCACGGAAATATGCTGGCGTCATGTGTTCCACCCGCAAGGGACGTGCGCTCCACAGGATCTACAGATCATCCTAGGTTCACACGAATTGAAAGGGGGCGAGGAACTGGTTAAAGCTGAGAACAGCTAAACAAAGTTATAGCTGTTATAGACACCTCAGTTCATCGCAAATAAACGCCTATACCAGTCTCATGGAGGGGGGTACCAAGGATAAAAATAGAATAAAAAAACCATCTAAACCTTTCCACAATGATATTGTGGAAGAAGAGCATAAACTAAAACGACAACTATATTAAAGATTAGCGTTGGTATATTGTACATATATTAACTATATGTAACTCATTTGATTCAAATATCGCATTTGATACTGAAAATGTTTTTTAATTTCATTATTATCAGTTATATACAGTGTAATATCAGTTTATGCTGTAATTACTAAAAACAATTAAAAATGCACAAGAAATGCCGCATAAAGTGATCTAAACGTCAATTCACAAAATAAAATAAAATAAAAAAAGTCATGGTCTAGTCACTCCCTATTTAATGAATGTATAACATTAATAGTTGGTTGTTAAGGAGCCTGTACTTGCTGCCATCCTAAAAACCATTAGAATAGGAAGTATGGTATTAGCAGGATCACCTGGTAAAAACAAACGTTAAAAAGCTTAATAGAAAACTAATGTAGTCACCACATCTGATGACAAATATCCTTCATTATATTACAATTTTCTTTTCAGGTTTAGATATATTTTAAATTGCAAAAAGGACTTCCTCGGGAAAATAAATGCTGTATCAGTTTTTAAACAAATATGAAGTATGCAAACATTAATGAATATATTGGGGCTATAGAATAACATCTTGACCTACTAGTAGGAATGAGCCGAACACCCCTGGGAACTTTAGAACCCTGTTAACGTCTATGGAACTCGAACGTTTGAAATCTAAAGTACTAATTTTAAAGGCTAATATGCAAGTTATTGTCCTAAAAAGTGTCTGGGGACCCGGGTCCTGCCCCAGGGGACATGTATCAATGCAAAAAAAGTTTTTTTAAAAAAGGCCGATTTTTCAGGAGCAGTGATTTTAATAATGTTTAAAGTGAAACAATAAAATTGAAATATTCCTTTAAATTTTGTACCTAGGGGGGTGTATAGTATGCCTGTAAAGTAGCGCTTGTTTCCTGTGCTTAGAACTGTCCCTGCACAAATTGTAATTTCTGAAGGAAAAAAGTCATTTAAAATCACTCACCTTAGGGTCTGGTATGGATATTAAGGGGAACCCTGCGTCAAATTAAAATAAAATAATGTGGGGTTCCCCCCAAATATCCATTCCAGACCCTTCAGGTCTGGTATAGATTTTAAGGGGAACTCCACCCCAAATTAAAAAAAAAAAATGCCGCGGACCCACACACATTTTATTTTATGAATGACTTTTCTCTGTATTGCTGGGAGCCGACAATTCATTATAGCCGCGAGTGATTTTAAATTACTTTTTTTCCTTCAGAAATGACACTTTGTGCAGGGACAGTTCTAAGCATGGGAAACAAGCGCTACTTTACAGGCATACTATACACTCCCCCCTAGGTACGAAATTTAAAGGAATATTTCACTTTTATTGTTTCACTTAAAGGAATTATTAAAATCACTGCTGCCAAAAAAACTGCAGTTTTTAAAACTTTTTTTGCATTGATACATGTCCTCTGGGGCAGGATCCAGGTCCCCAAACACTTTTTATTACAATAACTTGCATATTAGCCTTTAAAATTAGCACTTTAGATTTCAAACGTCCGAGTCCCATAGACTTTAACAGGGTTCTAAAGTACACACAAACTTGCCGCGAACACCCCAAATAGTTTGCATGTAGGTAGTAGGGACTTAATACGCTCTAGGACCATGCTGGCCTTCACCCAATATGTTGGTTCTCCGGTTACCCTCCTGCCCACAGTTTAGTTCCCTTTAGGGGTGGGCGGTTGATGGGTCAGTTTACGTTGGTCCATTAATCGACTTTCTATATGACAGAGTCCCCTGCCCCCTGCTCCACTCACTGTGTACTTCTGCTCCCTTGAATGGGGTTTATTGACCAGCTCAGTTCTTCTCTCTCTCGGAGAGTCCCCAGTATACATATATGATGGTCATTTTACATTATGCAATATAATAGTAGATGCTTTGTTGATTGTTACAGTATACACTTCTGTACATGCATTCTGGAACTTTCAGTTTTGTACAGTATACTGTTCCTGTATCTGTTGATAAATTCAATAAAATCTTTTGAAAAAAAAAAAAAAAACATATGCCAAAAGAAATAGCTCTTCAATGCAATGTAACAGCTGAATGAATAAATCATTTGCCATCAGAAGCAGTGAGCAGGTGCACATTTTACTGAATTACCTTGTGCTATTTTGTTTATATTTCCTTTCTTTGTTATCACCAACATTTACTTTTATCCACATCATAATCTTTTCTGTTGAAGAGGCTGTTGATGTTTGTTGTGTATGTAAGGACAAAGGCATAGAAAGCAAACCTGGGCCTTTTGTAAGCCCCCTATCCTAACTAACTAAAACCTCATTTTGAACAAACAGCATAAAAATGAAGGTTATTATTTCATATAATTACATACATATTTGATAAAACATAAATATTTAATCTATTTTAATGAATATATTATTAAATTATACAATTAAAATGAATACTCAGTAGTACTGTGACACTGGGTAAGCCTCACAGAACTGCTATCTTTTTTAAAGCTAAGTTTTATTTTCATAACTAAGAACTCTAGTCAAAATATTAAAAAGGGAATTACCCATTAAAATATAAATTAATAGTCAACTACAATACCCAAAAATGGAGATGGGTGAAGCAAGCAGAGTTTGTCAATAGATGAAATAGGGTTCATGGATCATTTAACTTCTTGATCAAGGCCTTGCTTATTTGAGATTATGATATAGATATATCTGTACCTTTTAAAGTCCCAAAAAAGTAATACGTGTAGTAAATTTCTCTTGACATTAGCAGGGTTGTTGTTACAAGTCCACTATGAGGAAGCCACCACAGGGAGGACTTATGGGAATCAGGAAACCACTTTTAAAGTAAAGGGGTCCAATTAGCCAGTCACAAAAAAAGTTTACCAATAAGGAGAAACACAGATTTTAAAAAAAAAGTCTATCTATCTATCTATCTATCTATCTATCTATCTATCTATCTATCTATCTATCTATCGATATATCTCTATCTATCTATCTATCTATCTATCTATCTATCTATCTATCTATCTATCTATCTATCTATCTATCTATCTATCTATCTATCTATCTATCTATCCATCCATCTATCTATCTATCTATCATAACTATCTACATATATCTATTTTTAAATATATCTATATATATCTATCTATATATATATATATATATATATATATATATATATATATATCTATATATATCTATATATATCTATATCTATATCTATATATATATATATATATATATATATATATATATATATATATATATACCTGGCTACATCTATCTATCTATCTATCTATCTATCTATCTATCTATCTATCTATCTATCTATCTATCTATCTATCTAGATAGATAGATATACACACACACATAGTCCTATGTAATCCAACGTCAATAATGTCAACCACTCACGTTGCAAATGACCGTTCCCCAGCCAAATGTAGAACGTCAACAAACCAAGTATGTTGGCTCACATTTTGTTTACAATTTGAACTAACACCAGTAGGGGGTTGGAAAGGTATATTTAAAATGTTAAACATACACAATTTCATTGAAAAATATATATTATAAGAAAAGTTTTTTTCAGATGAATTTGCAGCACTGAGATTGTGGTATCAGTTTTCTCAAAAATATTTATTTTGTTTAGCAAGAGTTAAGGAATGTGGTACACTGAACATCAGTAAATTTTGTTGAACCTGCTTCAACCTGAGCTCAGGTGCATTTGGCTTATCTCTAGTCTTTACCCACCTAGCCCTACATCAGAGCTTGGGACTTGATTCTTCCCATTAGCTCTGCATGGGCGTTAGGGAAATATTACTGAAGATGCACCAGATAAACTTCTGTGTAACTAAATATTAGGGCTGTTACTGATCAAAATTTTTGTGTTCGATTAATCGTTTTTTTTTAAATCGATTAATCGACTAATTTCGATTAATTATAACGAACAGATCCAACTACTTTAGCTGATCTCCTTGCAGGATGATTCCCTGTGCAGCTCCCAACAACTGGAAAAATGTATAGCAGGATACAAAAAACACACAAAGGGAGCGCTCGATGGGAATAGCATTAAAACTTTTATAGTCTTCAAGTAGGTAACCAAATAAATATTGCACTGGAGAAAAAATCGATGCAGCTACATAAAAATGGTGTAATACCAAACGGTATCAAAAGCAGTCATAAAAACATGTAGCAAAGTATGATACTGGTATACAAATGTGTACAACGATACCACTGCTGAATCCAGATGAGGAGAGGTTAACATCAGTCCGTCGGCATGAAGGGAACTATCACAACTCCCAGTGGATGGCTGTAGAATCCCAGGTTGATGGAGGGAAGTGATGGAGGGAAGTGATAGAGGGAAGTGATAGAGGGAAGTGATAGAGGGCAGTTATAGAGGGCAGTGATAGAGGGCAGTAATAGCGGGCAGTGATAGCGGGCAGTGATAGAGGGAAGTGATAGATGGAAGTGATAGAGGGAAGTGATAGAGGTGTAACAGCCGGCATGCAGATATGAAGACACAGCAAAGAAGCCCTTCAGATGGACACGGCAAGCCCCGTCGGTGTCCGTGACGTTACCGGATCTCCGACGGAACTCCCTGAAGGCCCAGAAGCCGGCGGAGAGGTGAGTACCAATCAAAAGAATTTTAATCGATCAAAAAGATTTTGATCGATCAAAATAATTAACTTTTAATTAATCGATTAATCTTTAATTTGCACAGCCCTACTAAATATACATGTAAATCAAATGAGAATATGGTTTAGCAAATACAGCTTAACCCCGTTTGCAACCGTGCTATAGCCGAGTGACGGCCACAGCGCGGCCCCACTTTGCCGGGAGGGCATCATATGATGTCCTCCCTTCCTTCGGATGCAGCTGATCAAAGATTAGGGTGGAGAGCCAATCATAGCTGATCACAATGTACACATCGTTTGTTGGTTATCGGCAATTCTCCCCTCACCCTGACAGGGCACGAGGAGAGGAGAGTCAAAAACCAGCAAATCCACACAAGGGACATCTGCACTGACATTTAGGGCACTGATCATCAGTGTCCTGATGATCAGTGTCCTGATGATCAGTGCAGCCCCAACAGTGCCCATCAGTGCTGCCAATCTGTGCTCATCAGTGCTGCCAATCTGTGCCCATCAGTGCTGCCAATCAGTGCCCATCAGTTATGCCTGTCAGTGATGTCTGTGAATTCATTTTTTACAGTTATTTATTAAAATATTTCTCACACATAGCATGGTCATACTTATAATACTTATAATACTTATAATTACAACCCAAAACACATTCTACTACTCTTACCAAGTGTACCAGCTGTGTGAGACCTTCTCACTGACTTAAGTGATTATGTAATTACCGGTGGGTCTGTTGAGTGCATAGTGTGTCTGCATGCGGGTGGAGAAGAACCTTTCCTATACTCACTGAGGACGTTATTCATGTGTGGTATCTATACATGGACACAATTTTTATGTATTTTTATAATTCAAATGAAGATGTACTTATTTATTTGTTTATTTTATCGGTATGGTGATATGTAATTTATGACATAAGAGCGCGGTTCCTTTGTTTATTTTTGAGTGATTATGTACCTGTGCTGTAATGGTCGCCTCTATATGAGTGATCAGGAAATATAGCATCACCTATAGTTAATTCCTATTAGCCAAGCAAGCCTAGCGTTGAAAAAGTTGTAAAGATGATTTTTTCCTTTCATCACTGATGTACCTAAAAAGGTTTTTTATTTGATTTAGCCATTTCCACCTCTTTCTTTGCTTTGGTAGCACTGAAAATGTGTTTGGCCTCATTTCATCTATTCAGCTTCACTTTCTGTTTCACTGAATCTCCTATGAATATACTCCTTTACTATCCTACTTAACCCTTTAGTGGACCATATTGTTTATTTACCCTTACTAATTTGCCTAACATGCTGTATAACCTAATTTCCTCCAAGTTGTAGAATTTAATAGTGATTACTTTTTATTGACTCCTACCATTCACTCAAACATTTTAATACATTTTGTAGAAATTCATCCATTTCAGCAAAATTGAAATCCAAAATGTTAGTTTTTGTATATGATTTTTCAGTTTGATCTTTATATGACCACATACCTGTCTTGCTATTTGCCTCAGAAAACAACTAACACTTAAAAAAAAAAAACAAGGGTGCCCTTAACTTGGTGTGTTGGTTTTGTGAATTATCCCACTTGTCACACAGATTTTCACCAAAGAGGAAGAGAAGCAGGAAAAGTAGAAAAGATTAGTATAGTTACACTATACTCTGGTTTAAAAAAAAAAAATCTGTTCTATTGCTCTATTCCATTACTCCAGCCTCCTTCAAATCTCATCTTCGTTTTTTTTTTCTTTTTGCTGCCAATGTTCCAACTTCCTATTAGACATAGGCTCTGTTCACTCCTTATGTTCCTACTGTATTAGGGATGTAGCCACCCTCTCTTACTCACTCCTGAGTTGAACTAGGTACTATGGAATTTGTAGTGTGCATAGAGTAGTGCACATGACCATACATGACCTCTTACCATATGATGTATCTACAAAAATGGAGCATTTGGGAAAAAGTTAGAGCTTACTCTTGGATTCTGCTCATGGCACCTAGGTGAGGGCAATGGCACACTGCTTTAGGCTGGATCCTGGGAATAATAACAACAATATTAAATCTCAGACTGTAGAGCTGCTGAAGCTTCATAACATGACATTCGGGGTACTCAGCATTCCCTAGTAATATTACCTGAAGGATATTGGCATCACCCCCTGCATTGCTGGTGCTGGGGGTAAAATAAGTCTAATGCCCCTTACACGCGATTGGATTTTCCGATGGAAAAAGTAAATTTTTTGATCGTGTGTAGCCCTATTAGACTTTTTCATCAGAAATTCAGATGAATTCCATCGGAGTTTAGATATTGAACATGTTCTATATTTTTCTGATGTGATTTGGCTGGGCAAAAGCCGACCGTGTGTATGCGGCATACATCTTTACCACAAATGCATTATTGTATATACACCATAACCAATTTATAAAGGTGGAGGGGTCCTTGCAGACATTGCAAGACCCACTTTATAAAGGTACTTTATTTGCTGTCATAGACCCCCTTGTGGAAATTTCTCCTAACTTCCCTTACCAGTAATGAAAGGGAAAATCTCTTTAGTTTCAAAATGGACAAAGATGAAAACCCGACAAAGGTTTTAGCCATTCCCCGCTCTATTCAGAATGAACAGAAGAAAACATTGGCGGGAAGTGACTCACAATTAGTTATGTGCATTTATTTGCCTTTTCATCAAAGGGGCATTTAAATCCACCACATTTATCACCAGCAAAATGTCAAGTAATAACATAGCCTAGTAACTGATATACTGTATATATAGTATATATTTTCATTTTTATTGCATATTAAAGCAATACCATCCAAATGTTGTCTCTGTCTCTAATGATGTCCTAATAATATGCACAGTGAACATAGATTTAGTATATTTCACATCATCACCATAATCGTTATCACCTGGCTGCATTTTGATAGAAATGTTGATGGTATTTCCATAGTGAATTCATATATTTTAATTTATATCTTGCTTGACATATCAGAGATGGCGCTTCACATAATTTAAGCAGAAAGTTGATTTATACAGTGACATTTGTGGAGACGGAATGTTTGCAAAAGATTGCCCTTTTAAGTGACGTAGACTTACCAGATTCCTCAGATGTTCATAAATGAGATTTTTTTTTTTTTTTTTACCAACTGTAACTTAGCTTTCAGTAAGCATAAATGATATCAGGAGCAAAAAGGAGACAAGATAAAATTTATAGGCTACCTGAAACAGCACAGCTGAAAGCAAGGAAAAAAATTGAATTAACTTTGTAAGCTGAAAAGCTGCAATGAAAAATGACTGGAGGACAAGATAGGAAACAAAAGAAGTGACATACAATATTTATTTTAAACTAAACAAGCAACACTAAGTTCTTTATTGCAATAAAAATTATGATCTACTCATTTGATATGGATATAATAAAATCAGTAAATTTTATTATAATGAAATGAACTATGGGCATATAATATGTTTTAAAAAAAAAACATGGTGTGTGGTTTTATGGATAAGGCTGTGTCTCATTTTCTATTATTGTAGTTTATAATGAAAGTTAGCTTCTCCTATTCATTAAATTAATCACAGTGATTGTATGAAGAAAAAAAAGCATGGCCATATTTCTTTTTTGCAAATTTCAATTGTGTATATTTTACAGTTATGGTATATTTAAATGTCTCATCATTTCATAGTCTCTTTTACAGATCATATAGTTTTGGAACTGACATCTTCGCAGAAATACTTCCCAGCAGAGAACTGTTAGATTCCATTGTCCATAAGGTACTGTAAATCTAAGCATTAAGGGTTAATCTGGCATTAGATTTATGGTGAAATTTTGATTAGGCTTAGGATTAAAGCCAGTGGCAGCCTGTCCATTAGGGGCGCTCAAGCTCTGTCCCCTCTATCCACGGCCCCCACCCCCAGAGCTAATAAGCTTGAAAATAGGGTGGGCTTGTGGCACAGAGCATTGCTGTTGCAACACTGATCCTTCTCCTGGCCAATTGGAAAGTGGGTCTGATACCCATCACCTGATTGGCTGAAAGGACAGGCAAACCTATTGGATGCCTAGGAGCAGGGGGGAGATGCATGGTGGAATCGAGGAGGAGGAAAGAGGAGAAGACACAGGAGCTGCTACCCAATGCCCCAATGACTGCTGCAGCCGGATGTCCGCCGATGCCCCGATCCCCACCGCTTCTTGATGTCTGCTGCTGCCCGATGTCCGCCCCCTAGACAGTGGAACGACAGGCAGACAGCCAGAGGTGGTGGGGGGCTTTGAGGTGCCACGGGGGGTGGTTGTTTGCTGCCCCCCAACAAAAAAACACAAGCCGCCAATGGTCAAAGCTTATAGTTAGGAAGGGAGTATTATTAAAAGATAAGTTCACCTTTTTAGAAAAAATAATAAATGCCAATTTTTTATTTTTTGTTGCAAAAGCGTGTAAAGCATTTCACCAGCGATCATCAGATTACTGATGCCATGTAGGTCTCCTGCAGACCTGTCAGTGTATAGGCTTGCTTGACCTTGTACGAGGAAGCCAATACGTGCTGACAGGAAGAATGAATGAACTAGCACGGCACTCACGGTGCCGTGGTAGTTCATTGAAACTACAAGCTGCAAAGGCTGCCGAACCTTGTAGAATGAGTGATGCGGCCAGGTGGGCAGAGCCCAGCACAGCCAATTTTTTTTACAATTTTGACAGCTAGCGGGTAGAGAAGATCCCCACTACCTGTCGCAGCAGGGGGGAACGGGAGGTGTATTGATAACATGTTACACCCCGAATATGGGTCCAACATGTAACATGTTATGAAAGGTAAACTTAAAGGGGTTGTAAAGGAAACATTTTTTTTTCATAATAAGCATCCTTTACCTGCAGACATTCCTCTTTTCACTTCCTCATTGTTCGTTTTTGCTCAGAAGTTGCTCTATTTCTTCTCTGTTCTGTTCACTTCCTGCTTGTCTGATTGTTACTCACCACCATGAAGGGAGGCTTTACTGCGGTGGTCAGTGACGTGCTCGCCCCCTCCTGGGAACTACATCTGTGCCGCAGGACACTCTCTACATGTTAGAGACATCAAGGAGGTGTGAATTACTGGGCGTGCCGCAATGCATACAATGCCGAAATGTAGTTCTTACATGAACGAGTGCCGCAAACCAGGAAGTGAATGAGAGAACAGAAACTAGAACGCCGGAGGTGATATAGATGAAGGAATTTAATAGTTATTTACTAGTTTTTTAACAGAATCATCACACTATTCTGTCTGTCTACCTTGCAGACATAAATTTTAGGCAAAAAAATGTTTTCCTTTACAACTCCTTTAAGCCTCGACACACGGGCTAGAATGTCGTCAAGAAAAAAACATTGTTTTTCCTGACGAGATTCTTGGCAAGAATCTGTTGCCGCCCGAGTGTACATATACTCCTTTCAAAAGAACCGCAGTTCTTTTGAAAGGTAAGAACGCCTAAGACGAGCATGTGCTTGTCACATTTGATGCCGTCGCCGCCATCCTGCTCCACGCTACCTATGCCGTGGAAGCTACCGCGCATGCAGCAAAGTCATTTTAAGCATGCGCAGGTTTCCACGGCGACAGGTAAGTATACAGACGCTCGGATTTCTCGTTGGGAAACAGGCCGACAAGAATCTCGACGAGAAAATAGAAAACAGGATCTCTATTTCTCTCGTTGAGATTCTGGGCAGATTTCCAGACGAGAAACCTGAAAGCCTCGTACACACGCTTGGTTTACTCGGCAAGAAAGCTCTGCCAGCAGTTTTCTTGCTGGTTCTTGCCGAGAAAACTGAGCGTGTGTACGAGGCTTTATCTTTAAGTGTTTAAATTATGTGTTAAAAGATATGCTTTTATGTTAGATTGGGAGTTTAAGGGGAGTTATCATATTTGCCTTAGAAGGGCAGGGGGAACTTTTTTTTAACGTTTTTACTCTAGCAACAGTGTAACTTTTAAGTAGGTATAGACCTTAAAGCGGAATTCCACCCAAAAATTGAACTTCCGCGTTTCGGAACCCTCCCCCCTTCAGTGTCACATTTGGCACCTTTCAGGGGGAGGGCAGTGCTGATACCTGTATAATACAGGTATTTGCACCCACTTCCATGGAGAGACTCCCATGGGAGTCACTCCACTTTTCGTCCTCACCCCCCCCTGCTGCCTTCTGGGAAACACACTGGTACCAGGAGACAGCGGTACCACTGGTAACGCGCCGTGCTACTCGCGCATTTGCAGTAGTCAACCGGGCAGTGAAGCCAATTCCCTCACCGAAGATAGCGGCAGGGGTAGCCGAGAGATGCGCAAGTGCTCATCTTCTGCTGCCGACATCGCAGGCACCCTGGACAGGTATGTGTCCATTTATTAAAAGTCAGCAGCTACAGTATTTGTCATACTGTATATTTTGTTAAAGCTAAGTGTTAATACACAACATTTAAAAAAAACAAAACAAAACTTTTTCTATATTTTTTACTTTTTGTTGCATTTTAATGCTGCCATTCTCTTGTGGCCTGTTTGCAGGCTCTGAGCAGTAAATACCTTTGGGAACCAAAGAAGATGGCTTGTGTATGTAAGCAAAACATATAAATACAGCTCTTTACCTTTATATGTATGAAGAGGATAAATGAACGTATTTGTTCAAAACGAAAATACAGTATATAATCACATATACTGTATAAGAGGTTATTTTTCATTGATTATGGTACAATAGGTAGTTGTGATCATAGCTTTCGGTTGTTATTATAAGTTGTCTTTATAGAAACTGTACAATTAAATAAACATTAACTCACCAAAATGTGACTATTTTCAGATGGTAATTAGTGTCAACTTATTTTCCTTTTTTATATTTTATTGGAAGGGAAAGTAATAAAAATGTTTTAGAAAGTTGATTTGATATATATTTTCTGTTAAACGAATAAATGGTCCTTCTCTTTTTTTTATAGTCTGTTTTGTAAATGTGATACTTAAGATTTCAGTTCTTTAGGTTAATAAGACCCTTCTTGACTCGAGCTATAAAGTTAATTCTAACAAAATGTTTACAAGCACAGTTACTGTTATATACAGTTTTATTCTAGCTATTTGGCCAGTTTGTTATATTGCTTTATTTAGGATACTTTTGCAGCAGCTATTTATTCAGGCTGTTATCTTTACAAGGCATTAGGCAGCCACGAAAGCCAAATTTGTAACAGCTTTCCTAAAAAAAGTTTATGTCACAGAATAGACCAAAAGTCAATCCAAGTAGGGAGAAAATGTGTTTATTAGAGTATGGCTCCAGGCACTTACAATATAAGGTAACGTATAGAAGGTCCTGCACAGGTAAAATGCAAAACTCTCCTCCTATACACTGATTGGGCACTAACATAATAAACCAACTTTATATTTGCTAATACAATTGTACAGTATGTCACCTGAATATAGTGGTATAATTGCCTCATGAGATTACATTATCATGTTATTATTAATGATTACATTTAGGAATTTTTCTCAAGCAGCTATCCCTCCCTAAATCCACCCACATTACTAATACAATGTATAGAATGTAAGAGCCTTTTCCTGAAAGGTTTTGAACGTTATGCAGAAAATTAATTTTGAGGTTTCAGCCTTCTTGTTTCCACCACATTAAGAGACCTAGGCCCAAATCCAACGCTGTAATTTCACAAGCCATCTTCTTTGGTTCCCAAAGCTATTTACTGCTCAGAGCCTGCAAACAGGCCACAAGACAATGGCAGCATTAAAATGCAACAAAAAGTAAAAAATATAGAAAAAGTTTTTTTTTTTTTTTTTAAATGTTGTGTATTAACATTTAGCTTTAACAAAATATACAGTATTACAAATACTGTAGCTGCTGACTTTTAATAAATGGACACATACCTGTCCAGGGTGCCTGCGTTGTCGGCAGCAGAAGATGAGCACTTGCGCATCTCTCGGCTACCCCTGCCGCCATCTTTCAAAATATTTTTTTTTTTCAAAAATGTCGCTATATTTTTGTATATAGCGCAAAAAATGAAAATCGCAGAGGCGATCAAATACCACCAAAAGAAAGCTCCATTTGTGGGAAGAAAAGGATGCAAATTTTGTTTGGGAGCCACGTCGCACGACCGCGCAATTGTCAGTTAAAGCGATGCAGTCCTGAATCGCAAAAAGGGGCAAGGTCATTTAGTAGCATTTTGGTCCGGGTCTTAAGTGGTTAACCACTATTTTACTACATTTGGAAACTGGATACTTCTGAATATTTTTTGTTTTTGTATATTGCCTTGTTGTATTCATTTTTTGCTTGTTTCAAGAAAACCAAAGTAACTGCCAAAGGACAATGTGTAATGCACTGGTGTAATGTAATGATGTATAAATGGAAATAGCACATTTTGGAAAACAGATTTCACTTACTGTATTCATATCAAATAAAGTTTTGGATTGGTTCAAATCTGTGCTAATTGACCCTACTATTGTGTGAAGATGTCCTGTGTTTACACTTATGATAATGTGTATTGTATAGCAGGTGAGCAAGGAGACCTGACGTCTAGCCTGTGAGGTCATATCTATGAGTCACCTAGTCTGGGTAAATAATTAGTTATAATTAGTTAATTAGCTCATGCTAATTTATGTTCTGTTACCTCCTCTTTAACTATATATAAGGTTGTAATCTTGGTTCTAATAAACACTCCATGTTCAGCAGACAAACAAGTCTTGTCTCATTGTGTGCTTGGAATATCTGATAACTATATCCAGACTGATAGGAAGCGGTATATGACGGAAGCACTCAAGCGGAGTGTGCGACCTTCCGTTACAGCCAGACTTGGCCATTTACCCACCAATAAATAAATCTTTCTGGCCGGCTTCTGCCAGCTTGTTTCACATAGTAAATAAACAAGGCGTGAATTTCCAACGTGACAATATTTGGTCAGTGACCTCAGCCAGGTTTACATTCCAGCAGCACAAAGGAACTGCCAGTTGTGATCGGAGTCCAATAGGAGAGGTGCCTTCTGCATGGGTTGTCATATTCCTGTCATGAGGTCACTGGGGTGTCATTCATCGTGATTGACAATGTATCTACATCACTGGACTACATGGTTGTGTTTCAATGGTGTTTATTAAAGAATTTTTCAGGTATACAAAGTTATGCATTACATTCCCAAGATTTGTTTAACTAAATAACATTAGTCCTGTAGGAGCAATATAATTCAGCCCAAATTGTACAAACAGGTAGCATTTAGCACAACGTTATGTCCAGGTCCAGCAATGAGTACACCTTGCCAGTCAAATTTGTGTCCTCAGGGGACACTCAATGCCCGGGACAAGCGCTGCTCTCTCGGGGGGCCTCCCAACACTAGGGGTGGGGGCTCCCCCCCACCCGGATGAGCAAGGGGAAGGATCCCATCCCCCAGGTCGAGCAGACCCCAAATCTCTCTGCCAGAACCAACAACAAACCATTCAAATTATACTTAATGTATACAATAGTAAGAAAAGGAGTAGGTGGACAGGTTTGAAACAAAAGAAAGGAAAGAAGAAGGGGATAGAATACCTGAGAGAAAGGGGGGAGGGGGGGGGTCTCGGCCCTGCACCTGTAAGTCTGACTAGAGATATACTAGGATGTGATCCTGTTAGGGTCATTCGTAAGGTATGAAATCCATGGATCCCACACTTTATTAAATATTTCTATCTTGTCTTGCGACAACGCTGATAATCTCTCATTTAGCATCAACCAGGTAAGTTTCCGTTTGAACTGATCAAATGGGAGGGCCGCAGTCTTCCAATTTCTAGCTATTGTTATCCGTGCTGAGATAAATATGAAGGAGATAAGTTGTCTAGTGGATTTCGAGGCCTCTGCAACTCTGCCCCCCAGTAGTGCTTGTTTTTCTGTTTTCCGCAAGTTAACCTGCGTGAGTGAGTAAATAAAGTTATAGATCCTGATCCAGAACCTTTTAACATTGGAGCACTTCCACCAAATATGATGGGCAGTGCCTCTCTGGTCACATCCCCTAAAACACAGAGGGGATGCGCCCGATACAAAGGTAGCCAGCCTGGCAGGCACCATATACCATCGGAAAAGAACTTTATAATTTGCCTCTATTATGGAGGTATTGATGAGAGATCGAGATGCCGTTGTGGCTAGTGAGTGCCATTCTGCTAGATCCAGGTCTACCTGCAGATCTGTCTCCCATTGGGTCATATATGTCAGCTTCCTCAAATCTCCCATCAACAACATGTATACGGAGGATATATGACCTTTCATCTTATCATACTGCATACACAACTGTTCCATAGGCGTGAGTGATTGTATGTCACTCCTACGGGCCAAGGTCTGTATATAGTGCGCAATCTGGGTATATCTATAACTCTCTCTAGGAGGCATATCATATCTTTCCTTCATTACTTGCACCGTTAACATTCCCTTACTATCATATAGATCGGCTATACGCAGCAGACCCTTATTGGTCCACCACCCGAATGCTAGGGGAACAAGGCCCGGGGCAAATGTTCTATTCTCCATCAGTGGAGCCAAAGGAGAGTGGGGCGATTTTAATTGTCGGGTGCGGGAAACCCTATCCCATAAGTCCATTGAGAAGGACAGGGAAGGGCACAATATTAGCGGTCTCTCTTTAGGCGTAAGCCATAGTATGTGCGAGACAGGTCTAGGGTGACAGGAATGTGCTTCCATAGTCATCCAGATCGCTGGGGCCTTCCGTGAGTGAAATCTGGCCAGTTGTGCCAGTTGTGCAGCATAAAAGTATTTCTGTACATTGGGTAGACCTAGTCCCCCTCTAGATTTAGGTGTATACAAAGTGCTTTTATTAACTCTGGGTCTCTTGTTCCCCCACATATATCCGAGCAGTGTTCTTTGAAATTTTTTCAGGTCAGATTGGTCTAGTGCTACTGGCAGTGTATGAAACAGGTATGATAGCCTGGGTAATACATTCATTTTTACAGAGTGGAGTCTTCCGAACCACGATGGAGGGTGTATCTGCCACTTAGCCATGTCTTCGGTCAACCGCCTAAATAGAGCTGGGAAGTTGGCTTTGTACAATGTCCTATAAGATGAGGTCAGGTGGACCCCCAAATAAGGAAGTGCTGCCGGTTCCCATCTAAATTTGAACGACTGCTCCAGCGCCGTCCGAGTACTTTCGGGCAGCGATAGATTCAGTGCTCTGGACTTGCTATGGTTAATTTTTAATCCTGAGATCTCTGAGAACGGCCATAGGATGTCAAAGAGATTAGGCAGGGAGGTAATCGGTGCTGTCATTGTCATCAACAAATCGTCAGCAAAAGGTAAACATTTGTGCTCGTAACCCCCGCAAACAATCCCCCTGACATCTGGACTTGAACGGATCTTAATTGCTAGTGGCTCAATTACAAGAGCAAATAATAACGGAGACAATGGGCACCCCTGCCGAGTTCCCCGTCTAATCGCAAAGGGTTGAGAGGAATATCCTCGGAGCATCAGGAGAGCACTCGGAGTATCATATAGTGCTCTCAGTAGGCCCAAAAAGCGCTGTCCAAAACCGTAGCGGGTCAAGACGTCAAATAAAAAGTCCCAGGAGACAGAATCAAACGCCTTCTGGATGTCTAATGAGAGCAACATCCCTCTCCTCAACCCACCGCCATCCCAGTTGGATTGGACCGCCGTTATTAGATTAATCAGCCTACGTGTCTGATCTGATGCTTGTCTGTTGGGCACAAAGCCCGTCTGGTCGGGATGAATGTATCGGGAGAGGAAGGTGTTCAGTCTCTGCGCTAAGATTTTAGTCAATATTTTCAAGTCCACATTAATTAGTGAGATCGGACGGTAGTTGGCGCAGTTGCCATGGTCCTTTCCCGGTTTAGGGATCACATTAATATAAGCAACATTTTCATGGTCAGGAAGCTTATTTTCTTGTCTTAGGGCATTATAATATGAGCAAAGGTAAGGGTTAAGGACGTCCTGGTATTTCCTGTAATAAAACCCCGGAAAGCTGTCAGGTCCCGGGGCCTTATTGGGGTGTAGTGATTTTATCGCCCAGCTGACTTCAGATTCTGTGATCACCTCGTCCATCAGGTCAGCATGGTCCTGGGATAATTTGGGCAATTGGATGTCTCTAAAAAATTCCTCAATTTTGGAGGGGTCAGGTCCAGACGGTTTGCCATACAGCCTGGCATAGTATTTGTAGAATTCCCGTACTATCTTATCAGGATTCTGGGTGAAAGCCCCCGTCGACAGGCGCAGTTTGGGTAACGCTGGCGAGTATGGCCGAGGAACTAATTTTCTAGCTAGCATAGTAGTTGGCTTATCCCCCATAGTGTAAAATTTGTGTTTGGACCAGCTGATATATTTCTCGGCACTCGTGGTTAAGCTAAGATTAAGTGCAAGTCTAGCTTCGTCTATCTCATGTCTTAAGTCTACTTTGGGGTGTCTGGCTTGTTTTCCCATTAATTCCTCTAAGGTGGTCTCTAAACGCTTAATTTCCTGATCCCGAACTCGCTTAACCCTGGCTGCAGTTTGTATTAACTTGCCTCGAACAGTAGCCTTAGTAGCCAACAAAATCGCTGGTGATCCAACTGACGATTTATTGCTCTCAAAGTAGTTTTGTATGTCCTGTTCTATTTCTGCACAAATTACAGGGTCTTTTAATAGACTGATATTAAGTCTCCAAGGGGAGGGCTTAGCCTTAGACCAGAGGCCAGTGATGCACATTTTAATTGGTGAGTGGTCAGACCAGGGGGTATTAAGTATCTTAACATTCAGTACATAGGGGAGTAAAGAAGTGCGTATTAAGAGGTGATCTATCCTGGAATAAGTACGGTGGGCTTGAGAGTAATAGGTGTAGTCTCTAACCGATGGATTGACCTCCCGCCATGTATCTATTAACCCCTGTGAATGAAATAGGTGGGCTACTTTACCACTGCTGGACGGCGGTCTTCTAAGAGTCAGTCTAGATGGGTTAGATTTATCCATGATGTTGTCAAGAGGGATATTGCTGTCTCCCCCCAGTATAATCTGTCCTTGTACTTTAGGTAGCAGTGTCTGAAACATCCTACTAAAGAATTCTGTCTGGTCAGTATTTGGGGCATAATATGAGATAAAAGAAACTTCTTGGTCATGAATACGACCAACTGTCATGATATATCTACCCCCCTTGTCCTTAACGATCGTGATTGGTGTGAACGGAGTCCGCTTAGAAAAGCAGACCGCCACTCCACCCTTTTTTTCTGCACCCCCTGCTAAATAAAATTGCGGGTATCTAGCAGTGAGATAGCGGGGTGCAGAAGTCTTTGAAAAGTGGGTCTCCTGCAATAGAAGTACATCAGCTTTCTGTTTGTGATAAAA
Source organism: Rana kukunoris (assembly GCA_029574335.1). Taxonomy (NCBI): domain Eukaryota; kingdom Metazoa; phylum Chordata; class Amphibia; order Anura; family Ranidae; genus Rana; species Rana kukunoris. Next base: position 171,757,201 of record CM056051.1, on the reverse strand, counting down.
CTGAAAAGCCTTTGTCCTTTTGACTGGGGAGTTAAACCCGTGTACATTATGACTTAAGATAGTGTAGTCAGTGGAGTGAGAGGTAGCCATCGTGGTAGGGCAGAGCACTCTTACCTTGTACAGTCCGTATACTGAGTACATCCATCGAGATAGGTACCGATCTTCTGAAGTATCCGTGGATCGGGAATGTTGACCGAGGTGCAGGGCCGAGAGAAGTGGGAAGGGAAGGGGAAGAGGTAAGAAAGAGATTTATTAGTGAGAATAAAAACATAGGAGCGAAATAAACATTACTAGGCCTAAACCCCAACGATCCAACCCTAAGGTCAGTGAGTGACAATTCAGTAAAGGCACTGGGTACAACCCCAACCGGAATCATGTTCCGGTCATTGATACGCGAGGGTACCATCCTCCAAGGAGGGTGCGTAGTCTCGCAAGTGGGTGGCTTGGGTAACCACCCCGACCAAAAATTCTAAGTAACTCAAGTAGATCAACTAACTGGAGCTTATAACCAAAAATTAAAAACATAACGTAAAACATTCAGAGAAGCGGTGAAAAAACACAGTATGTGGCACATGTATACGAACAACTGTAGAAGCCAATACTCTAGTTCTGCATTGCACGGAGGAATCAGCCTGGACTACATGGTTGAAAGATATTTTCTTTACATTGTACTTTTTCTCCATGGATGTGGGGGTCTGCAAGGAGGAACACTTTGGAAACTGGAAGCACTCTTCAGAATACGGGGGCTCCAAATATCCACCCTTTAACGTGAAAGAGTAAGGGATACTTAATACCTTTTGTTACTCATTCACAAAAAAGTACAATGTAAATAAACACACACACCATTGTTAATCAAAGTTAATGATACCTAATAACCGGCTGATACAAACGTGGTGACCCACCCTGCTGATCTTAACCCACCAGACACCTGCCGCTGCTGCTGAATGTCATCAAAACCAGCCAGTGTTGCTGGCTGACATCATTGACCAAAGGTGGTCACATGATTTATTTACAAACAGAAGCAAGCAAGGGAAGAATGTAAGAGTTATAATAGTTTTACTTTTACTTTTTGTGCCAACATAAATGTCACTTTTTCTTTAGTATAACGTACAGCTTTGCCACTTGATGTGAAGGCTTAAAGAGGAGCTCCAGGTTCATGCAGAAAAAAGATTATTAGGACACTTACCCATCCAGGAATCCAGCGGTGTCTTTACTCAAGACAATTTTTCAATCTGGTGCTGCCGCCGCCATCTCCACTAAGGGAAACCAGCAGTGAAGCCTTGCAACTTCACAGCCAGTTCCATACTGCACATGCGCAAAGCACGCTATGCTCTCTCATTGGGCTGGCTGCAGGGAAAGTTGGAGGGGGGCTGAACTTCAGGCTGAGTTCAACATGGCAAACTCTGGAAGTGGAAGCAGGTACCTGTCAAAACCAGGTACTCGCTCCCCCCAAAAGGTGCCAAATGTGTCAGCACAAGGGGGGGGCAGTCAAGAGGAGCTTCCCCTTTTGGGTAGAGCTCCGCTTTAAGGCATCCCCCTAAGCATGTTATTTAAAGGAAATGTTGCCCTTTAAGCATTAGTAAAAGGCCCACTCTCCACTGAATAGAATTTTTTTTATTTTCTGCTTTGCTTTGGTACATGCTTCCCATGGCAGTGGCCAGCTACCCTAGCCATGTCATCATTTTACCCATATAGACTTTAATGGGGTTCAGGCAAAATGTTTGGGATTCACAAATCTTAGATTGGGTTTATGTATCCTCTTATGAACTGAACCAAGGCCAGTTCCCTCATTACTACCTGTGAGTCAGTCTTGCTTACCTCACACACTGACAACATTGTGGATTCTTAATGGACTGCAAATGAAAATGTAATCATGATAAAGAAATGCTAAAGTGTTTGTGCTGTATTACTTTGACATTCATCATGACACACACTGCAAACATGCTGAACAGCAAACCTGCTGTTTCTGTGCTATTATGACAGCTATTAAATTGGTTAGGCTTTATATACTGTTTCACTTTTTGTCTCTGTGAAAAATATATAAATATATATATAAAATGGATAGTGTTTTTGAAGTTTTTGTTGGGTAATAAATAAAATTGTAGTTTTACAAGCTGAAAACCTATTATTATCTACACATGCTTCTTGAACATAACTGTATGGTGGAATGAAAAAGTTCTGTTTGGTCTACTAAACAATTTTACGTTGGAGAAGGTCTAAACAATGAAATGGAAATGACTCAGAAATAATAAAACGTTGACTAGTTCTAGATTTTCATGTTCATGTTATACATGCTGTCCCTTTAGCTAGTATATTTTTACACATTATTATTGTAGGTACATTTTACTTGAATGGTATGACTGTTTTATAAAAACTTTAGGCTTATTAGATGGCTTCTTTTACTTTTCAGCACTGTTTGTATATAATTATCTGCACAGTTATAAAATCACTTTGAGATTACATTATCTCCCACTGCTCTTAAGCTGCATACACACGTCAAACCGATGAGAGCGGTCTGAAGGACAGTTGTCTTAGGCCGCGTACACACGATCAGTCCATCCGATGAGAATGGTCCGACTGTTTTGACCAATCGGTAGGCGTCCATCAGTCCGATTTTAAAGCAAGTTCTACATTTTTGGACTGAAGGACAACAGACTGATGGGGCGGGGCGTACACACGGTCGGTTTGGACCGATGAAACTGAACTTCAGTCCGTTTTCATCGGTTTAGACCGATCATGTGTACGCGGCCTTAGGTTAACCGATGAAGCTGACTGATGGTCTGATGTGCCTACACACCATCAGTTAAAAAAAACGATCGTATCAGAAGGCGGTGACGTAAAACACAACGACGTGCTGAAAAAAATGAAGTTCAATGCTTCCAAGCATGCGTCGACTTGATTCTGAGCATGCACAGGTTTTTAACCGATGGTTTTGCATACTAACGATCGGTTTTGACCTATCGGTTATCAATCCATCGGTTAAATTTTAAAGCAAGTTTGCTTTTTTTTTAACCGATGGTTAAATAACCTATGGGCCCCACACACAATCGGTTTTGACCGATGGAAACGGTCCTTCAGACCGTTGTCCTCTGGTTAACCTATCGTGTACGCGGGTTTAGTGTAAGCTTTTTTTTAATATATACTAACACATGTATGCCTGTTCTAGCACATATGAATACATTAGGAAAGGTCAACATGTTTCTCAATCAAAAGAGAAGTGCAGGATTCAAAAAAAGAAACATTTATACTCACCTAGGTGGATGTACCATCTGTACCCCACCACTTATAAGAACTGAGCGATCAAACAGTGATGCTCACTAAAGAGTGAGTGAATAACTTATATAGAGCTACAAATGCAAACTAAATTGCCCCAAGGCTAAACTCTCAGGTCTGCTGTCAGTCACCAGTTCTGTGCTCCAAAGACAACCTCTGTATATGATGCTGAGCACATGCACTCAACTACTTTGGTCAACCATGGACATGGTATAGCCTAGGCCATCCTTATGGAGAGCAATAATGATTTGTTTCAGATCCTCAGAGAGTTCTTTGCCATGAGGTGCCATGTTGAATGAATGAGAAAAACTTATATATAGCGCGGCACATGCAAACCAAATCGCCTCTGGGCGCTTGTTGTTTTAGTCTTTCTTGACATCAAAAGAGCAGAGTTTTAACCACTTAAGGACCGCCGCATGTACATTTACGTCGGCAGAATGGCACCGACAGGCACATCAACGTATATATACTTTGGTGCCTTGGGGGGGATCGGGGGTCCGATCGGACCCCCCCCCCGTACATGCGGCGGTCCGCGCGGCTGCAGGAGCGATCCGACAAGTGGGGGCGGCTATCCGTTTTCATCCGCCCCCTCCGGATCGCTCCCAGCCAATGCGCGCGCCCGCCCGCCCTGTCACTTCCTCCTCCTGTGTAAACACAGGAAGGAGGAAGCGACGTGATCTCTCCCTCGGCGTTTGTTTCAAGCGCCGCTGAGGAGAGATCACAACACACCAAGTAAGTCCTGCACCAAACAGCACACTTACACACACACAAACACATTTAACCCCGCGATCGCCCCCCCCCCTCCCCCCTGTCACAGTGTCACTGAATGCAGTAATCATACATGTATGATTACTGTATTTAGTGTCAGTGTGACAGACAGTGTGACAGTCAGTCAGTGTTAGTGTCAGGGTAGCCCCCCCACCCCCCCCAATAAAGTTTTAACCCCTTGATCACTGCCCTAGTTAACCCTTTCACTCCCTATTGCCAGCGTCACTAAGCGATCATTTTTCTGATCGCTGTATTAGTGTCGCTGTTCCAGCTAGGTAGCTAATTTTTTTTTAATGCGATTTTTTTTTTACTAAAGACATATGGCTAAATAAATTTTGGCCTAAATGTTTGACTAAAATTTAGTTTATTGGTTTTTTATTATAACAAAAAGTAAAAAATATTGATTTTTTTTCAAAAATGTCGCTCTATTTTTGTATATAGCGCAAAAAATAAAAATCAAAATCAAATACCACCAAAAGAAAGCTCTATTTGTGGGAAAAAAAGGACGTGAATTTTGTTTGGGAGCCACGTCGCACGACCGCGCAATTGTCTGTTAAAGCGACGCAGTGCCGAATCGCAAAAACCCCTTGGGTCATTTGCCAGCGTATTGGTCCGGGTCTTAAGTGGTTAATCTGTCTTCTGAAGGTCAGGTGGTTCTCCTCCAACCGAATGCTGGTTGGTAAAGCGTTCCAAAGTCTGGGACCCTGGACCGCAAACCTTCTTTCTCCTTTGGACTTGAATCTGGCTTTGGGTACTTTGACCAAATTTTGGGATTGTGGGCTTCTATTTTATCGCAAAGATATTGCGGGGCTTTCCCATGGATGCATTTATGAGTCAGACAGAGAGCTTTAAAAGCAGTTCTGTCTTTTACTGGCAACCAGTGAAGGGATCTCAGCGACGTTGAGATTGATTCCCAGGGTTTTTTCCCAGTCACCAGTCTGGCGGCCGTATTTTGTACGACTTGCAGACGAGCGATTTGGTACTTTGGGAGTCCGAGGTAGAGGGCATTTGCATAGTCCAGTCTGGAATTCACAATTGTTCCCACCACGACTGGTACGTCTTCTTTGGGAATTAATGGAATAAGCCTGCGTAGTAGGCGCAGCAGATGGTGAGATCCGCTGACTACTGACCCTATTTGTGCGTCCATTGTCATGTGGGTGTCAAAAATGATCCCGAGACTTTTGACTTTGGCGCTAGGGGTGATGATCTGGCCCAGAATGGGTGGAGGTGTCCAGGTTGTTGCCAGTTGACTCTTGCGACTGGCATGAAACAGAAAAAGTTCTGTTTTGGAATTGTTGAGTTTAAGATAACTCCTAGTCATCCACTTTTCTATTGAAGAGAGACAATTCTCTAAGCTGAGATGATGATCCTTTCTATTGCAAATGCGAAAATACAGTTGCGTGTCGTCTGCATATGAGTGATAAAGTAGTTGTTGATTACTGATGACTTCAAAGAGAGGGCGAAGATAGATGTTGAAGAGCACCGGTGACAGAGGTGAGCCTTGGGGGACTCCACATGACACTGTGCGTTTTCCAGAAGTGAACGGTCCCAACTTCACCGTTTGAGATCGGCTTCCCAAAAAGGAGGAAAACCATGGTAAATCACCCTCTGTGACTCCGGCTACCTCAGCCAGCCGAGTCAGTAGCAGTTTGTGATCTACCGTGTCAAAGGCTGCGCTTAGGTCCAGCAGAACCAGGAGACAAGATTCTCCTTCGTCTGCGGTCTCCAGAACGTCGTCCCATATTTTGAGCAGTGCTGTTTCCGTCCCGTGTCCGGGACGAAATCCCGATTGCAGTGGATCAAGTAGGTTGTGGGTATCTAGATGCTGTTGCAGCTGTTGTACCACCACTTTCTCCATGACCTTGGAGAAAACGTTTAGCATTGTTATGGGACGGCGGTGATTTGGGTCCTTGGGATCCAGGGTAGGTTTCTTCAAGATGGGCTGGATTGTGCCCTCTTTCAGCAGGGAGGGCACTATGCCTTCCTTAAATGACTGGTTTATAAGCTGCGTAATGGGAGGCGCCAGGATATCGGCACATTCCTTTAGCAGCTTAGTGGGGATGATATCATTAGGCGATGTGCTGTTACGCAAAGCGCCGATGATATTTTCTGTGGCATCGATGGAGATGGGTTCCAGAGTGAACTTTGTTGGTTGTAGAATGTTCCTCCGGGTGTTGTGTGGTAGCTCCGGGGTATTGTTTTGCGGAATGCTTTCCCGGATTCTCTCAATTTTATTGATGAAGAAATCCGACAATTCATTGCAAAATTCTTGGGTGTCTGAGTTGGGGGCTTCAAGACAGTCTGGATTCATGGTCTGCGAGACCAGCTTGAAGAGTTCCCGGGGGCGGTTTAAGGCGCTGTTGATAGCCATGGAAAAATAATTTTTCTTGGCTTTGAAGATTTCTATGTGGTATCTTCTTGTTGCTACTTTGTAGATGGCGAGGTTCGCCTCGGAAGCGTTTCTTTTCCAGGCGGCTTCTGCCCTTCTACGCTCTTGCTTCAGTAGCGATAGCTGGTTGTTGAACCAGCCTGCCTTGTTTTTCCGGGTAAGGACTTTGCGTTCTGGTGCTACTAAGTCGGCTGACTGTAGTAGGGCTGAATTTATGTCATCCAGTGTGTCTGCGGCCGTTTGAGGTCTGGGTGAGGAGAACTGATTCCCAGGGCTGGATTGCCGCGGCTATCCTGAAAAGGACGGCCGCCCTTGATCCTGGGGGGGGACAGGCTGGATTTACCTGTGTGATGGCGCAGGTTATACTCAAAGGAGGGGGGGAAAGAGTGCTGGAGACGGCTGGAGGTGAAGGTGATCCGGGATCCGGGTAAGATGCGGCTGTGCTGGAGCTTGGCTGGGCAGGGGAACCCTGACTGCCTGCTAGCCTACACCTGCCTGGAGCTATAGCCCGCACGCTCCTACTCCTAGGAGACGTGTGCCGTTGTGAGCTCCTGTGCTAATCCGTCTGCCTCAACTCACTGACACTCCCCTTTTCGGGATTGGAGGGATCCGTGTTGAACTTCCAGTGACCAGTATGAGAGAGTGAGAGTGATAGCACCAAATTTAACACACCTGCTCCACATTCACACCTGAGACCTTGAAACACTAATGAGTCACATGACACCAGGGAGGGAAAATGGCAATTTTCACTTAGGAGTGTACTTAATTTTGTTTCCAGCGGTTTAGGCATTATTGGTTGTGTGTTGAGTTATTTTAAGTGGACAAAAAATGTACACTGTTATACAAGCTGTACACTCACTACTTTACATTGTAGAAAGGTGTAATTTCCTCAGTGTTGTCACATGAAAAACATAAAATAAAATATTTACAAAAATGTGAGGGGTGTAGTCACTTTTGTGAGCTACTGTATGTATACAGATGGTGGAGCAGGCTAACGCCTTCCCATCTGTCCTATAGCCAAAATGCAGCTAAAATGCCGGGAAGACGTCCATGGACATTCTCCCATGCTCGCGCTGCCTGTGCGCCCCCTGTGGACTTGGCTGATCACAGATTGAAGTAAAGGAGCAATCAGAGTGATCAGCTGACAGCCAATAACAGCTGATCACACGATGGAAACTGAAGCCGGTTATTTGCTTTTTTTTTCTCAGGCTGACAGCGAGAGGAGAAAAGGGGAAAGCCAATAGCTGGCTTCTGCTAAAGGGACATCAGTCCCAAAATTTCCGACTAGTGCCACCTATCAGTGCTGCCAATCATTGCCCATCAGTGCCTCATTATCAGTGTTACTTATTAGTGCCACCTATCAGGGCATATCAGTGCCCTTCAGTGCAACCTATCAGTACCACCTCTCAGTGCCCTTCAGTGCCACCTATCAGTACCCATCAGTGCCACCTATCAATACAGCCTCATCAGTGCCTCCTGATTAGTGCCCACCAGTGCAGCCTCATCAGTGCCTATCAGTGCCACCTATCTGTGGCCATCAATGCAGCCTATCAGTGCCGCCTCATCAGCATACATCAGCGAAGGGGAAAAATTACCTGTTTGCAAAATTTCACAGAAAAAGTGTCAACATTTTTAAAAACCACACTACACAGCTTGGGACAAGTCCTTTATTAAAAAGGAAAAAAAAAATCCAGTGAAGTAAATCCATTCTGCGGAGGATACGGAGAAAAAAATACAACGTCAATGTGATCCTGCCTATATGAGAGGTACCCGCCGTATAATGCTCTTCCACCATAACAGCTGTTAAATAGCTGAGGGCGGGCCACCCGTCACGTGTTTGCATGTTCGAACACATTTTTTGCCCATTCGCATGTTCTGCTGCAAACCGAAAAAGGGGGTTTTCAGCTCATCCCTACTTAGATGTAATGGCTGTATTCGTTTTCTTTTTTAGACTTCTTTCCTTTATTTTTACCTGGTAATCTTGCCATTAAGTGATGCCACTCTGTGCCCATCAGTTAGGCCAATCAGTGCCACCTATCAGTGCTGATCAATTCTGCATATCAGTGCCACCTATCAGTGCCCATCAGTGCTGCATATTAGTGCCTCCTCATCAGTACCACCCCATCAATGCCACATATCAGTGCCCATCAGTGCAGCATCATCAGTGCGCATCAGTGAAGTGCCTGGCACTTTCAACATGGCACTTTAACTAAGGCAAGTACAAACATTAGTGCTCAACGCCAAGTCTTCTGGAAGTTCCCTTTCATCATTTTACTGTCCCTATGCCTTCTTTTTCCCTTCTCTCCCCCCTCCAACATGCTCATACTAATCTTCTTTGCATTAATGCTTTCTATTCTCAAACTCTCATTTATTTACCCCCCTCCTCTACCCCACAACTTGTACATATCAACCTCACTTTTGTCTTTTTTTTTTATAATCTTTCTTTTTATATTAGTTAGCAACATAAGTGAACAATTCAATAGTAAAGGACCAGAAAAAAAAAATTAAAACAGAGAAAACAAACAAGACAGTAAAAAAAATGATCTATATGTAGGCAATATAACGAAGTGGCAGGAGTTGTTACTCACAACATAGGTATTGGACACTCTATACTGGCCGAGAACTACCCGGGTTTCATTTAATACAGGGGAACTCTCATGTGTCACAGACTTTCGGTCCCAGTCGACACAGCTCCTCTCCAAACTAACCAAGGAGCAGAGAGAACTTTGGGAGAAAAATTTAAAATGTGTCCCAAACTCACATAATAACATGCTCCATTGTCCTGAGCTATCATTCGACTGAACTCCTGTACATACTCCAGGATATGGTCATGGCCCTCTCACCAGGTTCAAAGCAGCTGAGATGTGGTGCCCAGTTGTTCAATAGTGAACGGGGAGTGGTCAGCTAATGCCAATGTTTTGATTGTGGGGTCTGCCAATGCCAATAAGGCTACATCTAAGCTGGACGGGATCGAGAGTGTTTGGGCAATGTGACCCTTCCAGCCCACCCTTATGGACTCGAATCTCTCACATCTGTCATTACATGTGGCAAACCACTCCTCTGCCTCCTTAATCTCCTCAACCTTCCACAGCCACTCCATTTTACTCAGGGTTCGGAAGCTTTTCCAGTGAACTGGAATGAGGCGTTTAGCAGCACTGAGAAGGTGGGTGAGGTCACTACATTTATAGCGAGAGAGAGGCATATGGGGAACTGGAATGAGAAAGCATTTTGGGGAATTAAGGAGATCTATCCCAAGACCCTAAAGCACATGGTTACATATAATTTCCCAGAAAGGTAGGACAAGAGAGCATTCCCACCAAATATGGAGGAAAGTGCCCCTCTGCTCGCAAACTCTCCAGCACAAATCAGAATGGGAGGAATATATTTTTGCTAGAGTTGTGAGGACACAGTATCACCTGGTCAACAGCTTGTAATTAGAGTGGGTCAAATAGTACATCTGCTGCATTTGTTCTTTAGTAAACTCACAGTGGAGGTCACGCTCCCAGTCTCTAATGAAATGTGGTTTAGAATGCGACTTGGCTGCATCTAATAGTTAAACAAAAGTGGAAACGGGGGCGCTAGAAATAATATATCATGCATAAAAATACATATAAATCTGAAATTATGCCAACATTAGGCAAAAACAAATAAGATACAACTATATAAATAAGTGAGCAAGTGATCCAAAATAGTGTCAGACACCATTAATGAACTAACATATAAAGCCCATTTGCATAATATGCAATGAAGCTTGAAAGAAAAGGTTTTCAGTGTGACGGTTTCCACCTCCACCGGGTTTATAATTCACCCCAAACGTGCACAAAAAAGGATGGCTCCTTACCACAAGGTGTTGACCTTTTTAATTAAAAAGAGGTCAAATACAGCTTAGTCACAGAGATCAAAATTTCATGCACGCTCTATGTTACCTTATTCCCAGTCCAGCTCCAGATCTTACAATACCGAACAGAGAAAGAGGGAGACCACCATAGTATAATACCGTTTATTAAAGGAAAATAAAATTATAATATCGCCAAGTGGCCTCTTACTTTTGTTAGTGCCTTAGTCCCAGCACTGAGGCTAACGAGCGTTGCAAAGTTAATGAGGAGTGTTCCTACGCTGGAGAAGCTGGCGTGCGTTCCAACTCTTGGATCCTGAGAGCCAGCGGGACCGGAAGTGCGTGATTGTACGTAACCAGGCGCCTCGACGTACGTTTTGTGTTGCCACGTCGTCAGGAAGCGTACCTGGCTACGTACTGGACCCATACAAATAGGTCCTTCAATCAAAAATGGGAGAGACCTAGCCTGTGAGAGCCTCAGTCCCGGTTCAAGCGGCTACACAAAACCTCCATACAATGTTTAAACATTGCAATACAACAAAAAATATATACAAATGCAAATATAAAATCAAATCATAAATATTGTTTAGCCCCTAACATAGAAGTTCTTAAAGAAATTCATGTATAGACCAGCATACTGCCACATATTTGGGTACTTGTAATTTACACCTCTAATTATTGCAATAGGTGATAAATCTTTAAAATTAGTTCAAAGTTCGTTTTAAACACAATCGGTTAAGAATATAATAAACTAAATAAAATCCAAAGGTATCTTATTCATTTGTTAAGAAACAATTAAGATCCAATTTAATGTTTAACCCTAGCGGTTGCATAGTTCTTAAACGATGTATCTACTGCGTTTCATACTGGGAGACAGACTTTTTAAGATCAGTATCCCTCCAATGGCTGCTGACCCTATCTATGCCATAAAAGATGAGCTGGCGTGGATCTTTATTATGGTATTCTTCAAAATGCCTTGAAACGCTGTGATTGGGAAAGCCCTTGATAATATTGGCCACATGTTCGTTGATCCTCACTCTTAGTTCTCTAGTAGTACGTCCTACATATTGTAATTTACAAGGACATTCCAAAACGTACGTTACGTATTTAGAGTGGCAAGTAATGAGGGGCTTGATAGTAAATTCTTGTCCGGTGACATGAGAAATAAATGTACTATTTTTCCTTCCTTGCCTATTAGAGGTCTTACATGCTCTACAGCGGGTACAATAATGGAACGCAGATCCATCTAGGAAGGTAAGTGGCTTCTCTGGTGGATCCGGAAAACAATGGTCGCTATCATATTTCTCAGACCCGGACCCCTCCTATATATAAATGTAGGTTTGGGTGGCAATATTTTGCCAAATCCGTGTCCTTCAATAGAATAGGTCAACATTTTTTAAAGATTTTTTCTATACTTTTGTATTGCCTATGAAAGCCAGAGAGGAATGGCACCTGGTCACACCGAAAAAAAGTCGTCCCCCCCTAGATTCCAGCAGGATTTGACGATCCATAGTGGAGACCTCTTTTTTGGTGTCCTGAAGCACAGGTAGAGAATAACCCTTCTCCACAAATCTCTTTGTTAACATGTTGGCTTGTTGGTCAAAATCACTAAGTTGGTCACAATTTCAACATGTTAACAAAGAGATTTGTGGAGAAGGGTTATTCTCTCTGTGTGGTTTCTCCACACAAACTTGATAAAAAGACTACGGAGATCCATAAAAAAGGGACTGGGGAGGTGGATAGGAACCATCTTCAGGAGGAAAAATATGCGGGGGAGGATTGTCATTTTTATGATATTTGTGCGACCAAACCAAGTGAAATTTGTCCTATCCCATGATTGTAAATCTAGGCCTCTTTAGTAATGGGGTGTAATTATGGGCAAATAGAGCTTTCAAGCTACCAGTGAGCTGGATTCCCAGATATCGTATTAAAGGGGATGCCTAAACAAAAGGGAAAGCTTCCTTAAGGGCGGTAGTCATTGGTAGGATCTCTGATTTGGTGTAGTTAATTTTAAAGTTAGAAACCTGGCTATAAGCTGATAGTTCCTCCATCAGGTTTGGCAGCGAGACTATAGGGTCTACCATGTAAAATAGGACATCATCCGCATATGCGGAAAGTTTATGTTCTGAGAAACCTATAGTAACCCCCTAATGCTTGGATTAGCCTGTATTTTCCTGAGCAGAGGTTCCAAGGCCAGAGCAAACAACAGGGGGGAGAGTGGGCACCCCTGTCTCGTGCCGTTCCAGATAGGGAACTCTGAAGAAAAGCAACCATTCACTTTGACCTGAGCAGAAGGAGACGCATAGAGTGCCGATTTCCAGCATAGCATCTGCGGCCCCAACCCGGCCAGCGCTGCATTGAGAAAGCCCCAGCCCATGTGATCGAACGCCTTAGAGTAAGATCCTTCTCTTCTTTCGGGAGGACAGTGATGTCTGCCAGCGAGACCCCCTGAGGAAGATGCTCTGTGGAGGACAAGGAATTGAAGAAGGAGCACATATGTGCCTGTATTTTCTCTATAAATTTCAAGTAGTGGACCTTTGTGAAGTCATCCGGCCCAGGGCTCTTTCCATCAAGGAGTGACTTCACTGTAGCTAACAACTCTATCTGGGGTATAGGAAACTCTATAGCTGCCTGCTGCTCGAGAGTTATGTTTTGAAGACCCGAGGAGGAAAGATATGCCTCTATCCTTGCTTGTTTTTGCTTTACATCCGCTGGGGATGCGGCAGGGTCTAAACTATATAGGGCCGCGTAATAGTCCCTAAACATTAACGCAATTTCCGTGTTATGTTGAACCTGTTCACCCATGGGGGAATGGAGTTTATATACATGTGCTTACGGAGAGCACTGGCCAACATTCTGCCACACTTATTACTGTGCTCATAGTACTTACAGTTCCTGTCGCGGAGAATGTGATTCCAGCACGACAGCATCGCGCTGATTCTCGGTAACATGGTGCCGACATCTCGCACTCACTGGAATAGAAAAAGCACATTCCAGGTAGCGCGTCATAGAATCGACGGGGATCTGACTTGGATTCCCGCCAATTCTAGCCGTGGCGTTTGGTATGAATCATGAGGGGGAACTCCACGCCAAATTTTTAATAAAAAAACGGCATGGGTTCCCCCCCAGGGGCATACCAGGCCCTTAGGTCTGGTATGGGTTGTAAGGAGCACCCCCCTACACCAAAAAAAACGGCGTGGGGGTTCTCCCACAATCCATACCAGAACCGTATCCAAAGCACGCTGCCTGGCCGGTCAGGAAAGGAGTGGGGACGAGCGAGTGGAAGCTAATTGATTTCTATGCATAACTGTACCAGATTTTGCACTATTAATTTTTAGTAAATCAACCCCTGTGTGTTTGCTACACTATGTTATAATTTGTTCTAACCTTCTATTGAGGTGAATAATCACACTGATAAATCAATAAAGAAAATTGAGCTGGAACATGTGAAGTCAAGCACCAGATTCCTAGTCTTGCTGAAACTTGTATGTGAGAATGTTGCAGGTTTAGTGCTCTCATGGATTTATGGAAGATAACAGAGGGTACAGTGTCTGCAGTGCTTAACATGATAGTGCCAGCGTATAGTAAATCAAACTAGTTCATCTGTTTTTTAAAGAGTTAAAATACAGCAAGTACAAACAGTGGTACACATGCATTTCCGTTTATGTCAAACAAACATGATCTGCCAGCTGTAATCAGTGGTGTTCAGAACCTTTCTTTAAAGAATTCTATCCTATAATTACGGAAAAATTATTTTGTCGTTACCAACTCACAGGCACCAATCTTTAAAGAAATTAAGCTGAATCAGTGTAATTGAATTTTTAATTATACATCATTCAATAAAACTATAAATTAGGATGTTTATATTAATCTGCAGCAGTTTTACAGCTAAGTTGAGTGTCATTTTAATTGCAAACTTCTCCCGTCTTCATCTTTTTGTGAATTTTCTAAAGTGCTGATAACTCTTGTTAAGTTTTACATTGCAGATATAATGTTGAGATAATAGGATACTTTTTAGGCCATATAACAGTATGCATATACCCAAAGGCTAATATTTTTAAAATGAACTTGTTAGATAGAAATTTAGGAGCTGCCATTGCAGATATGTTTTTAAAAACTTAAAAATACGGGGTTTGGGCAGTTTTGTTTTAAGTTTTATAACATGATGTTTATTTTATTTGTAATTGTTTGTAAGAAAATATATTTTACAAATAACTATTTTCTGATTAGGTCTTTGACGTGTGGCTCTCATGTTGTGGTTATGGCCTCTTTACAGCCAAATTCTGCCCATTCATAATAATCAATTGGTGTTTCTGGTAACTTTATTGACCCTGACATCTGCTTCATATTTGAGCCCAATGATGACCCTAGCTCTATTTTATATATAATAATTCACAACAATATCCTTGACTCCTAAAATAATTTCAGTTTCTGGTTTTCCCCACCCTTCCCACCCAAAGCAAAGCATATTGAGAATCTATAGAAAGGTAAATATCACACAACTAATAAAGGTAAATTATTTAAAAAATTATACTAAGGACTACTATTGATATTCTTCTTGGTGTGATAATCTCTTAATTGGTGATGGATATAAAGTAATACATTTATTTACCAATGGTTTACAGGTACATCTGCATATATCAGTTAAATACAAGTTGTAATGTTTTTAGATTTTTACATATGTAATTCAATTTTTTTATATTCAGTATGCATATATACAGTATACAGCCGTTGGTCACGTTTTGAGAATGACACAAATATTGATTTTCACAAAGTCTGCTGCTTCAGTGTTTTTAGATCTTTTGTTAGATGTTACTATGGTATACTGAAGTATAATTACAAGCATTTCATAAGTGTCAAAGGCTTTTATTGACAAATACATTACAAGTTTATGCAAAGAGTCAATATTTGCAGTGTTGACCCTTCTTTTTTAAGACCTCTGCAATTCGCCCTGGCATGCTGTCTATCAACTTCTGGGCCTGACTGATGGCAGCCCATTCTTGCATAATCAATGCTTGGAATTTGTCAGAATTTGTGGGGTTATTTTTCTTTCACTCGCCTCTTGAGGATTGACCACAAGTTCTTACTAGGATTAAGGTCGGAGAAGTTTCCTGCCCATGTCTGCAACCGGTGTGAGCTTGTAGTTATCTATAATAATCTGTTTGTGGATTGCCATTACTAAATATTGCTGAAAAGTCCTGCCTCTCACCATTTAACAGTCCAACATCCAACATGTCAAGGAGAGCCATTGTTAAATAGCGAGGTGGGGCTTAGCACACAAGGAGGCATTGTTTAGTCTCAGCTGGGACACAGGTTGAGGTCTTTATACAGTCTGAGCCTAGGATCCAGGGTCTTACCCAGGTAGACAATATTTGATTTTAAAGCACCAGAAGGTGCCTGCACTTTACCAGTTCCAGTATTAAATGACCATGCATGATACAGTTAGTCAACAGGACTGACTGTCATTTCAGTCATGTAGAGTTGTGTGCTATTGCCTACATAAATGGAAGTTGTTACCTCCATCTTTAAAAAGATTACTGTATTTACTATGCATTTAAATGGTTATATGTGTTGTAGTTTTATTTAGTTGTTAACCCTTTTGTGACCAGGGGTCAATGAAGCCTAGATGTCCAGAACAAATATTGCCATGTCAGTATTCACTGATTAACTTCACGAAGCTCAGAATTCTCTAGGATTGAGCAGCACTTACTCATCATTTGTGATTGTTGCCCAGTCCTGGAAGAATGAATATCACTAAATAAAGACGCTAAGGTGGCTTTCCTAGACTGACAAGAAGACTTAAAGAAAAATGATTAAAATAAAAAAATACTGGGGCGGGGGCAGGGGGAATTCTCGAGTAGGTGGGGAAGGAGTCCAATGAATCCTGAGGCTCTGCTTTAAAGGACTTATAAGCTTTTATTTTGTACACTGTTTAAACAGTAACCATGATTCACATTTTAAAAGCTGATGAAACAAAAACAATTTTTAAAAGTATTATTCTAATATTTTTTAATATTGTAATTGTGCCATACTATTACAGTGTTAAACAGAGGTACACTTCCATTGTTAGGCTGGCATTGTCTCTGGAAGCTTTAAAGGGGATGTAAAGGAAAACATTTTTTCCCCTAAATAGTTTCCTTTACCTTAGTGCTGTCCTCCTTCACTTACCTCATTCTTCCATTTTGCTTTTTAATGTCCTTATTTCTTCTGAGAAATCCTCACTTGCTGTTCTTCTGTCTGTAACTCACCATCGTAATGCGAGGCTTTCTTTCTGGTGTGGAGAAAGCATCTTGAGGGGGGAGGGTGCGAGCAGGAGTGTCAGGACACCCACTAACACACAGATCCTTTCTCTATCTGCAAAGTAGAGAGTGTCCTGACTTGCCTGCTCGCCCCCTCAAGAGGCTTTCTCCACACCAAGAAGTAAGCCTTGCATTACGGTGTTGAGTTACAGACAGAAGAACAGAAAGTGAGCATTTCTCAGAAGAAATAAGGACATTTAAAAGCAAAATTGAAGGCTGGGGTAAGTGAAGGAGGACTGCACTAAAGTAAAGGAAGCTATTTATTGAAAAAAAAATCCTTTACAACCACTTTAAGGTTTGGTCATGGCTGTCATAGTCATCACATGATTTGGAACCACACGGTTTGTTCTCATTTGCTCCTAAAGTCCCAATCTTTTGGGCACATTGCAGTCTGATATCTAGCAGTAGTTTCTGGTTTTCTCTGTAAGGCCTCGTACACACGATCATTTTCCTCGACAGAATCAATCAAGAAACTTGGTGGGAGTGCTTTTTTGCAGGGGTAAACGGCCGTGTGCAGTGGCGTCACTAGGGTTGGTGTCACCTGGTGTGGTAATACTTGGTGACACCCCCACCCCCTGGCACTAAGCAGGCTAGTGCGTCGGTGCGGCTCTCCCCCTTAACCTACCACATGGGTCTTCAAACTACGGCCCTCCAGTTGTTCAGGAACTACAATTCCCATAATGCCTAGTGATGTCTGTGAATGTCAGTGTGTTACAATGCCTCATGGGATGGGCCGTAGTTTGAGGATCCCTGACCTACCATAATAGATGGAGCTGTGATGGAATTGGGTGGATAGGATCAGGGGCGATGGATGGCGCAGGGATAGGATCAGGGGGGATGGATGGAGCAGGGATAGGATCAGGGGCAATGGATGGTGCAGGGATAGGATCAGGGGGGATGGATAGAGCGGGGATAGGATCAGGGGCGATGGATGGCGCAGGGATAGGATCAGGGGGATGGATGGAGCAGGGATAGGATCAGGGGGAATGGATGGAGCGGGGATAGGATCAGGGGCGATGGATGGCGCAGGTATAGGATCAGGGGGATGGATGGAGCGGGGATAGGATTAGGGGCGATGGATGGCGCAGGGATAGGATCAGGGGGATGAATGGAGCAGGGATAGGATCAGGGGGGATGGATGAAGTGGGGATAGGATCAGGTGGGATGGATGGCGCAGGGATAGGATCAGGGGGATGGATGGAGTGGGGATAGGATCAGGGGCGATGCATGGTGCAGGGATAGGATCAGTGGGGATGGATGGAGCAGGGATATGATCAGGGGGAATGGTTGGAGCGGGGATAGGATCAGGGGGAATGGATGGAGTGGGGATAGGATCAGGGGGATGGATGGAGTGGGGATAGGATCAGGGGGATGGATGGTGCGGGAATAGGATCAGGGGGAATGGATGGAGCAGGGATAGGATCAGAGGGATGGATGGAGCAGGGATAGGATCGAGCGGGGATAGGATCAGGGAGGATGGATGGTATGGGATTAGAAAGGATGAATGGTGCCAGGATGGGATTGGGGGAATGGATGGTTCCGGGATGGGATTAGAGGGATAGCTGGAGTGGGTATGGGATTGGGGGCTGGGTGGAGCTGGGAAGGGATCCGGGGAATAGATTGAGGCAGGATCGGGGAATGGATAAAGGCGGGATGGAATCGGGCAGGGTTGTATGAAGCGAGGATAGGATCAGGGGGGATAGATGGAGTGGGGATTGGATCAGGGGGATGGATGGAGCGGGTATGGGATCAGGGGGGATGAATGGAGCCGAGATGGGATTGGGGGATGGATGAGCGGATATAGGATCAGGGGGTGGGTGGAACTGGATGGGATTTGGGGTGGATGAAGTCGGGATGGGACCTTTAATCTGGGGGGTTAAAGGATATGTGCTAGGGGGTGCTTTGGGAGGGGAGAGGAATTGCGCTGCCCCCTCCTACTTCTAGTACAAGTCCGACTCCTCTCTAACCCAAAACAAAGAGCACACCCTAGCACCTATTCTCTAACCCCCCTAAAATAACTCCTGGTACTGGCAGCATAATTGTTACCTCTGCAAATGCCCCCCCCCAACCCTCCAACCACTATGTCCCCCTCCTCTGTAATACAGTACTCCTGTAGCTGCATACCTCAGAGAACGCGCTGACTGTAGCGTGGATGGTCTCACATGGTGCCTGTGTACACTTCCGAGCTGAGGAGAAAGCAGCAGTGAGATGATGGCCGAGGTGTGTGTGGGGACGGTCGGACCCCGGGCACCCAGTCTGTCTCTGCCTCACTCCCTCCTCCTCCCCCACTCTCGCCGCACATCGCTTAAAGCAGAGGAGATCCCGGAAGGGAAGGAGGGAGCCGTGGCGCCAGTCTGAGCCGGGTATCGCCGTGTGTGTGGGGACGGTCGGACCCCGGGCAGCCAGTCTGTCTCTGCCTCTGCCTCACTCCCTCCTCCCCCCACTCTCCCTGCACATCGCATTGAGCAGAGGAGATCCCAGAAGGGAAGGAGGGAGCCGCGCGCCCCATTCAATGCGGCGCCAGTCTGAGCCTAGTGTCACCCTCTGGCGGGTGTCACCCGGGTGCAGGCCGCACCCCCCGCACCCCCATAGCAACGCCACTGGTCGTGTGTATGCTTTTCATTGAGAAAACTGTCGAGGAACTCGACGAAGAAAAAAGAGAACACGTTCTCTTTTTTCTCGTCTGGAGTCTCAATTTCCTCGTCGTGTTCCTCGTCGGGCTGGTTTTCGACGAGAAACACGTTGGTGTGTATGCTTAAAAACCTGCGCACCTTTGGTAAAAGTAGTGTTCGTAATGGAAATAGCACATTTGTCATGCTGTAACAGACTGAAAAGTGAAAATGTCTCTTACAAACTTTTACCTAACACGCAGTAACATGAGATTAGCAAAAGAAGCCCCAGGGGTTGTTCCAGTGGAATCGAACTTCCCCTGCTGTTGTATGTGTTGAAGTCACCGCATTTGAGAATGAGGAGATTTGGTCTTGACAGTGTGTACGCAAAGACAGCTTGTCAAGTTTCTCGACAAGCCTAACAAGGAACTAGACTAGGAAAACGAGGTGTCTTTCCTGACGAGTTCCTCGGTCGTGTGTACGAGTCCTGAGTTTTTCATCGAGAAAACTGACGTGGAACTCGACGAGGAAAAAAGAGAACAAGTTCTCTTTTTCCTCGTCGGGAGTCTCAATTTCCTCATTGTGTTCCTCGTCGGGCTGGTTTTTGACGAGAAACGCGTTTGTGTGTATGCTTAGAAACCCTTGCATCCTCAGAATAAAGTATGAGACGGGAGCGCACCTTCGGTAAAAGTAGCGTTTGTAATGGAGATAGCACATTTGTCACGCTGTAACAGACTGAAATATGCAGATCGTCTCTCACCAAACTTTTACTTAACACGCAGTAACATGAGATTAGCAAAAGCAGCCCCAAGGGTTGTGCCAGTGGAATCAAATTTCCCCTGCCGTCTATGTGTTCTACTTCACCGCTTTTAAGAACGAGGAGATTTGGTCTTGACAGTGTGTACGCAAAGACAGCTTGTCAAGTTTCTCGACAAGCCTAACAGGGAACTCGTCGAGGAAAACGATGTGTCTTTTCCGACGAGTTCCTCGGTCGTGTGTACGAGGCCTTTGTTGTTAAACAGGGAACATAGATTAGGGTTCCCTCAGGATAGGGAATTCTGAGGAAAGTTATAATACAGATTACAGCCAGAAAAGGTCTAATTATCTGGAGTTTTGTTTGAATGAACTCATTAATCAATTATTGTAATACTTAATTGTATAATTGTCTGGTTTAATTTTCTAAATTATATTTGTATGCCTTTCTCCATTGTCTGTATATTGGTTAATTCGTTTTGCTCTTATGAATTATTTGTAGCATTAAAAGGGTTACATGATTGAGGAAAGGTCACATACAGTGCTCTCCTTAATAGAAATGTGTTGTATGTCTCCCCCCTTTCTGAGCTACATCAGATCAGCACATAAATTAAATTGCTTTCCTGGTTAGACAAAGATGTGATAAAACTACATGCAATAGCTTTCACTGTACCAATGTCAGCTTTATCAGCTCAGCATACAAAATGTGCACTGTGAATTTTAGATAAGAAAATCACATGTGCATATGTTTTTCTGACCTAAATGTTAAAATGTATCTAACTTTTCTATCTTGTAGCTCCTTGTTTTGCTCAGTAGACTTATGTTTATGCTATTATTCAAGAAGTGCTCATAGAGTTGGCTCTTTGTGTTAAAGGCTCAGTCCAACCAAAACTGATATTTGAGTTTTTGATAAATGTTTGAGAGTTAAACAACCTGAGAGCTTCTTATATTTATGTAAGGACTTCACATCCAAGGTCTGCACATCCGCTTTTGCCATTATTAGAGGGTCAAATTTTGCTGCATTTTTAATATGACACATATAGCTCAAATATGACTTGGGTGGACAGATGCACAAAGGAGGTAAACTAAACCTGAATTCTAGATAGATATACAAGACTCAAATAAATGCAGCTGTATTTTTAAATGCAAGCAGTACAATTACCTAACTTTAAGTTGATATCAGCCTCTTGCAGACACTGTACAGTAGAGCTCATACTGGTAGAGAGCAAAACAGCACAAGAAGCCAATTGGTTTTGCTAAAGTACTCCTGTGCTAACAACGTACAAGCTGATAGGTGAAGAGAACAGAATAACAGGGGAATAAGCTCATTAGTCTGCTGCATCTACGTCATTGTGTAGACAGACTAGATGAAGAACCTGTAGGTCTTTTTTTTTTATAAATGCAGCAAATCAGGTCTTCTTGTCTGTCCAACAGGGCTGTGCTGTCTTGCATGGTTATGTAAAAATTTGTAGTCCCAGTCTTACTTAGTCCATAAAAAATGTTCTAGATGTTAGCTTGATTGCAGAACATCTTATCCAGGACTTTGTAAGACAATATCTCTCTTTGTTAGATTTGTTAGATAGAATCACAATGTACTACTTTGAGTTGCTGCTGAATCCACCAAAGTTATGAAAATGTTAGTTCTACCACAATCCACTCACAACTGAAATGTTAGGAACACTATTTTTTTTTAAATGTAGTAGTTTTTTGTGCAAATATGTTTTTAATATTGCCCTATATAGTAATTTGTGGAAATTCTGTGAATTTAATAGATATTGTAGTTACATTTTATAGTACTGTAAATGATGGATATAGAACAGGAGCACTGGGGACAGAAGAAGTATATAACCCATCATTACAAGGATTTATAACCACTGGCTTACTTAACCACTTAAGACCCGGATCTTTAAGCAGCTAAAGGACCTGGCCAGTTTTTGCGATTCGACACTGCGTCGCTTTAACTGACTATTGCGCGGTCGTGTGACGTGGCTCCCAAACAAAATTGGCGTCCTTTTTTTCCCCACAAATAAAGCTTTCTTTTGGTGCTATTTGATCACCTCTATGGTTTTTATTTTTTGCGCTATAAACAAAAATAGAGCGACAATTTTGAAAAAAAATCAATATTTTTTACTTTTTGCTATAATAAATATCCCTCAAAAATCTATACAAAAAAAATTCCTCAGTTTAGGCCGATACGTATTCTTCTACCTATTTTTGGTAAAAAAAAAAAAAATCGCAATACGCGTTTATTGATTGCTTTGCGCAAAATTTATAGCGTTTACAAAATAGGGGATAGTTTTATAGCATTTTTTTTTTATTTACTACTAATGGCGGCGAACAGCACATTTTTGGGACCATTGTCATTTTCACAGCAAACAATGCATTGTTTACTGTGAAAATGACAATTTCAGTTTGGGAGTTAACCACAAGGGGGCACTGAAGGGGTTAAGTGTGACCTCATCTGTGTTTCTAACTGTAGGGGTGTGTGACTGTAGGTGTGACGTCATTGATTGTGTTTCCCTATATAAGGGAACACACGATCAATGACGGCGCCACAGTGAAGAACGGGGAAGCTGTGTTTACACACAGCTCTCCCCGTTCTTCAGCTCCGGGGACCGATCGCAGGACTCTGCGGGTCCCGCCGCCGCGATCACGGCTGGGCACTTAAAGAGCACCTGTACGTGCTTGTGCCCAGCCGTGCCATTCTGCCGACATATATGTGCAGGAGGCGGTCCTTAAGTGGTTAAAGCTGTTGTTAAAGTAAACCCCCAAAAAAAATATTATTATTTTTGATGTCACAATGTAGAGTATAAGATTTCCTATCATCTGTGCCCAGTCTTGCCACACAGAGTTAATCCAGCGCTGATTAATCCTCTTTTAATTGGCGTCCTTTTTTTCCCCACAAATAAAGCTTTCTTTTGGTGCTATTTGATCACCTCTATGGTTTTTATTTTTTGCGCTATAAACAAAAATAGAGCGACAATTTTGAAAAAAAAACAATATTTTTTACTTTTTGCTATAATAAATATCCCTCAAAAATCTATACAAAAAAAATTCCTCAGTTTAGGCCGATACGTATTCTTCTACCTATTTTTGGTAAAAAAAAAAAAATCGCAATACGCGTTTATTGATTGCTTTGCGCAAAATTTATAGCGTTTACAAAATAGGGGATAGTTTTATAGCATTTTTTTTTTATTTACTACTAATGGCGGCGAACAGCACATTTTTGGGACCATTGTCATTTTCACAGCAAACAATGCATTGTTTACTGTGAAAATGACAATTTCAGTTTGGGAGTTAACCACAAGGGGGCACTGAAGGGGTTAAGTGTGACCTCATCTGTGTTTCTAACTGTAGGGGTGTGTGACTGTAGGTGTGACGTCATTGATTGTGTTTCCCTATATAAGGGAACACACGATCAATGACGGCGCCACAGTGAAGAACGGGGAAGCTGTGTTTACACACAGCTCTCCCCGTTCTTCAGCTCCGGGGACCGATCGCAGGACTCTGCGGGTCCCGCCGCCGCGATCACGGCTGGGCACTTAAAGAGCACCTGTACGTGCTTGTGCCCAGCCGTGCCATTCTGCCGACATATATGTGCAGGAGGCGGTCCTTAAGTGGTTAAAGCTGTTGTTAAAGTAAACCCCCAAAAAAAATATTATTATTTTTGATGTCACAATGTAGAGTATAAGATTTCCTATCATCTGTGCCCAGTCTTGCCACACAGAGTTAATCCAGCGCTGATTAATCCTCTTTTAATGTTCAGTAAAATGAACAGAATTCCAGATAAAAACCTGCCTAAATAAAAAGTCAGTTTTCTCTCTTCTTGCTTTGATTATTATTTACATATCTAGCTAGGACATGTTTATCATATGTTATGGTTTGTTTATCATAACATGAGGTGATATAACATCATAACACATCCTAGTAATATACAATGAACTTTGGATGAACTTTGGATCACCTCTTGTTATGATAAACATGTCCAAGCTAGATGGTGACAGGTTATTTACAAATATAGCTAGGACATGTTTATCTTATGTTATGTTATTTTTATCATAACATGAGGTATACAAAGTGAGAAATCCACCCATCCCCCACATAACACATCCTGGTAATATACAATGAACTTTGGATCACCTCATGTTATTATAAACATGTCCAAGCTAGATATATAAATAACCTGTCACTGAAAGCAAAAACAGAGAAACAGACTTTATAATTTGGCAGGTTTTTATCTGGAATTCTGTTAATTTGCACTGAACATTACAAGAGGATTACTCAGAGCTGGATTAAGTCTGTGTGGCAAGACTGAGCACTTATGATAGGAAATCTTATACTCTACATTGTGACATAAAAAAAAAATTGGGGGTTTACATCCACTTTAAGGAAGAACAAAACAAAAAAATCTCTATACTTACTGGCTCTGTACAATTCCATCAAACCTCCTCTTCTTGGGTCCCCCGTCAGTGCTCCTCCTTTCTGTCCAGTGCCCCCACGGGAAGTTGCTTCCCATGGGGGCACTCAAGCGTGCTAGCTCCCAAGCCCCCCCACTCCCTTGTCACTGGCTTTGATTAAAAGCAATGAGATCCAATGGCTCCCAATACCCAGCAAAGCTGGCGAGACCTGGAAGTGAGGGGAGAGAAGAGTGCACAGTGTTTAATCGAATGAAGGCCCAGGTAAGTATAAGGTGGGGTAAGGGGCCCAATTCGATGCCTAAACATTTTTTACTTTACTGCATTGCATTAAGGGCATTAAGGTAAAACATGTTTAGGCCTTAGAACCACTTTAAAGACGGAGACATATTTTGGTCACATCATGGATTTCTGAAGAAGTAAATGAGCATTTCTATGAAAAAGTAAGTGCTTCTAGAATTACTGTCCAAACCCAGTGCCAGTAGTTTTAATCTTTCTGATCCTATCTGTGTCTGGATTAACAGAGGTATACACTTATCACTGGTTTACACTGGGCTGCTGGAATGAAGCCGTGTGAGTTCAGCTGAACTTGTACAATTTAAGGCAGGCCATACACGATTCGAATTTCGAACGAGCCGTCGAGCGATAAACGAACGCGGCGCTCACAAAAGCATGCGAGTGTACCATCAATTACGTACGAAAATCGAGCGAGAAAACACAATGTTTTCATACCATAGAGGAAGTGATGTAATCTTCTGTGACCTTTTAAACACACCCCATACTGTCAAAAGTCGGGTCGCGCCAACTCGGATCATGCGCAGTTATGTTTCTTGGGAAAAATCGTCCAACTCTACCATTAACGATACAATTTTTGGACGTTTTTCGGAAAAAAAAAACAACATGTTGGTTTTTAAAATTTCGCCTGTCATACGAAAATCGCGTGTCGAACAAGCACACTAATGATACGAAAATCGGCCGATTTTACGCTCGTATGCGATTTTCGATCGAAATTCGAATCGTGTATGGCCTGCCTAACTCCCGCTTGTCAGTCTTGATTTCGGACACAATTTCAGAGACATCTGTGCAGGTTTCTGCACAGATGTCAATGTAAATCATGGCCCGAAATCGCAAAAAGCAGTACAGAAACTACTTTTTGAAATCGGTCAGGTGCAGCATCACACCGGTTATGACGGTGCCATTGCTAGCAATTGTCGGCACATGTCGCCGATTTGACATGCAATTTCACATGTCAAATAGCATGTCAAAACACACCAGTATGAACCAGGGCTGATGCCGCGTACACACGGTCGTTTTTTGCGATGAAAAAAAACGACGTTTTTTAAAACGTCATTTAAATTGATCGTGTGTGGGCAAAACGTCGTTTTTTGTCTTCAAAAAAACGACCAAAAAAAAATTCCAACATGCTTGAATTTTTTGTGTCGTTTTTCAAAACGTCGTTTTTTGTTTCACAAAAAGTCACCGTGTGTAGCAAGAACGTCTTTTAAAACGACGTTTTTCAACCCGCGCATGCCCAGAAGCTAGTTATGAAGCGAGCTTCAATGGAAAAGAGTGGTGAACGTAACCTCGCTTTTTGTGAAAAAACGATGGTGTGTATGCAAAATTGTCTTTGAAAAGTGACGTTTTAAAAACGTCGTTTTTTACTTCACAGAAAACGTCGTTTTTTTTCATCGCAAAAAACGACCGTGTGTACGCGGCATTAGACTAGTAATCATCAGTGTGATTGAAAAAACAGAGTTTTAGGCCAATGACTAAAGGCAGAGATAAAATATGCATAAAGGATCTGTTTTACTGACCAACAGGATTGGTATTTTTTTTCCATTCAATACTGAAATGTACATGTTCTGCCATACAGTACAGTCCTACCTGGCAAGATATAGGACCAGATGTTTCTCGGCTGCAGTTTCTCTTTCACTTACAGGTCTCCCTACCCCCAGCCTGTGACTGGATTGTAAAGACGAAGCAACACACTAATAAGTTCATCTCTCTATCACTCTACTCTCTCACCCTATCAGCATGCCATTGTCCTGGAGCACACCTGCTTGTCTCATTGTGCTGCTTTTTCTTCCCTATCTTTGGGTTCTGATGTACAGAAGCCAAACAAGAAGTTTCTTATATTCAGGCATACCCCACTTTTAAGTACACAATGGGGTTTATTTACTAACGCTGGAAAGCGCAAAATCAGGCTCACTTCTGCATAGAAACCAATGAGCTTCTAACACCAGCTTGTTCAATTACGCCTGGTAATAAAAGCTGGAAGCTCATTGGTTTCTGCGCAGAAGTGAGCCAGATTTTGCAGCTTTAGTAAATAAACCCCATTGTGTACTTAAAAGTGTGGTATGCTTGTAGACTGAAGCAGGTGTGTAGACCAAGAAATCGCCAAGGTTTTTTTTTACTAAAACTGGAGAGTGCAAAATCAGGCTCTTTTCTGCATAGAAACCAATCAGCTTCTAGGTTTTATTGCCAAAGCTTAATTGAACAATCTGAGGTTAGAAGCTGATTGGCTACCATGCATAGCTGCACCAGATTCTGAGTGCACCGGTTTTAGTAGATCTACCCCCAAGTGCCTTTAAAAATGTTAGAAAATATCAGTAAATTTAAAGAAAAACAAAGCATTAAATAATAGAAATGTCTATTTAACACTGTCTCAGGAAAAGCTTCACACATGCAATACAAAATAACACAATCCATTAACCCCCTGGCGGTATCCCCGAGCGTGACTCGGGGTTAGATTTTTATGCTGCGATCGGTAACCCTGAGTCAGACTCGGGCTCGCCTCGCAAAGTGCACAGACAGGGTTTACTTACCTTGTCCCTGGATCCAGCGATGCATCCGTGCTGTGTGAGCGAGCGGGTGCTCGCTCGATTCACACAGTGCCTCTGTGTGCCACCAAGCCCCGTTCCCTGTGACATTACGATGCACGGGGACGGAGAACGGCGCCATATTTAAAAAAGTAAATAAACACATTACATACAGTACACTGTAATCTTACAGATCACAGTACTGTATGTAAAAAATACACACCCCCTTTGTCCCTAGTGGTCTGTCCTGTGCACTACATGTTCTTTTACATAATAAAAACTGTTCTTTCTGCCTGCAAACTGTAGATTGTCCATAGCAACCAAAAAGTGTCCCTTTATGTCAAAAATAGTTTTAGAGCAGCTAGAAAACAGCGATAATAAATTAGAATCACTTGCAGAATTGAGCGAAAGTGATTTGTGGGGGAATTCGTCATAAAAAAATAAATAATGACAGCGACAATTCTGCAACTGAGAACATTTCAGTGATTTTGATTTGATTACATTATTGAATAACTTTTATTATAATTATATTATTATTTGTTATAATTATTTATAATTATTTATTATATTATAATTTATAATTTTGTTTTTAAAAAAAATGTCATACCCGGGATGTCTACTAGACTCTTGTTTGGTCAGATTTAAGTGAGTTATTCCTAAGAATTACAAGCCTAGGGTGCGCATGCGCGGGACTTCCGGGAAGACGCTCTGAACGGGAGCTCCGAGCCGCCCCAGCATTCCGGAGCCCACAGCGCCAAAAGCATTGGGAGATTGTCTCCGAGGACGATCGGACAGGGTAGCGGAGGGAGCGGAGCACATCCCTGAATGCCAGGTTCCGACGCAAGGAAGGGTTTCAGCCGACAGCTGGACTTTGGCCTAACGGCTCCAAAGACCTCCAAGATGGCGACCGCGGCCTCTCCTCGTGGTGACGAGGCGGGCCAAGACAGTATTGCGGACCCTTCTTCTCCAATCCAGCATGTCCTACCCTTGCTGGCAACTCCTGTGAGTACTGTCCCCCGCCACCTGGCATCACCAGCCTCCACAGAATCCCTCCTCAGTCGCACTATGGCAGACATTATGAACACTCCCATGCTGCAATCCCCCTTGAGCCAAGCTGACTTCCAGATGCCTTCCCCCATCCCTCAGCCCCCTCAGTCTGACATGGCACAAATACTAAACTGCTTCTCTGACATGTTGGCAGCTGGACTGACACAAACAGCAGCGCAGATCACATCCTCCATTAAAGCGGATCTGCAATCTATAGGTGCACGCATGGATGCGATTGAGCAAGCGGTAGACAACACTTCAGCCCGCACCAATCAAAACACAAACTGCATCCAATCACTTCAAGACCAACTTGAAATCGCATTAGCCAAAATCGACGAGTTGGAGAATCGCAGCAGGAGATATAATTTCCGCATTAGGGGACTACCTGAGGAGGTAGTCAATATCCCTGAAGCAGTGAAATCATTCATTAAAAGTATCATACCCGATATTCCGGAACATAAACTTGAGCTGGACAGGGCCCACAGAGCTCTACAACCCCCTCGCCAAGATGGGCTTCCAAGGGATGTAATAGTCAAGCCCCACTACTACAACGTGAAAGAGGAGGTTATGAGGAGATCACGCAATGCTGAAGACCTTAACTTTCAGGGGAACAAAATACAGATCTTTGCAGACATCTCACCGACCACAATCCAAAAGAGGAGGGCTCTGAAGCCCCTCTCGGGGGTTCTCTCACAGAAATCCATCAAGTATAGGTGGTCCTTCCCATTCCGCCTGCAATTTGATCACAAAGGCAAAACCTATGGCTTCTCAAGCTTCGGGGAAGGAGAACAGCTGCTACTGCGTCTTGGATTCATCAACCAAGAATTACCCCCCCGAGACTCTTCTCCTAAACCCGGCTCGTCCAAGAGACCCTCCACTGGCAGCCCCATCACCCCATTGTGGAACAAGCAACAACCAAAGAGGCACCGAGACTCCCGCCCTCCTAGATGACTTTTCATCCCTGACCCGTCTCTCAGAGACAGCTGTGCCTTAATTCGGGTATCCTAATCCCTATCTGAATAGTGCTACTCACTACTCCATCCGAGACTGAGTTTATCCCTCTGTCCCCTTTGTTAAATATGCTGCGACTCGCCTCCTCAACGGGGTTTCACCACTTCGCTGTCCTAGCTCTCCCCTTTGGGGCCAGCACAATGCCAGTTTGCTGAGTATTTTTTGTTTTCCATTTTTGTTTTATTTTTTATCTTTATTAAATTCATTGTGTGTTTGATTGAGCCCCCTGTGCAAGAGAAGAGGCGGGGAGTATATGTATTGGATATCCACGGGACCTCTGGAAGGAGAACCCGATCCAATGCCCTATACTCCTTGTTATCTATCTGTCCTTACCTGAGATGTGATTGGGGGTGGTCACCCACCCCCCTATGCTCCCCAAACCTGACCCCCCCTTGTTTTCCCCCCCTCTCCCCTGCCCCCTCCACCCACACCTCTCCCCCCTACCATCCCTAATCCTTCCCCCTCCCATTCTGTTTTCCCTTGGCATCGAGGATTGCTAATTTTTGATTTCAGTATCTACCAGTTTGTTCATGTTACATTTTTATTCAATGTTTTCTACTTAAGTCTGCGGTTAGATATGCCCCTGAACCTAGATATATCCCATATATGATTATATTTTTTACTGTGGGCTTCCGGCCTGGGGCGGACAAGCATGCCACCTTAACCGCGGTACCAGATAAGAGCTAGCTCTTTCTGCGACTGCGGGCATACGACCCACATAGGGTTCGTCACCTTCCTGAACCCAACATTGTGTTGGGTCTCAGTAGTGGTCTAGGCCATTCGATCCTGTTTGTTTTCATCCTCCCTAGTCAATCTTGCCTAGGTCTTCTCTCATTCTCCACTCTTATCTTTCCTCACCCCCTTTTCCATATGTCTGAATTTTTCTCACGCTATTATTTTTGCAATACTTCTTTTCTCTCCCAGGAACCGACACGGAAGGTCCTCAAGTATACTAGCACTTGGTTGCGACATCTACCCAGTCCACCGATGCGATTTCCCAGTAAGGAGCGGATCACGGTAGGTCTCTCTTTTATGTGCTCGTGCGCACCCTCTTTTGTCCATGGCTGATACACCTTCCAAACCAGTAACCCTTAGAGTAGCTTCACATAACACACAGGGTCTGAACTCTCCGTCCAAACGACGCAAAGCCTTTCAGAGCTATCACACACGGGGCCTTGATGTAGTCCTACTCCAAGAGACCCATTTCCCCAGCAGCTATAATCCCCCCTTTCTTCACCGTGGTTACCCCACCTTTTTCTTAGCAAGTGCTGAAACCAAAAAGAGAGGGGTAGCGATACTATTCTCCAAAAAAACCCACTTTGAACACTCATTAACGATTACAGACAAGGAAGGTCGGTATGTCCTAGTTAAGGGTTCAATAGAAGGGAGGGTCCATACCGTGGTTTCCTATTATGCCCCCAACGAGGGACAGGCCAAATTTTTCTCCGTATTACTTCACACACTGGCACCACACTTTGAGGGACGGGTTATCCTGGGAGGTGACTCCAATGTCACCTTTGACACTATTCTAGATAAATCTAAGATGGGGACTCCCAGCCATAGAAGACCTTCTAAACAGAGTCTTCATATTGCACGCCTTCTAAACTCCCTGGGCCTCATAGACGTTTGGAGGGAACTCAACCCTTCGGCAAAAGATTACACGCATTACTCGGCTCCCCATAAAACCTACGCCAGAATTGACCACATCTTCCTTCCCACACCTGACATTCACGCTGCCTCCCATGCCTCCATTCACGAAGTCCCATGGTCGGACCACTCTCTGGTGCTCGTTAGGCTCTCTGGTACTTTATCCTCCCCTGGGCCTTGCCCGTGGCGATTAAACTCATCTCTTCTTTCTAACCCGGTGCACTGCACTTTGCTGGAAAAGGAGATTCGGGAATACTTCGAGAACAATGACACAAACGATATCTCCCCCTGTTCTCTTTGGGGGGCCCACAAAGCAGTGCTTAGGGGGAAGATTATCCAACTTTCATCACAACTGAAGCGGGAACGTAAGGCCGATATTGAGAAACTTGAGAAAGAATTCAAAACCCTAAGCAAGAACCATAAGAGTAATCCTTCTCAGACTTCACTGGCCAGGTTGGATTCTAGCAGGTTAGCACTTAACATGGCTCTAACTTCTACGGCGGACAAACACCTAAAATGGCAGAGTAGTAAACACTATATGCGAGCTAATAAGTTTGGACCACAGTTGGCAGCAAAACTCACTCCCAAGCTGAGGTCATATGCCATTCCTAAAATTAAGACTTTGAGCGGTAATTTATCCCAAAACCCTGTGTCAATACTTAAGACTTTCCAATCATTCTATTCCACCCTATATTCCTCCAACTCCCAACACCCACTCGCAGATCTTGACACCTTTCTGCAGAACGTCCCCCTCCCTAGATTATCAGATCCCCACCGCTCTATACTAGAATCCCCCTTCCAGGTAACAGAAATCTGTGAAGTCATTAAGACTCTTAAAAAGGACTCGGCCCCGGGTCCTGACGGGTTCTCAAACCAATACTATAAGACATTTTCAGAGATCTTGGCCCCTTATCTGGTCCGTTTCTTTAACTCCTTGCGCAGAGACACTCCTCTAGACCCCTCGGCAAACTTGGCATTCATTTCAGTAATTCCCAAACCGGGGAAGGATTCGAGCGAAGTAAGCAACTATAGACCTATCTCGTTGATCAATAACGATTTGAAGATAATGACAAAAATTTTAGCGAACAGAATGGCGTCCTTCATTGGTTCCTACATTAGCAAGGATCAGGTAGGGTTTATGCCGGGGAGGCAGGGACCGGACCAGATTCGGAGGGCAATAGATGTAATCTCACTTATGAGATCGGGTTGGGACGGAGGTCTACCCCAGGAAGGTTATTTACTTTCCATAGATCTGCAAAAAGCGTTTGACACGGTGGAGTGGCCTTACCTCTTCACCCTGCTGCGCAAGTGGGGCTTTGGCCCTGACTTTATTAAGACGTTAGAGGCTCTCTATTCCCACCCGATAGCACAAGTGAGATTCCAAGGTCACTTCTCGGAGCAATTCCCCATCAGGAAGGGCACGAGGCAAGGATGCCCCCTCTCCCCCCTCCTATTCGCGGTAGCCATTGAGACTTTGGCAATCGCAATCAGAAATCATCCGGGTATCCAGGGGGTTCGCTGCGGCCGAACGACGCACAAATGCGCCTTATTCGCGGATGATGTACTTCTCTTCATCACTTCTCCCCTCACCTCAACCCCTAATGTGACCCGCCTTCTTGCCGAGTTTGGCAGTGTGTCTGGTCTTAAAGTGAACATGTCCAAATCTATGGCTCTCAATGTATCAACGCCTCAGTCTCAAGTAGACAGCCTGAAAACCCGCTTCCCCTTCTCCTGGAACCCCACTTCCATCCCCTACTTAGGCATCCAACTCACCTCACGACACGACCTCCTACACAAACACAACTATCCCCCTTTGGTAAAGAAGCTAACAGACGACCTCCGTCAATGGTCGCTGCATAATTTATCTTGGCTGGGCCGAGTTAATGCAGTCAAGATGACCCTTCTGCCTAAAATATTGTATCTATTCCGCTCCCTGCCCATCCCAGTCACGAAATCCTATATCACCTCTCTGCAGTCCGCAATTCTACGCTTTGTCTGGGATAAATCTGGATATCGTTTTTCCAAATCCGTCCTGTTTAGGCCCAGATTAAGGGGGGGGCTGGGATTACCAAATCTGTGGTGGTACTATCGCGCGGCCCAACTTAGTCAGTTCTCGACAATCTACTTAAAAGGCCCCAAACCAGAATGGGTTTCCATGGAAAGAGCCGCAACCCCTGGGTTTACCTTAGATTTTCTTTTATGGTCCCACCCCAAAACTCGCCCCCCAATCTTAGCGCCTACACTATCCCACTCCATGGCTCTGTGCGACTCCCTACATAAACATAATTCTCTGATTTCTCATTGGCACCCACTGGCCCATATCTTTCGCAACCCCCGATTTCCCCCTGGTTTAGACATAGTCGCCTTCAAGTGGTGGCTTGACAAAGGCCTATACAGAATTGGCCACTTTTTCAACTCAAACGGACCTCTTACTCTAAGCTATTGCACCTCTAGACTTAAAATGCCCCCTTCCGAGAAGTTCAGGTTTTTTCAACTCTCCCACTTCCTACACCAGGTTAAGAAAACCAGCCTAGAACTACCTTCGGTAACGCCCTACGAACAGTGGTGCTCATCGGCCATGGACACGAGAGGCGGGATATCCCTGATTTACTCTGCTTTAGCCGAGCCTATGGAGAGAGCACCTTACATGACGAGCTGGGAACGTGACCTATCCCTTGATTGGACACTAGAACGCTGGCATAACAATCTGGCTCGCTCCTATAAAGGCATTTTGAATGCATCGCTGGTTGAAGCGAACCTCAAAGTTATGACCCGTTGGTATCTGGTCCCCACCCGCATCGCCAAATTTTACCCACAATCTTCCCCTTTGTGCTACAGGGGTTGTGGGCTTTTGGGCTCCATACTACATATAATGTGGGAATGCCCCAGAATCCGGTCCTTCTGGCATAAAATTTTCCGTCTTATCAGGAAAGTCACGGGAGTAGGGGTAGTCCGTGATCCCACCATAGCCTTACTCAACAACCCTATTCCGAAAATTCCCAAGAGCTCACAATCTCTGATCTCCTTTATCCTTCTGGGAGCCAAAATGACCATCTCTAAGGCCTGGAAATCCCCATCAGTCTCCTTCCCAAAAGCTAAAAACAAAATTTCTTGGATAATGACTAATGAGAAGATATCCAACATTATTCTAGATAACGTGGACGGCTTTAAGCTCATCTGGGAACCCTGGGCTTCCTTTGTTGGTATCCAACTTTGATTTGATTTTTTTCTTGATTATCTGGGTATCTGATCTAGTTAATCTCACCTCGTTTCCTCCTCAGAATAAGAATCCTGAGAGTGACAGGCCTTCCGTGTACTTCCTAACCCTTGATCCTTTCTTCTCCCTCTCCTACCTTTCCTATTTCTATCTCTCTTCTACAATCTGTTCATCTTTCCTGGTATGCAAACCCTTCTTTTTAGCTATTGTAGGGTTTCTGGACCCTATAGGTCCCGTAGGGTTTTTCCCTGTGTTTGTATATCTGCTTTATATTTTTGAATAAGGTTTACAGCACAACAAATGGTGGTGCCAGGAGAGCCTGGGGCACTCCCCCCTCCCCTGGTACATATGATTTCGAGACCCTATTGCTGCATAAGAATTCAGCCTAGGTCATAGTGCCTCACCATTTAGAGTGTCTCCTTGCAGCCAGTTCTACACTGCGAGCAGGTATTTTCATGGGACCACCTCGCAATATCTACCCCCGGGGCAGCATGATCCCTTTTGGGGCTCGGGGTGAGGATAGGGCAAGGACTCTGTCCCGTTTAGTCTATTACAACTTTACTTGCTCTCAACTGTTGTAACGGTTCCTGTAATGTTTAGTTTCACTTCTGTTACAGTCGTCACTGTTTGCTTAACTTTGTATTCTTTGCAAAACCATGAATAAAAATTATTACAAAATAAACAAGTAGATAAAAATAGGTGACATAAGAATTCTGTTTTCACTCTCATTTAACACCTTAATATCCTCCTTGATTGGTCCAGAGGGTATTTACTGACTGTATATAATAGAAGGTGATAGTAAGTAGTCTAGACAGAGTTCCTTGTAACATTTGAGTAAGTATTTCTCATTAAAATTTCCATATTATGCTTGTGAATTACAAGCCTACAGTATAAAACGCCAAATTTCCATGCAAATAATGGTACCGCCTTCAGCACCTAAAATCTGAAAGAATCATACCGCCAGGGAGGTTAAAAATATTCAAAAGTAAAGACAAGTTAAAAACAGAATAGTGCATTAAAAGCCACTAAGTCTGGCTTTATAAAAAACCAAAAGGATAAGTATAAAAAAATGCAAAACTCTGCCACCTACCCTGTATGTACAAACTCGGTCAGGCTCTTAGTTCGACACAACTCGTTTAGTCTGAATGGACATCATCAGAGGCATTTTTCTTTGGAATATTTGAAAAAAAGTTCATATTCATTATTCACTATTTAAGCTTCCTCTTCTTCAATGTTAATCTGTAAGCTATTCAATATAATTTTCAGAGCTGTGGTTTGATTCTCTCCTAAAACTACCCTTATTTATAAGGCCATTCTAAAGGATAGAGTCACCCTTGCCAGCTTTCTGCATGAGCCTGTCTCCCGGAAGTAATCAACTGTCATGTATCACATATCTTTTAAGGCGTTGCACACATACCTATAACGACTGCTCATCACTCAAATCAAAGGATTCTATATACCAAACACATTCAGACCTATATGTGCGGTCAGTGTTTCTTTTTGATACATGATGATGGTAATGCAAAAAACACAGTCACTTCCAGCGCTAATAGGTCTTCCAAGGTGTGATGTAACAGATATCAGATAAAATGGTGGTGTAAAAGGTATATATGGTATCCCAAAACTAGGTGGATGCTGCCTTCCTCAGATGGGGTTAATCCGAAATGAGCTCCAAGTAAAACAGAAATGGAAGGCGCACACACCTAGTGCATTACCAGAGATAATTTAATAATAGAACATTTTTTAGTAAAAAAAGTGGGTACTCACAAAATGCAACTGACCAAAGGCCATAAACACAGTGCATGGACATGCACGGAACACGAGGTACAGCTAACGTGTTTTGGGGGTGCACCCCCTTCCTCAGAGCTCCTCAGCTTAACTCTGAGGAAGGCGATGCACCCCCGAAACGTGGTAGACGTACACTGTGTTCTGTGCATGTCCATGCACTGTGTTTATGGTCTTTTGTCAGTTGCATTTTGTGAGTACCCACTTTTATACTATTTATTTATTAATAAATTATCTCTGGTAATGCACTAGATGTGCGCACCTTCCATTTCTGTTTTTCTTGTAGTTACAGGATGATGGTATCACATTAGATTAGCCCTCACGTTTCATTTGGTAGAAACGTTTAGCAGCACATGTTTGCATAGGTGAGAAAAGGCAACGAGGGGAGAAACAAGACATAGGCAGATGCGTTAGCCCTCAGATACATGTGCGTAAAAATTAGCTAGTGGCGCGCCATTTTTGCAGCAGCAAGAATAGGAACAATTTTACACAACCTAATGTGACATGCAGCAAAGCAGTCCATAAATGTAGGAGCATTAAACAGTTTCTTGAACTGATTTTCATTAACACAATTTCCTGTTCAGACATTCTTTGAGATTTTTTTGGTCTTGGGAAATAACATCTAATGGTATTTACTAATTCATCTCCTGCAACATTAACAGCTAGTAGCTGTATTTTGAAATAACCGTAGCAGGGAATACAAATGATCATTTAACGTTTTGCTCTAAAGTTATTAAACTATAAGGCTGGCTGTAATATAAAGGGAAATCATGCATGGGCAACACAATGGATTAATCACTATCTTGCCGTAAAACAGTTATCTCTATTTCAGTTCTCTGCATTGCAGAATGTCTATAGATGTGATGAATATGTCTGTACTACAGCTGTGAATTTTTATTTCAAATACCTCTCTATGGCAATATCAACATTCTGTTATTCTAATATTTAAATATGTTAGATAATAAAATTGAAATACTACTGCAACAGCTAAAAGGAATACAGACCTTTCTGGAATACCAAATAATCTTAAAGCTTTTGTTGCATTTGTGTTGGGGGGAAAAAGGCAGCTATATTCTAGTAGATGTTACAACACATTTATTTTAAACTGATCAAACCCAACATTACCCTTTTGCAAAACATTTAGATGAATTTGAGCCTCATTAAGCATGTCATATTTAAACAAACTGTATGTGGCTGTGCAATTACATTTTTTTAATCTATATGATTTACAAAGAGCAGTAAGCTCCATGTTTTCAAAAATGTAATGGGGTTGATTTACTAAAGGCAAACATACATTTAACAAGGGAGGTTGCACTTTGCAAGGAAATGTTTCCCAGAGCTTAGTGAATGGGATGAAGCTTTGCTGACTTCCATCATTCTATCATCTGCAAGAAAAAAATCAGTTATTTTTTTAGTTGCCCCTGCACATAATTAAGTATTCTTTGCAAAGTGAAATGTCACTACATTCACTAAGCTCTGGGGAAAATTCCCTTACCAGATCCAACTTATCATCTTATTTGCTTTTTTTTTTAGTAAATCAACCCCAAAGTGTATCTTATGCCAAGATCAAAATATTGCAGATCACCACTTCTTGAAAGTGGTGGCTGCATTAGCTTTTTTTTTTTCTGCCTTTCCTCCTTTACCTGGTAATCTAGTCAGTAACACATTTCTCTTCTTAAAATGGTTGTAAACCTTTGAAATTAAATATAGACAAAGCATATGTGTACTGAAAAAGAAATTGTCCCGGTGGGGCTTTTAAACAGCTAAGATTGAAAGAAATATGAGGATGCAACGTGTAAAGTACAACGTTTTATTAAGAAAAAGTTATGACATAAAAGTAAGGAATGAGTTGCGACATGTTGCACAATATAAAAATATCCATACACAGATCATAGGGTAACAATAAAATACATAGCCTGTGAAAGTAACAAGCATTCGTAGGTTCTAACGCGTTTCGACCAAAAGGTCTTCTTCAGAGGATTTTTATTGGTTGCGGCTGAAAAAGAATAATTTCATAAGTAATACTGTATATGAATTGTCTAATTTGTCCACTCCACCATATGGAACCCTGCCCCGTCAGGGGACATGGGTAGTCCCAGACTGGGGGGGAGGGAAGACATACAGAGGGTGAAGAGGAGAAAAATGTATTGAAATATTTAAATACAAAATCAGCACATTTACCAGAATAAAAAGGTATGGAGTGTCCCAAAACAGAGCTCTCATGTGGTGGTAGGAAGGGAACCGTCCCAACCTGCAAATCTCACAGGGCCGAGTCCTCAAACATCGCCACACTCGGAAAGGGGCGCTATTTAAGGGTGGCTGTATGTGACCAGACGAAGAAGCACCTGGAAAAGGTTACCACACTGGAGAAGAGGGGGTGGACAGAGTGGTGTGTCCTAAAGTGGTGCGGCTTAGAGTTTGGGGTTTTAGTTACATTTTCTTGGAGTCAGCAATGTGGACCCAGTGTGACACAGACAAAGCTACCTATTGTTAGCAGTACATCACTTCTAAATATTGCTGTCCAGTTTACTGCACAAAAACACCACAATGTAAATTACACAAAAGCTCCACGTCTGCAATCCCTATATCGCCATAGCTTCTAATAAAATGAGACAATCCCCTATTGTTATCATGCCAGGGAGCCATACAAGGAAAGGGAGAGGTTCATCACATGGAGCTTGAAGGGGGTGTTCAGGTTGTGCAGCCTCAGGCCAAAGTGGTAAGCTGTACCACTGAGAGGGAGGCCATGTCTGCCATTCTGTTTTGGTGGTGTGCGTGCTATACAGCCAGAGTATGCAATGAAAAGAGGTGAAGATGAACTAAGCCTTCGTTGTCATTCTCTTTCTTCTTCTCCCAGGTTCAGATCAGTGCAATGCTACCAGCAGCTGCAAAAATGCCCTCTTCATACTCTTTAATATATAATCCATCCATGGCAAATTTGCATTCCGGAGTCGACTGAATTATTTTAGCACATCATCAATAACTTCCTGCAGTAGAAAATGAGTGAGAGTAGCATAGAGGGGGGGGGGGGGACAACAAGCAATGAGACGCAATTGCCAGTGATGTTCCTGCAGCTCAACCCTACTGCCAAATGGATTAGAGCAATGAAGAGGGTAGGGATGATGAAGTGGCAGTCCCTACCTGGGTGCCTAAGAATATAGATGAAGAAAGTGAAGGAGAGACATTGGTGAGGTAGGATGTCATGCAAGGGAAGCTTGCAGAGGAATGGAGGGAGAAGCTTTGCAGCAGGTGTAGGTCACTGGAATCCTGAGATCCACTCCACAGGAAACAGCTGTCTGCGACTTTTTTTCATGCATGTGCTGTAGACAGCTTTGTAGTGTTGCAGCCTCTTCTTGCAGCATATGAAGTGTTATAAATCTATTATTTATTTGGGCACCACATGCATAAGGAGACACATAACTGTTTATCACGCAACTCAGGGGGAGCAGAAAATGCATGATACTGATCAGCAGTAAAAAGCCCACAATCCTTTCCCTTCTCTTCCCTCCTCTTTCACCTCTTG
Organism: Rana kukunoris; assembly: GCA_029574335.1. Lineage (NCBI taxonomy): Eukaryota > Metazoa > Chordata > Amphibia > Anura > Ranidae > Rana > Rana kukunoris. Next base: position 171,717,811 of record CM056051.1, on the reverse strand, counting down.
TACCACTCCACAGGAATCTCTATCCACATCTGTGACTGCATCTGTGACCTTGAGCGATAGAGATAAAAGTGTGACAAGGGTTTTGAGAGATATACATTTAGCATTTTAAGTGGTAAAGTGGGTAAGCATAGGGGCATGCTTAGCAGGGCCAATTGTAGGTTTCAGCCAGGCTCAAAATCTTCTAACCCTATTTTGCAGTCTCCAGCTACATCCTTGATCAGGCAGGCATCTCTTTTCCAGCTACTGGAGTAGGCCACCCTGACCAGCTTCCCAATGCCAGTTTGGCAACATTGGTGGCTTTACAGCTGCTACCATTGCAGCTAGTGGAGTCTTCCCCACTCCTTGAATTTGCAGCCTGTGCTGTACCACAGTGATGTGTAATTGTTCATTATTATTTTATCCAGCAGGCCATCCCTGCCCTGTGTAAGCATGTGGGAGGTGATGCCTATTTTTCTCTGGAGCATGCAATCACAGTCCATACGATCACAGACATTTGGTCCAGAAAGCATGGGCAGGGATGTTACATCTCCTCCACATCCCCCTTGGTCAAAATGGTTGAAGCCGGGAAGGAAATGGTTCTGAAAAAAAGGCAGAAAAAAGCATGACCCCACACCATCTTATAACAGGAAAAATCATATGTGACAGGGCACCAAACAGAGAAAGTTCACACACTTGCCTTGTCTAGCACACATCCTCAGTATGGTGGTGCAGTGGCTCCTAGAATGGTATTCTTGTTTTCATGATGTCCTATGGCAGGCCAGGAGAGTGTGCAGCAACTTTAAGCAGTCATAGCCACCCAGTGGTTGAAATTCAGCAGAAACACCAACTGCCTGACAACCGCCTGATTTTTGATACTTCAGTATGCTAGAACTTGACCTTGGTCAGTTGTTAAGGGTGCACTTGCATTAGCAGACTGTATATTAGTATTTATTCAAACAAAGCCCAAGGAGTGGCTATAGAATTCTGTTTTTTTACCACCTCAATGGCTCCTCATTCAGGATGTGTTTACTGTATTGTCACCTTTGGAAGAGGTGATCAGTATGATAAGCAATGATGAGGTGGGGATTAGTAACATGATTCCTCTGGCGTTTCTGCTGGATCACACACTGTGTGATGTAATAGATCAAGCACTAGAGGCACAGAAGCAGGAGGAAGAAGAACTTCCTGATGTCTTAGGGCCTACTTAATCCTAATTCTGCACTGTGAGTTAGCACCAGTCACTGGAGGAGCATACAGAGGAGGAGGGCTTGAGTGATAGTTGTGAGGAGATGGAAGTCACGGGGCAGACTTCGAGTGGTTCAGTTTACCCCTTCCGAAACACTGGGAATGTGGGTGTGGGTGTGGGTGAGATGGTTGAGGATACTCAACTACCAGACATTTGTGGCAGATGGGTGCCCCAGCATTTGGGTAATGAAGGAGGAGGACCATTATTGGTTGGTCACCCTTTTAAATCCATGTTACAAGGGGAAAATGTCAGAGCTCATCCTGCTAACCCAGACGGAGCAAAAATGCACCAACTGCAAGAGGTGTTGTGGAGAAACATTTTAACAGCTTTCCCAGAAAGTGACAGAATCCCTTTTCATGGTCCACATGGTCTGGATATGTATAGTTTTGATAGGAGGAGAAGAGGTGACGGCTGCCTAAGTAAGCTTTCAGGTCCTCTTATGCACTATTCATGCCTGGTTGCTGCCAGTAGCCAATGATTTTATGGGGTTGGAGACTGATATGAACACCCTGACAATGGCCATCCCTTTGACTCTTAGGTGTTGAAGGTAAGTGGCCAACTGTGCCTTAAAGTGAAAGAGAAAGAGGGTTTCCCCATGGGGCTTTTAACAGCATAATGGTAGAGGTCAAAACATGAATGGAACAGTGATACTGTAAAACATCATTTAATCGACAGTTGACAAAGGTCACATGGTTATTAAAATCATACAATAGAAGTTGGAACAACATTGCTGATCACACAAAAAGATTCCACAATGGATGAAAGCATATAAACAGGGTACATGATAGTGTTACGTTGCACAATGATTCAACACGATCTGGGTTCCCCGACGCGTTTCGACCTGTTATAGGTCTCTTCAGGGGGATAATGCATTCTAAAAAATATATACAATACATGCTTTAGAATTCAACATATTATTAAGTGAAACATAAATGTACCAAACACAGGGAACATTTACCGTAAAAATCGCGGATGGATAGTAGTGTGATCAGGGATGAAGCAAACCATAAAAACAATCCAAAGTGGGACCTCGTGGTTATCGCACCAACGCCATAAGGGGGGGGATGATTCGCCCAAGGAGGCTTGCAAGGAGCCAAAAAGGTACATTTTAGGGGATTTCTTTCTTTTGGCCAATGCTTGTGCAGGATGCAAATGATCTGCTGAGCTTTCTGCAGCCAGCGTCCTTTCAGATTGGGGATTTAGTGCAGTGAGATATTTTGTGATTGAAAAAAATGAAAATTTCTGTCTCCAGACACAGTTGATTGGCTCACTTAAAAAAAAAAAAAAATAGTCCTTGTGCCACAGCTAATGCTTCTACTGTTGATAAATTTGGTACATTTTGTAGACAGGGTGCTGAGACATTCACATTGGAAATATTTTATAAATAGACCCCTAAATGTTTCCACAATTCCTCTTCAGCTGCCGAATTTGGGAATTATTTAATTCAGGGTAATTCTTGAAAAGCACCTCAATGTACTGTATGCTGCATATTGTGCTGCTCAGGCAATGTCTAGGTACCACCACACCTAATGTTTACGCAGCTGTTCTTTAGTTGTAAAATGTATAGTTATTGATGCAGACTAAATAATACTCTCACCTTATTCATGTGATTCAATAATCCAGAATTTTTTTGGGCTACATTGCCTCTGAAATAGTATAGTCCAAATGTCATTTTTTTTAACTGCCTGATCTCTCCAAATAAACCGTGGGCTGACAAAAGTGCTTACTCACATACTGTGACAAAAAAAATCTGACTTTTTTTGGTTAAATAATGCAGTCCATAGACACACACATCATGTCTTGGCCCTACCCCCTGTTCCCTCCTCACAGGATTTGGCTGACAGCAGTGCACACAGACTTATGCCCCTCCTCCAAAGCTACCAGATGAAACTCTGGTGTGCATTGCTGTCTGCTCACCTCTCATTTTAAGTTTACATTAACCCTAAATCCAGACTTTTTTTATTCTAACACAAGTGAAGCTTTGCAGTGATGTCATCATGCCACCTCACCCCGGGTGAAGGATGTCAGTTAATGTTTGAATTTAATCACTTGCTTGTGAGTATTCTACTTTTTTTAATAAATCAATCTGAAAACTGCCACACAATGTGGATTCTTTCTTCTCCTGCATATGAGATCTGCTTCTAGTAAATGTGGCCACTTATGAGCTGCACAGCGCAGAGCACCCTCCATCCATCTATCTACAGGCAGTAAAAATCCATATTAGACCTCCTGTGTATTGAGGTCTAATGTGGTGGCCAGGAGCACTGGAATTGATAAAGGTGGTAAAAGGAATACAAAAATCCACAGTGGACTTTTTCTTTTGCAATGTTTATTGATTATGGACTTTTTCTATAATTTACAGATGAATCACTGAAATTATGTATTTAATTATTTATTGGATTTACAACAGTGCAACACATTGCTTGTTTATATTGAATGTGTAATATTTTTGCCTTGTGTCTATCACATGATCTACTGTCATTGTTGTTTCTGGATCAAACAATGCCTCATATCTTCCTCTTGAAAATGCAGCCTATTAAATAGGCTTACATGATGTTCAGCATGTCTTTGTAATATTTCTGTCTTGTGTATATGATATAATCTGCTGTAATTGTATAATCATTTATTTTATTTTTTTAAATAGCCTCATCTCTTCATCTTGCACTGCTTACATGCTCTCCGGACACTGTCTGACAATTGTCTCTGAAATATTGCTGTATAATATTTATTTCTTTATAATAATTGCCTTGTAGACAATACAGTGTGGTACTACATTAAATATAGTATTGATTACACATACAAAGATGATTACACATACAAATTATGTGATGCCAGAATAGAGTATTTTTGATACTGTCTTGAAGAATTGTACTCTTTGGTAAACCCACATTTAGGTTAAAAGTGTGCATCTGTAAAGCATATCATTTGAAGAACTTGTGTTTTTCCATGTCTTTTCAAATTTGCGTAAAATAGAAGGCCTTCTCCCTGCCATTTTTTTTAAACTTTTTTTATTTGCATTGGTACATGTCTCCCTGTCAGTGCCTGTCTCCCTGTCAGTGCCTGTCTCCCAATGCCCTTTGTAAATCCTTTGACCATTAGCCTTGAATCAATGAACAAAACTGATTGTCAAGATTTTCTTTTTACACTTTGAATTTTACAGTTAGTTGTTCAAATGTTCCTGCATATTGCACTCTTGCAGATTCAATTATCACTACTGGCTACATATTTCAGTGTGCTGGTGATAATACAAATACATTAATGTAGTTAAAATTAATCTGACAAACCTGTACGATACTGGGCTAAGTAACAGATTCACTTGATAACCCCCTTCACCCAGTGGTGTTAATTACTGTATTTATTGGTGTATAACACTCACTTTTTTACCCTGAAAATAGAGGGTAAACTGTGCCTTCGTGTTATACGCAGGGGGCTGTGGAATGTTTTTTTTTTCCGAAACGTCCCTCTTAAAGTTAGGGTGCGTGTTATACGCCTGTGCATGTTATACGCCGATAAATACGGTAACTTTCCCGAATTCCCCTTGTACTCTGTTTACCCACCTGATTCAAATCTGGTACTTCCAGGGGCTTTTCATCCTTTGGTGCAGCACTGAGTGTTTAAAGTGACATTAAAGGATAACTTTAGGGCCTCCTTACAGTGCTCCTGGTGCCTCCTCTTCAGCCAGTGTCCACAATAGCAAGCCGTTTGCTCTGGGGGCACTTATGTGTGCTCGCTTCCAAACCCCGCTCTATGCGTTCATAAGACACATAGAGCCTTGGCTCTGCCATTCCCCCTGCTCTGTCCTCATTGGCTCACTGACTGTGATTGACAGTAACAGGAGCCAATGGCTCCCACTGCTGTCTAAGCCATTAAGTAATCTAATGAGAGGCCCAGGAGAAGATCAGCTCTTGTGCACATCGCTGGATCGAGAGGGAGCTCAGGTGAATATTAGGGGGGCTGTCGGGGCCACTGCACATATAAGGTTTTCCATCTCCATGTATAGAATGTATGAAGGTAAAAAACCTTGAGTCTTTAAAACCACTTTAATGATCTAATTTCTTAACCACATGCCGACCAGCCGCCGTCGTTCTACGGCGGGAAGGTCGGCTCTCCTGGGCGAGAGCCCGTCATACTACGTCGCACTTTCGACGGCCACTAGGGGGCGCATTCGCGCCGCCGGCGGCCCGCGCGCCCCCGAGTCCCGCGCGCATGCCCGGCGGGTACGATCGCCGCCGGGCACCCGCAATTGCTCGTTACAGAGCGGGGAACGGGAGCTATGTGTGTAAACACACAGCTCTCGTTCCTGTCAGCAGGGGTAACGCTGATTTTCTGTTCATACAATGTATGAACAGAAGATCAGTGATTTCCCCTAGTGAGGCCACCCCCACCCATACAGTTAGAAAACACCAGGAACACACTTAACCCCTTCACCGCCCCCTAGTGTTAACCCCTTCACTGCCAATGGCATTTTTATAGTAATACAATGCATTTTTATAGCATTGATCGCTAAAAAAATGCCAATGGTCCCAAAAATGTGTCAAAAGTGTCCGATGTGTCCGCCATAAGATCGCAGTACTGAAAAAAAAACGCTGATCGCCGCCATTACTAGTAAAAAAAAAATATTAATAAAAATGCCATAAAACTACCCCCTATTTTGTAAACGCTATAACTTTTGCGCAAACCAATCAATAAACGCTAATTACGATTTTTGTTTACGAAAAATATGTAGAACACGTATCGGCCTAAACTGAGGAAAAAAAACGTTTTTTTATATATTTTTGGGGGATATTTATTATAGCAAAAAGTAAAAAATATTGCATTTTTTTCAGAATTGTCGCTCTATTTTTGTTTATAGCGCAAAAAATAAAAACCGCAGAGGTTCAAATACCACCAAAAGAAAGCTCTATTTGTGGGGAAAAAAGGACGCCAATTTTGTTTGGGAGCCACGTCGCGCGACCGCACAATTGTCAGGAAGGGGGTAAATCCTTCCGGGGCTGAAGTGGTTAACATCATGGTTGTGGATCCATAACCCTGGTGTAAGCTCCAACCAGATCCACTTGGGTAAAAAGGCTATTAGGGAGTTTAGTAGAGGGAATATTGCTTTGTCCTGAATGTGTAAAATACAGGGTCACATAAGAAATATATAAGGGCTTGTTAGTGGGAGACAAAAGCACAATCAAAATAAAATTCAATGTGCTAATGTGACCTAATTAATCTGCTAACTTTTTATGAAGATTAGCTTAGTTATTGCTATTAATTATTTTTTCTAATAATTAGCAAGTTTTTTAAGCCAAACCCAATGGAAATCTCAGCTTTGGGCATTGAAGTGTAGGTATAGCCATAACTTTTTTTTAGTGTTGCATAGAGTAGGGACGGGTTAAAATCATTGCAGGATATTTGTTGCTGTCTGTGTCCAGTTGGGCAAATTTTTCTTTCTTTTCTGTCCCTTAAGGGCAGCAGGAAATCTATCCAAAATAAAGGGAATTCCCCTTTGTGACAGTTTTCCTTCGCCCATTGTTCTGGTAAGAATTCACTTTCTAGCTTGGTGACAGTGATCACTGGGCCTAAAAAAATGTATATAAAAAAAAAGAGGTCAGACTGGACATATTTACTAACTATGACATTGATCATTTCTACATTCAGTAACGATTTAGTAGTTAGAGACTGTTACTGAATCATGCATTTGTGTAAAATGTGGATCACAGCTAACAAAGAAATGTTAGTTTAGGCTTAAAAAAGCACACAACTGCAATGCATTTTATTAACAGTTATATAATAGAAAGTATGGGTTTCTGGCAATAATACGTGTCAGTTGCTATTTCTTTCATCTAAAAAACAAAGATAAATTAACGCTGAGATTAAATGTTCAGTCATGCTCAAATTAAGCATGTTGTTTCCAAGGTAAGCATGCAGCTGTCTTGCTGTCACTTAATGTTGAAAAAGAAAAGTCTAATAAAATGTCTACCTAAAACGCCTGACAGAATAATCCTTAGCAATCTAATGGAATTTGTCAGAATTCAAAAACCATGCATATACTGCAGTATTTTGTGTTGCTTCCGGCTAACAGGAAATCAAAATTCCTTACCATCTGCAGGAAGATATGTCTCTGATTTTAGACTGGGGAGTTGTTAACATATCAAACGTAATTATGTCTCACTTTTACTATTTGTAACTCCAGATTAATAGTTACATGAACTTAGTGCAAGGGGATTTATGCAAATGAAAGTGAGGAATGATTAAACATTTAATATGGTGTATGTATCTAAGTCAAATAAGTTACATTTTATTGCAGGGGAATGACCTTATCGTTAACATTAAGCAACTAATAAATATTTTAATACAGATTTGATTTACTTCCAGATTCTGTGGAATTTCAGGCATTCATAATAAAATTCAGTACAAACAAACCTAAACCAATGTATCACGAGGGAAAAAAAATACACCATAAATGTAACATTTAACAAGGGTAAGTAGTAGTAACTGTCACAATAAATTTGTTTAACCACTTCATTACCCAGCCATTGTAATATGACGTCCACAGATGGGATCTCCCATCCTGGGTGGACGTCATACGAAGTCCTGGGATTTGTGGGGGGATATCTGAATGATTCCTGCAGCTAGAGGCATCATTCAGATATTCTCTTGTGCCGGCGATCATGTGCACAATGAGAACGATCATAACAGCAGTTCCGCCTCTTGATCGTTCTTATAGGTGGCGGGAGGGGACATCCACCATCCAGTGCTTCTCCAGGCTCTCCCGTGCCATTGAGGGCCCGAAGAAAGAATCGTCTGGTGCCAGATGGGAAGCTTAGAGATGACTGGTGACCACATGATCACCAGTCATCTCTATGACCGTCAGAGGTGCGGGCGCGATGTGATGACGTCACGATCTCACGCTTTCCAGCCTGGAGGAGAGATGTGGGGTCTTATTGACCCCGCATCTCTCCATAAAGAGGACCTTTCAAACACCATTCCTATTACAGGGGATGTTTACATTACTTGTAATTGGAATAAAAGTGATAAAAAAATTAAAAAAAAAAAAAAATTTTACTTTTACAACGCCCCTGTCCCCAGTAGCTCGTGCTCAGAAGCGAACACACACGTAAGTCCTACCCACATATGTAAACGCCGTTCAAACCACATATGTGAGATATCGCCGCGTGCGTTAAAGCGTGTGCAACAATTCTAGCACTAGACTTCTGATGTAACTAAACTGGTAACCTGTAAAAAAATTCAAAGCGTCGCCTATGGAGATTTTTAAGTACCGAAGTTTGTCGCCATTCCGAGTGTGCAAAATTTTAAAGCGTGACATGTTGGGTATTCATTTTCTCCGACGTAAACATCTTTCATATTTTACCAAAAAATTTGGCTAGCTCTACTGTTTTATATTAGTTCATGAAACCATTTTAAAAAAAAAAGAAAGAAAAAAAAGGCGTTTAAAAAATTATTGCGCAAATACCGTGCAAGATAAAAAGTTGTAATGACTGTCCTTTTATTCCGTAGGGTGTCTGCTAAAAAAGCATATATAATGTTTTGGTGTTCTGAGTACTTTTTGAGCAAAAGAATGATTTGTACATGTAGGAGAGAAGTGCCAGAATAGGCCTAGGTATTGAGGTGGGTATAAAAGCACGGTATTGAAGGGGTTAAGTGATATAGTCTATGTAATTATATCATGATATAAGGTTTAACAAAATATTTATTTTACAGCATATTTAACATTTAATTATCAGTTATGTATCTTAAGTTGATGCTATTTTAGGAATCACTGGGTTTTTCAATAAACTAATGCAAGGACTAAAGCACTAACTGAAAATGCAGTATCCCTAACAACCTGTACTGATCTGACCTCACTTATGCAAACTTTGGCTTGTTGAAACTTCCAGTAGTTTGCACTTAGTTCTTTTCTATTTGAACTGTTTATGGAATATATGTTTTACCCAGGGCCGATCCGCCCTATAGGCTCACTATGCAAGCCGCTTAGGGCCCGCAAAGCTGCAGAGGGCCCCCTAAATTACTAGAGGCCCCGTCTGGTGAGAAGTAATTTTTGGCCCCTTTCAGCAACTCGCTGGCTGCATGTGAGAAGAGGTAAGAAGTCAGCACCCCCCCGCTTCTCACTTTAATGTAAGATGTCATTTTCGGCAGCAACCCCCACCCCTGCACTTCTTAACTTTAATATCAGGATCGGCACTGCTGTATGTGATGTGGGCCCCAGGCAGAGCATTGTGTACTCATACTGTGGTACTAGACCTGACTCCTGCTGAGGCAATAGTAAAATTTGGGGGCCACAGGTCACCCTATCACCACTCTAGGTCTGTCCCTCTTATGTGGTCGGGCGCTATCCAAGGGGATTGGTGAAGAGTTATGGGTGATGGCATCACAGGTCAGATAGAGGGCCCCTTATCAGAATTTTGCTTAGGGCCCCAGGGAGGTCAGGATCGGCACTGGTTTTACCTGACCCTGCTGATTTATTCCTTTCTACTCAACACTTGCCTCTAAGATCCTTAATACCATTGCCATCACTAAGCATCACAGACCTGCACATTACAGAAAAGTTCCACATTCTTAAAAAATATTTTATAACATTGATACATCTGCCATTTTGTTATTTAAAGGACACCTATTAGGAATTAACATCGGACATTTACCACAAGTGAATAAAAGATGATGATATGACAAAAATGACAGAACAAATATTTTAATTATTGTATAAAAATATTTTTTTCCTAAATAACAAAACCAAAAAAAATTGAATACTTAAAGTGGATGTCACAATGTACAGTATGTAATCTATAAGATTACAGTATACTGTATGTATGTGTTTATTTACTTTTTTGAATTTGGTGCCGTTCTCCGCCCCGTGCCTCGTAATGTCGCAGGGAGCGGAGATCGGCGGCACACAGGGACACTGTGAATCGAGCGAGGACGCCGCTCGCTCACACAGTGGGGAGGCATTGCAGGATCCAGGGACAAGGTAAGTAACTTTGTCTGTGGCTGCTGCGGGCGATCCAGAGTCTGGCTCGGGGATACCGCTTTTGGTACAGAAATCTTACCCGAGCCAGACTCAGGAATACTGCCAGGGGGGTTAAATGTTAATTGCGCGGTTATGCGGTCATGTAACACTGTACCCTAACTACATTTTTATCATGTTGGTCACACATGATGGTATTTATTCATCACTAGGTTATTTATTTATTTTTTTGCTAAATAAATGAAAATAACTGAAACTAAAAAAAAAAAAACATTGTTTGTCTTAATTTCTATTATAAAACTTTCCATACAAATAATTGTTTTTTATATATTTAGGCCAGACTGTATTTGTTGAAAAAAATGAATTAACGTATGTTATTTAGTCTGTAGGGAAGTTATAGAGTCCACAAACTATGGTATATATCTGAAAATTTATCAATCTCATGTCATGAGGCACTAAACTGCCAGGACAGTACAAATACCCCTTTTTGTAAAGAAGACAGTCAAAGGTATTTAGTAAGAGGCATGAATTTTTTTTTTAAGTTGTAATTTTTTGTGATACGTTTTGGGGAAATTAATGGTCAAAAGTTTAGTACAGTGTCATCGTGTGTGGTGGTGATCAGGGAAACTGGCTAGGGGCAGTATGAAAAAAGTATTAATAATCATTTGTTTTCATTTTTTTATTACACTTTTTTCTTTTTGTACGCTTTTTTTTTAAACACACTGGGGCAGATTCACAAAACAATTACGCCTGTCTAACTGGGGTTAGACAGGAGTAATTTCAAATTTCGCGCGGCGTATCACTAGTTTGAATCCTCAAACCATGATACGCCGGCTTCGGGCTTCGATCCGAGAGGCTTACGTCTTCGTAAGCCTTCGGATCTACGCTGCCATCTATTTGTGGCCGCTGGGAGGAGTTCGCGTCGTTTTGGTGCGTCGGGATATGCAAATGTGTTTTTACGGGGATTCACGAACATACGAGCGGGCGTCGCAATAGTTTTCGTCTATTTTTTACTACGTAATGTTAGAGCAGCTTTTTGCTGCTCTAACTTTACATAGCCCATGTTAAGTATGGCCGTCGTTCCCGCTTCGAATTTATTTAAATTTTTATTTTGTTTACGTAACTCGTCGGGACGTGGATCGGCCGTAAAGTACGCTACATAAACAACGAATGACGTCACGACGTGATTTCGCGCAATGCACGGCGGGAAATTTGCGAACGGAGCATGCGCAGATCGATCGCCGCGGGAACGCGCCTAATTTAAATGTTTCACGCCCCCTACTCGCGCAGATGGATTGCGACGGGAGAAATACACTACGCCGCCGTCGTTTACCGGAGAAAATCTACCTGAATTCCACGTAGAGCAAGGTAAAAAACGGCGGCGTAGTGTATTTCTGATACGCTACGCTAAGCAAAATGTCTGTGAATCTGCCCCACTGTGACCAGAGCAATATGATGTTACCATAATAACATTGTATTACTCTGGGGAAGTGATCAGGATTTCATTTTTTTTATACATTATGAATGCTTATGCTGTGAATTTCATTGCTAAAAGCAAGCATTTTACTGAATGAAACATATTAATTCAGTTTGTTTTGATGTGATTAGCTGTGATTGATCAAAGCTAATCACATGGTACAGATAGTCTGTGATTGGCTCTGTCTGTACTATTTGATCACATTGACCAATCACAGCTATCAACAGAATTGTACACAATGGATGGTATGAAAGGAAGTCATCCATCGCTTACAAATGTCATGTGGCCTGCTGCGATTAGTCACAGTGATCACATGGTACCGGTAGCAAGCCGCTACACTGATCAGTCATCAGCTGTGTCAAATGACATCCACTTAGAATGATAAAGCCATCGCCCAGCCGTCATTCTGCTATAGGCTGGATGGGAAGGTGTTAAAAAGATACAGTGCATCCAGAAAGTGTGCTTTACTTTTACCATATTTTGTTATGTTACAGCCTTATTCCAAAATAGATCAAATTCATAATTTTCCTCAAAATTCTACAAATAATACTCCATAATGACAACCTGAAAGATGTTTTTTTTTTAAATCTTCGCAAATTTATTAAAAATAAAAAACGAAAAAAATGACATGAGTAAAAAATGAATGAAAAAATACATAAGTATTCACAGCCTTTTCTCAATACTTTTTTGAAGCACCTTTGGCACCAAATACAGTCTCAATTCTTTTTGACTATGAAGCTTGGCACACCTATTTTTAAGCAGTTTATCCCATACTTGTTTGCAGGACCTCTCAAGATCCAGCAGGTTGGATGAGGCGCATTGGTGCACAGCCATTTTAGGGAACTCCCCAGAGATGTTCAATCAGGTTCAAGTCTGGGCTCTGGCTGGGCCGCCCAAGGACATTCACAGAATTGTCCTGTAGCCACTCCTTTGTTATCTTTGCTGTGTGCTTAGGGTCTTTATCCTGTTGGAAGATGAACATTCACCCCAATCTGAGGTCCAGAGTGCTCTGTTTTAGGTTTTCATCAAGGATGTCTCTGTACATTGCTTCATTTATCTTTTTAGTCTACCAGTTCCTGTCACTAAAAAACATCCCCACAGCATGATGCTGCCACCACCATGCTTCACTGCAGGGATGGCATTGGTCAGGTGATGAGCGGTGCCTGGTTTCCTCCAGACATGACGCTTGCCATTCAGGCCAAAGAGTTTAATCTTTGTTCATCAGACCAGAGAATTTTGTTTCTGGTCTGAGAGTCCTTCCACGGCCTTTTGGCAAACAGGCCTGATTGGTGGAGTTCTGCAGAGATGGTTGTTTTTCTGGAAGGTTCTCCTCTCTCCACAGAGAAATGTTGGAGCTCTGTCATAGTGACCATCGGGTTCTTGGTCACCCTCCTGACTAAAGCCTTTCTGCCCCGGTCACTCTGTTTGGCCGGTCGGCCCGCTCTAGGAAAAGTCCTGTGGTTCCAAACTTCTTCCATTTAAAGATGATGAAGGCCACTGTGCTCATTGGGACCTTCAATGCTGCAAAAACATCTGTAATCTTCCCCAGATCTGTGCCTCGATATAATCCTGTCTTGGAGGTCTACAGACAGTTCCTTGGACTTCATAACTTGGGTTGTGCTCCGTCATGCACTATTAACTGTGGGACCTTATATAGACAGGTGTGTGCCGTTATAAATCATGTCCAATCAAATGAATTGAAGGTGGACAATCAAGTTGTAGAAACATCTCAAGGACGATCAGTGGAAACAGGATGCACCTGAGCTCGATTTTGAGTGTCATGGCAAAGGATGCAATTTTTTTGTTTTTTATTTGTAATAAATCTGCAAAGGTTTCAAACAAACTTCTTTCCCATGGTCATTATGGGGTATTGTTTAGAGAATTTTGAGGAAAAAAAATAATAATCTATTTAGGATTTTTCATTCAAAATTATATCTTGATTTAACATGAGATCCAAGTACTACGTTTTATTGAACAAACATATGGCAAAGCTTTTGCTGATACCTCTCACAAAAGGCTGCTCAAGCATTCTGTGATCTAGGAGAAAATTTTGGACAATGACAGAAATATGAATCAATAATCACTTTGTAAAAAATGGTTAATAATATAAGGCATAAACACATCAGCCTAAAGTGGTATTAAAATGATAGTAACGTCTTGTTTTGTTTTTTTAATACATGTTATACTTGCCTGGTCTGTGTAATGGTTTTACACAGAGCAGTCTGGATCCTCCCCTTCTGGGGTCGCCATGGATGTATTGCGGTCACGGCGGACCTAGAATGTAGCCAGTCAATCTCACCCTCCACTCGCTTGCTGGTCTACCCTGAAGCAACGTCACAACTGGCGATTTCAACAACATCACACATCACAAATGGTTGCTGTACAATCACTTTTGTGACGTGTGACCGCAATACACCGCTGCAAGCTTTTATTGTCCTTAGAAGATTTACTTTTGAAGTGCCTTTTTATGTGTGAAATGATGTAAGTGCATTGGTTGAAGGTTACGTGCCTATTTTTATAATAAATAGTTTTTACAATACTTCACTATTTGAAGCACTTTTTCATTTTACATGTGGAACATTTCCTTTCTGGTGAACACCATTAGAATCGGTTATTTACCCTGGTGGGTGTATATAGCTTTTCTGCCAAGCATGAGAGTGCAAGGCAGATCTTTCTGGTGAGTGTATTTTCTAGAGGGAGTGGAATCACAGTCACAAGCGGTGTGGTGGAAGATTTGATCCAATTTTGTCTAAAGAAGATTATTTGTTTGAGTTAATCACTTGGAAACACATAACAGTTCATAGACTTGATTTTGGATTTTTTCAGCTTTTTTTCACCCAATGAATGTTATGGACACTTTTTTTCTTGAATTTTAAAACATATACATACAATTCAATTTCACTATCACGTGGTGTTTGATTTATGTGTTTATTTAGATTTGCTTATACTTGATTGTATGAACATAGAGCTACTATTTTCTCATTTAAATGCACTACAGACTTTTCACATTTTTTAAGTGGCAGCTTTAGGATATATATTTTCCATATTTGTGCGCAGTGGTAGGACATTAAACAGGGGGCTCGCGACTTGTTGACCAACATTTATGTACTGTATTATACTAAATTGTTATAGAAATTAAAAATCATGAATACAACATGAAAATAGAATGAAATAAAAATAATGATAATAAATAAAATAAATAATAATAAAAAAAACAAGAAATGTTGGAAGCGCAAAAAAATGATGCGCAAAATGATGTTTTGTACTAATAATTATAAATATAATTAATCCACCCTAATATTGAGGGCAATGAACCTTAATGAATACTACAATTTGGTGTGTAGTACTGTACATGGCTAAAATATTTAAAACCAAGCATGAAAAACTCCAATGCCCTGTACACACGATCGGTTCATCCGATGAAAACGGTCTGATGGATTATTTCATCAGATATCCGATGAAGCTGACTTTCATCAGTTTTGCTCACCACCATCAAAAAACAATCGTGTCAGAATGCGGTGACGTAAAACACAACAACGTGTTGAGAAAAATGAAGTTCAATGCTTCCAAGCATGCGTCGACTTGATTCTGAGCATGCGTGGAATTTTAACCGATGGACGTGCCCACAGACGATCGTTTTTTTCTATCGGTTAGTTAACCATCAGATAATTTTAAAACTTCTTAGTTTTTTAACTGATGGATAAAAACCAATGAGGCCCACACACGATCGGTTAGTCTGATGAAAACGGTCCATCAGACCGTTTTCATCAGACAAAACGATTGTGTGTACGCGGCATGACATTAAACAACATTATGTACGTCCAGGGCCCCATTAAGGTCATTTGGTGACAAAGATCCAGTTTCAGCAGATAAATTCGATTGTGTGTACGCAGCCCTAGAGATAGTCAATCCTATTTTGTACCACCAGGCTGCCCCACTTATTGGCCTGCTTGACAATAATATGCTTGTTATTAGTTATCTCATTAAGAGCCTGTCGTTCTCTCAGGGTGAGATTGCAGTGTGAATTTGTTTAGGTCTTTGAAAAGACCAAAATGTTTTGGTCCTATAGAAGGAGAAAAACCAACACCCTTTTTTAATAGTAAAGATTCAACATTGGTAAGGATGTGGGAAGATAAATTGTACATTTTAACTGTTTAATTTGTTACCTCAAGCCCACTCTTTCTTTTATGTTTACTCTTGAGGCACGAACTGAATCTTTGTCCTCGTCTTGTTTTATCTCTTCTTTTGGAGCTCCCTTTGGAGGAAGGATTGGAAAAACCGGACCATCTAAGAGAGATGTCTCTCCTATTTGATGGGACCATCTTAGAATTTTTTAGGGATTCTCAAGATTTGGGCCATGCTTCTTTCTTTATATAGCCCTTAAGATTTTTGAATATATATTTAAAAGCCTCATGTTTATAGGTTATATGTTCTTCTCATGGAAAGGGCACATATGGGTTAACTGGCAAAAGATTTTTTCCTTTAGCTCTGCCCACTCCCCGCCCCTAAATCAGGTTTAATAGGCTCTTTTAGCCATCATTCCCATGACTTGACAAAGCGCATGTGCACAAAATACATTGTCATGGCAAGAGCAATGCATGTGTTCCACGCTGGCCATGGTGGCTTTCACTTCCGGGTACTGTGCTTCCACCCAGGACTCCTTACACGCCGGCGGCTCTGGCTTGGATACTGTCTGCTTGTTCCACCTTATGGCCAGGATGGTCTATGCCTCCCATGGATTTCCCTGTTCTGGACACAGTGATCCATCAGTGCCCAAAGGTAGCCTTACAGTCAGCGCAGTAATGTTGCAACCATATGTTCAATACATTATGTACTGTTTTTAATCTTTCAATTATTTTGTTAATAAATCACCAGCTAGTCTCCGGAGCACATTCTGTGGATAATTGCAATCACCCTTTATAATCAATCACTTCAGCCCCTGAGTTCTGTCAGCCTTGTTTGTCTTTAGCTTTTCAGCATCCAATCCTATGCTACTGGATAGCAGCACAGTTGAGCTTTGATTACACTAACCCCATATTGGGTGACTCTATAGCCAATAGCACCTGGAACCCAGTTTTTATTGAAGATTTATACGGGACTCCAAAGATCCAGGTGGCACAGGGGGCACAGAAAGAATGGGTATCAAGCAATGTAGCCAGGGGACAATTGAAAAACAAAGTTTTGAGGTGGGAAAAAAAAAAAATACATGTGAGTTTTGTTATTTTATCTGACTAAGGAAAAAAAAAATACTTTATTGCCACTTTAAGATTAATCCACTGGCTATTTACATAATTTAGCTTCAGTAAGCAAAGTTATTAAAGTATATCAATAATAGGGGGTGCAATCAGCGCAAAAATAACAAAGAAATCAAAATATATAATTATAATGTTAATAAATGTAAGAATGAAAAACAACTCCCAGAGTGGATTTCATATGGATGCAAGCTGAACACCAAAAAGGACAATCACAAGATCCCAAAAGTACATATATAAAAAAGAAAGCAGTGCAGCGCAAACCTAAATTCAAATAATAGTAAATATACTCATAAAAGTGAAATAAAAACCAAAAAAGGAAAAAATATATAGTCCAAAATGGTAAACAACATGTGAAATAGATCCTGCGACCAGATAAAAGAGTATCTTCATCACGTGACTGGACAACCAATTCAGAGTGTGATCCCTTCACCAGTAAAAGATGGGTACTCTCACCTCACAGAAAGACCTTTGTTTTACCAAAGGTCTAAAAAGCTTAGATCAATGGTGGAAATCCGGATGGATCAGGGGTGTATACTATTCAGCCGTAGGACCTGGAGATGTGTAAGTATCCTCAGTGGCACCAACGAACAAGTATGTAACCTATGATATGTAAAGAAAAAACTAGATCTAAGAGCTTCCGCAAAGCCAGGTCAATTTATTACGTTTAAAACGTACAGGTTACTCACATTTGTGATGAAAAATGAAGGCATGTAACACCGTGAAACAGGTAGCTCGGATGAAAATATGGGACGACAACGAGTGACGTGGAGTGGTTCCTGACCCCGGACGCGTATCGTAATACAACTTCCTCAGCAGGGCCCTGGCTTTACGGAAGCTCTTAGATCTAGTTTTTTCTTTACATATCATCGGTTACATACTTGTTCGTTGGTGCCACTGAGGATACTTACACATCTCCGGGTCCTACGGCTGAATAGTATACACCCCTGATCCATCCGGATTTCCACCATTGATCTAAGCTTTTTAGACCTTTGGTAAAACAAAGGTCTTTCTGTGAGGTGAGAGTACCCATCTTTTACTGGTGAAGGGATCACACTCTGAATTGGTTGTCCAGTCACGTGGTGAAGATACTCTTTTATCTGGTCGCAGGATCTATTTCACATGTTGTTTACCATTTTGGACTATATATTTTTTCCTTTTTTGGTTTTTATTTCACTTTTATGAGTATATTTACTATTATTTGAATTTAGGTTTGCGCTGCACTGCTTTCTTTTTTATATAAGTTATTAAAGTAAGCAGGTAATTGGAAATATTCCTAATTTGTTGCTGGTCATGGCTACCACTATTGTTTTTAGAATTTTTCTACTAAATAAACTTGAATGTATAATATTATGGTAATACAGTATAGTAACATTCTGAGATGACATTCTTTATATTTAGAAGACTTGTTGCCACTGCTTTATATAACCTACCAATTTTGATGGAACACAAGCACACTCAAGCACATGCATTTCCATTATTCTTCAAATACATTATATCTCATATTTATACTTTCTATTTGTAACAAATAAATAGGGAACCTTTACTGAATATGTTAATTATCTAGCAAAAACAAAATGCACTCCACAGGAGACACAACAGGGCAGAAGTTTGCAATGTGGCATTTTCAAGTTTTAAAATGTTCTGTTTCACATCCCCTTGGGTATTTTCTCTGGCTTGTAAGAAGAAAGAGAGCTATCATTTCAGAAGTTTAGAAGATATATCTCCAAGTATAGCCTGAAATTTTCTGACAGGCTATCAATTTTAGATTGTTGAAAGTTTCATAAACTTAATTGCAAACAATTTAAAAAAGCAGAAAAAGTGTTTATTGCTTAGTGCTGTGCTGCTGGTTTGATACAAGTGGTGTAAAATTAGACTGAAGTGAGAACAGCATCTGCCATTGCCATTAGTGCAAATTACTTTCTCATTTGGATCCAAAGTCAGCTATGTCTTCAAAAGACCTGTAACTATAATGGTATAATTCTTTGTGGAGATTAAGACATACATAAAAACAGTTGGAATCCAATATACAGTTCAATTGGTCGTGAATGCATACTTTAGAAATACATATTTATTGGCTTTAAAAAGATCTGATTTTTGTGTTTATCTCTGTTTATGTTTACTTAATTTTTCCTGGGGTTGACAATTCCAGTGACTGTTAGTTGCTTTAGCCTTTTGATATGCAATTATATATAACGTTATATAATACATCCTACATGATTTAAAGGAAAACCTATTTGCATGATTTATTCACTGTAAATAATATAACTACTCTATCAATCTTTAAACACTGTTTAACTGTATTATGTATTAGTCTACCATAAAACGACTTTCATTTATTTTTTTAATATATAATTTTTTAGACACTTAAGTCTCGTACACACGCTCGGTTTTCTCGGCAAGAACCAGCAAGAAAACTGCTGGCAGAGCGTATGTATGAGGCTTTAAGGTTTCTCGTCAAGACAACTGCCCAGAATATAGACAGGAAAAATAGAGAACCTGCTTTCTATTTTCTCGTTGTGATTCTCGGCAGTGTTTTTCTGCTGAGAAACCAGAGCGTCTGTATACTTACCTGTCGCCGTGGAAACCCACGCATGCCTGAAAGGACTTTGACGAATGGCTTCCAAGTCATAGGTAGGGTGTAGCAAGATTGCGCACAACGGCATCAAATGTGACAAGCGCATGCTCATCGTAGTTGATGACGTCACCGCGTTCGTGCCATTCAAAAGAAGTTCTTTTGAATGGAGTGTGATTACACTCGGCCGGCAAGAGAATCTTGCCAAGAATCTCGTCAGAAAAAACAATGTTTTTTTCCTGACCAGATTCTGGATTGTATGTACAGGGCTTAATTCTTCATGCAGCTTTTGGTCTCTTAATTTCTGCACTAAAAGAGAAGCATGCGGTTGGGAAAAAAACAAACATTTATTCTCACCTAGGTGGGTGCAGCATCAATCTGATGCTGTATCTGCTCCCCATTAGCTCTCCACTCAGAACTTCACTAAGTGATGAAACACCACTGATTGCTCAGTTCCCCCCTCCACTCTGAGCACAGAGCAGTGACTGTCAGTCACTGGCTCTCTGCTCTGCCCCATGCAGTAGAGACTTGGACTGTGGAGGGAGTGGGAGAGGCTCCATTTCCTATCGGCTTGTATAGAGGATGTTCCAGCTTCTGGTCCCGGAACTAGGGTGGAATCCAACTGTAAAGTTGGGGTTGATCCAGCACCTGGATCAGCTGAGTGGAAATGGGTCACAGGGGTGAAAAACTAACTACATTCCTGTGATCCATAAGATAAATAGGGTCAAAATAGCTTTGACCATACTTAATATTGCAAATAGAAACTGGACACGTGTTCCCACTGATATAAAGTTTACCAGACCCCTGCTTGCTTTGTCAAGAAGCCACACTTGACTTTATTTACCAACTTGTCTCAAACAAAGATTACCTCTATTGCCCCAGAGTAACCAGATTGAATCTTTCATCCAGCAATTATAATTTTTCAGAGCAGGTTTAAGTCTGATCTTATTTGAGTCACTACATTCAAGGTGCACTCAAGCTGCTGCCTGCAGGAACATTCGAGGGCACAGCCAAAACACACTGCATGTAATCTTATATATTTCAACTGAACCAATGAATAAAATGGTCTTTTTCTCTACATGTGCAACCCGTCATGTGATGTACTGCTGATGTACTAGATGTGAACAAACTCCAAGACTGACTGTAAGAAGATATCACATTTTTGTCAAAAGACATCATTGAAATACAGTTAGCTGCTTCATCAAAGGACTATAAAATGATCTCAAGTGGTCAAAAATGTGGCTACCAGTTGTGGGATGGTAGGAAAATAGTTAGTGAAAGTCTGTGCCATAAATGAGCATTGACTTATGTAAACACCTTTATTAGCCATGTAATTTGCTGACATAAGTGGTCTAATGAACATTCAGTCTACAAGGATAAATTCATTTAACTATATAACCCATTCAAGTTGTGGACTGTGAGGGAATCCCAATGGGAACAGATTTTGTCCCAAACAGATCACAGAATAAAAAGTAGTCAAGAAAGAGGATAAGTAGACACCAGAGGGTGCAAACTACGGTAAGTGTAATATTATAAGCACATTTATTTAAAAAAAAAAAAAGTCAAATGACACTCAAAGCCAAGTGGATAAAAGCACATCTAGCATACTAAATTAGACCGTCTTTGTGTCCACATTCACTGTCAAGATGTGAGGGAGGATTTCCACCAGAAGTCTTAGGAGCTGACACAGAGGGGTCCAGATGACACACGGAGAATACTGAGTATGATGTACAAGCCTCCTTAACAAAGAAGCCAGAAGCTTTGAAATGCATAGCCAAGCCCCCTTGTCTCCCTTAAGAGTGTGGTGTCATTCTCAGCATTCCCTGCTGTAATCTGTATTAATCTATGCCAGCTTGTAGGCTCACAACTTTTTTTTCTCTTTTACAGCTTGACAGTGAATGCGAACACTGAACTATTACTATGCTACATGCACTTTTATTCACTTGGCTTGTGACCATTTATCTTCTTTTTTTAAACAAAATGTGCATATTATACTACATTAAATTTGTGTCCTCTGGAGTCTGTTTGTCATATTACTGGTTGGGGATGTTCCATGATCTTAAAACTGCAGCAAATGTAATAGGATGGAAACCTTTCAACTTCTGATGTACTGGCCTTGGTGGACTTTTTAAAACACTATATCTATGAATTCAGCCTCTGTTAATTATGTGCACAGTGGCCATCTTTGCGCCCTTGACTATCGTTTTACTAATGTTAAGAAAAGAGTTGGGACTGAAGATAAGTGGCTAGAGACATTAAACAAGCTGACATAAGACAATTGTAAGGCCGCGTACACACGATCAAATCTATCTGCTGGAAACGGTCTGACAGACCGTTTCAGCAGACAGATTTGATCGTGTGTACGGGCGGACAGACAGATTTTGCCAGCAGACAGATTTTAAAGCATGCTTTAAAATCTGTCTGCTGGGAATCCGTCCGCCTGACATGTCTGCTGGGAATCCGTCCGCCTGACATGTCTGCTGTCCGCCTGACATGTCTGCTGGTTGATTGTGTGTACAGCGATCAAACCAAAACAGCCTAGCAGACAAATCTGTTCAAATCGGTCTGTCAGATCGATTTGAACAGATTTATTTGGTCGTATGTACGCGGCCTCAGATTAATCAATGAATCCTTGTAGACTAGCTGGGGCAACACCCAGAACATTGGTCAGTTGAAATTCACATGTCCAATGTGTATCACTATAATGCATCGAGATCGGGCATTGCTGATATGTTCCACAGTGTAGTGGAAAGTTAGGGGACATTAGACCATGTGCTGGTATGTAATCTAGAGGTTGTGCATGTAACAAGTTTATTGCACACTTTTACAATGGATTGTTGTGTTTGTATACAATAACAAATGTAAAGAAAGTTACAAATCTACACTCAAAGGGTTTTTCCTTTTGCATAGAGCATATTGCAGTCGGCATCCCTCTCTTTATCTGTGCTGATAAAAAAAGAAATAGGAAATCCAAAATGCTATAGTTGTAACTAAAACAGGAGGTGAGCTGGAACCTGTTTCATGGGCAATTATTCAATGGGGGAATTTATAATTACATTGGAAAGATTTCCTCTCACTTTCTGTTTTGTCTTTAGGATAGGGAATGATGGAAATCTCTGGGCTAGCCAATAAGATTAAATTTGTGTTCAATAAAGTGGATTGACTTTAGGCTATCTAGATATAGGCACTCCAGGCAGAGGTTACTAAAGTGAGAGATAATAGGCTAGTGTGATTGTCTAGACCGCAAACAGATTTTTCCCAGTGGTAGGCTAATCATGTCCAGTGTATCATCAATAACACTAGTAAACCTAGTGAGGAGGATATACATCTGTATATACAATGGCTACCATCTTACTTTAAAGATACTATACACTTGCTTATTATTATTAGCGGTATACAGATCCCAGAAAAAAAGAATATTAGCAGCTACTGCTGTGGAACCATTATACTCATGTATTCCATACTGAAAATGACTACATGGGATTAAAAATTCTAAGTGAGCAAGGACAACAATACTTGGAGTAGAATTTATTTGTTGTTGACTTTGAGTCATAACTTTTTTGCATTTAATGATTCCCACTGCCTTCAGGTACAGAGCATGGCATTGGGCACTGCGTGATATGTAATCTTTATCTGCAAGTGAGAAAAGGCTGTTTTTTTTTCTGATGAGGCCTTGTCAACTTACCTGTGCCATTGATTTACATGACATCCTTATCACGCAGAGTCTTGTGGACAGGCACAGGAGACAAATTGAAAACACTTGTTCATTAATAAGGTGGAATTAATAAGGTGCTGGAACCAAATACTAAAATTTCTCCAATTAATTGTCACTACAGCAAATAATCTATCCTCTGCTGACCTCTTCCTGGGCCTAATGGTTCCTACGTGGTCTAGAAAATCTCAAACCTTGGTCACCCACATCCTTATTGCTGCAAGGCTGGCACTAGCAACAAAATGGAAAAGTACTCATCCTCCTAACATCCAGGAAGTAATTACAATCTTAAACAGCAATTTTTAATTGGAGCACAGCTTCTCCAAAGCCCAACTTACCACTGATTTTTTTTTACAGAAATTATGACTAATGGGCCAATAAACCCAGAAGTATACAGCTGGACTGACATTCCATTCACAAAGGTTTCATAATACCCTGTTTGCTCCCATCTTACCCCTCAATAACAAACAGGCAGCACACTCAACTCCCCATTGTGCACCTAGTATTAACACATAGTAGATTAAACAATATGTGTGATTGGTTCTACTTTCTATAAGTAGTAAAGTTAAGGTTAAAGTTAAGTCTAAAGCCCTGTACACATGATCGGTTTGTCTGATGAAAACAGACCTATGGACTGTCGTGTGTGGGCCCCATCGGTTTGTTTTCCATCGGTGAAAAAAAATAGATCATGTTTTACAATTTTTCGATGGATAAAAATCCACCCATGCTCAGAATCAAGTCGACGCATGCTCGGAAGCATTGAACTTCATTTTTCTCAGCATGTCATAGTGTTTTACATCACCGCGTTGGACATGGTCAGATTTTTAAATGATGGTGTGTAGGCAAGACTGATGAAACTCATCTTCATCGGATATCCGTCGAAAAAATTTGATATCAGATATCAGATTGTGTGTACAGGGCTTAAGTCTTGTAAAGTTTTTGTCACTACCTATAAAAGACAATGTATACGCATGCTATAGCTCTTTTGTTAGCACTCTTGAGAAATATATACCTGACTGTTATAGATACATACCAATGTGCATACATACCATAACCTGAGAATGTATAATTGTACTCTTTATGTTGCTTTTTGTACATTTTTGAAAAATGTATGAACTTTGAAGTTAAAAAAATAAATAAAGTGCAAATGCATTTAGTTCATACTCTCTAATTTGATTTGAATAAGATATTTTGTAGATGTGGAAATTTTTTAAACAGAACAATAGAACACTGGGAACAAAATTATATAGTAAGCCTATGCTATACATAATACAATACTATACAGTATGTGATAAATGTACATGCAAAATCCCTCATCCATGGTGTCTTTTCAGACCAATATTTAATTTTGAATTGCATTTGCTCAAACTTGGAAGATTTTAAAGTAGAACAAAAACAGAGAAACATAGTAAAAACTCTTTCTCAAAAAGGTATGCAAAAAAAGGGAAGGAATAGCTTATGTTAATTATTGTATGGAAGTAAAAAAAACAAAAACATAAAGAACTCTTTAAAAAGTATGTATTATAATGTGATACAGACATAAATACATTTTGTGAAAGTATTGAGTTATTGTGATGGAGACAACAAATTTGGTAGGTGTATAGACACTTCCCCAGGTCTGGTCTTTATAAAAGCAAGTTCCATATGGGCCACATTAGGATCCAGACATTACAAAGGCTCCAGATGAGTGAATATTTGTAAATATCTAATAAAAGTAATATTTCCCTGTAGACATTGTGCTCAATGTAAGTATGTTAGTACACAGCAAAACATTCATTTACCTAATGGTGCGGAATACATTCTTTGCTATTTCTTAAATTGCAGATGATAGGGATCGTTTATTTGTTGAGCTGCAAATGCAGGGCAATCTTTATTCGTAAAGCCAAACGACCTTTCCACAAGAGGATATACAATATGTATTGGATACCACTGAAGGAAATCATCAGACCCCTGTGGATCAATTACAGACAAATACCAACCCTAAATGTAATGAGCATATTAGTTTTAATTTTTTTTATACATTCATTGGTTACACTTCCTAGTGATTGTGTAACATCTGAGTTAATATACTCTTAATTACATTTGTGAACCTCATTGCAAAAACTCCCATCATTTGTTAACTATCACGATAGCCGCAGTGACTTTTCCACAACAGACCTTTGGGATGAATTAGAGCAGAGACTCAGTCAGTCAGTCAGTGTCAGTGGGAGAGTAGGACGCTCCGGTCTTCCGCTCGAGTCTGCTCTCGCCAGGGACCAGACAGGCAGATAGTGGCTAGGCAGACTGCTAGGTAGGCTTGCTCTACCCCTCTATCCCTCAAGCAACTCACCATCGGCTTTCCCCGGCTCTACCTGGCCCCCCTGGCTTCCCTCCTTCACCCCTCTCCAGCAGGTAAGCCATCCACTGAGGTTGCAGGCGGCCGTCCTTTTCAGGACAAGCCACCGCTGCAACTTAAAGCCACGGCTCTCCCCCCTATCCACACCTCCCCTTCTATACCCCCACACTACCAGCCCCTCTCTAACTAACCATCCGCCACCTATCCCTGCAATCCCTGCAATTTTCCGCAGTTTCGGGCACTTTTTCGGTACCTCCGCGCCGGCCTGGAGGCAATCGCGGCAGCCGCAACTAGGAAAGGCCGCGGCTTCGCCCGCGGCCTAGCGGCGCGCCGCTACTCACCCCCTCCAACCGCCACAAAAGTCCCAAAAACTGACCTGATACCCACCCCTTACCCCCTGGAAAGTACCTCACACCCCTGTCTATCAGTCCTGGCCCCAACGGTAGCACCGATCCACCCAATCTGGGAGTTTTTCCAGCCTGGATCCTGCTGCCGATCGGCAGGTCATCTTACTACACCCAGCCCCAAATCTCAACTATTACAACTTGATCCAGGGTTCGCCCGATCGCCTATCAAGGGGTCAGGAAGGAATTTTTTTCCCTGTCGCTGCATATTGGCGTAGCACGGTCAGGGTTTTTTTGCCTTCCTCGTGACCAAGCCAGGATTGAGGATTCAGTTAATCCTTGACAATCCTTAACCCCCCCCCCTCCCCCTGGTGTTTGGCGACCATGGTTAATCTGCAATACTCGGCAGAGGCCATTTGGAGTCTGAGGCGATTTGCCGCAATACTACCAGCCATCACCAAAAAAAGCCCTTCAAACGGAGCGCCTATTGAGGATCAATCGAAAAACAATTGTCAAAGGTCTCAGCCGTTTGCCCCAACCTAAGCACATATCATGTGCTTTGATCAACACTAGATCGGCAGTAAAACACTGATTAGAAATCTATGATTTCATCCTACAATACGATTTAGACTGCCTCTTTATTACAGAGAGCTGGCTTACAGCCGACTAACACCATTCTAGGAGAATTGGTGCCAGAAAACTACCGTATTATAACGGAAAACAGAATAGGGCAAAGAGGAGGAGGATTGGCGGTGATCCATAAGACGCATCTTGCGATCACAAAACCAGTCCTTCAAAACCCTCTTCCATTCATGGAAACCCTTACTCTACAACTGCAAGCAAACTCCCAGGAGACAGTCCGCATTCTACTCTGCTATAGGCCACCCGGCCCAAAATCGCAGCTTCTCCCTTCATTGACGGACTTTATCTCCACCTATACCCTGAACAGCAAACACCTTTTGCTGCTCGGGGATTTCAACCTCTGGGCCAACTCCCCGCAAGACCCCATTGCCGACGCCTGCATTGACCACCTGGAAGGATTAGGGCTTCAGAAACTAGTATGTGGGCCCACACATGCTTCAAGTCACACGCTCGATCTTATTTTCAGACACGATCTGGAAATAAAAATCTTGGGAAATGAACCATTGCCATGGACAGACCACCATGCAATTAAATTCATTATTCCCAAATTCCCCCCCTTAATAAAAACATCAAACCCAGTGACAACACTGGACTAGATGTCAGAAGAAGCTCCACTCGGAACTCTTCAAAGCCACGTTAAGGAAAAAAATAAAAACAATTCAGCCGCATCTAACGACTGAGGAAACACTGGAGGCCATAAACACAGCCCTATTACAGTCAGCCGACTTAATAGCGCCGAAACGTAAAACCCACATCCAGAAAAATAACGCAGGCTGGTTCAACAACCAGCTGGCGTCACTGAAGCAAGAGCGCAGAAGGGCTGAAGCCGCCTGGAAGAGAAGTCCATCAGTTGAGAATCTCTCCATCTACAAGGCAATAACTAGAAAATACCACAAGGAAATTTTCGATGCCAAGAAATATTATTTTTCTGAGGCTATCAACAGCGCCCTCAACCGCCCCCACGAGCTCTTCAAGCTGGTCACTCAGACCATGAATCCAGGATGTCTTGTTAACTCCAGACTGGACTATGCAAATGCCCTTTACCTCGGACTCCCGAAGTACCAAATCGCTCGTCTGCAAGACTTGTGACTGGGAAAAAACCCTGGGAATCCATCTCATCTTCACTGAGAGCCCTTCACTGGTTGCCAGTGAAAGACAGAATTGCTTTTAAAGCACTCTGTCTAACGCATAGATGTATCCATGGGAATGCTCCCCAATATCTGTGCGAAAAAATAAAAGTTCATAATCCCAATCGCATCTTGCGATCCACCAACCAAAATCTACTCCAGATACCGAAAGCCAGCTACAAGTCCAAAGGAGATAGAAGATTCGCGGTCCAAGGTCCCAGACTATGGAACGCTTTACCAACCAGCATTCGGTTGGAGGAGAACCACCCAGCATTCAGGAGAAAGATCAAGACTCATCTCTTTTGATTCCAAGGGAGACAGGAACAACAAGCGCCCAGAGGCGATTTAGTTCGCATGTGCCGCGCTATATAAGTTTTCATTCATTCATTCATATTTGTACAAAGGCATTTTTTTTATTTACTATTAATAAAGTATATTCAATGAAATGGGAATGTTACAGTATTTCTCTACCCGTTTTCTGGTTCTTACGTTTTTTTGTTCTATGTATTTTTTACTCGGGTCCCTCCCCCCCATCTTCCCGTTGCTGGGGCAGACAATACATGCTTAATGGCCATGTGCTATTGATCACACCTCTTTTAGTTGTGACATCTCTGCACATGTGTCTTCCCCAGAACACAGCCTGCTCATTCTGTTTGATTTGGAAAATGTCAACTAGTCAGTGTGATCTTGGATGGCATACTTTATTTTTGAGCCATTCCACACATACACACAGGGGTTGATTTGCTAAAATCTGGTGATTGCAAAATCTGTTGCAGCTTTGCCTGGTAGCCAGCTTCAAACTTAGGGCCCTTTCAAACAAACATGGCCATGTACGGGCTCCGCTTTGCTCAGTGGAGATCGCTCCATTGATCCTCGCTGAGCAGGCAGATGACAGGTCTCTCTTTGCACACTGTGCAGGGACTTACCTGTCAGAGCACTGCTCTCCTCTATGGGTGATCAGATGAAGATGGACCGTAGAGTCCGTTTTCATCCGATCTGCTAGACGGATGAAAAATAGGGTTTCCATCCGTCACACTTTAGCGGGCCGGAGCAGGTCGGATGTCAGCAGACATGTCACTGCTGACATCCGCCACTCCATAGAGGTGCAAGGAGTGTCCGTTCAGGTCCGCCTAAAAAACTGACAGGTGGAATGAACCGTGACAACCAGAGACTTTGGAAGGAAGAGAGATACTCATGTGCCAGTGGCACTAATAACTCCTGGGTCTAAGTCCACCCTGTGCCCTTTTGGGCGTAGGGTGGCTAATAAAATCATACATCATAAATTCTATGAGATGGGACATTACTGATAAATCATGTATGGCAGGATATCTTGAAATATTTAAAGCTGTTGGCTTATTCTGAACCACAACCGGTCAATAAGAGTGCTCATTCCTAAGCTGTTGAAATGCTAAGTGAAGCCAGGCTTGTGAAATACCTTTCCATTGTGTTCTGCAGGTGAATAGATGTTGTCAGAGACGGAATGTCTCAGGGAGATAATTACCTAAATGTCTTTTAGACTGTGATTGAGGTTCATTGTATGTGTCAAGCTTTGCGGTGCCGAAATGTCTAGCTACTGATTAGATAATTAGCTCAACTGAATGTCATAGCAAAGGAATGTGTGGGTGGAGAGTTCATTGTTTCTGTGATTAACTTTAACAAGCTGTACTGTATATAAGCAAGCTAAGATACCAATAAAGGATTCAGTCATTTGGAAACAAATACAGAGCAGAGTCTCATCTTGATTATGTGAAATGGAATGGATCATGTATGCAAGATTGTCGCAGTGTGTCGGATAAGTTTGTCGTGGGTGGATGGAAGGTCGTAAACGGTGGTGACCGTTACAGTGGATATGAACGATCCGCCTGTGTGAAAGGGGCCTTATGCTTGTTCAATTAGGCTTTGACAAAAAACCTAGAAACAAATTGGTTTCTATGCAGAGGTGCACCCAATTTTGCAATCTCCAGTTTTAGTAAATCAACCCCACACAGTTTATCTCCTCCCACTTGGAGATACGACCTCAGCACAGACAGTTCTACTGTTGAATCTTATCATTGTGTTCACTATAAGTTCAACTCTAAGTTCAACTACAATTTAAACTGCCTTTTCATCAAGAGGGAATACCAGGTAGGGTTTCCTTTGAGAAAGGGATAGGAAGTCATGCTTTTTTTTGCCATGACATATCCTCGTGCTCTATTTTTTTTGTTGACATTTAAAAACACCATACGCTTTTGCATGGTTATGATTAATAGCATGATTTTTAAATTAGAAATATGACTGTGCATTACTGTTTTTTTTTTATTAAAGATAATGAACACTCATCTGATCAATTTACCTTGATTAAGAAGACATTCCATGCAATTAATAAAGACTGATTGGAGATAGATTTTTTTAAAGTGTCTCCCATGAGTTCCAAAATCAACCCAGCATGCAACAAATTTATGTACCTGTCTAGAACTTGCATTTGAATTTGGCACATGTTGTGCCACTTTTACAATGCATGAGAGGAGCATTCACAAAATCTCTCTGCACCAATTTCTCTCTCTGCACCAATTTCTCTCTCTGTATACTAAAATAGTATGGTAGTGTCAGTGCTTCAAGAGCCACCACACACAAACTTATCCAGGATATGGGCTCCTTGTGTCAGGCAACTCCTGAACCAGAGACAATGTCAGAAGCATCTTAATTGATCATAGTATCGCTTGATTTGCCAGCAAACTTGCCTGAACCAAAACCCCATAGAAAATCTGTGGAGTATTGCAAAGAGGAAGATGAGAGACACCAGTCCCAACAATGAAGATGAGCTGAAGGCCCGTTTTTAAAGCAATCTGGTCTTCCATAACACCTCAGCAGTGCCACTGGCTGGTCGCCTCCATGCCACATCACATTGATGCAGTAATTAATACAAAAGGAGCCCAGACCAAGTATTGAGTTCATACTATATTGTACATCTACATACTTTTCAGTAAGCCAACATTTCTGTATTAAAAATCCTTTTTTTCTATTGGTCTTATGTTGGACTGCAACTAACGTTTATTTTTATAATCGATTAGTTTGCCAATTATTGTTTTGATTAATCGAATAATCAGACTATCAAACTAAATATTATGGTGCATATATTAGTTAATATGCAGTGGTAAATACAAATAACCAGCTATATGGTTAGGTAACAAAAGGTCTAATGCACTCTGATAATAACAGAATAAATATAAATAGTATATTAAAGGTTGAATCTGGTACATATCATTGTTATTTAAAGAAAAATAAATGTAAAAAGACCTATATTTCTGTTTTTCAGAGTTTCAGAGAGGATTATAATATAATATTTTGCATGACAGACCACCTTGTCATAGGCAGGTAACTTGGTGGCCATGCGCAAACAAAAAATTTCCTTCAAAATGTTTTATTTCAAGAATGTTTGATTCTCTAATCGTTAGTGGGGTCTAGGGATGAGCTTTGCATTCGATACGAACGTATGTGCGACTCGAACATTGTCTGTTCATATGTTCGACGAAATTCGAACAAAAGCGGTCGTTCGCGCCAAATTCGAGTGATGCAAAACGGCCCATAATTCACTGCCAAGCATGCTGTATGTCCCGCATGCTTGGCCAATCACAGCGCACAAAAAAAGAAGAGCCATAATTGGCCAAAGCCTGGGTGGGAATTATGGTTTAGGGCTTTAGCACACTATATAAGGCCACCTGCTGGGTGGCCTTGCGAAGTGTGTTCCAGCTTGTTAATGAAAGCAGTCAGAGAGACAGAGAGATAGGGCCAGATTCAGGTAGATGGGCGAATCTTTATTTTGGAGTAACGTTTCTCATTTACGTTACTCTGCCAAAACTTTAGGAGCAAGTACTGTTATTCACATAGCACTTGCTCCTAAAGTTGCGGCGGTGTAGCGAAAATGAGCCGGCGGAATTCAAATTGGGCGGGTAGGCGACGTGTATTATTTAAACTAGGCGCGATCCCGCGGCAAACGTACTGCGCATGCGTCGACTGTCAGTGCGCATGCTCCAAATTCTGTCAGTGAACGTCAATCCCCATTCACGGACGTTTTACGCAAACGACGCAAACATTTTTAAATTTGACGCGATGACGACGGCCATACTTAACATAGGATACTCCACTAGGGGGCTGGTTTTTCTTTACGCCGCGTATCTCTTACGGAAACGTCGGAAAGTCACTGCGTCGGGCCCGAATACGATCGTGAATTGCCGATTCTCGCTGATTAACATATTCTCAGCGTTAATCAGCGGGAACGCCCGAGCGCCATTTTTAAAATTGCAGTTCCGATACGACGGCGAAATACAATTACGCCGCTCGTATAGGAACTCCAACCCGGCGTTTTTTGTTTTCTGCTTACAGAAAACAGAAACGCCGGCTCAAAGTGAGAGTTAGGCTACTCCAGCCTAACTCTACCTGAATCTGGCCCATAGTCTTTTTATATAGCTAGATAGAGCAGGCAGGCAGGCTAGTCAGTTTAGCTTAATTTACAGTGTGTAGAGGATATATATATATACATCCCTCGGAGTTGTACATATATTTATACACTGTATAGCTTAGCTAGTTCAGTTCTTCCTAATTTACTGGCAGGCAGGTGATTGTGCTATTTAAAGACATTATCACAGGTATAGACACCCAGCAGGTACAATATTTAACCACTTAATCACCGCCTTATAGACAAAATACGTCTATAAGGCGGTTCCTGTACTCTAACAGGACGTCCATGGACGTCCTCCGTTAGAGTCAGGTGTGCGCGCTCGACCGGGTGCGCACACGCGATCACCGGTGCTCACCGGGTCCACGGGACCCGCAGCATTGGTGATCGCGGTAAGGAGCCAATGGCGGCAGCTCCTTACAACGTGATTGTGCCGTCCAATGACGGCACAATCACGTGTGTAAACAAACCCGGCGTGCGTCAAATCCGCGCGCCCAAGCGGGCGCGCACACGTGGTCACGGCGCTCGGCGGGTTCACGGGACCCGCAGCGTCAGTGATCTCGGTAAGGAGCCAATGGCAGCGGCTCCTTACCAGTTGATCTCGCCGTCCAATGACTGCGCAATCACAAAATGTAAACAAACAGGGCAGTGTAGGACATCTCTCTCCTCTCCTCATACCATTGCAGCATGAGAGAAGAGGAGAGAGATTAGTGCCCAGCAGTGCCCCATCTGTGCCCCAGCAGTGCCACTAGTGCCCCCCCCAGTGCCACCTGTGCCCCACACAGTGCCCCCCAGTGCCAACTGTGCCCCACCAGTGCCACCTGGGCCACAACACTACCACATCAGTGCCACCTGTGCCCATCAGTGCCACCTGTGCCCATCAGTGCCAATCAGTGCTGCCTGTGCCCACGAGTGCCGCCTGTGCCCACGAGTCCTGCCTGTGCCCCACCAGTGCCGCCTGTGCCCCACCAGTGCTGCCTGTGCCCATCAGTGCTGCCTGTGCCCATCAGTGCCACCTGTGCCCATCAGTGCCAATCAGTGCTCATCTGCACCCCACCAGTGCTGCCTGTGCCCCACCAGAGCCATATGTGCCCATCAGTGCCATCTGTGCCCACTAGTGACATCTGTGCCCACCAGTGCCACACCAGTTCCACCTGCACCACTGCAGTGCCGCCTGTTGGCTTGTTAGGGTCTCAAGAAATGAGAGAAGCTGTCAGTACTTCAGGTGTGATCAAATTGATCAATTTTCAGAAATTGGTACCATAGCTTGTAGACCCTATAACTTTCACCCAGACTAAATAATATCCAATTTTTTTTTTACCAAAAATATGTAGCAGTATACATTTTAGGCCAAATTTATGAGGAAAAATTACTTTTTTTACAAAATGTTATGATAGAAATGAAGAAAAATTCATATTTTTACAAAATTTTCATTCTTTTTTCATTAATAGCGAAAAAAATAAAAACCGCAGAGGTGATCAAATACCACCAAAAGAAAGCTCTATTTGTGGGAAAAAAAGGACAAAAATTTAATTTGGCTACAGTGTTGTATGACCGAGTTATTGTCATTCAAAATGTGAGAGCACTGAAAGCTGAAAATTGGTCTGGTTATTAAGGGGGTTTAAGTGCCCAGTGGTCAAGTGGTTAAAGGATTTTTTTTTTTTTAAGCATCAATAAAATTACTATTCCTGGAGCAGTGATTTTAACCACTTGCATACTGGGCACTTACACCCCCCTCCTGCCCAGGTAAAATTTCAGCTTGCGGCACTGCGTCGCTTTAACTGACAATTGCGCGGTCGTGCAAAATTTACGTCCTTTTTTCCCCACAAGTAGAGCTTTCTTTTGGTGGTATTTGATCGCCTGTGCGATTTTTATTTTTTGCGCTATAAACAAAAAAGAGCGACAATTTTAAAGAAAAATACAATGGGCCAGATTCACGTAGTCCAGAGCATCTTTGCTCTGGAGTAACGCTTCTCATTTGCGTTGCGCTGCCGATTTTTTAGGAGCAAGTGCTGTCATTCATGAAGCACTTGCTCCTAAAGTTGCGGCAGCGCATCACAAATGAGCCGGCGGAATTCAAATTGGGCGGGTACGGGGCGTGTAGTATGCTAACTACGCGCGATCCCGCCGCCGACGTACTGCGCATGCGTCGAGTGTCAAAACATCCCCGTGCGCATGCTCCAAAATCTGTGAATGAACGTCAATGACGTCACATTCCCATTCATGACCGTTTTACGCAAGCGACGTTTTTTTTTTTTTTCCCGACGCGATGACGACGCCTATACCTAACATAGGATACGCCAGCCCCATGTAGGTATAACTATGCGCCGCGTATCCCGTCCGGAAACGTCGTAACGTCACTGCGTCGCGCCGGATTTCGATCGTGAATTGCCGATTTCCGCTCATTAACATATTTTTTGAGCGTAAATCGGCGGGAACGCCCCCGGCGCCATTTTTAAGTTGAAGTAACGATGCGATGGCGAAACTCAGTTACGCTCACCGCATCGGAACTTCAACCCGGCGTTTCTTGTTTTCTGGTTACAGAAAACAGAAACGCCGGCTCAAAGCCACTGTTACGCTGGCGGATCACTCGATCCGCCAGCGTAACCTTTGCTGAATCTGGCCCAATATTTTTTACTTGTTGCTATAATAAATATCCCAATTAAAAAAAAAACAACATTTTTTTTTTCTCAGTTTAGGGCGATACGTATTCTTCTACATATTTTTGGTAAAAAAAAAAAAATCGCAATAAGCGACTGGTTTGCACAAAAGTTATAGCGCTTACAAAATAGGGGAGAGAATTATTATTTTTTATTATTTTTTTTTACTAGAAATGGCGGCGATCTGCGATTTTTATTAGTACTGCGACGTTATGGCGGACACATCGGACACTTTTGACACATTTTTGGCGCCATTCACATTTATACTGCGATCAGTGCTATAAATATGCACTAATTACAGTATAAATGTGACTGGCATTGAAGGGGTTAACACTAGGGGGTGAGGAAGGGGTTAAATGTGTATGCTAGGTGTGTTATAACTGTGGGGGGAGGGGGGGGGGTGACTGGGGGGGTGACCGATCTGTGTCCCTATGTAGGAAGGAACACAGATCGGGCTCCTCCCCTCCAGAGACAGGACGCTGTCTCTGTGTAACACGGCAATGAGAGATGATCTATGAGAGATCATCTCTCATTGGCCCACAGATCGCATCGCAAACGGCCACTCTGATTGGCCGTTCGCCGCGTTCTGTGATTGGCCGTGTCCAAGGGACACGGACAACACAGGGCTTCCCCGCAGCGCGCTCTACAGCGCGCGCTGGGAACGCCAGAATGACATGCCGTCAAATAACGGCATGTTGGATATTCAGGCCCGCGCTGTTGCCGTCATCCGACGGTAGCGCGGGCCTGAAGTGGTTAATGATGCGTAACTTAAAAAAAAAAAAAAAAAGGAAAAATTCCTTTAAATATTGTACCTGCTGGGTGTCTATAGTTTGCCTGTGAAAACATCTTTGAAAACCCGGGTCTTGCCCGAGGGAACATGTATCAATGGAAAAAAAAGTTTTAAAAACGGTCATTTTTTCAGGAGTCCTGCTCCTGAAAAAACAACAGTTTTTTAAACTTTTTTCCATTGATACATGTTCCCTGGGGCAAGACCCGGGTTCTCAAAGATGTTTTCCAACAATAACTTGAATATTGGTCTTTAAAATGATCGTTTTTGAATTCGAACGTTCGAGTCCCATAGACTTCAATAGGGTTTTAAATTTTCGCGCGAACGGTCGGTCTGTTCGACAGTTCTGGTGCGAACCGAACGCGGGGGTGCTTGGCTCATCCCTAGTGGGGTCGTATTTATGTTAGTTTTCAGAGAACCCCTATAGCAAGCTGCAACGTATAGTATAGAGTGCCCCTATAGCAAGGTAAAAAAAAAAAATTCTGTCTTTAGAATTACTTACTTCTTTCTCCTGCCCAGGACTATGTGTCCCACAAGGCATTGCTCCTCGCACATTCACAAGTTCTCAGAAACTTACTAACATGTATGTAGGGTGTACTGAGTTGTATGTGTGCTGCACTGTATTTTCTAATATGTAAGCAAATAATGCATTCTCTATGCAGGCCAACTAGTTGGCTGACCAACTAATTGATTAGGACAGTTGACAACTGTTTTCATAATCGATTATGTTGATTAGTTGTTTCAGCCCTAGTCTTATGAAATAATTTTCTGAGATATGGAATTTTGGGTTTTTACGAGCTGTAAGTCATAATCATCAACATTTAAATAAATAAATGCTTAAAATATATCACTCTGGGTGTAATGAATCTTTATAATATAAACGTTTCACTTTTTGAATTGAATTACTAAAATAAATAAACTTTTTGATGATATTCAATTTTTTGGAGATGCGCGTTAAAAAAAGGAATGGTTTGCGTAACATTTAGTAAACTGCTAAACTTGACTCTAAATTTGAGTTCTTATGAAAATATATGAAAATGTTAATTGATTGAAGGCGATCTGTCTTCCATTCTAAGTGCTCCTTAACCACTTGCTGACCTGCCGCCATCATTATACTGCGGCAGGTCGGCACGAACCGCCGGCCATGCGTGATCGCGGGCACGAGAGGAATAACAGGGATGTGTGTATGTAAACACACATGTCCCTGTTCTGTTAAGAGAGGAGAGGCGATTCAGATAGTGAGTTCCTGATAGCTAGGAACACCAATCTGTCATCTCCTATAGTGAGTCCCCCCCACAGTTAGAACACACACTAGGGAACACAGTTAACCACTTTATTGCCCCCTAGGGTTAACCCCTTCCCTGCCAGTGAAATTTTTACAGTAATCAGTGCATTTTAATAGCTACGATAACTGTATAAATGCCAATGGACCCCAAAATGTGTCAAAAGTGTCCAATGTGTCCGCCATAATGTCACAGTCCTGATAAAATCACAGATCGCCATTACTAGTAAAAATAATAATAAAAATGTCATAAATCTATCCCCTATTTTGTAAATGCTATAACTTTTGCGCAAACCAATCAATATGTATGCTTGTTGCAATTTTTATTACCAAAAATATGTTGGGCTAAACTAAGAAAAATTTGCTTTTTTTACAAAAAAAATTGGGATAGTTATCATAGCAAAAAGTAAAATTTTTATTTCAAAATAATCGCTCTTTTTTGTTTTAGCGCAAAAAATAAAAAACTCACAGATGATCAAATACCACCAAAAGAAAGCTCTATCTGTGGGAAAAACAACGAAGAAGTGTTTCTGGACACTGACAGTGTGGATATGGTTACTGGGCAGGGTACAGGTGAGTGAGGCTTAACCGTGGGGTGGATCTTTTGTCTAATGTCAAAAAAATTAAGGCTTTGCTAGCAACCCAAAAAAAATAATCTTATACAATGCACCAAACAGACCTGTTTCCTGTACAAAGGAGGTAATAGCAGCCACCTTGTAATACCTGCTGTTATGAGAATCTTTTGTTTCCAATAATGGCAATAGATGATTCATTTTAACAGTAATGCTATTTTCATTATAAAATGGAGAAACATCCTTTCACTGCTAGTGCCTTAAAATAAAAAGGTGTCTAAGTAAAAATGTCAAAGTGATATGTATTACTGATTATGATCCATTTTGCAGAGATGAGGCTGCCTGGTGTGTTCAACATATGCTGTTATCCAAATGACCTGTCAAGAAATGCACAAGTTCTCCATATGCTTGACTATTATAATTTGCCAATGATGTGAGAGTCCAGATGTGTAAATGCATATGAAAATTTTACAGGCATGTGTTACCAAAATTCACTATACCAAAGTTAATCACAATTCAGTAGCTGAAGTAATATATCTTGGACAAGTTCAAAATTATACGTGCACGTTAAATTACAATATGGTGGTAGTTCCAGGTGGTAAATGAGCAGTCCACCTACTAATATATGCAATCCTATGTAAATTAAAGATAAATGCTGGTAAAGCAGGAAAGGTAAAGAAAAAGAGTGTAAACAGAAGGTTTGGTGTAAAAAATGTACAATATGCTGAAAGCAGTTATTAATAGGAAACACAAATACAGGCAAAAAATGCTGTTTTGGTAGTGGTTGGAAAACAGTGCAATTGTTCAACCGGTCTCTCTACTCTTGAGGTAGCCAGATAAGATGCCCCCAAAACTTGCCAGATGACACATTTCAGCATAAAGCAACAGGGCTTTTTTTTCCCCCAAAAAGAACATGGTAATGGAAAAAAGAAGCTGGTAATGGAAGTTTTCCGCACTAATCACTTTTTGTACCAGCTTCCGTGTTTACGGTGACAATGTGCCTCTTCAAGCTGCTGAGCTTCCAGCCTCACTGCCATTCCTGAGGACTTCTCCCTGACAGGTAAGTGGTGGGGTTGTTCTGTACTGTATGTGGGGGGCTTTGTATTGTGTCGGGAAGGATCAGTACTATGGAGGGAGGACTGTACTGTGTCAGGGGCTCTGTACAGTGTGGGGTGGCTCTATACTCTTAGTGGTAGCTCTGAACTGAAGGGGAAGGGTGTGGAGAGAGCCCTGTACTGTGGAGGGGATCTCTGTACTAGAGGGGAAGGGGGTATAGGGAGAGCTATGTACTGAAGGGAAGGTCAATTTTAGTTACTGGTTTGCTGACTTTTGTTACCTACTGTTGTGCCCTGTGTGATATGCACTCAAGTCCTGTATTCTGTGTACTATACATTCCTGAACCTTGCACCTTGTGTGATAAGCAGTTCTGAGTCTTGACCACACCTATTATTCAGTGCAGCATGCTAAGCCTGCCACTTTACTTGTCTCACCCAAGGGGTGGCATGGGTTTTGGAGTTTTCATAAAGAGGTTGAAACCTGCACCTATTCTCTGAAAAAGCCCATTGTAGCAATATGTAGCAACAGTGTAATAGAAAAACCTATACCTTTTATAATTTAAAAGCATAGAGGAATTAATTCTAAGGTCCTCAACCTAAGGAACCAAAAAAGGGGGTGGAGCCATTGTTGGACTATTAGGCTCCATGCACACTGAAGCTGATAAACTTCAGTTTATTGGCGTTTTGGCTTTTTTTTTTAAATACCATAAACTGAACTATATGTTAGCCTACGTGCCCATGCACACCTGGGCGTTTTTCAGTGTTAATGAGCTTTGGAGTTTATTGGCTTTTTTCGGTGGGAAAAACGCTAAAAAAACATAAAACATAAAACATAGAAAAATGCT
This sequence comes from Rana kukunoris, assembly GCA_029574335.1. Classification (NCBI taxonomy): domain Eukaryota; kingdom Metazoa; phylum Chordata; class Amphibia; order Anura; family Ranidae; genus Rana; species Rana kukunoris. The sequence goes on along the minus strand of CM056051.1, from coordinate 171,678,521 downwards.
CAAAAACGCAGAAAAACGCCAGTGCCAGCATTATTTTGCTTTTTTTTATCCATTGAAAAAAAAAAAAGGAAAAAAAAAAAAAAAAAGCTGATAAAAGCTACACTGAAACACGCTGATTAAAGCTATTGCAAAAACGCTAAAAAACATTGCAAGGCTCCCTGCAAAGCTACTGGCGTTTTTTTATAGCTTTTATCAGCTTCAGTGTGCATGGAGCCTAACGATACTGGTAATAAAGATATAGGGCCAGATTCTCAGAGGCGCTACGACGTCGTATCGCCGTTTTTTTCCCCGGGTATCTATGCGAGTGATTCCTAGGCATAGATACGGGTGAGGATCCGACAAGTGTAATACAATTACACTTGCGGGTCGTAGATGTAATGACAACTCCGGCCACTAGGTGGCCTTTACGTTGTTTTCTCATTTGTCTATGCAAATAAGGCTACTACTCAGATTCCCGAACGCTTTTACGCCGCCCCGTCGTCGCTTATGTCGTTTTCGTACACGTAAGGTTACCCCTGCTAATATGTGTAGTAACCTTATGCAGTACCGCCGGATGCCGTCGGGTGCCTTCGGATGCCATGTTAAGTATGGCGTCGGGTCAGCGTCGGCGTTTTACTAAGTCGTTCGCGAATAGGGCATTGCGTAAATTCCAATCACGTCGTTTTGACGTCGGTTTCAACAACACTTTTCGACGTGAGCTGGAGCATGCGCACTGGGCTTTTTCCCCGGGCCGGCGCATGTGCAGTTCGATCGACGCGGGGCGCACTTAATTTAAATACAAGCCGCCCCCTTTGAATTACGCGGCCTTACGCTGGGCCATTTACACTACGCCTCCGCAAACTACGGAGCAAGTGCTTGGAGAATACGGCACTTGCTCTGTTAAGTTGCGGCGGCGTAGTGTAAATGGCTTACGCTACGCCAGCGCTAATCTATGAGAATCTAGCCCATAGCATGTACAAACATAGATGTAAAGAGTATAAAAAACATTTTTATTAAATACAAAACAAAACAAGACACAAATTAAAATAAAAGGACAATCGACTTGACCGGTTTCGCAGCTAGGGCCGCTTCATCATAAGCATGTCTAGATTTCCCCACAAGCGGGTGGGGTGGGCAACACCGCATGACGTCCCGAAAGGTGACCAGGGGGTGCACGTATGGATGGACCTATTGCTGCAAAACAAAAATGTATTGTGTGTAGGGGGCCCCAGGAACGGGAGCCCAAACTGAAATATCTGTGTGAAGCCACGTCTAACCTCCACAAGGAGGTCTATGGTAATGAATCAAAGAGGGAGGGGGACCACAATGGATCCCAGGAGGGCATTAAGGTAGTGAAGCCTACCAGTGGCACTGTGGGCTAGGTAAGACCACAGGCGTCCCAGGGTCCAAGCATCCAATAATTTAAAAGCAGTTTAGTGATTGATTTGACAGTATTTAGGTCTGATAGAAATGATTTATGGAAAATATAGAACTGTTATAACATTGTCACTTTCTAACTGGTGAAAGGCAGAAATGGGGGGCCCAATCTGCGTGACACAGCATGTATACACATTTCTAATATATAGACTAATGTACATCCATTAGAGATGTCATGATTTTGTCATCTTGAGGCCAGTATCTTCATCCAGGACATAGATACTGATTATGGATGATGCCGGATAAAAGATGATTCTGGTCGTCTCGTGAGAAAGCCAGATGTTAGGAACAGTACTGTGAGTTCCATTAGGACCCATTCATACCTCACCAGTCCACTGCAGTGCAATAAATGCATGTGTGTTAAAGTGGTAGCCTATTCATTAGAATGTATGCTATCTAACACACAGCGGACCAAAAAATGTGCATGAATTGTTTTTGCCAGTGCAGAGCACCACAATGCATGGTTGTGCGTTGTTCTGAAAAATGAAGCCTCATACACACGTTAGTTTTCTTTGGCAAGAACCAGCAAGAAAACTGCTGGCAGAGCTTTCTTGCCAAGTAAACCGAGTGTGTGTATAAGGCTTTCAGGTTTCTCATCCGGAAATCTGCCCAGAATCTCGATGAGAAAAATAGAGATCCTGTTTCCCGACGAGAAACGCAAGAGCGTTCACCGCAGGTCACCGCCGGAGCTGATGCAATAGCTCGTGACAGAACGAGAACAAGGATATGTGTGTGTAAACACACAGATCCAGTTCTTCCAGGGGAGAGGAGACTGATACAATACAATGTATGAACATCGATCTCTCTCTTATTCTATTTAGTCCCATTCACCCCTACAGTTAGAACACAGTTGTCACGTACCTGATGGTACGAGCCCGGCGTGCAGGGAGCGGCAGCCCTTGCTTCTCTGGTCCCGGGACCCCTGATAGTGCAGACAGGAGGTTCGGGACTACAGAGTCGCACAAGCGCCTGGTACTGGCGAGTGCTGGGCCCGTGAGCTGAGTCGGTAGTTCCTGGAGACACGTTGCAGGACTGGTGCAGGCTGATGATTCAAGGCTCACTGTCGGGCAGCTGGAAGCAGGAGTTACAGGAGAAGTGGGGGAGGTGTCCCGTAGTACAGACTGGAACAAGTCCCAGCAGGTAAGTCCTCCGGCAGGCTAGGGGTTCAGGAGTAGGTAGAGTTGGTACAGGCAGGGTCAGATTCAGTCCGGGTCAATCAGCAGGCGGGCAGCAGAAGTACAGAGGATCAAGCCAAAGGGGTAGTCAAACAAGCCGAGGTCAGGGCAGGCAGCAGACAGGTTAACAGGTACAAGCCGGGTAGTCAGGATCAGGTTCAATCAGGGTAACAGACGCTGGTAGCTCACAGAGACGCTGTAGACAGGACAGCAAGAAGCACAGGGATCAGATCCCTTTTAAAGCTGGATTTGGCGCCAGAACGGCGTCCCCACGTGCACGCGCGCCGCCGCCGCTGGTGCGCGCTCCCGTGCGCGCTATGGTGCCGCGAATGCGCGCTATGGTGCCGCGAATACGCGCGCCCGTGCGCGCCGATGCGCCGCTTCCGCGCATGCGCGCACCCGTGCGCGCCGATGTGCCCACCGATGGGCCAGATTGTCCATGACAACAGTGAAGGAACACAGTTAACCCCTTGATCGCCCCCCTCCTTGCCAGTGACATTTATACAGTAATCAGTGTATTTTTATAGCACTAATCGCTGTACAATTGTCAATGGTCCCAAAGATGTGTCAAAAGTGTCCGATGTGTCCGCCGCAATATCGCAGTCCCGATAAAAATTGCAGATTGCCCCCATTACTATTTAAAAAATAAAAATAATAATAAAAGTGCTATAAATCTATCCCCTATTTTGTAGACGCTATGGGCCAGATTCAGAGAGCCACTACGCCTGTCTAACTGGTGTTAGACTGGAGTAATTTCAAATAACGCGCGTTTTTTAGCTAGTCGAAAACCTCAAACCATGAATAGACGGCTGCGGGCTTCAATTCAACTGGATTACGTGTTCGTACGCCTTCGGATCTACGCTGCAATAAAATTGCAGCCACTGGGTGGACTTCCCGTCGTTTTCCGCGTCGGGGTATGCAAATGAGCTTTTGCCGGCGATCCCCGAAATTACGATCTTCAATCGCAATCTCTTACGGCACCTTTAGTCATCTTTTTTTTGCGTAACACTATACCAGCTTTTTGCTGCTCTAATATTAGACAGCCCATGTTAAGTATGGCCATCGTTCCCGCGTCGAATTTCTACGTTTTCCGACGTCTTTTATTATTTTTTACGTAAGTCGTCCGGGAATAGGAATGTTCGTAAACGACACTACTCAAACAACGAATGACGTAACGACGTGATTTTGCGCAATGCACGGCGGGAAATTTCTGAACGGAGCATGCGCAGTTCGATCGCCGCGGGGACGCGCTTAATTTAAAAGCTTCACGCCCCCTAATCGCGTATTTCGATTACGCGGCGAGAAATAGACTACGCCGCCGTAGCGTACGGGCAAAAATCTACCAGGATTCGGTTTAGAGCCTGGTAAAATACGGCAGCGTAGAATATTTCGATTACGCAGCGCAATATTAAGTGTATGTGAATCTGGCCCTATAACTTTTGCACAAACCAATCAATATACACTTATTACAATTTTTTTTACTGAAAATATGTGGAAGATTACATATCGACCTAAACTGAGGAAAAAATGTATTAAAAAAAATTGGGGATATTTATTATAACAAAAAGTGCAAAATATTGTTTTAAAAAAAAATTGTCGCTCAAATACAAAAGAAAGCTCTATTTGTGTGAACAAAAAGACGTCCATTTTTTTGGGGTACAGCGTCGCACCACCGCACAATTGTCGGTTAAAGCGACGCAGTGCTGTATTGCAAAAAATGGCCTGGTCATTGAGCAGCCAAATCTTCCAGGGCTGAAGTGGTAATATGTACAAATGATAGTATTAATTAATTAGAGGTATTTATATATCGCCATCAATTCACACAGTGCTTTACACACTGTGTGCCAAATTCTTAAAAGATTTACGCCGGTGTATCTACAGATACACCGACGTAATTCGAATTTCTTGCCGGCGTATCATTGTTTTCCATTCTGAAAACATGATACGCCGGAATTACGTTAAGATCCGACTGGCGTAATAATCTTACACCGTCGGATCTTAAATGTAATGTTACGCCGGCCACTAGGTGGCGTTTTCGTCGAATTCTCATTTGCTTATGCAAATGAGAAAGATACGCCGATTCCCGAACGTTTTTACGCCGCCTCGTCGTCGTTTACGTTGTTTCCGTAAGCATAAACTTACCCCAGCTATATGAGGGGTAAGTTTACGAAGATCCGTCGTATGCCATGTTAAGTATGGCGTCGGGACAGCGTCATCTTTTTCCGTCGTTTACGTTGTTTAACTAAGTCGTTCACGAATAGGGCATTGCGTAAGTGATGATCACGTAGTTTTCACGTCGGTTTCCGACGTGAGTTGGAGCATGCGCACTGGTTTTTTTTCCGGCCGGCGCATGCGCAGTTCGTTCGGTGCGGGGGCGCGCTTAATTTAAATACAAGCCGCCCCCTTCAATTTACGCGGGGATACGCCGGGCCATTTATACTATGCCACCGCAAATTACGGAGCAAGTGCTTTAAGAATACGGCACTTGCTCCTGTAAGTTGCGGCGGCGTAATGTAAATAGCTTACGCGCCACTACGCCGAAATGTACCAGAATCTGGCCCTGTGCATTCACATCAGTTCAGTTCCTGTCCTCAATGAGCTTACATTACAGAGGCTCTATCTCACACACACATACCAGGGCCGATTTGGAAAGGAGCCAAATAACCTACCAGCATGACTTGCTGGGAGGAAATGTGTGGAAGGAAATCCATGCCAGCTCCATACAGATAATGTCCTGACCTGGAAACAAATCAGGGGCCCTAGTACTGCAAGGCAGAAGTGTTCACCACTAAGCCGCTGTGCTGCCCAGGTAAGAGAAGAGTCTACCCAAATTTGCTTTAGCGCTATATGAAACTGTTAGAATTTTTCCATACAACTTAACCAATTTCTTTTGAAAAGAGCATCAATGTTTATATTAAGTTGATCACTTTAATGTTCAAATTTTCTCAACCATGGTGCCTTCTAGAAGTTAGATTGGTCTTATCCTACATTTTTACTACATGAAGCATGCCATAGTCCCCAATACATGGGTGAATAGCTGATGTTTGCTGAATGATACTTTCATACTATAAATAGGCTGTACAGAATATGTACAGTATAGGGCCACAAAATATAATACAATACCAAACAAATATTTTTTTTACCTTTGTGCGATGTACCACAAGTAACTGTCATCAATTCTGCTCCAATTCTACTGTATTTTTACACAACAAGGTTACAGTACAGGTTACACACCTAAAATATCTATCCTGTCACAAAGTGCCTCTACTTTATTATGATTCATCCCCAGTTAAGTAATGTTTCTTAGCTTTACTCAGTAGCACTTTTTTCCATGTCAGTTAATGACTTTTACTCTTTCCTTCAGTTCATGTTCCTTTGCACATGAAAGAAATAAAACCTGACAGAAAGTCTTGACAGATGCACTGTGCAGGGAAAGCTTCACTTATACTCCTTTTTTGTTATCGTAAAACCAGCTTTGGCGCAACTTCCATATATATTGTGTGTGTATATATATATATATATATATATATATATATATATATATATACACACTGTATATATATAGTATCTTGCAAAAGAGAGTAGACCCCTCACATTTTTGTAAATATTTTACTATATCTTTTCATGTGACAATACTCAAGAAACGACACTTTGAAGTAGTGTATGTATAGCTTGTATAACATTTTCACTTAGGGGTGTACTCACTTTTTGCTGCCAGCGGGTTAGACATTTATGTCTGTGTGTTGAGTTATTTTGAGGGGACAGCAAATATACACTGTTATACAAGCTGTACACTCCTATACATTATAGCAAAGTGTCATTTCTTCAGTGTTGTCACATGAAAAGATATAACATATATACAGAAATGTAAGGGGTGTACTCATCTTTGTGAGATACTGTATATACTGTGCGTGTAGATACAGTATCTCACAAAAGTGAGTACACCCCTCACATTTTTGTCATGTGACTCGTTTTTGGTACAAGGTCTCAGGTGTAAATGGGGAACAGGTGTGTTACATTTGGTGTTATCACTCTCAATCTCTCATACTGGTCACTGGACGTTCAATATGGCACCTCATGGCAAAGAAATCGCTGAGGATCTGAAAAAAAGAATTGCTTCTCTACATAAAGAAGGCCTAGGCTATAAGAAGATTGCCAAGACCCTAAGGCCGCATACACACGATCGGTTTTGTCCGATGAAACTGGCCCATCGGACCGTCGTCCGTCGGACCAAAGTTTTAAAACTTGCTTTAAGATTTGATGGTTAGTACGCAAAAGCATCAGACCGAAAACCCACGCATGCTCAGAATCAAGTCGACGCATACTTGGAAACATTGAACTTCGTTTTTCCAGCACGTAGTTGTGTTCTATGTCACCGCGTTCTGGCCCGATCAGATTTTGAACCGATGGTGTGTACGCACATCAGACCATCAGGCCATCAGTCTGTGAACCGATGAAAACGGTCCGTCGGACCATTTTCGGTTTGGTCCGATCGTGTGTACATGGCTTAAAACTAGGCTTCAGTATGGTGGCCAAGACCATACAGCAGTTTAACAGGACAGGTTCCACTCAGAACAGGCCTTGCCATGGTCGACCAAAGAAGTTGAATGCAAGTGCTCAGCTTCATATTCAGAGATTGTCTTTGGGAAATAGACATATGAGTGCTGCCAGCATTTCTGCAGAGGTTGAAGGGGTGGGGGTCAGCCTGTCAGTGCTGAGACCATATGCTGCACACTGTACCAAATTGGTCCACATGGCTGTTGTTCCAGAAGGAAACCTCTTCTAAAGATGATGCACAAGGAAGCCTGCAAACAGTTTGCTGAAGACAAGCATACTAAGGACATGGATTACTGGAACCATGTCCTGTGGTCTGATGGAACCAAAATAAACGTATTTGGTTCAGATGTGTCAAGCGTGTGTGGTGACAACCAGGTGAGGAGTACAAAAACAAGTGTGTCTTGCCTACAGTCAAGCATTGTCGTGGGAGTATCATGGTCTGGGGCTGCATTAGTGCTGCCGGTACTAGGGAGCTACAGTTCATTGAGGGAACCATGAATACCAATATGTACTGTGAAGACTGGGCCTTAAGGCAGTATTCCAACATGATAGCGACCCCGAACACACCTCTAAGACGACCACTGCCTTGCTAAAAAAGCTGAGGGTAAAGGCGATGGACTGGCCAAGCATGTCTCCAGACCTAAACCCTATTGAGCATCTGTGGGGCATCCTCAAATGTAAGGTGGAGGAGCACAAGGTCTCTAACAACCACCAGCTCCATGATGACATCATGGAGGAGTAAAAGAGGACTCCAGTGGCAACCTGTGAAGCTCTGGTGAACTCCATGTCCAAGAGGGTTAAGGCAGTGCTGGAAAATAATGATGGCCACGCAAAATATTGATATTTTGATCCCAATTTGGACATTTGCAATTAGGGGTGTACTCACTTTTGTTGCCAGCAGTTTAGACATTAATGGCTGTGTGTTGAGTTATTTTGAGGGGACAGTAATGTACACTGTTACACAATCTGTACACTCACTAATTTACAAAAAAGTGAATGGTGTACTCAGTTTTGTGAGATACTGTATATAACATGCATAACTGATATTGGCAAAGACTTTAAGCCATGCATGAGGCAGGGAAACCCAGGGACAGTCCAAAAAGGTTTGTCCTGCAATTTTATTTTTTGCAAGGCAGCAAACAAACACAAGCTTTGTACAGAAGGCCCATAGCATAAAACCATTCCATTAAAAAAGCTTAAATCTTGGATATCAGGATGTCCTTTTCACCCAGCAGCAGGATCTCAAAGCAGAAAGTTCTGAACATCAGTCAGTTCCCATATGTAAAGGCCAATGAACAGGGGGAACTAAGAACAATATTTGGCTGCCAGGTAAGTGGACCTAGCAATGGAGGCTTTAATATGAATGTCTTAATGTGAGCTTGCCCCTGAAAATAATCGGACTAAGGCAACAAAAATCATGATGGGTAACTACCCTGTGATACCTGCAAATACCTGTGTTAGTCTTCAAATCAAAAAAGAAAAGAGTGCATAGGATTGTACAGATACCTTAAAAATTAACTCCAGCCTTGCCTAGTTGTACTGAAAAAAAAAAAAAAAATAGCGGAGCACTGATCCAAAGAGTGGCAAACAGTCAATAATAGATAAAATCCAGGTATACCATATGCAATGTATTGGTAGTATAAAAGTAAACTAGTGAAAGAAATTGTATATAACCAAGGTACAAATGTCATAGGCAGGGATAATCAATGAAACAATAAAAGTGCCTAAAGAGCACATGGGCTCACAGTAGCCATAACAGTCATAGAAGACAGAGGGGGTGAAAAGATGACTGTCCCAACTCAAAGGCTTCCTGGAGTAACCCGACGTGTAGTTCCAACACTGTTCAAGCTTCGGCACCTCTTTGCATTGTTTCCTGATTCCTTTCTCCTCTCCCTTCGTTCTTGGGTCACATGACCCGCTGTGGTCTGCTGGAACTTGAATGTGGTTGTTATGCCTTACGTGGCTAGAGTCGCCGAACCATAAAATACCAAATTAATCCAAAATTAATTTTGTTTAAATTGTTACTTTCAGATGCTCGCAACTCCAGTTAATATCCTTCAAGATCGTTTCATTTCTCTTTATGGGTTTACCACTCTTTGGATCAGCGCTCCACTATTTGTTTTTTCTACTTTCCTCATTTGGTCACTTGAGTCTGGGTGCAGCGGCCTACTGTGGCCACATTACAAGGCTTCCTTGGTTTTCATTTTTGTGTCTGTCTTTCTGTTGTATTTAGCTTACTCTGATTATACTGCATAATTCAAGCTTCTCATAGTGGGGAAGGTTCATTAAAACCGGAGAGTGCAAAATCTGGTGTAGCTGTGCATGGTAGCCAATTAGCTTCTAACTTTAGCTTGTTTAATTAAGCTTTGACAAAAAAACATGGCAGCTGATTGGTTTCTATGCAGAGCTGCACCAGATTTTGTACTCTCTGGTTTTTAGTAAATCAACTCGGTGTGTATTGAATGCTGCAGCAAGTCAGCTCTTTCCTCTTCCTTGGCCTGCTCCTTTTTGTGAGAGCAATTTAGTTATTTTAATTGAGGGCACTCTACATGCAAATGCAGCCTGCCTCACAACATTCAATCCTCCAGACTGTCATCCACCTATCAAGGTGGATATTCACTTTGGCATTTGCATAACTCCTTCCTAGAGCTAGTCAACTGCTCAAATCAGGGCTGAGGGCTCTTGAAAAAAGTACTGGAGCAGGGAGAGGTAATATTTTCAGGAAGCTACAATATATACAGTAGACATGTGTCATTCATTTCATTACAAATTGAAATTCAGACTTACATTTTTTTTGTCTTGAGATTCGGATGTATCTGAATCTCTGAATCACAATATTAATGAATTTCAACTAATCCAAAATAAATTATAATGAAAAACAACAATTCATTTGTATTTATTAGTTTCATTTGGATGGCATGATGTGATAGTTTTGGGCTTTTGTTAATGTTTGAAGCATCTGAAATAAAATAACCACATAACAAATGATCCAAACTGATTTGGATCCTTTCATTTTATTCAGATGAGAGTGTGGCAGTAATCTTTGACTAATCAGATGATAATCATATGATCAGATGATTATTTTTGCATTAACATTTTCCACTATAATAAAAATGCACTACGACATATGAAAATGGAAACATATTGCAAAAAATACAGTAAGGCATAAAAGTGAAATCAGATGATTCCTACTTATTGTGTTTGGGTTGCATGGAGAAGGTTCCATCAGAATCACCGAACCATAACCTAACTAATGAATCTGAAATTAATTTTGTTTCATTCGTTTCTTTCAGGTGGTTGCGATTCCAGTCAATATTGTTCAGGCTCATTTAATTTCTCTTCATGGGTTGGACTAGCAAGGATGACACAGAGTGCATAAGTAATCTCCCGAAAATTACAAATGAATGCAGAACAATAATTATACAAAAAAAAATATATATATATTGTGAGGGGCTAGCTCGGCAGCGGGTCTGTGCGATTCCCTGGAAGGGTTCAGCACACAGAAAAGAACTAGGCACAGCAGACCGTGGTAGGAGAAAACAAAAAGGTGCGGTTTTATTTTAAATACACCACAAAAAATTATGACAGAAAACAAAAGAAATAACAAAATAAATCCTGGTCAACTTGACCTGCTTGCTACACACGCTGGTGTCCCTAACTACCAACTAGGTACAGCCTTGTGCTGCCCCAGTCCCTGACTCCCTGGAGTTTAAATGTTTTAGGAATGGCCACACAGGCTTTAGCTCACCGCACACAGCACAAAGCACTGACAGTCCACACAGGTCTGCCTCCAGCTTGGAGTGACACTCTATTCATGCTGGGAGCTTTTACAAGAGGCCCTAACGAGCCCACCTGAAACAGCTGGGGTAATCAAGTCCTCCTAGCAGGACTCCCAGCACTCCCCCTAGAGATACAAAGTGGCATAAAGCCTGAATCTAGGAGAGATATACCTGTCCTCTTGGACGCAACCAGGGGATTTAACCTGCCTACTGTCACATACCCCCCCCCTCTTGTTTCAACCTTGGGGTTGGAACACCAGCATTCAGGTAGGCATGCACCCGAGACAGTGCATCCACATTCCCCATTTGGACGCCAGGGCGATGTTTTACAGTGAAAGTGAATTATTGTAGGGACAGGAACCATCTGTTTACTCTTCGGTTTGTTTCTTTGTTTTGGGCCATCCACTTTAAGGGAGCGTGGTCCGTAACTAGGTCAAAATGCCGACCCAGCAGGTAGTATCTAAGAGAATCTAGAGCCCATTTTACCGCTAAACATTCCTTCTCAATAGTGGCATAATTGACCTCATGGGACTTTAATTTCTTACTGAGGTAAATGACCGGATGTTCTTCCCCATTCCAGACCTGGGACAATACTGCTCCCAACCCCACGTCAGAGGCATCCGTTTGTACCACAAAGTCCCTGGAGAAATCTGGGGAGTACAAGACTGGCTGGCTACATAAAGCTTTCTTTAAGGCCTGGGAGGCTGCTTCCGCGTCTGTGGTCCACTTAACCATGACCGAGTCTTTCCCCTTGGTCAGGTTGGTTAATGGCACAGAATGAGAGGCAAAGTGGGGAATAAATCGCCGATAATAACCAGCGATTCCCAGAAAGGCCCGTACCTGCTTCTTGCTGTTAGGACGTGGCCAATTCTGTATGGCCTCGACTTTATTGACTTGGGGTTTGATCACTCCCCTCCCAATGGTGTACCCAAGATATTTGGCCTCTTCCTGTCCAATGGTACACTTCTTTGGGTTGGCCGTAAACCCAGCTTCCCGGATAGAGTCTAGGACTGCTTGCACCTTAGGCAGATGTGAGGCCCAATTTGGGCTATGGATAACTACATCATCCAGGTAAGCTGCAGCATACTTCTGGTAGGGCCTCAGAATCTGGTCCATTTTCCGCTGAAAGGTTGCATTCTGTAACCCAAACGGCATTCTTTTATACTGGAATGCCCCGTCTGGGGTTACAAACGCGGTTTTCTCTTTGGCCGACTTAGCCAAGGGAATTTGCCAATTTGTGAGATCGAGAGTTGTCATGTACCGGGCTGTTCCTAGCCGGTCGATTAACTCATCGATACGAGGCATGGGGTAGGTGTCAAATTTTGTAACTTTGTTCAGCTGTCGAAAATCATTACAAAAACACCAGCTCCCATCCGGTTTAGGCACTAAGACTATAGGGCTGGACCAATCACTTTGGGATTCCTCTATCATCCCCAACTTAAGCATTTTCTGTACTTCCTCCCGTATTGCCTCCCGTCGGGCCTCTGGGATGCGATAGGGTTTTAACTTCACCCTTTCACCAGGCGGGGTTATAATATCATGCTCTACCCCAGACGTTTGTCCCGGCAGCTCAGAGAAAACCTCTTTGTTGCGAAGCACAAACTCCTTAACCTCCTGTTGTTGGGGCTTTGACAAGGCGACTGCTATTCCTACCTCAGGAATCACGCAATCAGACTGAGCTGGTGACAAAGTTTCTGCGACTAGGGATTCCCTATCCCTCCAGGGTTTCAACAGATTGATGTGATAGATCTGTTCGGGCTTTCGCCTTCCTGGTTGTCTGACTTTGTAATTCACTTCGCTCACTTTTTCCAATATCTCGTAGGGGCCTTGCCATTTGGCGAGGAACTTACTTTCAACTGTAGGGATAAGTACCAACACCCTATCCCCTGGGGAGAAGGTACGGGTCTTGGCCCCACGGTTATACACTCTCTGTTGTGCCAATTGTGCTTGGGCTAAATGTTCCTTTACGATTGGCATTACCTGTGCAATTCGATCTTGCATCAGGGCGACATGCTCAATCACACTCCTGTGGGGAGAACTCTCACTTTCCCAAGTTTCCCTGGTGATATCCAACAGCCCTCTTGGGTGTCTCCCATAGAGCAACTCCAAGGGTGAGAAACCCGTAGAGGATTGGGGTACCTCCCTAATGGCAAACATTAAATAGGGAATAAGACAGTCCCAATCCTTTCCATCTCTATTCACCACCTTTTTTAACATTTGTTTAAGGGTTTTGTTGAACCTTTCAACCAACCCATCTGTTTGGGGGTGATACACAGATGTACGCAATTGTGTCACTTTGAACAACTTGCACAGTTCTTTCATAACCCGGGACATAAAGGGTGTACCTTGGTCCGTGAGCAGTTCCTTACAAATACCCACGCGGCTAAAAACAAGAGATAGCTCTTTGGCTATGGTTTTGGCCGAGGTATTTCGGAGAGGAATCGCCTCTGGATAACGGGTGGCATAGTCCAATATAACCAAAATATACTGATGCCCCCTAGCGGACTTCACTATTGGACCTACCAAATCCATGGCGATCCTCTCAAAGGGAACCTCAATGATGGGAAGGGGTACTAGCGGGTTACGGAAATGTGGCATAGGTGCCGACATCTGACACACAGGGCAGGAGGAACAATAATTTTTTATTTCCTTCACGACCCCAGGCCAATAAAATCTCTGCAACACTCTCTCTCGGGTTTTCTCTGTCCCCAGATGACCCCCAAGAATGTGCCCATGGGCCAACTCTAACACCAACTTCCTGTAGGGTTTGGGCACCACAAGTTGCTCAATGGTTTCTTCTGCCCTTTGAGCCACCCGATAGAGTAGGTCCCTTTCTATGATGAAGTACGGGAAAGTGCAGTTCGTATCTGGGTTCACTAACTCACCATCTATTTTCACTATGTTTTCCCGTGCCTTTATTAGGGTGAGATCTTTTAACTGTTCGGTGGCAAAGTTTTCCCTGTGAACCTCGAGATCAGAAAACTCTACAGATGGCATGTTTTCTTCTGAGGATGTTCCTCCCCAGTTTCTTGCGTCTCCCCTGTCAATACCGACAAGGGGACTTCTGGAGAGTCCTCACCACTCTCAGAGGCATTCTGGTATGTAGAGGCACCAGTGGGGGGCTCAGGATAATCCCACAGTTCCCAGAACTTTGGAAAATCCCTTCCCACAATGGCATCATGTGGTAAGCTAGACACTAATCCCACCGGATGAGAGAGGGTACCTTTGGAGGTCTCAAAACACACTGTAGTCACCGGATACTCTCGGGTGTCCCCATGCACACAAATAACAGCTACCTTGTTATTCCCAGAGACCTCTGTAGTAATTAATTCAGCCTTTATCAGTGTCACCAGGCTACCTGAATCTAGCAACACAACAACATTTCTACCATTGATAGACATTTTGCATAGATATTTCTCAGTTCCACGAATCGCAGTGCATGCGACTGTCGCAAACAGCGACTGACGTCTGTCCCTTAGGAAGTCGCATTGCATGGGTTCATCCACAACCGGGCAATTTGCTGCAATGTGTCCCTCGAGCCGGCAGCGGTAGCAAACAATCCTTTTTGCTGCCTCTTGAGGCCTTGACTTCCCAGCCTGTTCTCGCCAGACACTGGGGAGAACCCCCACCCTCTCAGTCTCTCCACCCTCACCCCTTGGAATCATCTTACCCGCCACTGGGGATGGTCTGGTCTTAGGGGGGAAAGTCCGTGAGTCTCTGGAGGAAACAGTCAGGTTCTCTGTAGCCAAGTACCTCTCAACAAGATCGACAAGCTTATCGGCCGTTTCTGGTTCTCCATGGCTTACCCACTTTTGGATGGGAGTAGGAAGAGCTCTCAGGAAGCGATCCATCACAACACGTTCCACAATCTTTGGAGCGGACAAAGTCTCTGGCTGTAGCCACTTCCTGCTCAGGTGAATGAGATCATACATTTGAGATCGGGGGGGTTTTCCAAGTCGGAAAGTCCAGTTATGCACACGCTGAGCCCGGACAGCCAGGGTGACGCCCAGCCGTGCCAATATTTCAGTTTTTAGTACAACATAGTCTTTTGCCTGGTCAGGCTCTAAGTCATAATAAGCTTTCTGCGATTCGCCAGTTAACAGAGGGGCCACCAGTCCAGCCCACTGCTCCTTGGGCCATTTTTCCCTTTCAGCAGTCCTTTCAAATGTGGTCAAAAACACCTCTGGATCATCCTCTCCAGTCATTTTTGTCAGTAAACGACTCACCCCAAATGATGCAGTATTAGTGGAACCACTTGCCTCACTGGTCTGCGGACGTTGCTGTATCAAAGTCTCCATTTGTTGTAGTCTCTGCTCTTGCTTCTGCAACAAGTCTATGAAGCGGGCCTCAGATTGCTGCTGGGCTTGTTGGTGAGCTTGCTGCTGGGCTTCCAAACTCTGTTGGTGAGCTTGCTGCTGGGCTTCCAAACTCTGTTGCAAAGTCGCATTTGTCTGCTGTTGTACTGCGAGGCTCTGTTGTTGAGCTTGGTGCTGGGCTGCGAGGCTCTGTTGCAAAGTCGCATTTGTCCGCTGCTGATTGGCATTTGCTAGAGCCAGCTGCTTCAGCATCTCCTCCATGCTGGCCATAAAAAAAAAACTGCCGCTGGTTCTCCACCAACTGTGAGGGGCTAGCTCGGCAGCGGGTCTGTGCGATTCCCTGGAAGGGTTCAGCACACAGAAAAGAACTAGGCACAGCAGACCGTGGTAGGAGAAAACAAAAAGGTGCGGTTTTATTTTAAATACACCACAAAAAATTATGACAGAAAACAAAAGAAATAACAAAATAAATCCTGGTCAACTTGACCTGCTTGCTACACACGCTGGTGTCCCTAACTACCAACTAGGTACAGCCTTGTGCTGCCCCAGTCCCTGACTCCCTGGAGTTTAAATGTTTTAGGAATAGCCACACAGGCTTTAGCTCACCGCACACAGCACAAAGCACTGACAGTCCACACAGGTCTGCCTCCAGCTTGGAGTGACACTCTATTCATGCTGGGAGCTTTTACAAGAGGCCCTAACGAGCCCACCTGAAACAGCTGGGGTAATCAAGTCCTCCTAGCAGGACTCCCAGCACTCCCCCTAGAGATACAAAGTGGCATAAAGCCTGAATCTAGGAGAGATATACCTGTCCTCTTGGACGCAACCAGGGGATTTAACCTGCCTACTGTCACAATATATACAATAGAAATGCCAAAAGCAAATCATTCTAAAGGCGCATACACACGATCTGACTTTTTTGACAATGGTCCAACGGATGTGTTTGATCGGACAATCCGACCATGTGTATGCTCCATCGGAAAATTGTTTTCACTTTTTCATGACAAATGTTCGCTGTGAATGCTTTCAAAACTTTCGGCAACAAATGTCCTATGTCGGCTAATCCAATCGTCTGTACACAAGTCCATTGCACTAAAGTCCAAAGTACAAACACGCATGCTCAGAACCAATGCTAAAGATCAGAAAACAATAGAAGAAGTTGCCCAAAGGCTGGCGGTAAAGAGCTGAAAAAACACATGAAAGTTGGCCGAAAATGTCCTGCCGTGTGTATGCAGAACAAGTTCACAGCCAATGCCCATTGGACCCAAATCGACGGAAAAGTCTGATGGAAGTCCGATCGTGTGTATGAGGCTTAACATAACGAATGTGACAAAACAAAATGATTGAATCAGAATTTTTCCATGGTGGGCATCTCTAATGTACAGTGCCCTACAGGTTCCTTCTACCAGCCATGATTTGTCAGCACAGTGTTGAGAAGCACAGAGGCCCAGCAGTGACATCACTTGGTCTCAAATATTGTATGTGAAATGTCTTTTTTTTCATTCAAGTTTAAGTTTATTTTCAGAAAAAAAAATCAGTACATCGAAATGAACACCAAGGAAAATATCACAGTGTGACAAACAGTCATAAACAATAGGGTACATTTAGTTATTTACCTCCCCTTCCAATTTGCCTCTAAACAAAGTACCATTCATATATAAAGGTAATAATGAACAACTAAAGAAAATAAACATATTGAAGATAATAAAATTCAGTTTAAATGACCCCTCCAATCTCTAGAAATTCCATAAATCTTATAATGTTGTTCAGTTCTACAAAAGGGTAATAAACAAAATATGTGAAATGTATTTATAAAATCTTCTTAGCATGTTGATAAAGGGGAAGGTGGAACCAGGGGAGGCAAAATATAAGCAGATTAAACTCCAGTTTTAATAAGAGTAAATGACAAATGATTTGCACCAACATATTCCTAAACAGGAAATATTAGATTAGGTAAAATTTGGTTTTTATTTGAATGTGAAAATGCAAGCTGGTGTTTATCCAGTGCATCCAAAAGCAGAGCCTTTTGGGAAGAAAATCTATTCACATTCTATCCCATTTTCAAAAACAAGGGTATCATCCTTATTTCAGGACCGGAGGCACTAGACATGTGCAGACTGGAATATTTTGTTTAGTTTTTTCGTTTTCGTCTGGAAAATACATTTATTTACTTACTCCCGAAAATCGTTTTGATTTTGTTTTTCGTTGGGGAATAGCTTTCGTCCGAAAATCCAATAATGGTTTCTGTCGAATGGTCAAAGAATATTCGACGGAACTTCGAAACTTTACGTCGAATCGTACATTTCCGGTCGAATATTGCGCCTACAAGAATTCTAATGTTGTATGACTAGTAATAATAATAATAAATAATTATATTATTATTACTAGTCATAGTCAACCAACATTAGAATGTTTCTATAGCCTATGGGTGGAGCATTAAAATGTACGAGTGCAGTATATCTTCTCCGTCGAATGTCGAATGAGTTTAAGGCTCTTTGTCTCGACTATCGTGCTTATCATGGGATGGGCCCACAATATCTGAATTCCTTGATAACGCGATATGCCCCTGCACGAGCACTCAGATCACTAACAGCCGGTTTTGTCATTTGTCCATCTGCCTGTTTGCTTACCTTTGGGGGCAGACGCTTTTCTGTGAGAGCTACGGCTCTATGGAATAGTCTCCCTGATTCCATTCGGTCCCTCCCTTCTTTTATGGCCTTTCGTAAAAGATTAAAAACCTAGCTTTTCGAGAATTTAGTTATGTTAGTTCTCCCTGTTGTGCCCTGTTGATCTGTCTCTTGGTTTTTCTTGCTCTTCTCTTTTTCTCTCTGGCCTCGTACACACGATCGGACATATCCGATGAAAACGGTCCGCGGACCATTTCCATCGGATATGTCCGATCGGGAGTTTGATCCGATGGCGTGTACACACCATCGGATCAAATTCCCCGCCGCCGGACGGCGCGGTGACGCGGCGGTGACGTTGACTCCGCCGCGTCATCGCCACGTCACCGCACCAGGAAGTAAAACACTTCCGCGCATGCGCCGAATCCATTCGGCGGCGGCGCGGCGGCGGTGGGGGACGACATGTCTGCTGGTAAGTGTACTAACCAGCAGACATGTCGGGCGGACAGATTCCCACCGGATGGATTTCAAAGCATGCTTTGAAATCTGTCGGGTGGAGAAATCTGTCCGCTAGCCCATACACACGAGCGGAGATGTCTGCTGAAACGGTCCATCGGACCGTTTTCAGCGGACATATCCCCTCGTGTGTACGCGGCCTCTCTCTTCCTGATTTGATTTTCCTATTTTTGTTATGTCTTCTGCGCTTAGACACTGCCCTGGCAGGTCAGTATTTGGCGCACTATAAATCCATTAAATCAATCAATCAATCAATCAATTATAGATCCATTTATTCCAAACTGCATACAGCTGTTTCAGGCTTCTTGACCATTATCAGTGCATTGGATGGAAACAGTGGGGACAATAAGAAAGCATTATCTAAGAGATTACGGTATTGTAGGATAAAAAGAATTCCAAAACCTGCTGAACTGTACTTTCTTGCTGGTCCCCAATGTTACTAACTCACTAAGCAGAGAAAGATGTTATGCTGCAAAGTACAACCAAAGTCATCATTCCGTATGATTCACTGCTTTTTCTTGTGATCTCAAAAACAACAGTACTCCATTGTTTCTATTGCAAATTCACTAATAAGGCTACAATCACCTCTTCTGATTTCCACGCTTTGAACAGTTACTACTTCTATTCTTGCTGCTTTCATTACCATGACATAGTTAAGACTATGCAATGATATCCAGATAAATAGATTCTCTGTTTTAATAAGGTAGCAAAAAAGTAATTGGCTTTATTCTCAGTAGACATTCGTATCTTTGTAAGCAAACGTCTAATAGGAGCTCACATCTTTTTCATTAAACAAGAATTGTGTTTTTTGAAGTTATATCTTAAGAATTTCTTCTCAGATATAAGATTGCAAAGCAACACTTTCATCAGACCCAAATTTGTACTGTAAATTAAAAGAAAAATTGAAAGCCACACATTAGCTAGGCTCTTTCTTCTCCAAATTCTCTAACTGTAAGAATCCACTTGGATAAAAAATTCCAGAAATTAAAAAGAGGCAATATTATTTATGCATTTACTCTACATAGTCTTTAAATATCATTTTTTTTTTTGGAGCAGCTGAGGTCAGTGTAGATGACATGCTGTATGTTCAATACAGTCATTTGTGTAGTCTAGCAAATTGGCCTGAGCACCGATCATATAATTAAACGTGTGATTTATATATCAGTCCTTGGAGTAATGTGAGCCTTTTCTATGAAAATTGCTTTTTTATTTGCTCTGTGTCAGAATGTCTTTAGTCCTTGATTTTACTAACAGAGCAATAGTTTCAGGAGCATTGGATAATCTCTACTGTGTATGTCTATTGACCCATGAGTGTTGCTAATGTTTACCTGTTGGATACATGAGACATTAGAGGGTACTTTTTTGTAGCACAAATGTCTGCCTTTATTTGCAATGTTGTATGTACTTCCAAAGGATCACAAACACTCAGCCAGACAAAATAAACATATACAACTTCTTTCTGTTGTAATGTTATTTAATAGTCCCTGTCATATTAATACCAGACAGAAAGAATACTATACTGTGGCATACTTACACTCTAATAGGTGGTCCTGTATCCTGTCTTTCTATGCTATGTAGAAATGTATAATGATATGTGATGATACCCCTTTCATCCAGAAGGAAGCTTAAAGAGGCCCTGTCATCTTGCTTTGAATGGTCAAGGTGAAGGGGTGTCTTTAATAATCTTGCAAACACTGTGGGGGGTTATTTACTAAAGGCAAATCCACTTTGCACTACAAGTGCACTTGAAATTGCACTGAAAGTGCACTTAGAAGTGCAGTCGCTGTAAATCTGAGGGGTAGATTTAAAATGGGGGAAGCTCTGCTGCTTTTATTATCCAATCATGTGCAAGCTAAAATTCATTTTTTTTTATTTTCCTTGCATGCCTCCCCTCAGAACAAATCTTTTCCTCAGTTTAGGCCGATATGTATTCTTCTTTTGGTAAAAAAAAATTCCCATAAGCATATATTGATTGGTTATAGCATCTACAAAATATGTGATAGATTTATGGCATTTTTATTCATATATTTTTTTTACTAGTAATGCTGATTTTTAGCAGGACTGCCACATTGCGGCAGACAGATTGGACACTTTTGACACTTTTTTGGGGCCAGTGATATTTATAAGGTGATCAGAGCCACTGATTACTGTATAAGTGTCACTGACAGGGAAGGGGTTAACACTAAGGGGCGATCAAGGGGTTAAGTGTTCCCTAGGGAGATGTTTCTAACTGTGGGGGCAGTGTAGTGACTGGAGGCAGATCGCTGTTCCTAATCACTAAGATCAGCATATCTTCCTATCCTCCCCTAACAGAATGGGGATCTATCAGTTTACATTGACAGATCCCCATTCTGCCTCTCTCAGAAGCAATCGCGGGTGGCCACTGGCTGGTGGACACACAGATCCCAGTTTTCGCTCTGTCACGACCGACCATGGGTGACCGGCGGTCATTGCGGCCGAAAGGTGGGCGCCTTCTACATCGTCTTAAAGGCCCAACATACAGCTACATCCAGGGGAGCCATCCTGATGCAGTATAACTGTGGTGGCCGGTAAGGAACCAGTTAAATTGTTTGTAATTCCAAGAACAAAAAATCAACTACAAAAAAGATTATAGCAGCAAAATTTATTTAGGCGCTTTTCCATCCTAGATTCCCCCAGAGGTTCACCCCCTAGTGAGGAGATTGCATTCATATTTTTGCCACCTAAATGCATTATTTAAACATTTTCTACATTAAACCTCATTTGCCATGTAGTTGCCCATCCCATTAATTTGTTCAGATCTTCTTGCAAGGTTTCCACATTTTGCGGAGCAGTTCTTGTCCTGTTTAGCTTAGTGGTGTCCGCAAATACAGAGATTGAACTGTTTACCCCATACTTGAGGTAGTTTATGAACAAATTAAACAGGATTGGTCCCAACACAGAACCACCCCTGAATATTCTGAGTATTCCCCATTTATCACCCCCCTCAGAACTTGCCCTTGTAGCCATTTTCCATGTACTCCCCCTATGGTCCATGCCAACGGACCTTACTTTGTACAGTAAAACATTTATGGGGAACTGTGTCACTGAGTTAAATGCTTTTGCAAAATCCAGATACACCACGTCTTTGGGCCTTGCTTTATCTAGATGGCAGCTCACCTCCTCATAGTGGAAATAGAAAGTAAGAACAATTCTTCAGGAATCCATGCTAATTACTGCTGATGATACCATTTTCTTTACTAAAATCTTGTATATAGTCCCTTATCATCCCCTCCAAGAGCTTGCAAACTATTGATGTTAGGCTAACTGGTCTATATTTCCCAGGGATGTATTTTGGCCCTTCTTTTAAATATTGGTGCTACATTGGCTTTTCTCCAATCACCTGGTACCATTCCAGTCAGTAGACTGTCAGTAAAAATTAGGAACAATGGTCTGGCAATTACTTTCCTCGGGTGCAAGCCATCTGGTCCTGGTGATTTATTAATGTTAACTTTCCAAAGTCTATTTCTAATTCTGTCCTCTGTTAGCCATGAGGGTGTTTCCTGTGATGTGTCATGAGGACAGACATTGCAGTTTTGGCTACTGAAGTTTTGGCTTCCTCCCGTGAAGACTGAGGAGAAGAATAAATTAAATACCTTCACCATCTCACCATCTCACCATTCTTTGTAACCAGATGTCCTTCCTCATTCTTTATGGGGCCAATATGGTCTGTCCTCCCTTTTTTACTGTTTATATACTCTGCTATGTGTCTTTCATGTTCTATATTAGCTGCCCTAATTGCACCCTTACATATCTTGTTGCATTCTTTGTAAAGTCTGAATGCTGATGATCCCTCAGCCTTGTATTTTCTGAAGGCCTTCTCCTTTGCTTTTATATGCATTTTTACATTGGAGTTAAGCCATCCAGGACTTTTGTTCGCTTTTTTACATTTATTTCCCAATGTGATGCACTGGCTAATGCCCTTATTTAATATGATCTTAAAGCAAACCAATATTTCCTCCGTGTTCCCAATTTATATCTTCTAGCAAGGTTCGTAGTTTATGGAAGTTCGCTCTTTTGAAATTTAGTGGGCCAGATTCAGAAAGACTGGCGTAAATTTCGGCGGGCGTAGCGTATCTCATATACACTACGCCGCCATAACTTAGAGCGGCAGGTACCGTATTCAGAAAGAACTTGCGCCCTAAGTTACGGCGGCGTAGTGTAAATGGGCTGGCGTAAGCTCAAAGTAGGCTGATAGGGGGCGTATGGAAATGAATCGTGACCCTACGTAAATGACGCGCCTAACGAACGGCGCATGCGCCGTCCATGGACGTATCCCAGTGCGCATGCTCCAAAATCACGTCGGAAATACTCAATGCTTTCGATGTGAACGTAACTTACGCAAACCCATATTCGCGTACGACTTACGCAAACGACGTAAACTACGGAAAATTCAACGCTGTTCCGACGTCCATACTTAACATTGCCTGCGCCTCATATAGCAGGGGTAACTTTACGCCGGTCATACGCCTTACGTAAACGACGTATAACAATATGCCGGGCGCAACTAAAGCCATGTTTTTCGGCGTATCTTGCTTTCTGAATCGGCGTAAAGATGCGACGGCGCACATTTGAACTTACGGCGGCGTATCAGGAGAAACGCCGGCGTAGATTCTTTCTAAATCCGGCCCAGTGTCTTTATGTTTTGCTTGTATTTCCTTTTTGTGTGATTTATACTGAAGCAAATTGACCTGTGATCCTATGTCCTTCCTCATTTTTTTTGAGGCCAATATGGTCTGTCCTCCGTTTATATACTTTAACCACTTAAGACCTGGACCATTATGCAGGTTAAGGACCTTGCCCCTTTTTGCGATCCCGCACTGCGTTGCTTTAGCTGACAATTGCGCAGTCGTGCGACGTGGCTCCCAAACAAAATTGTCATCCTTTTTTACCCAAAAATAGAGATTTCTTTTGGTTTTATTTGATCACCTCTGCGGTTTTGATTTTTTGCGCTATAAACAAAAATGGAGCGACAATTTTAAAAAAATATCAATATTTTTTACTTTTTGCTATAATAAATATCCCCAAAAAATATATAAAAAACGTTTTTTCCTCAGTTTAGGCCAATATGTATTCTTCTACAATAAGCGTTTATTGATTGGTTTGCGCAAAAGTTATAGCGTTTATAAAATAGGACAATTTTATGGCATTTTTATTAATATTTTTTTTTACTAGTAATAGCAGTGATCAGCAATTTTTTTCATGACTGTGAGATCGGACACTTTTGACACATTTTTGGGCCCATTGTCATTTTCACAGCGAAAAGTGCTATAAAGATGCACTGATAACTGTGAATATGACAATGGCAGTGAAGGGGTTAACCACTAGGGGCGCTAATGGGTTAAGTGTGCCCTAAGGGAGTGATTCTTACTGTAGGGGGGCGTGGCTGTTGGTCCCTATAACAGTATACAGACGATCAGTGACACTGCCACACATAAGAACGGGGAAGGTTCATTTACACACACCCCAAAAAATTCTTTAAATATATTAATAGTAAAAAGGTCAAGTCTGAGCATGTAGGCCCTTTACAAAATAATCTAGAGTGGGTGACTGAGGACACAGAGAAGGCAAATTTATTAAATGCTTTCTTCAGCTCTGTGTATACAATGGAGTATGGAGGAGCTCATGTCTATAATGGGGGTGGGAGTGACACAGCCCTAAATCCACAATGGCTCAAAAGTGATATGGTCCAGAAATATTTAGACAGAATAAAGGTGGATAAAGCACCTGGACCAGATGGCATCCACCCACGGATCCTAAAAGAATTGAGCTCTGAAATTTCAAAGCCACTGTATCTAATATTTAGGGACTCATTAATGACAGGAATAGTACCACTGGATTGGCGTAGAGCCAATATGGTGCCTATATTTAAAAAGGGAACAAAGTCTTTACCAAGTAACTATAGACCTGTTAGTTTAACTTCTATAGTTGGGAAGATACTGGAACGTTTAATAAAAGACCACATGGATGAATTCTTGCTGGAAACTATTTAAGCAGCAGACAGCATGGATTCATGAAAGACAGAAGTTGTCAGACAAACCTGATTTCCTTTTATGAAGAGGTAAGTAAAACCCTGGACAGAGGCGTGGCAGTGGACATGGTATACTTGGATTTTGCAAAAGCGTTCGATACAGTTCCCCACACACGGCTCATGTGTAAGGTAAGGTCTACAGGATTGGATATATCAGTTTGTAAATGGATAGAAAACTGGCTGAAAGACAGAATTCAGAGAGTTGTGGTTAATGATTCTTACTCTGAATGGTCCAAGGTTATCAGCGGTGTACCCCAAGGTTCAGTGTTGGGTCCCTTACTTTTCAATATATTTATAAATGATATTGGGTCTGAGATCAAAAGTAACATTTCTGTTTTTGCAGATGACACCAAGCTATGCAGTGGAATAACGTCCTTGCAGGATGTCTCCAATTTACAAGCCGACCTCAATGCTCTGTCTAATTGGGCGACTATGTGGCAGATGAGGTTTAATGTTGATAAATGTAAAGTTATGCACTTGGGGGCTAAGAATATGCATGCATCATACATGCTAGGGGGAGTACAACTGGGGGGATCTGTAGTGGAGAAGGATCTGGGGGTTTTAGTTGATCATAAGCTCAATAATGGCATGCAATGCCAAGCTGCGGTTTCCAAAGCGAGCAAAGTCCTTTCTTGTATTAACCACTTCATTTCCGCCCCACGTCCAAAGACGTCATCTTTTTGAAGATGGATATCTCGGTAACGGCAGCAGCTGCTGCCACAACCGAGATATCCATCTCTTCGTGGGGCGGTCCTGTTTACGATAACGGCGGTCATCGCGGCGGATTCGCCGCGAGATCGCCGTTACCGGCGGCGGGAGAGGGTGCCCCCCCCCTCCCGCCGCTCTCCCGCGCCTTCCGCCGCTTACCGTAGCCGTCGGTAGCGGCGGAGGCGATCGGGTCCTGTTGCTGGCTGTCCGGGGATGCGACTGAGGGAAAAAATGTCCCTCAGCCGTCCCCATACCTCTGCTGGGCGGAAGTGACGTCAAAACGTCATTTCCGCCCAGCCTCTTAAAGAGACATTTAATTTGTTTACATTTTGACTTTTTTTTTTTTTTTTTTTTTCTTTTTTTTTTTTGCATTTAAGCCTGAATATGAGATCTGAGGTCTTTTTGACCCCAGATCTCATATATAAGAGGACCTGTCATGCTTTTTTCTATTACAAGGGATGTTTACATTCCTTGTAATAGGAATAAAAGTGATAATTTTTTTTTTTTTTTTTTTCAGTGTTAAACATTATAAAATAAATAGAAATAAAAACGAAAACGAAAAAATTTTTTTTTTAAAGTGCCCCGTCCCGACGAGCTCGCGCGCAGAAGCAAACGCATACGCGAGTAGCGCCCGCATATGAAAACGGTGTTCAAACCACACAAGTGAGGTATCGCCGCGATCGTTAGAGCGAGAGCAATAATTCTAGCCCTAGACCTCCTCTGCATCTCAAAAAATGCAACCTGTAGAATTTTTTAAACGTCGCCTATCGAGATTTTTAAGGGTAAAAGTTTGACGCCATGCCACGAGCGGGCGCAATTTTTAAGCGTGACATGTTGGGTATCATTTTACTCGGCGTAACATTATCTTTCAAAATATATAAAAAAATTGGGCCAAATTTATTGTTGTCTTATTTTTTAATTCAAGAAAGTGAATTTTTTCCAAAAAAAGTGCGCTTGTAAGACCGCTGCGCAAATACGGTGTGAGAAAAAGTATTGCAATGACCGCCATTTTATTCTCTAGGGTGTTAGAAAAAAAAATATATATAATGTTTGGGGGTTTTAAATAATTTTCTAGCAAAAAAAACAGTTTTAGTCTCGTAAGCACCGAATCTGAAAAACAGGCTCGGTAACGAAGTGGTTAAGAGAGGTATGGACTCCAGAGATAGAGATATCATTTTGCCCCTGTACAAATCATTAGTAAGACCTCATCTGGAATATGCAGTCCAGTTTTGGGCACCAGTTTTAAAAAGGATATTGGAGAACTGGAGAAAGTGCAGAGAAGGGCAACCAAACTGATAAGAGGCATGAAGGAGCTCAGCTATGAGGAAAGATTAGAAAAACTGAATTTATTCACTCTTGAGAAGAGGAGAATAAGGGGGAAATGATCGACATGTACAAATATATAAGAGGTCCATATAGTGAACTTGGTGTGGAGTTATTCACTTTAAGGTCAACGCTGAGGACAAGGGGGCACTCTTTACGTCTGGAGGAAAAGAGATTTCACCTCCAAATACGGAAAGGTTTCTTCACAGTAAGAGCTGTGAAAATGTGGAACAGACTCCCTCCAGAGGTGGTTCTGGCCAGCTCAGTAGATTGCTTTAAGAAGGGCCTGGATTCTTTCCTAAATACACATAATATAACTGAGTACTAAGTTCTGTAGGTAAAGTTGATCCGGGGTAAATCCGATTGCCTCTTGGGGGATCAGGAAGGAATTTTTTCCCCTCCGGTAGCAAATTGGATCATGCTCTGCTGTTTTTTTTTTGCCTTCCTCTGGATCAACTGTGGGTATGGAGTTGGATGTATGGGATGTACTCTGTTTTATTTTGTTTGTTTATTTTCTTTTTTTATGGATGAACTGGATGGACTTGTGTCTTTTTTCAACCTGACTAACTAACTATGTAACCTCTCCCCGTTCTTCAGCTCCTGTGACCGATCGCAGGACACCGGCGGAGATTAGTTCCGTAGGTCCCGCGGGCGCGGTAACGGAGCTTCAGACCGGGTCGCGAGCGCACCGCTCCCAAACAAGCAGATTTCTTATTTGAATTTCTTTAACCACTTAAGGACCGCCTCCTGCACGTCAGCAGAATGGCATGGCTTGGCTCTTAAAGGCGACATACAGGTACATGCCTGTGCCCAGCCGTGCCATTCTGCTGATGTATATGTGCAGGAGGCGGTCCTTAAGTGGGTAAAGAAATTCAAATAAGAAATCTGCGTATTTGGGAGGCCCCTTATTTTAAAGGGATTATCCAGCTTTGGATAAGTCCCACCTCCACAAACCCCCAATTCCTTTTGTGATATCCCAGATATCCTCTCCTTCCCTACATGAATGAGTACAGGATACATAGTACCCATTGTTGCTCATTTACAATAAAAGTGAAAAAGTAAATTACAGTGGTTGTAAAGGCTCAATGTTTTTTACCTTCATGCATTCTATGCCTGCTTGGATGCCCCATTGCAAGCTGCAAGCTGGTTGCTCTGGGTGCACTCGGCAGGATGGAATGGCCAGCCAGAAGCGCTGGCGAGGGACCCGAGAAAAGGAGGATTAGGGCTGCTCTTTTAAAAGAACTGTGTATATTCAGTGATTCTGTTCTATGTCAATAACAACGAGCTGCCACCCAATGATGCTGGCACAACAGCATGATGGTCTGCTGTGCCAGGCAATTTTCTCCTGCTGCTACTTCTGTCACAGATTAAAGATCTCTGGCTAGTTTCTGTATTAAAAAACAAAACAAAATGAGCTGCCACTGTAGAGTTACATATTTTATTTCAATATTAAGTTATAAATGGTTTCCTTACAATGTATTTCAGGTTAAAATAAAAAAATAAAAATCTGTCAATTTCTGCAATACATTCCCCCATGCTTTATCCTTTTAAAGACCCTGCAAATACAAATAAATACATATTGATCTGCCGGAAATGCATTCAGATCCTAATTTCCTCTTGTTGAATTACTGTATTTGCAACAACTGGTGTCAGCCCTGGTCAAATTGCCTGTTGTTAAACTACTGAGTTGTGCCCATTCTCTTAATTTTCACAGCATAGTGACTAATTGTTCTGCAGTGCAATATAAGGACTGAGAGGACTTTTTGAGATAGCACTGGATGTATGAACAAGATACAGGACAGATATAACGTTATTAATCCCTTTCCTACCAGTACATTGTAAAATAATACCAGCAGTAGGGATGAGCCGAACACCCCCGCGTTCGGTTCGCACCAGAACCGTCGAACAGTCTGATCGTTCGCACGAACATTTAGAACCCCATTGAAGTCTATAGGACACGAGCGTTCGAATTCAAAAACGATAATTTTAAAGACCAATATTCAAGTTAATGTTGGAAAACGTCTTTCAGAACCCGGGTCTTGCCCCAGGGAACATGTATCAATGGAAAAAAGTCTTAAAAACGGTTGTTTTTTCAGGAGCAGGACTCCTGTAAAAACGACCGTTTTTAAAACTTTTTTTTCCATTGATAGTAGTATCAATGGAAAAAAAGTTTTGAAAACGGTCGTTTAGTTTCACTCGAATTTGCCGAACGATAGTTTTTGTTCGAAATTCCACGATCGATCGAACGGACGATGTTCGAGCCGAACATACGTTTGTTTCAAACGCAAAGCTCATCCCTAACCAGCAGGAACCTTTCCTCCCTCTGGGCAATGTCATATGACGTTTGCCTGCTCTTGTGCTCCCCCGGGGACAAGCAGCTATGGGGGATGCGGCGTGTCCCTCAGGACACAGCCCATCCCCAATCAGGGTAAAGAGCCAATGAAAATGGCTCTTTACCATGTGACTGTCCAATCAAAGCCGGTCACAAAGGTCAACTAACTAGCTGTTACTGGGTTTTCCTTCTCACACACCGATCCTGTGTGGGGAGGAGATTGCGGTAACAGCTATTTACCGCTTACAGTGTACAGCACAAAACAAAGATTACCCAGTAATAAAGAGTACCTGTCACCAGCCCATCCGAGTACCTGTCACCAGCCCATCAGAGTACTCAAATACCTATCTGCAGTCCATCAGAGTACCCAAATACCTGTCTCCAGCCCATCGTAGTACCCGAGTACCTGTCTCCAGCCCATCAGAGTACCTGAGTACCTGACTCCAGCCCAGAGTACCCGAGTACCTATCTGCAGACCATCAGAGTACCCAAGTACCTGCCTCCATCCCATCGTAGTACCTGAGTACCTGTCTCCAGCCCAGATTACCAGAGTACCTGACTCCAGCCCAGAGCACCCGAGTACCTATCTGCAGACCATCAGCGTACACGAGTAACTATTTGTAGACCATCAGAGTACCTGAGTACCTGTCTCTGGCCCAGAGTACCCGAGTACCTATCTTTAACCCATCAGAGTATCCGAGTACCTGTCTCCAGCCCATCAGAGTACCTGAGTACCAATCTGCAATCCATTGGAGTACCTAAGTACCTATCTTCAGCCCATCAGAGTACCCAAGTACTTGTCTCTAGCCCATCAGAGTACCTGAGTATCTATCTGCAGCCGACCGGTCTGCCTGTATCTAAACCCCGATACCACCCCTGCCTGTGTCTAAACCCCCCCACCACCACTGCCTGTGTCTGAACCCCACCATGACTGTTGCATGTAAATCTGACTTACTGATACATTTAATATGGGTTATAATTGTATTGATATAAAATAATTAATTTGGGGGCCTTTTGGTGGGCAATATTTTTTTTTTTTTGGAGGGGCAGTACAATGTCTTGAGCCGACACTGATATATATATACACACACACATTTTTTTTTTGTATTTTTGAGGTGGGGAATCTTGGGTGAGTTCCCACACTTTTTTTCCCAGGACTTGACCCCTGATATTTATATATGTTTTTGAATGTCCCATTGACTTATTTTGCTCAGTTGAGACTTACCTGTGAAATGCACACATATACATTGTATATAGAGATAATTACATTGCTAATTTATCTATCTATTTGTGATAATAAATATCCCCTGAGGAAGCCAAAATCATTGTCCGAACACGCCAGGATTATCACCCCATAAGTACCACCAACTATTAATCATGTATGTTAACTTTTAAAAATGATATGAACCAGCTGTCAAGTTTAATATCAGGCTAGGAGCAGACAACAGTTCAGGTGTGCTAATATACCTATAGTTCAATAGCAAGAGCACATACCATGAGCAGGACTTGAGAAGCAGGTCAGCGCTGGGACTTGTAGTTCACCACGGATGCCGGTGTTGAGACGAGCGGGACAGCTGGCACTTGTAGTTCACTGCTGATGTAGGTGTTGTGATGAGCAGGAAAGCTGGAACTTGTAGTTCACCGCAGATGTGAATGTTGGTGGTGTTGCTGGTGCTAGTAGTGCACCGCTGCAATGGATGTTGCTTACAGGAGTCAGGCAAAGCGTGGTCTAGGCAAGCCGGGTCATACACGGATAGATCAGAGTTCAAAAAGGTACCAAATCGGAAGCGACAGCAGGGTCAAACGAGCCGGGTCATACACAAGGTTTACAGATCAACAGGTCAGGCTGGATCACACAAGGCAAGCAAGAGTAACTCTATCACAAGCACTGATTGGGTGAAGACACAGGTGTTTTAAAAGAGAGCTGGCCAATCAGTGTTTCCCAGCCAAGGCTGTGTCAGGTGAGTGCGCTGGGTCCTAGAGGGATCCAGTACTGACAGTACCCCCCCCCCCTTCTCTAGGGGTTGCTCCTGCACCCCCAGGCTTACTTGGATAACGAAGATGGAACTTCTTCTTAAGGCGATCAGCATGGAGATCGCGAGCTGGGATCCAGGATCGATCCTCTGGGCCAAAACCTTTCCAATGAACGAGATATTGTAAGGAATTGCGTACTCGTCTGGAGTCAAGAATATATGCCACTTCATATTCCTGGGTATCCGACACATCCACAGGTTCTGGTTCATTTATTTGGAGACTAGAATGAACAGGTTTCAATAAAGAAACATGGAAGACATTAGGAATGCGCATGGACGGGGGGAGTTTTAATCTATAGGACACAGGATTATCAATCTCCGAAATCTCATAGGGCCCGATGAATTTTGGGCCAAGTTTTTTGGATGGAACATGCAGGGACAGATTCCTAGATGACAGCCACACTTTGTCACCAACTTTATATCCAGGAGCCTTTGAGCGCCTCTTATCAGCCGTTTTCTTAAATGCCTGCGCCGAGCGAGAAGTAGCACGATTGACGTCAGACCAGATTTTGGAGAAATTTTCAATCGTGGTGTTGGCATCTGGAACATCAGAGGGTGGAAGATCAAAGGAGCACACACGAGGATGCAACCCATAAACACAGAAGAAGGGAGAGGTCCCTGTAGAAGAGCTGGCACAATTATTAAAGGCAAACTCTGCCCATGGAAGGATGTTGACCCACTCCACCTCATCATTGGCCATCAGGCAACGTACCATCTTCTCTAGAGTCTGATTAGTTCTTTCTGTTTGGCCATTTGTCTCGGGATGATAGGCTGAAGAATATGATAACTTAATCCCTAGCTGAGAACAAAGGGCCTTCCAAAACTGGGCTATAAACTGAGAGCCACGGTCTGAGACAATGTTAATTGGTGCCCCATGGAGCCTGAAAACATGTTTAATGAATAAAGATGCCAGTTCTCTAGCAGACGGCAGTTTCGGAGGTGGAACAAAGTGGGCCATCTTACTGAACCTGTCTACCAACACCCAGAGCGTGGAACATCCCTCGGACGGAGGCAAGTCAGTGATAAAGTCCATAGATAAATGGGTCCAGGGACAAGTAGGTATTGGTAGAGGACGTAGAAGACCGGATGGCTTAGAGGTACTGCCCTTGCTTCTGGCACAAATCTCACAAGCCTGGACAAAGGCTAACACATCCTGCCTAATCGATGGCCACCAGAGGTTGCGAGAGATAATCTCATACATTTGTCTAAACCCTGGATGCGCTGCAGGCTTTGATGCATATACCTGCTGCAAAACCTGCAAACGAAGAGCCAAGGGCACAAAAAGCATACTAGAGGGAGTGGAAGGGGGGGCTGTGCAGGTAACAAGGCCTCAGAGATGTCAGTCTGGGTGAAAGCCAAAATCCTGTCCTCAGAGATAATGGATTGTGGAGGAAGCGGAGGTGGGGATTCTGATAAAAAACTGCGAGACAAGGCGTCGGCCTTAACATTTTTTGGCCCTGGTAAATAAGAAATTGTAAAGTCAAATCTGGAGAAGAACAATGACCACCTGGCCTGACGTGAGTTCAGTCTTTTAGCAGAACAGATGTATTCAAGGTTTTTGAGGTCAGTCAGAACTATGAATGGATAGCGAGCTCCCTACAGCCAATGTCTCCATTCCTCCAAAGCTAGCTTTATGGCTAACAGTTCTCTGCCTATATCATAGTTGCGCTCTGCTGGGGAATATTTATGGGACAGGAAGGAGCAGGGGTGGATGGCAGCAGTTACAGGGTCCTTTTGTGACAGAAGCGTCCCCACCCCTACTTCGGATGCATCTACCTCCACAATAAAAGGCAGCTCAGGAACAGGATGGCGTAGAATTGGTGCAGAGGTAAAGGCTTTCTTTAACTGAGTGAAGGCTGTCTGGGCTTCAGTAGTCCATTTAAACTTAGACTGAGACTTCCTGGTGAGAGAGGTGATGTAATGTGCAATGGTGGCAAAATTCTTAATGAATTTCCGATAGAAATTTGCAAAGCCCAGAAAGTGCTGAACTGCTTTCAGGTCTAAAGGTGATGCCCAGTCTAGAATGGCCTGAATCTTGGCTGGATCCATGGTTAGGCCTGTGTCAGAGATTAGGTAGCCCAGGAAAGGTACTTGTTTGACATGAAATTAACATTTTTCAGGCTTGACAAAAAGGGAATGAGCCTTTAATCGGGCCAACACTGAGCGGACGTGCCTCTGATGTGTTTCAAGATTGGGAGAATATATCAAAATATCATCCAAGTATACAAGCATAAAGCGTCCCAACATTTCATGGAAAATGTCATTCATAAAGTTTTGAAAGACAGCTGGTGCATTCCTGAGACCGAAAGGCATGACAAGACATTCGTAGTGGCCATCCTTGGTGTTAAAGGCCGTCTTCCATTCATCTCCTTCACAGATGCGCACTAGATTATAGGCTCCCCTTAGGTCTAGTTTGGAGAAGATCTTTGCTCCCTGGATTTGGGAGAACAACTCTGATGAGAGGAAGAGGGTACCGATTGGAAACGGTTATTTTATTTAGACCTCTGTAGTCAACACAAAGTCTTAGTCCCCCGTCCTTCTTTGGGACAAAGAAGCAACCTGCGCCTGCGGGAGAAGTAGAGGGACAGATGAAACTTTTAGCTAGGTTTTCCTGGATGTATTCTTGCAAAGGAAAGTTCTCTGGTTCGGACAATGGAAAGACTCTCCCTCGTGGAGGTGTAGTGTCAGGCAAGAGGTCAATGGGACAATCATAACTGCGATGAGGAGGTAAGGTGTCAGCACTCCCTTTAGAAAACACATCCTTAAAGTCCTTATAACAAAGCGGAATCTGTTCCATTCCCACTTGACAAGTAGCAAGTCGAACAGGGTGCTGGATGCAACTTTCTTTACACTGATTGGACCAAGCCAGAATATTTCCTGTTCGCCAGTCGATTACAGGATTGTGCTTCTGAAGCCAAGGAAGGCCTAGGATCAAAGGAGTGGATGGAGAGTCAAGGACAAGACATGAAATCTTCTCCCAGTGCAGGGCCCCCAATTGTAACTGGAAGGGGTTGGTGGACTGTAGTGTTGCTCACGAATATTCGCATTGCGAATATTCGCTACGAATATTGCATATTCGAGTATTCGCGAATAACGCGAATATCGCGGCGAATATTCGCTATTTCGAATATTCGTATTTTTTCAATTTTTTTTTAGAACAGATCACATCCTAGAGATCCCCATCGACGTCTAAAAGCATTGCTGGTATGATTAGAGACCCTGGGCCGAGTAGCTGCAGCGCTCATTTTATATTCCTGAAAAATCGCAATGCGATTATTCGGCAATAGCGATATCGCGCGATTATTTTGTATTGTAATATATCACGAATATTCTGAGCCAATCAGAGTGCTCCTTCCGCATTTCTCGAATATTCGCAATTATTTTATATTGTAATATATCATGAATATTCTGAGCCAATCAGAGTGCTCCTTCCGCATTTCTCGAATATTCGCAATTATTTTATATTGTAATATATCATGAATATTCTGAGCCAATCAGAGTGCTCCTTCCGCATTTCTCGAATATTCGCAATTATTTTATATTGTAATATATCACGAATATTCTGAGCCAATCAGAGTGCTCCTTCCGCATTTCTCGAATATTCGCAATTATTTTATATTGTAATATATCACGAATATTCTGAGCCAATCAGAGTGCTCCTTCCGCATTTCTCGAATATTCGCAATTATTGTGTATTGTAATATATCACGAATATTCTGAGCCAATCAGAGTGCTCCTTCCGCATTTGCCGAATATTCGCAATTATTGTGTATTGTAATATATCACGAATATTCTGAGCCAATCAGAGTGCTCCATTCCGCATTTCTCGAATATTCGCAATTATTTTATATTGTAATATATCACGAATATTCTGAGCCAATCAGAGTGCTCCATTCCGCATTTCTCGAATATTCGCATTCGCATTCGCAATTCGCAATTCGCATTCGCATTCGCGATAGCGAAAATTCGCAATGATTTCATTTCCAAAATATATCACGAATATTCGTATTTAGCGAATATATCTCGAATATTCGACTATATATTCGTGATATATCGCGAAATCGAATATGGCATATTCTGCTCAACACTAGTGGACTGAAGCACAAGGTCTTGTGAGAGAGGCTGGTTGTCCACAGAAATTAGGCGGACTGGGCAATCTAGCGTAAGAGTTTCCAGGGACAAGGAGGTAATCAGAGTCTTATCAATAAAATTCTCGGCAGCTCCAGAATCTACCAAGGCCAGCAGTTCATGAGTCCCTGTCCCAAAGTGAATAACACTGGGTAGAAGTATACGATTGTCCCCCTGGGGAGATGAAAGCAGACCTAAGGTGACCTCCCCATAATCACCTAGGTCCTTGAGTTTCCCGGACGTGTAGGGCACGAACGGAGCATGTGACCCCTGAGGCCACAATACAGGCAAAGTCCCATATTACGCCGGCGTGTGTGTTCCTGGGCAGATAGCCGGGTGGAGCCTAACTGCATAGGTTCTTCCACTGAACTGGCACTGGAGGTGGGATGGTCAGGTATACAGTTTGCCACAGCCATTTTTTCTTGCCCCCTCTCTCGCTGACGGCGATCAATTCTAATGGCTAGACACATAGCTTCCTCCAGTGAGGCTGGATAGGGGAAGTTGACCAGAGCATCCTTAATTGCATCTGAAAGACCTATTCTGAACTGGCTGCGGAGAGCTGCATCATTCCAGACAGATTTTGGGGCCCATCTGCGAAACTCTGAGCAGTACATTTCAGCTGTGGTAGTTCCTTGCTTTAAGTTACACAGGGTTGATTCTGCAGTAGCCACACGATCTGGATCATCATACAGCAAACCAAGGGCTTCAAAGAAGGCATCTACAGTTAGCAGGGCTGGATGGTTTGGTTCAAGGTTAAAGGCGCAAGCCTGGGGGTCACCCTGAAGCAGAGAGATAATGATCTGAACGCTCTGAGTTTCAGAGCCAGAAGAGGATGGCCTTAATTTGAAATATAATTTGCAGCTGTTTTTAAAGTTGCAGAATCCCTTACGGTCGCCAGAAAAACGGTCAGGCAAAGGAATTTTCGGTTCAGATAAAGTTTTTGTAGCAGTTGTAGTAGGGGATCGCACCTTGGTGGGCTCTGTGGCCATTTGCTGAACTTGATGGGATAAACGGCAAAGTTCTTGTGCAAACATCTGAGCCTGCTCAGAATCCATGATGGGTTTTCCCTTTATATGTATGGCTCGTGATAATGTCAAGTTTAATATCAGGCTAGGAGCAGACAACAGTTCAGGTGTGCTAATATGCCTATAGTTCAATAACAAGAGCATATACCATGAGCAGGACTTGAGAAGCAGGTCAGCGCTGGGACTTGTAGTTCACCACGTATGCCGGTGTTGAGACGAGCGGGACAGCTGGCACTTGTAGTTCACTGCTGATGTAGGTGTTGTGATGAGCAGGAAAGCTGGAACTTGTAGTTCACCGCAGATGTGGATGTTGGTGGTGTTGCTGGTGCTAGTAGTGCACCGCTGCAATGGATGTTGCTTACAGGAGTCAGGCAACGCGTGGTCTAGGCAAGCCGGGTCATACACGGATAGATCAGAGTTCAAAAAGGTACCAAATCGGAAGCAACAGCAGGGTCAAACGAGCCGCGTCATACACAAGGTTTACAGATCAACAGGTCAGGCTGGATCACACAAGGCAAGCAAGAGTAACTCTATCACGAGCACTGATTGGGTGAAGACACAGGTGTTTTAAAGGAGAGCTGGCCAATCAGTGTTTCCCAGCCAAGGCTGTGTCAGGTGAGTGTGCTGGGTCCTAGAGGGATCCAGTACTGACACCAGCAATTTCTGTGTGTCCTGTTCTCCAATTGATGGGAATACGGTGCTTATGAGCTTTCCTCTGTTAATTCTCTTATGATCAATATGTATTTTTTGCATTTAAAGGAGATGTAGGTCCATGCTTCTCCTATGGATCACAGTTGGAGTGCAGTTCGTTTGACCCTGATGCCGGTTCAGGCAAAAGGCCCTTTCATTACAGGCCATTGATGACAGTGTAGTTGTTTCTTGCATGACAGGTTTACTTTAACAAATTAGCTGCCTTTTTTAGCATCACATCTTTCTCCCTGAACTAGCAGTCTTTCATTTCCACGTTTCTGCAACCAGTGGATATCTGATCTCTTATTAATGAGCTACTCTTTGCTTTATAATTGCAGGATTTGCTCTTAAGCTTTAAATCAGTCACAAACTCTTCAACAGTCTCAGTGACATTTTGCATACAGATATCTTTTATAAGTTTTACTGCATCTAGGTTACACAGTACTGCACAAATTAGTTCTATACAACTTCATTATTGTATTTTCTGGCCCCTGTAACTGTGGCAATTTGCATATATTTATGGCTGCTTCTCTAGCAGCAGATAAAAATTTAGATTTTTTTTCACCCATAACTTTCATTACGTGTTGTTATAGCTCTCATATAGAGTTGCAATTCTTGCCAAAACACATCCATATGTCTTTCATGTTACCTGATATCTTTAATCCTAGAGGCAGAATGATTTTAGTTTTTCTATAGTGAAACTGAAAAATCTGGATGCTTTTAGTCACAAGTTCTTGGTGAAACTACACTAAGGATTTACTACCCACTGGCAGCTTTAACTTCATTACTGTGCTGAAGGTAGACAGCTTTTATTTTCTGACTGTTTCAGCTTTATTTACAGGGGTTGGTTGAGCAAAGGAGTAGAAACTGTTTACTCAGAAAAGATAATGTTCACTTAACTCAGTAAATTTTAATCTTTAACCACTTTAGCCTTGGAAGATTTGGCTGCTCAATGACTAGGCCATTTTTTGCGATACAACACTGTGTCGTGTGCCGTGTCACCTGTTCACATACCCAGGAGGTCACCTCCGGTTCCCTTTGGCTCACAACGGTGCAGGGTGGAACGCAAACCAGCGCACACGAGTCGGGACCATCTCCACCAATTTGTTTCTATGCTATCCAGCCTCAGTGCCGGGCCTTGGGCACTCCTAAAGTAAGCAGCCATTTGGCTTTTTATTTGAATATTTTTAAGTTTAATAAACGGGATTACACTATTTCGGACCTTATCTTCTTATTTGCATATGCCGTCCTGAGTCTCCATGGGTTAAGAGGCTGTTCCATCATCTGCTTATTTCATCTGTTAATAGCAAAGTCCAACTTGCTATGAAGCACATGTGACCACTTTTTCCAGTAAAAGGGTCAACTACTTGTGGTAAGCTGCCACCTTTTGAGCACGTTTCCGAGCTGTGAACATTGAGGGCTCAGCGGGTGGCTGCGGCGGCCCATATCTGCCAGACCATTTTCTATGAGAATATCCACTTGGGGATCGCACTCCCAGCTGGGCTTCATCCATCCATCCCACGGAGGTTCTGCTGACCATTCAAAGTATTGCCTTGCCAAGGAGCCTATTGTGATATCAGCTACTACAAGCCTAATTTGACTTTCAGTGGCGTAAGCCATCTGAAGTCAACTGGTTCTGGTAAGCCTGCATTGCTTTCGGTGGTGGGAACAACACAGTGGAGGAGTCATTATTTGTTATTCACCAATCATCAGATTGACTATTACTTATTTACATCAGGATTTGTTTTATTTTTCCTTTCACGGGACATTATTGCACTTGGCAGTCAGTGGCCAATATTTTACACATGTCTTTCTAAAGAAATGAACAATCACTGTTGTTTTTCAATGTATATATGTTTCTATATGTGATTAATTGTATCCAACAACGGGTGTCATCTCACTAATAGATTATTTTCACACTGTTCATCACGCACGAGTTATACAGTGCTTGTCCCTGGATTTTCCAGGGTCCTTTATTTGTTTTACTCTACACAAAATTTGTTTATTCTTTTTTTGTGCTTCTGAGTGTCATTAA
The DNA here is from genome assembly GCA_029574335.1 of Rana kukunoris. Classification (NCBI taxonomy): domain Eukaryota; kingdom Metazoa; phylum Chordata; class Amphibia; order Anura; family Ranidae; genus Rana; species Rana kukunoris. The sequence continues at coordinate 171,639,815 of CM056051.1, read as the reverse complement.
CAGACAGTCACTTTAAGCGCTACACATTTCCTACACATTTAATTCTTTTTGTTATTACATGCCAAGTAAAGTTATCCTTGGTTTACTATATTGATTATAAAAATATGCTGCGCTGCAAAAAAAAAAGTAAATAGGTGAATCTATATACTTGTGTCAACACCAAGTTCCTTAATGGATGGTATAAACTTAAAATAAAACACTAATGAGGTGAAACAGAAAAGTCCAAGCAAAATCACAATCACATATGTGAAGCAAAAGTCCATCTGTGTCCTATAAACACCCGAAAAGTGTTAGAAGAAGGATCTTCAAGTGAAGTCAATCAAAGGCACCTCCACCTCTATAAAAAATGCCTGCTTACCAGCTCCAACTTAAAAGCTGCATTTGTTATTATACTGTGCTGCTCCTAATAGTCCTCAGCCGTCCACCTCCTCATACAGATGATCCAGAATCGATCAATGCCACATCCGAGGGTATGGAGAGAAAGAAACTCATAGAGTAGTAATGTAGGCAATCGCGTTTATTAAAATAAAAAATAAAACTCACATAATTCTTTGTAAAATAAGCGTGTTAGGTAAAAGCCGGCCGGCTCAATACTATCGCTCGTCCTTCCGGATTGTCGGTAAGCGGTGACGTCAGCACGCCGCTCTTCCCTACGTCGTTTCGTCACAGATGACAGTCTATATTGATTGTGTGAGGTGTGTTTGCTCCTGAGGACTGCATTCAGAGAAAGGTAACAACAATATTGCACGTCACTGTATATTTTACGTGTGTGTTATTGTGGTCCTAGCCCACGTGGGTTTCACAATATTTGTAGCGGGGGTCATACTGTCAAAGACCTTTGGTAATCTTGCATACCTAAATTTCCCCCGGGAGTTCCAGTTATGTTTTATATATGTGTTTATTTATTTCTTTTTCAAAAGCAATGCATTGTGGGATTAGAGGTACTAGGAGATAAGAACTCCATTGACATTAGTAGGAATAGACTACAGTTCCCATAATGCATTGTCTTCCCAGAGCACATGACACCTTCACACAGCTTTATGGGGGAGGTTATTTAAAGATTGGAAGCTGAAGCTGAATACTCTCTCTTGGGATCTGCACTTCTCCCTCTGCGGAACGAGGGAGAGCACTACAGCCGAGTATCTAGGCCTGAAGTATGAGGAATTAAAAGCCAGAGGGGAAGTATTGGAAATAAACAAATGGTGATATGGTCAGCTAAAACATTTTTTTGAAGCTCTTCCTCAGCCGTATAGATCTATGGAAAACCTTTGCCCCCTTGAGAAAATTAGCGTTGGGAAAGGAGGAAAAGGGGAGTAACTTCTAAGATATACAAAAGTTTAATAGAATTAGAGCAGCTGGACATTCCACCATATATTAAAAAATGGGAGGAAGATTTGGGGTCCCTCCTGAGTAATCTAGACTTAAAACAAATTTGGAGAAGAGTGTATACCTCGTCCATAATTAGTTAAATAACTGAATTAAATTATAAATGCCTGACGAGGTGGTATATCACTCCAGATAAGGCGCACAAATATAAGACCGAAGTCTCAGAACTTTGTTGGCGCGGATGTAGACAGATCAGAGATATGGCACACATATGGTGGACATGCCCAAAAATAAAAGAGTACTGGAGAAGGATAAGGTCCCTTTCACACCTGTACGACTTCAAAGTCGAGTGATTTTACCGCGATTCGCGCCCACGATTTTGCCGCGATTTCAATGAATACTTGTGTAAGCGGCATCAAAATCGGACCAAAGTAGTGCAGGGACTACTTTGAAGTCAGCACTACTTAAAGTCGTGCCAGTATGAATGGTGTTCATTGAAAATCATGGAGAATGACTTGTCATACGATTTTGCAGTACAAAATCGTGAGACAAGTCGTATAAATGTGAAAGGGGCCTTAGAGATTTAATAACTAAAATAACGGGCATAGAAATCCCAGACTATCCTTGGGGATGTTTACATGAGAGGATCAGATTATCATCTAAATTATATCAGAAAAGTCTAGTACCCCATATGTTAACCGTAGCCAAAAGTCTGATAACCAGTCACTGGCAAGACACGGAAAGTCCCTCTATTAGGGAGTGGTGCAACAAAATAAACTACACTCAAAATTTAGAATTTTTAAGGATAAGTGATGCAGATGGTTTAGAGGAATATGAGGAGATCTGGTGTAAGTGGACAGAACAATCAATGAAATTTGCGGAGTTGATGGGTGCATAGGACCTTAACATATAATATATGACAGGGCTCAATATTTCAAGTCCTGAGCTACTAGCCAGGCCTCAAGAGTTACTCACCACCAGTTGCCCCACCTAATTCATACACTGCCCTGTGCCTAATTGCACACATAAACATGCTCTTGTAGATTATCTCATAGAATGACACTGTTAAATGTTTCATGCAGAATCAAGTTACACAATTAAATATTACCAATAACAACTTTAACAAAATGGGGGCAGACCAGAGGGATAGGGTACTGGGGGCAGACCAGAGGGACAGGGCACTGGGGGCAGACCAGAGGGACAGAGCACTAGAACTGGGTCTCTTCCCCATTCTCTTGCTGTCTCCTCTGCAACTCCCATCCATCCTCCCTCTCTCTCTCCCTCTCTCTCTCTCTCTCTCCCTCTCCTATTCATCTCATCATCAGGAGCCTGTGTATGCGCCTACACGCTTGCATGTCCCCACTTCCCCCTTTTGTTCAGGCTGGTAGTGAGGAGAAGAGCTTCAGCACAGCGGGAGGGAGTACAATCCAGCGCTGAGATCCACACAACTCCACAGCCATTGACACCATAGCACAGCGCACACTGATACTGCACAGGACACATTGAGACCAGTCTGTTCACAGTTCTTAGGCTGAACTCTTGGACACTTACATAGAGCACAAGGAGAAGAAAACTGCACAAACTGGAAGGCTGTCGCTCTCATGTCAGGGCAACTTTCAGTGAGCGCTGCACTCATTACTTCCTGCTCTCCAGCTACATTGGTCGGGGGGAGGGGGCAGGCTCAGAGAGGTCATACTGTTAGGTCCCATGGCTTAATGAGGATTGTAAGGAGAGCACCTTTGTACTGCTCTGCCTGTGCGCGGCTCACCATATTACTTTTCCCGAGCATGCACCTTTCCTCTTCAGCCACCAATCTCATCAGGACTCTAAGTGTAGGCACAGATTGGAGGGAGATTGGTCATGCATCCCTGTCATTACTCGCCCCCAGCTTAAATCCACTCGCCAAATGCTAGTAGGCGAGTGGAAATTTTGAGGGCTGATATATGATATAATAAAGTAAATAGAGAGAAAATAAGTAGACATAGAATAGGTAACTGGAGGTTCGTGGGGGGAGGAGGGGTGGAGGGGGAGGGAAGAGTCGGGGTATAAGGGATATAAATAATTAAGGGAATATATAGGAGAGTAAAATCAGTAAAAGTAAATAAAATACACACTTGTTTTCTCCTTTCCGTGAATGAAAAAAAAAAATACCCACAAATGATGCGAAACCTAAACAGAGACGTTATAAGCAATTCTCACTGTGAGCAGGTCTCATGGTTGGTGGAGTCTTAAGTGGGGAAAAAGAATAAAAAATAAATAAACAATCCAAAAAACAAGAGTGATTGCTATCCAAACATATAATGTCCAATAGGCTGATAAGAATCAAACGGCTCAAGTTGTAACCAATGATCAGTTGTTTTATAACAACTTCTTTGTACTTCCACCAACACCTCAGTGCTCACAGAACTCTCACCTCATAAATACATATCAAGAGTCATTGATCAAGTTCCAGTATGGGGCTAGTGATCCTTCCTTCCAGGACCTCTTCTGTATCTCCTCTATCTACAGTCAATGATCCAGGCTCCTAGGGCTCCAGTTCCATATGTGGGGGTGAAATAGGCAATATGCCTCCAATAGTGTAAAACATTTTAAAATAAATTTAAAAGACGATAACATGCTTACGTCAAAGCAAAAAAAAAAATGCATGGAAATGTAAAAGCAACAGCGTTCTCCGCCTCTCACATCACTGTGCGCTTTGGCCATGCCCTAAGATTAAACATCACATCACTTTACTTCCTCAGGAGAAACTGATTGGTTATTTAACCACCTCAATACAATACAATACAATACAATACACTTAACCTCCTTCCTGCCCAGGCCATTTTTCAGCTTTCTGCGCTGTCACACTTTGAATGACAATTGCACGGTCATGCTACACTGTAACCATGTGAAATTGTTTATCTTTTCATGCACATAAATAGAGCTTTCTTTTGGTGGTATTTAATCAATTCTGGGGGTCCCCCCCCAAAAAAAAAAGACCAACATTTTTTTTTCCTTAGTTTCTGTCAGTAAATTTTGTAAGTCTGGGAGCATAGCCATAAATCTTTCTCAACCAACCAGCAGGTGGAACTGCTATGTGCAGTTGTAAGTATGTCAGAGGCTGCATATCTTTCAGCTATGTTAGCTTTTCAAAAGAGCCAAGGTCTTAGGCACTGACAATGGCACAGGTTTACAGGAAGTCCTTGTTATTTTTTTGGTGACAGTCACTTCATTAAGACCCATATTTATAATCCCTGACAAACAATGCCTTCTTTAAAAGACACCATATACCAAAACATCAATGCTTCATATGTATGATTTACAAAGTATACTGTACATTATTGTATACATACTGACTGCATTGGCTTAGTGTGTGTACATACTGCTATAGTTTATAGCAAAACAGATACCTAATAAACTAGATCAAGCTGCTGTAATGTTTTAAGAAGTACAATTCTATGGCTACTGAACTTATTTTTTTCAAGGTACAGGCTTAAGAGCTTTGCTAGTGGAAGTGATTTTACATTTATCCACAAAATAACACATTCAGAACAAGAATAAACCCTGGCACATCTTTTGTAAGTTCCATTAAAAGTATATAAAAACATCTTTAAATGTCTTCCAGAATTTGGTATAATGGAGGAAAATTATATCCAAGTGTACAGAAACTTTTATCCTCCATTAGCTGTATAGCTAAATTGTTAGTTCTCACAAGTTTTTATTTTTATGACAAATACACTATGTGAAGGTTGATTACTTTCCAACATCTACATTTGAAGGTTTATACAAAAGGGATATTTTCTTTGTGTGTATGATATTCTGCATGGGAAAGCTGTCCACATCAGATATTTAGAAATTTAATATATGAGGGTGCTAAGGGTAACCCCATACAGAAGGTGGCACTATGATGTTTTATGCTAGACTGGAAGGTATTTGGAATGCCTGTGAAATTATTCATGTCACATTTAATTCTGGGTCACCAGATTCGTTGAGGCGATGAGTTTTATCAATTCTCAGCTAAATGTTTGATTGTTCTTTCCATATAATAAAGACATAATAATACAGACTGATGCTGCATGTCAAAGCCCTTTGCAAACACACACAAACTGAATGTACATGTGTGGATTATAGTTAAACAATATCTTTCAGCAATCGGATTATCTGACTGCCATCTGAGCTTCACCGCTTGATCAAGAAACATTGAATTATGTAACAACATTTTTACACATCTCTGGCCAGATAGGCATCTCTTTACCATAAAGCAAAGCATAGCCCTATGAAAGAGGCATCTAAAAAACTCATGTATGGATCCTCACCAGGGATAAGCCAAACACCCCCGTTTCGGTTCACAGCAGAACATGCAAACAGGCAAGAAAATTGTTCGAACACGCGAACACCGGTATGCCTTTAAAATAGCACCTGTTTCCAATGCTTAGAAAAGTCCCTGCACAACATAACATTTCTAAAGGAAGAAAAGTAATTTAAAATTACTCGCGGCTATTCATGAATTGTCGGGTCACGGCAATACAGATAAAAGTCATTCTAGCTGCGAGTAGTTTTAAATAAAATTTTTTCCTTTTAGAAATTTCATTTTGCGCAGGGACTTTTCTAAGCACGGGAAACATGTGCTATTTTACAGGCATACTATAGAAACCCCTCAGGTACACAATTTAAAGGAATATTTCACTTTTATTGTTTCACTTTACGCATGAATAAAATCACTGCTCCCGAAAAAAACTTCAGTTTTTAAAACTTTTTTGCATTGATACATGTCCCCTGGGGCAGGACCCAGGTCCCCAAACACTTTTTATGACAATAACGTGCATATTGATATTTTTAGATTACAAAATTAAGTGTTTAGATGCTGATGTTAGATTCTTTATATAAACACAGGTTATAGTGGAACACAGGATCTCGTCTATTGAAGACAAAGTTCTTCAAATCTCAAATGCTGTTCACTCCCATGATGATGCAGTGCAGGCCAACCAGAATAAGCTGGATAACCCAGAAAATGCTTCAGGTGAAACGATCTTCTCCACATAGGTCTGCTTGAAACATTCACAACCACCTCTCTGGCCACACTGTGCACCTCCACTATTGCCACACCCCTTGGGATGAACACACACACTGCATGGTGGAGCGTGTCCATAGGTTTGGCCCCCTGGCCGATAACAGGTCATCTTTTCGGCCAGTCATTGTTCGTTACCTTAACTATGCGGACATACAAATTATCCTACAGCATTTCAGACAACAACACACTCTTCAGGTCGAAAGCCAAAATCTCCTACTCTTTGCTGACTACTCAGCCGAGGTGTCTTACAAGTGAAAACCTTCTGAAATTTTCTTATTCCTGCTCAAACATCATAATAAATTTACTCTTGCCTATCCCGTCATCTTGCAACTTACAACAGCAGTAGGTGATCGCCTAATGTTTTATACACCTCAAGAAGCAGAACAATTTGAAAATTATTCTAATCTACATCCCCTTTAAGAAGCCAGCATTGTGGCCACGCACACCTTCGGTGGGGCGCGCGTGCGACTGCCAGAGGCTCCGTGACTCTGACCACGGGTCCTGTGGACTCAATGTCCAAGGGCATACCAGCAATCGTGTCACGGTGAGGAACAAGGGGGAAATGCTTATGTAAACAAGCATTTCCCCAGTCTTCTTAGTGACAGGACAGTGTACACAGCTTCCTGTAATCGGAAACTGTGATCACTGTCGTGTCACACATAGCCCATCCCCCCTACAATTAGAACACATCCCTAGGCACACTTAAAGTGGTTGTAAATCCTCGCTGATTGCTGTTCTTAGCGCTGTATTTACCTAGAAAATCGGCTTTTTCTTTAAAATGATGTCATCCGCGCTTACGCAGATTTGCCCATCAAAAACGGCATCTAAAGAATGCCGTGTTTTACTGTGTCTCATTTCCGCAATTGACTGAGAGCAAGCTTCCCCTCTGTTCGGCACAGAGGATAAGTCTTCCATTGTTTCAATCTGTAGTTTGTTCCTGATATTCCCCCTTGTGACTCAACAAGATGTCACAAAAGGGGAGTGAAACAACACAGACACACAGGGGAACAGATCAGCTGAGGAGTTCTTGTCTGCACAGAGAGATAAATGATTGAATCTTGTAAAAAAGTAAAAATTGTAAGTACTGTTTATTAACCACTTGACCACTGGGCACTTAAACCCCCTTAATAACCAGACCAATTTTCAGCTGTCGGTGCTCTCACAGTTTGAATGACAATAACTCAGTCATACAACACTGTAACAAATGACATTTTTGTCCTTTTTTTCCCACAAATAGAGCTTTCTTTTGGTGGTATTTGATCACCTCTGCGGTTTTTATTTTTTTCGCTATAAATGAAAAAAGAACGAAAATTTGGTAAAAAAAATGAATTTTTCTTCATTTCTATTATAAAATTTAGCAAAAAGGTAATTTTTCTTCATAAATTTGGCCTAAAATGTATACTGCTACATATCTTTGGTAACAAAACAAAAAAAGTGGATATTATTTAGTCTGGGTGAAAGTTATAGGGTCTACAAGCTATGGTACCAATTACTGAAAACGTATCAATTTGATCACACCTGATGTACTGACAGCATCTCTCATTTCTTGACACTCTAACATGCCAGAAAAGTACAAATACCACCCAAATGACCCCTTTTTGGAAAGAAGACATTCCAAGGTATTTAGAAAGAGGCATTGTGAGTTTTTTGAAGTTGTAATTTTTTCCCACAATTCTTTGCAAAATCAAGATTTTTTTTATTATTATTTTTTTTTCCACAAAAGTTTCATATTAGCAGGTTATTTCTCTCACACAGCATATGCATACCACAAATTACACCCCAAAAGACATTCTGCTATTCCTCCCGAGTATGGCGATACCACATGTGTGAGACTTTTACACAGCGTGGTCACATACAGAGGCCCAACATGCAGAGAGCACCATCAGGCGTTCTGGAACACCCAGACCAATTCTGGCATTTCTCTCCTACATGGAAAAAATCATCATTTATTTTCTAGAAAATTACATAGAACCCCAAAACATTATATATGTTTTTTTAGCAAAAACCCTAGAAAATACAATGGCGGTCGTTGCAACTTTTTATCGCGCATTGTATTTGCACAGCAATTTTTCTAACGCTTTTTTTTGGAAATAAAACAGTTTAAAAAAAAAATAAAACAGTAAAGTTAGCCCAATGTTTTTGCATAATATGAAAGATGAAGTTACGCCGAGTAAATAGATACCCAACATGTCACCCTTCAAAATTGCACACGCTTGTGGAATGGCGCCAAACTTCGCTACTTAAAAATCCCCGTAGGCGACGCTTTTAATGTTTTTACTGGTTACATCTTTTTAGTTGGAGAGAAGGTCTAGGGCCAAAATGATTTCTCTCGCTCTAACGTTCGCAGCGATACCTCACATGTGTGGTTTGAACACTGTTTTCATATGTGGGCGGGACTTACGTGTGCGGTCGCATCTTTATACGAGCACACGTAATTTTTTTTTTATTATTCATTTTACTTTATTTATTTAAGTTTGACATGTTTTTTCCCCAAAAATAAATGTTTTGATTACTTTTATTCCTATTAAAAGGAATGTAAACATCCCTTGTAATAGGAATATAGCATGACAGGTCCTCTTTACAGTGAGATATGGGGTCAATAAGACCCCACATCTCACCTCTAGGCTAGGAAGCCTGAAAAAAAAAGTAGGGAGTATTGCGCAGGGAGTATTGCGCATGGAGTATTGCAGAGTATTGTGCGGGGGTATTGCAGAGTATTGTGCCGGGGGTATTGCAGAGTATTGTGCCGGGGGTATTGCAGAGTATTGTGCGGGGGTATTGCAGAGTATTGTGCGGGGGTATTGCGCAGGGGGTATTGCAGAGTATTGAGCGGGGGTATTGCAGACTATTGTGCCGGGGGTATTGCAGAGTATTGAGCGGGGGTATTGCAGAGTATTGTGCGGGGGTATTGCGCAGGGGGTACTGAAGAGTATTGAGCGGGGGTATTGCAGAGTATTGTGCCGGGGGTATTGCAGAGTATTGTGCCGGGGTATTGCAGAGTATTGTGCGGGGGTATTGCGTAGGGGGTATTGCATAGTATTGAGCGGGGGTATTGCAGAGTATTGTGCGGGGGTATTGCGCAGGGGGTACTGCAGAGTATTGAGCGGGGGTATTGCAGAGTATTGTGCGGGGGTATTGCGCAGGGGGTACTGCAGAGTATTGTGTGGGGGTACTGCAGAGTATATTTTATTCATTTTACTTTATTTATTTTAGTTTGACACGTTTTTTTTCCCAAAAATAAATGTTTTGATTACTTTTATTCCTATTAAAAGGAATGTAAACATCCCTTGTAATAGGAATATAGCATGACAGGTCCTCTTTACAGTGAGATATGGGGTCAATAAGACCCCACATCTCACCTCTAGGCTAGGAAGCCTGAAAAAAAAGTAGGGAGTATTGCGCAGGGAGTATTGCGCAGGGAGTATTGCAGAGTATTGTGCCGGGGGTATTGCAGAGTATTGTGCCGGGGGTATTGCAGAGTATTGTACGGGGGTATTGCAGAGTATTGTGCGGGGGTATTGCGCAGGGGGTATTGCAGAGTATTGAGCGGGGGTATTGCAGAGTATTGTGCGGGGGTATTGCGCAGGGGGTACTGCAGAGTATTGAGCGGGGGTATTGCAGAGTATTGTGGCGGGGGTATTGCAGAGTATTGAGCGGGGGTATTGCAGAGTATTGTGGCGGGGGTATTGCAGAGTATTGAGCGGGGGTATTGCAGAGTATTGTGCGGGGGTATTGCGCAGGGGGTACTGCAGAGTATTGAGCGGGGGTATTGCAGAGTATTGTGGCGGGGGTATTGCAGAGTATTGAGCGGGGGTATTGCAGAGTATTGTGCGGGGGTATTGCGCAGGGGGTACTGAAGAGTATTGAGTGGGGGTATTGCAGAGTATTGTGCCGGGGGTATTGCAGAGTATTGTGCCGGGGGTATTGCAGAGTATTGTGCCGGGGTATTGCAGAGTATTGTGCGGGGTATTGCGTAGGGGGTATTGCATAGTATTGAGCGGGGGTATTGCAGAGTATTGTGCGGGGGTATTGCGCAGGGGGTACTGCAGAGTATTGTGCGGGGGTACTGCAGAGTATTGTGCGGGGGTACTGCAGAGTATTGTGCGGGGGTACTGCAGAGTATTGTGCGGGGGTACTGCAGAGTATTGTGCGGGGGTACTGCAGAATATTGTGCAGGGGTACTGCAGAGTATTGCGCAGGAGTATTGCAGAGTATTGCGCGGGGGTATTGCAGAGTATTGCGCGGAAGTATTGCAGAGTATTGTGCAGGGGGTATTGCAGAGTATTGCGCAAGGGGGTATTGCAGAGTATTGCGCAGGGGGTATTGCAGAGTATTGCGCAGGGGGTATTGCAGAGTATTGTGCGGGGGTATTGCAGAGTATTGCGCAGGGGGTATTGCAGAGTATTGCGTAGGGAGTATTGCAGAGTAGTGCGCAGGGGGTATTGCAGAATATTGCGCAGGGGGTATTGCAGAGTATTGCGCAGGGGTATTACAGAGTATTGCGCAGGGGGTATTGCAGAGTATTGCGCAGGGAAGGATGAGTATTGCAGGGGTTAATGCAGGGATGACTGAGCAGGGATGAATGGATCTGTGACTGCAATAGTCACAGATCCATCCCACAGCGCTGCTGCCATCCGCGCTCTCCTCTCACACTGTACCGCTCGGTACAGAAAGAGGAGGGAGGAACCGGCATCATCAAATGGTTTGTATTGCAGAGTATTGTGCGGGGGTATTGCAGAGTATTGTGCGGGGGTATTGCGCAGGGGGTATTGCAGAGTATTGAGCGGGGGTATTGCAGAGTATTGTGCGGGGGTATTGCGCAGGGGGTACTGCAGAGTATTGAGCGGGGGTATTGCAGAGTATTGTGGCGGGGGTATTGCAGAGTATTGAGCGGGGGTATTGCAGAGTATTGTGCGGGGGTATTGCGCAGGGGGTACTGAAGAGTATTGAGTGTGGGTATTGCAGAGTATTGTGCCGGGGGTATTGCAGAGTATTGTGCCGGGGGTATTGCAGAGTATTGTGCCGGGGTATTGCAGAGTATTGTGCGGGGGTATTGCATAGTATTGAGCGGGGGTATTGCAGAGTATTGTGCGGGGGTATTGCGCAGGGGGTACTGCAGAGTATTGTGCGGGGGTACGCAAGAGTATTGTGCGGGGGTACTGCAGAATATTGTGCAGGGGTACTGCAGAGTATTGCGCAGGAGTATTGCAGAGTATTGCGCGGGGGTATTGCAGAGTATTGCGCGGAAGTATTGCAGAGTATTGCGCAGGGGGTATTGCAGAGTATAGCGCAAGGGGGTATTGTAGAGTATTGCGCAGGGGGTATTGCAGAGTATTGCGCAGGGGGTATTGCAGAGTATTGTGCGGGGGTATTGCAGAGTATTGCGCAGGGGGTATTGCAGAGTATTGCGTAGGGAGTATTGCAGAGTATTGCGCAGGGGGTATTGCAGAATATTGCGCAGGGGGTATTGCAGAGTATTGCGCAGGGGTATTACAGAGTATTGCGCAGGGGGTATTGCAGAGTATTGCACAGGGAAGGAAGAGTATTGCAGGGGTTAATGCAGGGATGACTGAGCAGGGATGAATGGATCTGTGACTGCAATAGTCACAGATCCATCCCACAGCGCTGCTGCCATCCGCGCTCTCCTCTCACACTGTACCGCTCAGTACAGAAAGAGGAGGGAGGAACCGGCGTCATCAAATGGTTTGTTTACATGTGATCGCTCCGTCATTGGACGGAGCGATAACGTGGTAAACGGCCGATATCAGCTGCAATTTACCGCAATCCGTGATCCGCCGGGTGATCCCAGAGTTAAGCAACCACCTTGCCGCCGTTATTTGACGGTGGCTGGTGGTTAAGTGGTTAATAAATTAGTAAAAGGCTTGGTTCCTGCGCTACGGCGCAGGCGCGAGATTTAGAAGAAGGACACAGTAAGGGCGGAAGTGACCTCACAAAATGATTTGCAAAACAACAAAAGAAATGGCGCTGTCAATACCAGGAAACACAGCAGATAATTACATCAGAATAACGGTATTTACAGGCCTAGGTTTCTTTTTATTTATAGATATTATGCTTGGTGATGTGCTTGTGCAGCGAAATAGTTTAAAAAGCTAAAAAATCGGCCAGGGTTTACTTCCTCTTTAACCCCTTCAGCACTACCTAGTGGTTAACCCCTTCACTGCCAGTGTCATTTTCACAGTAATCAGTCCATTTTTATAGCACTGATCGCTGTAAAAATGACAATGGTCCCAAAAATGTGTCAAAAGTGTCAGATGTGTCCGCCATAAAGTCGCAGTCGCGATAAAAATTGCAAATCGCCGTCATTACTAGTAAAAATGATAATAATAATAAAAATGCCATAATTCTATCCCCTTGTAGACGCTATGGGCCAGATTCACGTACATCGGCGCATTTTTGGACCGGCGTAGTGCAACTCCTTTAAGTTAGACCGGCTTAATTTCGAGGCGCAAGTACCGTATCCTCGTAGTATTTTCGGCCAAATTTGCACCGGTGCAATGTAAATTCCGAGGCGTAAGGCGGTGTAAATCAAAGTGGGAAGGACGTAGGCGTGTTCCATTGAAATGAGCCGTGACCCCATGCAAATGAAGGGCCGGCCAGACTGGGCATGTGCACATGAAGCAGACTATGGTCAGCACCTCTCTGAGCATGCTCAGAACTAGGCACGGCACAATCAGTTAGATAGGAACTAGGCCCGTCAGACTTAGTGAGCTATGCACAGTGCTTAAATAGACCGAGAGAAATGCCCTTCCATTGCAAAACTACAAAACTACATCCAATTTTGTGTCATGTCGGTGTAATATATATATATATATATATATATATATATATATATATATAAAATATTAAATAAGATAATTATAATAATATTAAAATTAGTAAATTTATATTAGTTAAAAAAATAAAAATATATATGTATTATATTAATTATTATAAAATATATACTAAACAGAAAAAATGTATATAAAATATATATTTACCCATTAGGGTGAAAAGAGCCACTGGCAAGGAAATTAAGTGTTGCCAGTACCTTGCCCAGTGGCGGTGGGCAGATCCTCTCCCGTGTAAGAACAGGGGAGTCCGCGCTATGGGGAATAAAGTAGCTGTTGCCTCCCAGTAGGATCCCTATGTGGGGAGCTAATATAAATATGAATAGTAGAAAGGGAAATGGCGCTGCTAAATTAATACCTTTGTCGGGTATATCCGTGGGGTGAGCCCAATGGTAATAGGCCCCCCTTTTGGCTGGAATTAGGGTGCAATTGGAGAGATACCCTGTGTTAATAGGAGGGTAGATGTTGGTTCCTCAGCTTCCACTAATTTCTGTGAAATTGAGTAAAGGTGGATTAATTAGGTCAGGAGCCTGTGCGGGCCAGCAGGCCCAAAGATTGCTAAAGTAAAATGATCCTATGCTGCTATAAGGATGCCAGTTGTGACCGATGCACCCTAAACCATATAAAACAAAGAAAAAAATGTGTCTCTAGAGTCTAATAGGTAGGAATCCCTACTAGTGTGGTTACTGACAAAGATCCTCTCCCGTGCCCTCCTCCGTGCCCTCCTCCTTCTGCGCTCATCTAAAGTCAGTAGTATAGCTATGAGCAAGGATGCCCCTGGCATGTTGGCATACAGATTAATGTCCTACAAGTGTGGCTGCTCAGCTCGGCCCTAATGGTGTTGCTTTTGCTGACATGTAGACGGATTGTCTAATTTTAAACCTGCTTTTATTTGGTCTAATTTTAGACCGGCCGTGCAGCTGATAAGCACATCGTGTAGACTGCACCGCACAAACTTACTTTTGTGGATCCCCGTAACTCCCTCATTTGCATATTTGCATAGCAAATCAATGGTGTGTCTAGTGCAGTTTTGCACGCACTCTGCGCCGGTCTATCCAAATTACGTTGGTCTAAAAAATGTGGATTTCAGGCGTATATCGTTTTGGGGATACGGTGCATAGATAAGCGTGTGCATTTTTAGACTTACGCATGCCTAACTCGTGATACTCCGGAGTAAGTGCTTTGTGAATCTGGCCCTATGTATTTTGCACAAACCAATCAATATACGCTTATTGCGATTTTTTTAACCAAAAATATGTAGAAGAATAAATATTGGCCTAAACGACCTAAACTAAACCTCGGAATTAGAGGGATAGCTGCCAGAGATGATAAAAAATGCATCATTTTTGAAAATACCTACAAGTCAATTCTGAGAACGAATTTGTTGTATTTAAACCAATTACTGGGTGAATAGAAGCTCATTTGGAAACCAACAGCCTAATGTGTGGTAAATACTTACTGAGATTGTTTTCTAAGTTCTGTTATTTATTTTATAATACATTCAATAACTTAAAATAGAAAAAAAAGTGATTTCAAAATATCACAATTACTCTTATCTTTGGCAGATAGCAAAGTAAATGTACAACAATACATATTACAGTACATGAGAGGTTAGCACTTCTCTTTGTTCAGATGATTTATATCTACTTTCTTGCCTGGAAACCATTATCTTGACAATTCAATCGGCTTACACTGGAACACTTGTTTTATTGCAGCTATAGGTTATTAAATTAATCTTCCATTCTTGCTTCATTCTTTTTACATTCTTTTTTTTTTTTTTTTTTTAAATGATAAATCAGAAAAGGCTCTGTGACATTTGTCTGTTGATCTGTCAATCTATCTGTCAAAAGAGAAGGGAGAAACTGTAATTGCCGCTGCTTGGTACCACGCCAGTATTACCAATGTGAGTCCTCCCCATTCCTTATAAGCATCTGCCACAACTTTACATTCTGTTGATTTAACAGAAACAATCAGTAAATGACCGCAAGATTTTTTAGTGTGTCTTCTCTTTTCTATGGTGCAGTAACACACACACAAACACCACCCACACACTTGTTTTGCTATAGTGCTGTACTTTTGAGGCTGTTAGGCCTACTACCTCCCATTCTGTTTTATTTACTATTTACTTTATTTATTTACAGAGGGCCAGATTCACAGAGCACTTACTCCTGTCTAACTGGTGTTAGACTGGAGTAATTTCAAATTACGCGCGTTTTTTAGCTAGTCGGAAACCTCAAACCATGAATAGACGGCTGCGGGCTACAATTCGACTGGATTACGTGTTCGTACGCCTTCGGATCTACGCTGCAATAAAATTGCGGCCACTGGGTGGACTTCCCGTCGTTTTCCGCGTCGGGGTATGCTAATGAGCTTTTGCCGGCGATCCCAGAAATTACGATCTTCATTCGCAATCTCTTACAGCATCTTTAGTCATCTTTTTTTTGCGTTTCACTATACCAGCTTTTTGCTGGTCTAATATTAGACAGCCCTTGTTAAGTATGGCTGTCGTTCCCGCGTCGAATTTCTACGTTTTCCGACATCTTTTAATATTTTTAACGTAAGTCGTCCGGGAATAGGAATGTTCGTAAACGACGCTACTCAAACAACGAATGACGTAACGACGTGATTTTGCGCAATGCACGGCGGGAAATTTCTGAATGGAGCATGCGCAGTTCGATCGCCGCGGGGACGCGCTTAATTTAAATGCTTCACGCCCCCTAATCGCGTATTTCGATTACGCGGCGAGAAATAGACTACGCCGCCGTAGCGTACGGGCAAAAATCTACCAAAATTCGATGTAGAGCCTGGTAAAATACGGCAGCGTAGAGTATTTCGATTACGCAGCGCAAAATTAAGTGTATCTGAATCTGGCCCAGAGGCCTAGATTCACAAAGCGATTACGCCTGTGTAAATGTTGTTAGACTGGAGTAATTTCGACTTACGGGCGTTTTTACGCTAGTCGAAATCCTCAAACCATGAAAAGACACCTGCGGGCTTCATTTCGACTGTATTACGTGTTAGTACGCCTTCAGATCTACGCTGCCAGAAAATTGCGGCCACTGGGCGGACTTCCTGTTGTTTTTCGCCGTCAGGGTATGCTAATGAGCTTTTGCCTGCAATCCACAAAATTTCGCACTTTCAACGCAATCTCTTACGGCACCTTTAGTCATCTTTTTTTTCCGTTTCACTATACCTGCTTTTTGCTGGTCTAATATTAGACAGCCCATGTTAAGTATGGCCGTCGTTCCCGCGTCGAATTTCAACGTTTTCCGATGTCTTTTATTATTTTTAACGTAAGTCGTCCGGGAATAGGAATGTTCGTAAACGCCGCTACTCAAACAACGAATGACGTCACGACGTGATTTCGCGCAATGCACGGCGGGAAATTCCTGAACAGAGCATGCGCAGTTCGATCGTCGCGGGGACGCGCTTAATTTAAATGCTTCACGCCCCCTAATCACGTATTTCGATTGCGCGGCGGAAAAAAAATACGACACAATAGCGTACGCGCAAAAAAACTACCTGAATTCGGTGTAGAGTCTGGTGAAATACGGCAGCGTACCGTATTTCGATTACGCAGCGGAATATTACGTCTTTGTGAATCTGCCCCAGAGTGTCTAATGTTGGATGTCAATTCTTAAAACTGGCCTCAAAATGCCATGCTTATTAGTTTGACCCCCCCCCCCGTACAAATGCTTAAAGATGAAATTTAAATGAAATATACGAAACACAAATTAAGAGTAGTTAAAAAAAAAAAAAACGTACTTTATATCCAATCTTCTGCCCATGCTATCGAGCCATGGATTGCATGTTAGGCCTTTCATCAAGATCCTTGGAACACTGATTCTTTAGCACTGCCTACGCGTTACGACGCCGTCACGTGCCTTCACCTGGGGACTTGTCGGATGGACGGATGTACATCTGGAGTGACGTAGGCAGGCGCTTGAGATGCCGCTGTTTGTTATACCTATTGTTGCACAATTTTTCGATTTTAAATGTAAGTGCAGGTTTTTCTATTAAATTTCCCCTAAGTTTACCGCTACACTATTGGAGGCTTCTCTTTTTATCTCTCTCCCCCCTGCTGAGACGTATTGCTGTGTAGGGATCGCTCCCAAGGTGTGTGCTAGCACTATACAGGTTGGAGAGGCTGGAGACACACCATTGAAGCGGGACAGGCGTGAAGGCTCTGAGGCTACTAATGAGGTGGATGATGCGACAGGATACTTTTGAAGGCGTTTTTCTCCCATTATTGAGGTGAGAGTTCTGGGAGCCCTTTGACGGATTATCCATTTCATTGTTTGACACTCATTCATCCCTATCCTCTGAGTGGACATTGATCTCATCTCTTTTGTTTAGGCAGCTTATCACTGCTATCACATCCTATGGGACGTTACCACTTTATATATATATATATTATGGCCCAAATTCACGTACATCTGCGCATTATTGGACCGGCGTAGCGCACCGCCTTTACGTTAGACTTGCGCAATTTTGCCGCGTAATCACCCTATTCTTGTAGCTTTTGCGCAGGAAATTGCGCATACTTAACGTTTTTCCAGAGGCGTAAGGAGGAGTAATACAAATGGGGAAGGACGTGGGCGTGTTACATTGAAATGAGCCGTGACCCCATGCAAATGAAGGGCCGGCCGGCTCGCGCATGCGCGCTTGAACGAGACCATGTCAGCTCCGATGTGTGCATGCTCACAACTCGGGAGCGGCGCAATCAGTGAAATTGGAAATGGACTAGGGCAACGTTGTGAACTACGCAAACAGCATAAATAGACACACACAAACGCACTTCCTTTGCAAAAGTACATCCCTTTGTCCCTTCCCATTTAACAAAGTGCTTTTGTTCTAGTTGTTCGTTGCGGTGTGTTTTGTAGTTGTCAGATTAGTGTTCTGTGTGATCAAGTGGTTGTTAGTAGATTTTTGAAAGTGGTTTTTGATAAGTGTTTGAGAGACTGTTTGTTTGATTGATATATTTCTTTTTGTTTCTTTTCCTGCTGTATTTTTTTTTTTTTGTCTTTTTTTTTTTTTTTGCTGGCAATTTTTTGATTTTGCAGGTCATTTTTTTTTTTTTGGGGTTGTGAATGCTGTGTGAATGTGGGGGTGACATTCCTGCCGGAAAAGGGGTGTCACCCTCAATTTTGGTGGAGAAGGGTTCCCTAGGACCAGGGAGAAGTGATCCCCAGGTCCGTGTGAATGGTGTATGAATGTACAGTGACATAATTGGAGCCTTGGCGTGGCGTTGCTGCTCACAAGTCCAGCATGGTGGACTGGTGCCAATCCAATTTGATGTGGATGTGGGGTGTGTGTGCTAGGGACCACAGTGGTGTGCATGCATGCATTCTCATTGTGCCATGATTAATGTGTATGTTTAACGTGCAAAGATGCCCAATGTGAGCTGTCTCCTGGCTGCTCTTCCCTCAGAAGACGGGTTCATGTATGTCAATCTGCAGGCCCTTTCTTTCTGCAAAGTTGTGCAGCATGCAACATGCACCGATGATCTGGCACACAAAGTTTGGGGAGTACAAGAGGGTACCCCCAGACTTATCCAGGCATCGGAAACGTGACTTTAGGATGCCAAAGGTGCGCTCCACCACTGCTCGTGTTTGAGCATGTGCTTGATTGTATCTTTCCTCTCCTGGAGTTTGGGGGTTCCGGATAGGAGTCATGAGATGGGATCCCAGTGGATATGCAGAGTCACCTGGAAGGGAAAAGACTGGAGGATGTTAGTCATGCATGTGCCCCTTGTGATGTGCATCATGGGAGGGGATAGTCATGCCTGACTCCCATGTCACTCACCAACCAGCCAGGTGTCCCCATACACGTTCTGATGGAATTCCATTCGGATGTGGCATTGATTGTATATGTAGCTGTCATGGCTGGACCCTGGGTGTTTGGCACGGACGTGCCATATGAGGCCTTGGGCATCGACTATCACCTGTACATTGATGGAATGCCAATGCTTCCGATTGCGGTACATGTGCTCTGTCTCCTGGGGGGGCTGGAGTGCCACATGTGTGCAATCAATGGCCCCCACAGTGCGTGGGAATCTGGCAATTCTGTAGAAATCTGTCATTGCCTTCAGCCGCAGGTCCTCAGTGGTGGGTTTGATGATTTGGTTAGCCATGCATCTGAGTATTGCAGGGACAACCTGGTGCACACATCTGCTCATGGAGGACTGTGACATCCCAGCCACCACTCCACTTGTACGCTGAAAAGAGCCACTGGCAAGGAAATGGAGTGTTGCCAGGACCTTGGCCAGTGGCTGCACTGCATGTGAGCGGTGTGTTGGGCTGGTGATGTCCTCCTGCAAGGTTGTGGTTAATTCCAGGATGGCATGAGGGGTGAATCTGAAGATGCGATACACCTCAGAATCACTCATGCCAAACAGGTCTATGCGGGTACGGTATATCCTCTCCCGTGCCATCCTCCGTGCCATCCTCCATGCCCGCCTCCTTCTTTGTTCATCTAAAGTCAGTAGTATAGTTATGCGCGACGATGCCCCTGGCATGTTGGCATACAGATTGTTGAGCAACACGTGTGACTGCTGAGCTGCTCACTAACAGTGTTGCTTTATCTAACAAGTAGACTTTTTCTCTTTTTTTAGACCAGCTTTTATCAGCTCTAATTTTAGACAGGACATTTTGCTGTTGCGCACACTGCGTCGCCTGCGCTGCCCCAACGTTATTTTGTGGATCCCCGTAAGTCCCTCATTAGCATATTTGACTAGCAAATCAATGGTGTGTCTATCGCACTTTTGCGCCGACGGATGCGCCAGTCTAACGAAATTACGCGGGACAAAAAAAAGTCGATTTTTTGCGTATCTCGTTCTGGGGATGCCGCGCAAGGAAACGCACGCGCACATTTAGACTTACGCACACGCATCTCCTGTTGCGCAGGCGTAATCGCTCTGTGAATCTGGGCCTATATTTTTTGTACACTTGTTTTTATTTGCACATGCTACTTTATTGTTTGCTTATCCCTGGCACTTACTTTAATACCCCCCTTTTTTACCCCGGTCGTGTTAGTGTTTGCGCATTACCCCACTTCTTAACATATTACCCTTGTGTATTGTAAACACTATTAGGTTTTGCTGCACTCACGTATTTGTTTATTTGCTTCATCATTCACATATATTAGTGCGGAGGCCACTCTATATCATTTTCACTAGTTCCATGGAGTTAGAGGATTAGTCCAGTAAAGTGGGAGGAAGTACAAAGGACAAAGCATATGGTGGTACCACCAGCTCCAGTATAATGCCCTTTGTAGCATCATTCCCAGCTTCCAGAACATAAAACTAGTGTATCATGAAGGATATGTAGCATCCCACCCCAGGATTTTTGACCTATGTGTCTGTGGGCATGTGTAACCTGCCTCTGACAGCGTGGTCCAGCGATAAATATGCGTTACTTTTCATTCTGGTAAACATAAGTCTTCTGGGCAAAATAATGGTAGCTGAATACCTACCACTATAATGTATCACAGGCCATAAACTAGCAAAAGAGGTTAATTCTACTAGCTGGAATGTAAGCAGCTGCTAAGTCAGCAGTTTTCCAAGCTTGCATTAAGACACTTGGCATAGAAGCAATAATGGGACATATTTGCTATTTGCTACAGTTGGAAGAAACACATGCCTTGGCACCTGGCATGTGTTAACTCATTCATGCAGAATCTAGATGAATAGTACTTTCACCATGACTGATATACTGCAGGCAGAGGCTACAGATCACAGTGGTGCTTTCAGCAGCAGATGTGTAACAATTTTCACGTCCACACAGGGACAGGGCCATCAGTTGAATTAGGGCAGCTGCTCCCTCCTGTCTCCTTCAAGCTGTCCCTGTCACAGAACAAAATGCAACCTCACTGCTATTTTGCCTCTCCCTCAGAACTATTCCCTTCTCCAAATGGTGTTACCCATGAATGGTCTGCCAACCTCATCATCCACCACCTGCTCATTGATAAAAGGCTTCTTGACAGTTAGCTCCAGCTGCTTCAACATCACTGCTTCCTGCTGCTCCCTGCCTGAAAGTGACATTTTTACTTTAAAATTTCGTACCTGGGGGTGTGTATAGTATGCCTGTAAAGTAGCGCATGTTTCTCGTGTTTAGAACTGTCCCTGCACAAAATGTCATTTCTAAAGGAAAAAAGTCATTTAAAACTACTCTCGGCTATTCATGAATTGTCGAGTCCCGGCTCCAGGGAGCTTGTAACATGGAGAGTAAACTGAATTTTCAGTTTCCTCAGTGTTTGGTGTTTGTTTAGGGACCTGGAGCCTGGAGGTTTCAATGTGATCTGGGTGGGATGAAATCTCCAATCCTGGGTCCAGGTATTCAGAACAGCAAGCGCACCAATTGGTCAGGTGTGTGCTGGGCTTTTAGTAGTGACCTGACCATGGTTCTGGGCTCCACCCTGGCAAACAGGAGGTCATTGACCAGGAATTAGGAGGGCTCCACCTAGAAGAGCCAATGCTGCAAGAGGCTGCTATCTGTGTGCGCAGGAGAATAACCAGTCTGTGATAGACAGACAAAGGCCTAAAGGGCAGTGCTGTGTCTTGGCCTAGGATGTCAAGGCCTAGGGTGGCACTTTGTGGTGGCGACAAAAAAGCCCCCCGCATTGAAAAAGCCCCTTGACCTGTCCTCCCGTCTCCTGGGGCTGCCTCCTGCACTAATATTGTTCCCGATGGGATGTTGGTATGGGCATACTTGGCCGAGGGGGAGAGCACCTGGCGCCCCCATAATGTGACCGGTGACTGGCTACATGTAATTCCACCAGCAGAGGCTCTGCCTACCCTCCTCCATGTGGCCATTGAGAGAGAGAGCACCCCCCCAGGACAGCAAGTACAATTAATACTTATGTCATGTCAGTCTGTTAAATTTGTTGCACGGATCACTGTATTGCAAAATAAACTGTCATTGACAGATCATTTTGCAATTCAGTGAACCGTGCTACAAACTCATTAAACAGTCCACATTCAGTGAAAGTTCATGTACTGCAATGTTCCATGCTGAAATCAATGCAAACTTTGCAGTACTGTTTAATGAGTTTGAATTGATTTCTGCATGTGCAAAGTCCTTCATGGTGAAAGCAATGCAAACTCATTAAACGATACATTAAGCCTAGGTTCATACTGATGCAATGCAGGAACCAGTGTGATTCCAGTGCTGCTTCTCTCCCACAGGCAGTTCACACTGCCTTCTGTAAACAGCTGCGGGTGTCATTACAATGTTAATGACGTCCCAAGCTCAGTTCACAGATCGCAGTGCGAACTATGAACTCACACAGGAATCAGATTGCATAGGTGAGAACTCCTATGCAATCCGATTTTAGTCTGAGGGGAAGAAAAATCCCTGCGAATTTAATGCAAATCTGCCATACAACTGTGTGGTTGAACTCGTATATATACGGTAGATATATAGATAGATATATTCATATCTCTCTCTCTCTCTCTCTCTCTCTATATATATATATATATATATATCTATCTATATATCTATATATATATACTGTATATATATATATATATATATATATATATATATATATATATATATATATATATATATATATATATATATATATATACACACATATACTGTAATAAGGTGTGATATTTGAAACTGATGAGATGGCACTCTTAAACTGCACTGATGAGGCTGCACTGATATGCTACACTGATGGGCAATGATAGGCTGCACTGGTGGGCTGCACTGATATGCTACACTGATGGTCACTGATAGTGATGCCCACTAATGAGGCGGCACTCTTAACCTGCACTGATAAGGCAGCGCTGATATGCTGCACTGATGGTTACCGATAAACTGCAATGGTGGCCCCTGATGGGGCTGTACTGATGGGCACTGATGGCTCCTGATGAGGCTGCACTGGTGGTCACTGGTAGGTGGTCCATTAAGAGACTACACTGGTGGTCCATGACGAGCCTCCACTGATGGTCACTGATAAATCTGCACTGATATTGGCACTGATGGGCTGCACTAATGTACAGAGAGGTGGAGCTCTAAGAGGAAAAGGTGGAGCCTAAAGAGGAATGGATGTGGTTTACAGATGACATGGCAGGTCTTGAACATAAATGGGTGTGGCATTGACAGGAAGGGGTGGGTCATATTTAAATTAGGGGTACATGAGTTTGGTCAGGCATAGGAAAGCACACAACCTAAATATACCACTGCTAAAGGGTAAGACCAGAGCAGGAGTTATGCAAGCCTGGAGGCCTAGTGATTGTTTGTTTTGAAACAAGAGTGAAATGCTGAAAACCCTGTGAGAGAAACCTGTTTTGTGTATACTGAACTGTCTTTTAATACAAATGGGCAAGAAAAGCCCTTAAAAAGAATAAAGTTCAACAAACAACAAGCTATATTATCCTCAGCTATGCCCCCCTAAGTCAATGACAACTCCTGGGATTGTGAGGTATAAAATACTGCCTCACATCCTCCTCCTCCTCTTTACTGCCATGGCAACTGAATTCCTCCTCATGCCCCTTCTCTGCCTACTGTCACGGCCCCTACCATGCCAAGCAGACAGCCAGGCATGGTCGTGCCCCAAGTGGCTCTATCTAGATGGTATTGAACCCATGACTATCTGTTGCTGCTTTGGTTGCTTTACCTCTGAGCCACTCCTCAGTTCTGTATTCTGCCTGCTTTCCAGCTATGCCTAGTTCTGCATGATGTGCTGAAGGCTTTTGGTGAACGGTGTCACTGATGAATGCATTGACACAGATCATCATTTTTGTTGCCTCCACAAGTGGTGACAATATGGTGCATGCATCCTGTTTGAGGGGTCACTGATATGGGGAAAAGAACCTCAGCTTCCTTTTGAGTCTGTCTTTGTCCCATTCTCACACAGGTACTCAATTACGGTCCACTGATGCATGTGCTGTCAACGCAGCATAGCCAAAACAGAGTTTCATTATTTCTCACATAACAGGTTGTTTGTATGCAGATGGAGTTGCCACTGAATTTAAATGGCTACAGACTGCAGCACCAGGTTGAGAACATGTGCCAGGCAAAGCACATATGTGAACTTTCTCTGCTGAAGGGAGGACAGTAGATTGGTGCTGTTGTAACGCATAATTTTTCTATGCACAAGATGATGAGGGATTAACAACCTCTGGGCCTTCCCCTGCAGAGCTGACAGCTGGCAGGGTATAGAATATTTATTTTGTAGTGGAGAGAAGGGGAGTAGTCTTGTCCATCAACAATCTCACATAATTTAAAATGGAGTTCCAGTCCCCCAAACACTTTTTTAAAAGAAACTCCTCTGCATGTGTCCAAACATGTACATTAACAATTACAACATGTCATATGTATTGCAACTTTATTTCCTTTAAAAATAGTTTTGTATGTACTGATCTCGGAAAAACAAGCAGTTTCCATTTTAGCTGTGAGCATCTGAAGCCCTCCTGTCTTCATTTCTGGGATTTCCTCACAATTTCGTGCATGTGCAGTAATGCAACTGCACGGCTCTCCGTCTGAATGGTTGCCATAGCAATGACAGCAATCTGTCAATCAGACACGTTTGCATCTTTTACTGTCTGCAAATAATGTGAGATTTCGTCAGTAGGCGATTTGCAAGGAATCGTGGGATACATGCCGCCGCTATCCCAGTAGCCCTTGGGAATCGCCTAGTGATATGATCGCCTAGACGGGGACACAAAGAAAGTGCGGATAAAACAGTAAAATAAAAGGTATTTACATGCAAAAGAAAACAAAAACTATTTTCATTAGTAAAAGTATGATCAATGGGTATGCAATAGATATCAAGTGTATAAAATGGGTCAAGCTCCGCTTTAAATACATTTTGATGATGATAATTGACTGCCTATAGGAAATTATCCCCTATACACCATCTGATGGCATCTTTGTCCCTGCCACTTGTTAGGAATTAGTTTCATAGTAAAAAGTAAAGAATCCTTATCTTGTACAATACTTCAAGAAAAGTTGTTTATTTTTCACACAGCAAAGACAAGACTTACATAGTGACATCTGATAACATATCGTAAGGTGATGGCTTCAGAGGAAGGAAGAGGTATCAGATGTTACATTCTCCATAGTGTAGGGTTCCTTCCCTATCTTCCTAACTAGCCATTCAACCCTCTTGAATTCTTATATTGTTTCATGAAGTTGTGTCATCATTTTACAAAAGTAACACCCATTCTTGCATAGATGCTTATAGTAGCTGAGCTCTGATGAAGAGGCCCCAGACACCTCAAAACGCGTCAGCCGGCAGCGACATACCTCTATCCCCCCTATTGTGGAGTGTGGTCTGAGGGGATTCTACCTCATAATTTTTTTACAAGCCTGTCTATCGTGTCTTTTGTGAGTAGTTTTTAATATTATTATTATCCAATAAATCGTCAAATGGTAATACACCAGGCTGATGCGCCTTTCTTTTCTTTCTTTGTTAACTCCACTCATTGCCCTGACTTAGTAAATCAGAATCAGTGCCGATCCTTACCTCGGGGCCCTAAGCAAAATTACATTAAATTTGAGAAGCGGGGGGGGGGGGGATTCCGACAGTGACATGTCACATTAAAGATTAAAGAGTTGAGAAGCGGGGGGAGGGGGTGTTCTGCTGCTGTCGGGAATTACATCTTACAAATAAAGTGAGAAGCGGGGGGTGCTGACTGTTATGCCTCGTACACACGATCACTTTTTGTGATGAATTTTTTTTTATTTTTTCTTCATGAAAAAAAAACGAAATTTTTCAAACTTCATTTTCAAAAATGACATTGCGTACACACCATCATTTTTGGAAAATAATGAACAAAGTGATGGCACTCTAAAGGGGAAGTTCTATTTGCCTTGAGGCTGCTTTTAGCTGGTTACTTGTTAGTAAAAGACGATTCCTGCTTTTTTGTCTGTTACAGTGTGATGAATGTGCTTACTCCATTATGAATGGTAGTTTTACCTCCCGTCTCCTAACTTGCTTCTGGGCATGTGCGGGTTTAAAACGTAATTTTTTACGTAGTTTTCCCCACACACGATCATTTTTTATGACACAAAAAATGACATTTTGAAAAATGACATAAAAAATTTGAGCATGTTCATATTTTTTTGGTCATTTTTCAGAAGACATAAAATGACATTTTGGCCACACACGATCATTTTAAATGACATTTTTAAAAATTACTTCTCACCAGGTGGGGCCTCTAGTAATTTGGAGGGCCCTCCGCAGCTTTGCGGGGCCCTAAGCGGCTTGCATAGTGAGCCTATAGGGCAGATCGGCCCTGCTCAGAAAAGAAGTACATACACAGCATTTACTTTTCTCCAGCCTCTGTCAGTAAACTTCAGCTTCAGAAACTAACCTTTCTATTACATTATATCATTCATGTGTTTCATATATATTTCAGAAACTTTTATCACTTAAAATAGTAATAAACTCAAAATCTCTAATACCACTACCACTTTGCAATAATACAGTACATAAAGGTAATAAAGCAAAACAAAAACAATGCTCTTCAATTCCATGCTTTTAGAATGGTAAGAGTTTTGATATTTTATCATTACTCTATTATTGCATTGCTCAAAGGACCAGTAAACATTCATTTTCATGATATGTACATTATCCAAGAAACTATTTGTTTTGCTATGAAAGAGGGTGCTTGTGGTGTAATATACGCTCAATTTTGGAAAGCTCCTAAAACTGTCACAATAATTTCATTGGATAAGCGATAAAGTACCAACGAAAGATACCTGTAAAGACCAAAGAAATGATAATAATAATCATAAAGTGCTAAAGTGAAGGCGTAAAAAGCAGCTAGACTTCTATAGTGTTTCCAGCACCCGTGAAAATGTGTAAAAATATTGACGTAGCGCTAATTACTCTAATAATAAAGTGCTAAGTGAATATAACAATATACAATAAATACATTGAATATAAAGTGCATCACATCAAGATGAAATTTAAATTATAAACAAATCATCTAGAAAAAAGTCCATAAACAATGGAATTATAATAGGCTATAAACAAGTCCATATGTAAAGTGCATGCACTTTACATATGGACTTGTTTATAGCCTATTATAATGCAATTTTTGATGGACTTTTTTCTAGTTGATTAATTTGTACTTAAATTTCATCTCAATGTGATGCACTTTATATTAATTGTATTTATTGTATATTGTTATATTCACTTAGCACTTTATTATTAGAGTAATTAGCGCTACTTCAATATTTTTACACAATAATTTCATTGGATCATTGGAAAACAGATGTAATCGTTTTTTTTTTTTTTTTATATTTATTTACTAAAATCAACAATTTAATTTTGGGGTGGCAACTGTATTTTTTGTGATCATGTTTTAATTAAACAATTTCATAAACAATCTGATCTCAGTGATAGTAAACTGTTCAGTATTTTTTTTTTTTTAACAACTGTACATTTTTAATTAGTGGACTATTGTATTTCATCAAACACTCTTATGTAACATAAAATGGAACAGATTTTATGGGTTGTGATGTTTTGTACGAGCTCATTGATCCTATTGTCAACAAACATATTTCACTGGGAAAATTGTCTTTAGGCTCTCCAGTGTATGCACCCTCTCTTTAATTATCATTATTTTTGATGGCAAAAAATCAGATGGCAGCATATTTGTGTGTGCCAGTTTTCAAATCGAGATGCTGAAGTGGTCTTAATGCACAATCAATGGCATACTGTGCTAAATATAAATAATACATTTTGCATTCATTCAACAGATTGAATGGGGAATCTTTAATTTGAATACCGTATTATTAGAAAATTATACTTGAAAAACACAGTCAGTGTTGACTAAATCATATATTATAATGTACATAGATAACTGATCATTAATTTAAATTGCAGAAGAAATATATTTCAATAACATTTAAAATTATGTAATTTACCATGACTTGTGTTGTATTTTTCTGATTTATCTGTATATACTTTTGTGAGCTGTTATTTTAAAGAGACTATACATTGTAAGTGAACAATTGTGGTAACATATATTTGTATGACTTGGTACATTTTTAGCCTGTATTACTAATGCCGCGCGCACACACAATCGTAATTACCGATGTAAAAAGTCAGGCGGAATTTTTTTTATCTGATATTCTGACCGTGTGTGTGCCCCATCGGAGATTTTCCTTCCGGAAATTCTGACGGACTTAGAAAGACAACATGTTCTCTTTTTTTCTGATGGAAAAAAAATTCTATTGGAAATTCAGTTCTTCTGTATGCAACTCAGATGGAGAAAAAAACATGCATGCTCAGAATCAAGTTGACGCTTGCTCGAAAGCAATCAACTTAATTTTTCTCAGCTTGTCGTAGTGTTGTACAACACCGGGTTCTTGACGGTCGGAATTTGGTGTGACAGTGTGTATGCAAGGCAGCTTGAATGAAATTCCTTCGGAAAAATCAGTCCGATCGTGTGCACAAGGCATTACTAATAAAAATGTATTGTGCAGTAATATTGAAAGTTACTCAATAGGGAGTGTGGCCTGGCCAACATGGTGTGAAATGTGTCTAGCAGCAGATCCACACAGCATTGATCCTGCACAATACAGTGGCCTTTTTCCTGCTCCAAAAGTAGTACCTTGGATTATCTAAGTAATCCTCTGCCTCCTTGACTCTAAATGTTGCCTTCAAAGTTTGCTTCTGTCGTCTCGACAAGTACTGATGGGCACACAAAGTTGGTGTTGAAACAATTCTGCAAGATATAAATCCTCTTGAGATGCAGGACTGCAATTCAACACTATCTGACATGGTGAAAGTACTTGCCAGAAATTTTAGACCACTAAGATTGAAAAAGTTAAGATAGATATTTCTTGGATTTGGCAAGACTAATGCCGCGTACACACAATCATTTTTCAGCATGAAAAAAACAAAGTTTTTCAGCATGTGCAAAAAACAAAGTTTTCCCAACTTCATCATTAAAACGACGTTGCCCTTACACCATTGTTTTAAAAAAATGATCTAGCAAAGTGCGGTGACGTACAACACATACGACGACACTATAAAGGGGAAGTTCCATTCGCCTTTGGGCTGCTTTAGCTGACTCCGTGTTAGTAAAAGACGATTCGCACTTTTCTGTCTGTTACAGTGTGATAAATGTGCTTACTCCATTATGAACGGTAGTTTTTACCAGAACGAGCGCTCGCGTCTCATAACATGCTTCTGATCATGCACAGTTTTTTTTACGTCGTTTTAGCCCACACACGATCATTTTTTACAACCCGAAAAATGAAGTTTAAAAATGCAGCATGTTCGAATTTTTTTTTTTTGTCGTTTTTCAGAACCTGAAAAATGATGTGTAGCCCACACGATCATTTTAAATCACTTTTTTGAAAAACAAGTTTTTTTTCATGACGAAAAATTATCGTGTCTACGCGGCATACGATGTAAAGGGGAATTAACTAAACTGGAGTCAGAATATGGGGCAGCTGTGCAAGACAACCAATCAGCTTCTGTCTTTAAGCTTAACTGAACAAGCTGAAGATAAAAGCTAGCTAACTATGCATTGCTGCCCCAAATTCTGGCTGTTCCAATTTTAGTAAATTCTCCCCATAGATTAACAAAGACTAAAAGTGAGATTAGTACTGAGGAAGATCAATTAAATCTTTTACAGTATATATCTGATTAACAGCCACAGGCTTAACAGCAGAACAAGAGAATCTAGAAAAAATATTATGCAAAAACAACTTCTGTTTTATAGGCCTCCTGGAAAAAGAAGATAGGTCTGATCCTACAGGCTTTTTAGAATCTCTTTTGATTACTGGGAAACAGAGGCTACGGAAGTGATGCTGGCAAGCTCTGGGCTCTTGGGATTTTAAACTGAATGATACTATATTATGATAGTGCCTGAATTTTTATTCAATAAAATAAGCTGAAAAAACATAATACACTATCTTTGAATTCCCTCATTCTCCCCTTCGCTATCCCATATGTTTTTATACTATGGAATACACAAACAAAACTGCGGAAACCCTAGTGGCATTTGATTGCAAAGGAAGCAGACCTGTACCTCCCCAGTGAAAGAGTCCAGTCACCTGCAGTATACACAGAAAATCCATCTGTGATTATTACTTTTATGCTGTTACCTTACAGCCGTGAGGTAAGAAGCCATCCATCACCATAGTGAAGAAGAGTCTATCAGCTAACTTGACACACCAATGCGAATAGTGTCGGATAGTGTGTACTTGCACTTTATTTTTCTGCACAAAAGAAAGACAGTCACCTTTATTATTATCAATTTTTTGGATTTTTACTTTTATAGTTTCATATTTTTGCATATTGCACTTTGCATTTTTGTATATTGCACTTTGCACTTTGTTCAACTGTTACCCTTCAGATGAGTATCTGTTATTGTTCAGAGGATTGTTATAATACTTGTTTAATCAATACTTTTTGCGATTTGCACAATACTTGTTTGGTGATTTGCACAAGCACCTTTAGACTTTGCACTTCTATGTCATTGTTCATGAGGATTTATTAGGGACTTTTACACATGCATTGGCAACATTGCACACTAATTAGCTAGTCTTTATAGTATATCTAACAGCACAGCACTATTCTTTTTATTTTGTTCTCTCTTGATTACTTACTATTTATGGCAGAGAGAAATTCTCACCCACCTTTGTGTTGGAACAAGCTCAGCATCCAACAGCAAGATGCCCATCTCCAGGGCTACCTTCCGGAACTTTTTTTGCTAAACTACCTAGTTTAAGGGACCAAATATATCCAAAATTAAATCATCCAGAACATCATGGGTTAAAGATGGTTGTATCCATCAGCCAGATATCTGGGCATACCTTATGGATCTAGAAACAATCACATAGGGAAAAGATGTAAGCTTAATAGATTGTGCCTGGAACTTCCATACACCATGCAGTATAATAACTGACAAGACATATAGGGCCAGATTCAGGTAGATGGGAGCATCTTTAATCTGGAGTAACGTTTCTCATTTACGTTACTCTGGCAAAATTTTAGGAGCAAGTGCTGTTATTCATGAAGCACTTGCTCCTAAAGTTGCGGCAGCGTATCGAAAATGAGCCGGCGGAATTCAAATTGGGCGGGTACGGGGTGTGTATTATTTAAACTAAGCGCGATCCCGCGGCGAACGTACTGCGCATGCGTCGACTGTCAATGCATCCCAGTGCGCATGCTCCAAATTCTGTCAGTGAACGTCAATGACGTCAAATCCCCATTCATGGAAGTTTTACGCAAGCGACGCAAATTTTTTTTTTTTTCGACGCGATGACGACGGCTATACTTAACATAGGATACTCCACTAGGGGGCTGCTTTATCTTTACGCCGCGTATCGCTTACGGAAACATCGGAAAGTCACTGGGTCGCGCCCGAATACGATCGTGAATTGCCCATTCCCGCTGATTAACATATTTTTTCCGCGTTAATCAGCGGAAACGCCCCCCGGCGCCATTTTTTAATTAAAGTTGCGATGTGATGGCGAAATTCAATTACGCCGCTCGCATCGGAACTCCAACCCGGCGTTTCTTGTTTTCTGGTTACAGAAAACAGAAACGCCGGCTTAAAGTGACAGTTAGGCTGGAGTATCACTGATACTCCAGCCTAACTCTACCTGAATCTGGCCCATAGAGTCAGAGGGCAAAAGAAAAAAGCTACACATTGTATATAGTTTACCTTAAAGTTGGAGTCAAAATGATGTGGCTGGTAGTGTCTGGCAAGGTAGAGCTGAGACTTACTGAATGGAGCTCTATATACATATCTGTGTCAGGGAGTCTCTGCTCTTGTCAGGTTCTGGGCTTGAACCTGGGACTGAACCTGGGACCTCGGGGGGCGTGGCCAGCGTGGCATGTGAGCAGACGCTTCTTCACAGAGCTCCCGTGCTGATCCTTAATTGATCCGGTTTCCGGCACACTAAACTGCTCGTTTTTCCGCTGATCAGCCCTGGGAACGTTCCCTCAACACCCGGCCAACACTCTGCTAGCATCGGAGGGCATGATGACCCGAGGACAGAAGGGAGAGAGCTCAAAGCAGGATCCCCAATATGGCGCCGCTCCACCATCAGCGCAGAAGGCGCGAACGAGAGATAAGGCCAAGGAGGGGGTGAGTAAGCAGTCCAAACACCCTGAGAAGACCTCCGGAGAGCCCCCCAAGGATATGCGGTACTATGCCCAGAAACTGGCGGGGAAATCGGACCTGCCAGCAGTACAGCCCCTGGGTGATGGTGGTGCCACCGGAGACAGTGATATGGAGAAGAGAGGGAGGAAATGCTGGGGGCCGGCGTCATGATGGCACAGAGTCAGGGCAGCTCAGACCTACAGGAGGAAGATGAGGACCCTGAGCCTGAGGGGGGAGAACAACCCACGCTGGCTGCAATACTGAAGGCTGTGAATAAATGTACAGCCTCTGTGAACAGTCTGAGAACTCGCTTTGGGGGCTAGAGGAGGAGGTCTGCCTAATCCGACAGGACATGCAAAAGATGAGGGAGAGAACCACCGCAGCTGAAAGCAGAATAAGTGACATAGAGGATAAATTACCCCCGCTGATCAGAGAGGCTCAATCTGCTGCTCGGATGGCCAGGGCAGTGGATATGAGGGCAGAAGATTTTGAGAACAGACTCAGACGCAACAATATGCGCATAGTGGGGTTGCCAGAGAAGGTGGAGGGCCGTGACCCCACACAGTTTGTGGAACGATGGATGGCGGATGTGTTCAGGAAAGATGCTTTTACCCCCCTATATGCGGTTGAGAGGGCTCATAGAGTACCGACCAGGCCTCTCCCGCCTGGGAATCCCCCCCGCCCGATGCTAGCCCGGTTGCTGAACTACAGAGACAGAGAAATTATACTGAAGCTGGCCAGGGAAAAGAGGAATATTCAGTTCAATGGCACCCGGGTCTCATTTTACCCTGACTTCTCCACTGCAGTCCAGAAGAGCCGGGCACGCTTCACTGAAGTTAAAAAACACCTGCAGAAACTACAAGCTCCATATGCAATGCTGTACCCGGCGAAACTCAGGATTATATTGCGGGGACAGGCCCACTTCTTTGATAAATCCTGCTGAAGCCTCGGATTAGTTGGATGCTAATGCGGGTGCGCTGTGCCAGGCCCAGAAATCCCCTGAACGTGATGATTGAACAATCGGATGATAACTAGTCATGCTGTCTTGATTCTTCCTCGACTGAGGAACCTGCCGGAAACATACAACGATTCTTTCTACTAACTGTGAGTTCAGAAATGCGATTAATGATGCCACTTCACATAGTGAAGTTGGCCAGTGATTATACGGCCACATTCGATGGCCCAGTTGAAGGTTTGTGGGACCGGTTGTCCCAGATGTGGAGGGACTGCCCGTTGGCTCCCCAGAGGTTGGTACGACGACGAGCCTCTATGCGGAAGGGTGCCCAACTAGCGCAGGCGGTTGGGCCCCTGCAGGGGAATTCTATGTGTCCTGCCAAAGCACCGTTGTGCGATTACAGTTGTTGTTATGTGATGGACTTCCCCAGAGCGGATACTTCCTACTACTTGCTGAGTGGCTTCCCGTCTCTCTTTCTTGCCCAGCGAACTGTTCTGTCCCTATTTACACCCCAATATACTGAAACATTCACGGCCACTAGGAGGGAGGTGGGGTGGTTTGTGGGTGGTGGTTTTCCCACTGACGGATGTGTGTTTGACCCCCCTTGATGGCAGCGGTTAAGATACTCTCCTGGAATGTCAGGGGGCTGCAAGACCCTCTTAAACACACTATGGTTTCGACCTTGATGAGGAACAGGCTGCCGGCCATATGTGCCCTACAAGAGACCCATCTTACTGCTGACTCAGTGTCGTGTTTGAACTACCGGTGGGTGGGCCAGAGTTACCACTCCACTCACACCTTATATTCTAGGGGTGTGAGTGTGCTGATACATTGCTCGATCGAGTACGAGGAACTGAGCTCTGAGATTGATACTGATGGTAGATATGTGTTTTTACTATGTAGGTTGTTTGCTTTCAAATGTATTCTTGCTTTTGTGTACATACCACCCCCGTATAACAACCAGGTACTGAGGGCATTGGTGGAGTTCCAGGTGCGGTCTCCAGAGGTGCCATTGTACGCCTTTGGGGACTTCAACTGCTGCACGGACCCTCAGTTGGACAGACACCCACAGGGGGAGGGGGGAGGAAGGTGACCCGTTCTGCCCTGGGTAGATTCATGGAGGAGGTGGGGTGGGGAGACCCGTGGAGAGCCAGTAACCCGGGTGTGAAACAGTTTTCCTGCTTCTCCAAGAGTTACTCCTCTTTGTCTAGGATTGATCTGTGTCTCTGTTCACATGCGGCTGAGCGATATATTGTATAGTTGAAATATGCTCCGAGGAGTGTGTCAGATCACTCTCCGTTGGTAACTTCCTTAGATGTGCATCCCCCTTCTGCAGGGGCCAAGGCCCCGTGGAAGATGAACGCCTTTTCGCTGAATCTCTTCCCTTCACATGAACACATAGAATCCTGCATTTCGGAGTTCTGGCGTATTCATGCTGAATCGGAGGACATAACAGTGACCTGGGAGGCCTTTAAGGCAGTCCTCAGAGGCATGTTTATTACAGAGATCCAGGCCATTAAAAGACAGACAAGTGCTCAGAGGGAGGATATAGAACTGATGGCCGGGAAGTTGGAGGACGCCTTTATTGCTGACCCATCTGATACCAATAGGAAGGCGTGGCTCTCGGCGCAGGACGCACTGTACCGAGTCACGTCCTCAGGGGCAGAGAGGAAACGCTTCTTTCAGAAGGCAGCATTCTATGAGGAGGGTGAGCACACTGGTCGCATGCTGGCAACTATTGCCCGTTCTCAATAGATGTCCCCTTCCATTGGGGCATTGCGCACCCGCGCCGGTGGGTTAACTAGTTCCCCAGATCACGTACTGTCTGAACTCGTGAGTTTTTCTCCTCTCTCTATGAGTCCCGCCAAGCGTACTCGCTTGACTCCCTGGGTGACTACCTGGACCCGGTCCAGCTCCCAGTTTTGTCGGCCTCAAACAGAAAGATGCTTGACGCCCCCCTCTCTCTGGGGGAACTGCAGGCGGCGACCAGTTTGTTCCCTAACTCGAAGGCACCCAGCGGAGGTGTACAAGCAATATGGGGAAACAATGCTCCCGCACCTCTTGAGGGTGTTTAATGAGGCAAAAAGGACCGGTACACTACCGCGATCTATGTCTAGAGCCAATATAGTATTAATTCTGAAGCCAGATAAGGACCCTCTTGACCCAAGTTCATACAGACCGATTTTATTACTACAAAATGACGTTAAGATCCTTGCCAAAGTTCTAGCTATCAGACTGAACAGTGCCATCTCCACCATAATTCACTCCGACCAATCCGGATTCATGCCCCAAAAATCGACGGCAATAAACCTGAGGCGACTTTTTCTGAATATCCAGTCCAGAGCTGATAACGTTGGAGACAGAGCTTTATTGTCCCTAGATGCCCATAAGGCATTTGACAGTGTCAAATGGGAGTTTCTATGGGCGGTGATGCAGAAAATCGGGTTTGGCGACAGCTTCATTGCATGGGTACAGCTCTTATACTCGTCCCCCATAGCAGCCATACAGGAGGGGGGAAGGTTATCACACACCTTTTCCCTACACAGGGGCACACGTCAGGGGTGCCCTCTGTCCCCCCTTTTATTCGCCCTAGCCATAGAGCCCTTAGCTGCAATAATCAGAGCAAGCCCCTCGATCCGGGGATTCCAATACGGTGATTTACATGAAAAGATCATGCTATATGCGGATGACACCATGCTTCTCCTAGGTGATACCTCAGCTTCGCTGTCGGAGGCCATGAATGTCATCCGGGTATTTGGAGAATACTCTGGGTTAGTTATTAATTGGACGAAATCCTCCCTCCTGTTACTAGATCGGGACGGCGACTGTGCAAGACATTCCTGTCTCCAGGTCATTTTGGTACCTTGGTATTCAGGTTACTGCCTGCTTGCTGGAGTACATCAGTCTTAACCTCACCCCCCTGATTAACAAAAGCCGCGACCGTGTCAAGGTATAGAGTAGGCTCAAGCTGTCCCCTGTAGGCAGAGTAAACTTGATAAAGACGATCCTTATGCCACAGTTGTTATATGTCCTTCACAACTCCCCGATGGTCATCCCCCTAAAGAAATTCAGGATTATCAACTCTGTCTTCCGCTCACTTATATGGCTTGCTAAGCCCCCTAAGCTTGAACAGCTCCAGCGGCCGAAGGACGCTGGCGGATTAGCATTGCCCAATCCCTGGATCTACTATTTAGCCTCCCAACTGCAACAAATTGCAAGACTGGTGGGACCTGAACGGGTCTGGGAGCTGAATTTGCAGGACTCCTCTGTCCAGCTGCTCAGCTTCACCACTGGGGGGGAGGTAGCGGAAGGCCTAGAGGCCCAGGCCCTACGATACACTAAGTCCAACAAACTTTTCCCCACTTATGTACTCATGCAGAAGACATGGAACAAGGTTAGGATGCTACAGGGGGTGACGGGATTCACTAAATACAGCCCTATCTGGGACAATCAGTATTACAGAGAACTGGCTAAACTACCTTATGGCTCTAAATGGAAACGATATGGCAAGACCTGCTTGCTGGGAATATGCGACACCTTGACGGTGGAGAATGGTTCTAGGCAGGCTATCTGTAGAGCCCTATTTCAGGCCCGTCTGATGATACTGAGGCACTGGAAGGACACTGAACCCCCCACAGTGCACGAATGGATCAAACAGATGGGGGTAACATTACGGTTGGAAAAAGTCATATTTCAACATAGAGGCACTGACTCTAAATTTGAAAAAGTATGGGCCGCTTGGCTCGATGTCCCGGGTTTGGCCCCGATAGATCTGGTGTATGATCGGCTATTCTAGGGTCATGGGTTGGGAGTGAGCCCCTGGGCTAAAACACTATACAGAATGCTGACTGTGTGGGGCACCACATGTAGGCGTAGGGGGGGTGGAGGCTTGTGCTTGAGTTACTGTACATGAGATGCTGGGGGGGTGAGTTGGGGAGGCACATTTGTATATAAAGTTTTACCATGTCTTTTCTTGTCTTCCTGATTTTGGGTGTGCTGCGCCACACTCTCCTGATGATATATTACTGCTCTGGAGCCCATCGCTTGTATTGTTATTTTGGTTCAATAAAAACCTTTGTTTGAGAAAAAAAAAAAAGAACCTGGGACCTCTTCTGTGTCTGGCATTGACTCTTCCCACTGAGCTATCTGGGATGCTGGACAGTTTCCTGCCTGATCTGCTGGATAAACCTATCTGATTCATTAGACTACTCTGCTTGGTGTCTTGATTGCTATTGAACCTTGAACCCCTTGCTCCTCCCATTAACTTCCTATAAAAGCCTTGTCTCAGCATTTCCTATTTGCCAGGTTATTGTGCCTTCCCTCCCAGTGCTTTGCTGTTGTCTTTCCTGCTGCCTGATCTCAACGTGCAACCACCCGTGTTCGACCCTCGGCCTGTTTCTGGACTACTCTACTGTCTGATTCCCAATCTGCAACCACCCGTGTTTGACCCTTGGCCTGTTCTTTGACTAATCTACTGCTTGATCCCAACCTGCAGCCACTCGTGATTGATCCCTTGGCTTGTTTACTGACCACGCTGCTGTTTCATCCATGTCTGTTTATCCGCTATTGGACCCCGGTTTGCTCACACCCTGGTGGGGCAAACTTGAGGACCGTAACCTGGTACTAGCTTGCAGCTAAATCCATCTCCATCATCAGGAGCTCTGGGGAAAACCAGCTAGTACTTAGACTCTGCACCTCAGGGGAGCCTGTGTCATCTGCCAGAAGTGACTGCCTGTATGCCTGTCCTGCCACTGCTATTGCAATTGGTCTTCAAGCCCGATGCCTGATCATGACAGCTCTACTTTGCCAGACACCACCAGCCACATTTCCAGACTCCAGGTCTTTTCAAACCTCTTTTGATTATGTTTATGTAAGACATGGCATCACTATAAACTTATTTCATTCACCTCAGACCGCAGCTGCAACATGGCGACTGTTATTTGTTTAGTCACATGCACATTGGACTATCAAAGCTCACTCTTAGCAATGATCTCTCCTACTTAATGGTCAGCGACTCTTATTGTACCTCATTTTGCATTCACAAAGACAGGTGGATGGAAGGCATCATGCAGCACAACATAACAAGCAGTCAGTCAGTCCCTGTGTACTGATCCATCCTGGCCAGAGGGAGTGAAGAAAACCTCTGATGGGGGGGGGGCTTCTGTGTACTCGAGGGGCGCTGATGCCGTGCACTGTCAAGCTCAGTGCTGCCCACCTGAGTGACCTCACGCTGAAGACGAGTGACATGCAGAGATGTGTTTCTGGGAAAGCCTCCATTTTCTCATCCAACTAGGAAGAACTACCAGTGTTTATTTGTGCTATCAAGACAGGTACTGAATGAGGCAAGTATGGACAGCACCTGACAGCTGTGAATACTACAGACAGTTACCAATAACAGTTTGACTATGAAATAAGACATATTAGAAGATAAAGACATTTTAAAAATAAGCTGGATTCAGCCCTTTGTGCAAAGAAATAACAATATGTAAACTAACACAGTATACTAATATAAAACCAGGTAGTGTTTGATAATCACAGATGGAAAAAAACATTATAAAAATAAGCAGGATTCAGCTCCTAAGTACTGTTGGATAACAGTATCTAAAATTATATAATATGCTAATCTATATCCCTACAGTGTTTAGGGAAGCAAGCAGAGTGTGTTCATGTGTGTGCACATACAATTATTATATACATTTGATGTACTTTGAATGGTGTAGATGCATTTTATGTACCCTGAATAGTGACAGTATAACATGAAGGAGGAAATATTCCTCCAAATTGGAATATATTGTGTTATTATGACACACCAGGTATGAACGTCATACCAGATATGAACTTCAGCAAAAAATAAATAAATAAATCCTGCTCACTTCAACAGATGTATCCAAGCCCATATATTAGAATTCTGCCTGTCCTAGACAACTTCCACTCTAATGGGTGAGCTCTCACGCAAAAAGCGATATGTCTGTTCACAACCTAGAGAATTTAAAACTTCCATGGAACATTCCTCCTTCCTGTAATGCCATGTACACATGGCATTTCACGTCGTTCTTTTTCATGTCGTGAAAATCGGTCGTGTGTACGCTTTTACGAGGGGGAAAAAAACGTGCATGCTCAGAAGCACGTTATAAGACAGGGAAATTAGCAAAAGCAGCCCAAAGGGTGGCGACATTCGAATGGAACTTCCCCCTTTATAGTGCCGTTGTACGTCACCGCGCTTTGCTCAAGCATTTTTTCTCACAAACGTCTGTATGCAAGGCAGGCTTGAGAGGAATCACGACAAATCACGTTAAGAAAAACTTTGTTTTTTTGCATGGCATGAATAACGGTCTTGAAAGGTCAGAACAGGTATCTGAATGGAGGAAACTTGTCAGGAAAGGTTCCATCCGCTGGTGCTATTTATATTCTTTCTTGCAGTGCTGCGTCCCACCAGCAGGGGTCTCCTGGCAGTTCGGAGCTGTCAGGGGAACTTCCCCCTGCTGGTATATCACCTTTGGGACGCAGTACTGACCTCCACCAGCGGATGGACCCTGGCAGTGTGGAGCACCTGGCCCTTGCTACGTTCAGGTGTGACCTGAACACAATCAACACGCCCTATTTATACCCGGCAGGTTCAAACAGAACTTGCCTTGGTATCCGTCTATCAACCCGACCCTGAGCCTGTTATCTGGACCCTGTACCTGTTGTCTCCCTCCTGGACTCCTGATCCATCCTGATCCATCCTGATCCATCCTGATTCATCCTGATTCATCCTGATCCATCCTGATCCGTCCTGATCCATCCTGACCTGATCCCTCTCCTGGACTTTCCCTTCCTGTTCATTCCCCGTCCGCAGCTACTTCCTGATCCCCCGTGTATGACCTCGGCCTGGCCTGTTTATGATTCCGGTATTTTCCTTGCTGTACATATTGTCTTTAGTGTTATTTTTGTCACTGTGGATCTTTGTTTGTTGCACTGTGCTTGTTGAAGGTGGTGGGGTGTTACCCCCTCTTCTTAAATAAATCACCCTTTTTACCTATATCTGTTTGGATTCCTCTTTTGCAATCACACAGTACTGGTCTATTTCTAATCACTGACAAAACTGATTGGAAACATTCTAGCTTTCCAAACAGTCTGTGCTGATGTTTGCAGGTAGCAGAGCCAGACTAACATCTGAAAGTGATAGTTGGAAACAAATAGGCAGCTGAGAGACATTTGTGTTTGTTGTTATGCTAAACAACCCCTGCAAGGGTAGAAAATGGTTGCTGCTACCAGCGTTTAGTTTTAGTTCTAGTCTTAGGACTAAAATTTCATTTTAGTTTTAGTCCCATTTTAGTCTTCTGCAATTGTTGTAGTTTTAGTCGACTTAGTCTCCAGGACATTTTTGCTTTCAAAATCTTTTATTTTGTGAGATGCAGAAAACAAGAGGATGATGACACAGGTATAAAAGAGACATGAATAAAGGGATTTTTAATAACAGCTTACCTGTAAAATCCTTTTCTTGGAGTACATCACGGGACACAGAGCGCATAGTCATTACATATGGGTTATATGGAGTACCTTCAGGTGTGGACACTGGTGTAATCAACTTCACAGGAAGTTCCTCCCTATATAACCCCCTCCCACTGAGAGTGCTTTAGTTTTGTAGCAAGCAATTTCTCTGAGGTTACACAATGTTCCCACAAAGAGGGGTGGGAGCTCTGTGTCCCGTGATGTACTCCAAGAAAAGGATTTTACAGGTAAGCTGTTATTAAAAATCCCTTTTTCTTGATCGTACATCACGGGACACAGAGCGCATAGTCATTACATATGGGATGTCCCAAAGCAATGCTCTATGAAGGGAGGGAGACCGTAAGGCCAAAAATAGCCAAACAGAAACTATATCAGGAGGTAAAATAGCTCCACCAACAGAAAGAGGGGGCGTGAACCGGGCCAGAGGATTCTATACTGCTGCCCGTAGGACCGCCTGCCCAAATGCTGCGTCCGCAGCCTTTGTGACGTCCAACTTATAAAATTTAGTAAACGTATGTACGGAAGACCAGGTTGCCGCTTTGCAAACCTGTGCCATAGAGATCTGATGGTGTGCCGCCCAAGAGGCACTCATGGCCCTCGTAGAATGGGCCTTAACTGATAAGGGCGGTGGAACGCGCTTCAGACCATAGGCCTGAAAAATCAGCTGCTTAATCCACCTAGCCAAGGAAGACTTGGCAGCCGGCTGACCCTTCTTGGGGCCATCCGGAAGAATGAAAAGCACATCTGTTTTCCTAATCTTTTCTGTAGCCTTGAGATAAACTCTCATGGCTCGGACCACATCCAAAGTATGAAGCAATCTTTCCTCTCTGGACTGGGGAGTAGGAAAGAAGGATGGTAGGACTAGGTCCTGATTCAAGTGAAAACTGGATATGACCTTAGGAAGGAAAGAAGGCTGAGGCCGCAGAACCACTCTGTCCTTATGCAGAATAAGGTACGGTTCCCTGCAAGACAAGGCTGCCAGCTCGGAGACCCTTCTGGCCGAAGCCATAGCCACCAAGAAAACCAACTTTCGGGTTAGCAGCACAAGAGGGATTTCTGCCAGAGGTTCAAACGGCTGCTTTTGTAAAGCTGACAAGACCAGATTTAAATTCCAGGGGCAGAGGGGAGCTCTAATAGGGGGATTTACATGCAAGACCCCCTGCAAAAAGGTTTTTACAAGCGAATGTGTGGCCAAAGGCCTTTGAAACCATATCGATAAGGCAGACACCTGCCCCTTTAGAGTACTAAGAGCCAACCCCTTGTCAACGCCAACCTGGAGGAATCGCAAGATCCTGTCAATAAAAAACTTGCGAGGATGCCCTCCTTGAGACTCGCACCACTCCACATAGGTTCTCCAGACTCTGTAATAGATATTTCTAGAGACTGGCTTTCTAGCTTGAATTAACGTAGATATGACTTGGGCAGAGAGGCCTCTGCCCTTAAGAATTAGAGATTCAGCCGCCAAGCCATCAAATTTAGCTGCTGTGAAGCAGGGTGGTAGATCGGGCCCTGAGACAGCAGATCTGGGCGCAGGGGGAGTGGCCACGGTGCCCTTACTGACATCCTCACGATGAGTGCGTACCAAGCCCTTCTGGGCCAGGCTGGGGCCACCAGGATCACCGGCCTGCGCTCCACCCTGATCCTTCGTAGAAGGCGGGGAATCATCTGTAGTGGAGGGAACGCATACAGGAGAGAAAACTGGTGCCAGGGGCAAACCAACGCATCGGTCCCGTAGGCCGAGGGGTCCCTGGCTCGGGATACAAATTTGTCCAATTTCTTGTTGAATCTTGTTGCCATGATGTCCACATCGGGAACTCCGAATCTTTGGCAAATCTCTTGGAATACCTGGGGGTGAAGAGACCACTCTCCCGGGAGTAACTGTTGACGACTCAAAAAATCTGCTTGAGAATTGTCTATCCCTGGGATGAACACTGCTGAGATGCAGGGTACATGGGCTTCGGCCCATGCAAAAATTAGGTTTACTTCCCTTTGAGCCGCCAGGCTCTTTGTGCCCCCCTGGTGGTTTATGTATGCCACCGCCGTGGCATTGTCGGACTGTATCCTTACTGGCAGACCCTGCAGGGGGAGAGTCCAGGCGACCAGGGCCAACCGAACAGCTCTGATCTCTAGGACATTGATGGGAAGCAGACTTTCTGCCTCTGACCACTGTCCCTGCTGGGTCCGTTTTCCTAAGATTGCCCCCCAACCTGTTAGGCTGGCATCTGTGGTTACTATTTTCCACGAGATGGGGCAAAAGGTTTTTCCTTTTGATAATTTTTGAGGGATCAGCCACCAGTACAGGCTGTGCCTGACTTCTGGAGAAAGAACTAATGGACGGTCTAATGCCTGTATGGACTTGTTCCAAGCAGAGAGAATAGCTGCTTGCAGAATTCTGGTATGGATCTGGGCGTAGGGCGCTGCTTCGAAGGCGGCCACCATCTTCCCCAGCAGTCGCATGCATAGGCGAATAGTCGGCTTCTTTTTGCCTAAGACTATTTGAATCGTTTGAATCAACGACCTGATCTTCTCTTGAGGTAAAAATACCTTCTGGCATTCTGTATCTAACCGAAAGCCTAGATATTCCAACTGTCTTGTGGGATGTAACCTTGATTTTTCTTGGTTCACAATCCACCCGAACTCTTCTAGATGCCGCACTGTGCGGACTACTGCATGATTGAGGTTGGAAGCTGAACTGTCGATAACCAGGAGATCGTCCAGGTATGCTAGGACCAAGATGCCTTCTGTCCTTAGGATGGCTAGTACCGGGGCTAACACCTTTGTGAATACCCGTGGAGCTGTTGCCAACCCGAAAGGGAGGGCTACGAACTGATAATGACTTTGGTTTATCGTAAAACGAAGAAACTTGTGATGTGCTGGGTAAATTGGCACATGCAGATACGCATCCTTTATGTCTATAGATGCTAGGAAGTCGCCCTGATGCAGGCTGGTTGTCACTGAACGTATGGAGTCCATACGGAAGGTCTGAATCCTTAGAAAGCGATTTAGGCGTTTGAGGTCTAATATAGGCCTGACGTCGCCATTGGGTTTTGGTATAACAAAAAGGTTGGAGTAGAATCCCAGACCCCTTTCTTGGGTTGGTACTTCTACAATTACTCCTTGGAGCAAGAGGCGATCCAACGCCTTTACGAGAGAGGCCCTCTTTAACGGGTCGCTTGGAAGACTTGACCCCTGAAAATGAGGAGGGGGGATTTCTCGAAACTCTAGTTTGTAGCCTGAGGCTACTACGGACCGAACCCAAGAGTCGGGAATTCTGGCCTTCCAGACTTCGGAGAAAAACTGAAGTCTTCCCCCCACCCAAGAGAGTGGGGGCGCCCCTTCATGAATCTGATTTGATGACTGGTTTAGCCGGCTTGCGAGACCAGGGCCTCTTGTTTGCCGCGGCTTGTCCCTGTGGGCGGCTATTAACTGCTGAACGCCCGGGAGGCCGTCGATACTGACGGGAAGTCGAAGGGGCCGAGCCTGCAATGGCCTGTCGTTTAAACGTGGGCCCACGCGGTCTTTTCTTGACCGGTA
Source organism: Rana kukunoris (assembly GCA_029574335.1). Lineage (NCBI taxonomy): Eukaryota > Metazoa > Chordata > Amphibia > Anura > Ranidae > Rana > Rana kukunoris. The sequence goes on along the minus strand of CM056051.1, from coordinate 171,595,521 downwards.
AGGAAGTACTTTTTCCACTTGATATGGTGTGGATATATTTATCTAGGTCTTCCCCGAATAGTCTTCCCCCATGAAAGGGAAACCCTGCTAGAAGCTTTTTGCAGGGTGCCTCTGCTGACCAGTTCTTTAGCCACAAAAGACGACGCATGTGAACCATCAGTAGAGATAAACGAGATGCCTGTTGGATGGAGTCCTTAATAGCATCTACTGCAAAGCAGAGAGCCCTAGGGAATTCTGCTAATTCATGAGTATGCTGAGCCGGCATGTCCTTCAATATATGCTTTGCCTGATCCTTCAAGGCCTGACAAACACCAATGGCTGCTACTGCTGGCTGAACCATGGCACCTACTGAGGTAAAAGCTGCTTTCAGTAGTGTCTCGAATTTCTTGTCGACCGGATCCTTGAACATATGGACATTTTCAACCGGACAAGTCAGGGATTTATTCACGCAGGAAATGGCTGCGTCCACTGTAGGGAGAGCCCATTTCTTTACATATTCCTCTTCCATAGGGTAGAGAATAGAGAATCTTTTAGGAGGGACAAAGATTCTATCAGGTCGAGCCCAATCTTGGTAAATCACGTTCCGCAGAAGGGGGTGCATTGGAAAAGATGCACCAGTTAATGGGGCCTTTAAAGAACCCAATGAGGATACCTCCGGGGCTACTAGTTCTGGCACTGGAAGTTTAAAGGCAGTGCGAACCATATCTGTCAAAGACTGGATCCACAGGCCCTCCGCTTGAGAGGCCGAAAAATATTCATCTATAGTGGAATTTTCCCTGTCTGAACCGTCGGGACTTGGGTCTGCCTGATCCCCTTGTGGGTCCCGTTCCTCTGAAGAGGAGACCTCCGCATCTGAAAACCCCACACTGGGTGAGGGGGATCTAGCCCGCTTGCTACTTGGGCAAGGACGGGAAAACAACGCAGTTAACCTTTTCTCTAGCCCACACATGGTGGCTGCTAGCATTTCTTCCGTCACGTAAATGGGAATGGGTGGATCGGGGGCCGCCTCTGCCCCCAGCACCCCCAATGGCTCTTGTACTATGCCACTCGGTGTCCTGACTGGCGAGGGTGGGGCCGTAGAAGCCTGGCCCAAATCCTCTGACCCCGATGGAGACCCCTTTTGCTTTTTGGTACCTTTAGCAGCCTTGGCTGGTCCAGATCCCTTTGGAGCCATTGTACAACCTTGGGTCACCCCTATAGCCAACACCTGACTGTTGTAGCTAGGAATAACCAATATGAGGGCAGGTATGAGAAAAATGAAAAAGAACTAATTTCTCTCTTTTTCTTTTATATTTCTCTTTTTTTTTTTTTTTTTCCAAAAAATTTTTTTACCCGCCTGGGAGGTGACAATACCGAGGAAGCCTGTGAGTATTGACACACCAATGCCCGTTAGCCGGAGTCCAAGGTAGACTCAGATACTGCTGGATCTAAGGCTGAGTCCCTTTTTGCAAAAAAACTTTTTTTTTTTTTTTTTTTTTTTTTTTTTTGGTCAATAGTGGACCTAAGTCCTAGACCTGAAGATCCACAAAACCGCCACTAGGTGTCCCTGTGTGGCCAAAAAGACCCAGCTGCACGCTCTGTATCCTTTCTTCCTCTGCCTCCAGGAGGGAAAAGACCAGCCAGAGAAAAAGTTTTTCCTTTATACAGACCCTGACGCTGCTGGCCCGCCCCCCCCGACGCACGCCGACGCTATAAAAGGCGGCGTGCACGCGCGCGCGTATGCGCGCGCACACACGCGCGCACGATCGCGCGCATGATCGCGCGCACGATCGCGCGCACCACGCTGAACCCACATGGAGGAAGCAGAGCAGAGGAACAACATGGACCAGCGTTATGCAGCACCAACAGACACCAGGTAAGCACTAATCTTATTGTAGTGCACACACAGCGAGGAAGCTGACCCCATGGGCTTCCTAAGAAACAGGAGTTTTTTACCAGCAATTTCCTCTTTAAAACATGTGGGGTTGCAGTATCAGTGTTAACAGGCAGACCTGGGGTGAGTAGCAAATATATAACTTACACAAGTATACATATATTTACATATTATCTGGGTAAACATTATAATCCCATCCTGCCTCAACAGACATAGTGGAGATAGTGGCTGATGCACAAGCATACTGTTAGCCAACCCAGAACCCCCAGGGGGATACCTACTGTCGAACCAAGTCCCGCAGGTTCCCTCTTACCTGCTCCACGCCGCAGGGTATTGCAAAATGCAAGAGGCCCAGCCTTCCCCCATCTCCGTGGGTATTGTCTTGGACCTTCAGGGACCGGGGTCCTGTGTTAAGGAACCCACACCCCTGGACCTATATAGCATCCTGGCATCAGTAGCGTTTAGTTCTTGGAAGAGACTAAGGCACTGGAGCCCAGAATCCAGCCCTCCAAGGAGAGGCATTATAGGCACAACCCCACTCCAGCAGGGCCCGGGTACCGTACATCTTGGCTCTGAAGCACTTCGGACGGATCCGGCTAGCTATCCTGGGTCCCGAGACCTCCGAGGGACAGCTAGACGTGACCAACACCTAAGACACTGGCGGAAAAACTAAAGCACTCTCAGTGGGAGGGGGTTATATAGGGAGGAACTTCCTGTGAAGTTGATTACACCAGTGTCCACACCTGAAGGTACTCCATATAACCCATATGTAATGACTATGCGCTCTGTGTCCCGTGATGTACGATCAAGAAAGAATATTGTGATGGTAATACAGCCGATACATAAATTACAACATTATAAACATAGTAAAGAACACAGTGGAAGAAGAATGGCTTACTTATGACCAAAAAACAAAACAAAAATAAAATAAAAATAAAATAAAATAAAAAATGTTCTTCTTCAACATTAAAGGAAAAGAATACAAGCAGGGTCATCCACACCCCTAAAGGGATCACACTGTGTGAATGGCATGAAGACAGAGCATAAGTAAGACAACCAGAAGCGTACCATCAGCTATGAAATTACTCACTCTCAGAAAAAATATCAGCTAACAAGAAAAATCATCCTGGTAAAAACAACTACAAAAAAAGGGGTATAAAGATAATAGGGAAAGAAATAGAAGAAAAAGAAACAGACCAGAGATAAGGAGGAGAAAGAAAGAGAACAGACAAGAAGCCATCCTGCCGGAACACCTACTGCGGAACGAAGCCAAAGGGCTCACTCATGGGGATGTCCAACTCCTATGTGGGTAGCCCAAGGTTCCCAAGTCTCCTCAAATTGTTGAGTAGTATCCAAAAGGAAACTCACCATTTTTTCCTGTGACATAATCCAAGAGATTTTGTGTTTTGCAGCACGAAATGAAACCGTTGGAAGCTTCCAGGACTTTGCAATGGTTAGTTTGACCCCTAAAAATATAAAAAATATAAGCTTCTGGGTAAATTTAGAGATCTTGGGGATACGAAAATTTAGGAGAGCTACAGAAGGAGACTTCGGAACTCTGGCACCTGTAACCCTAAAGATCATATGAAAGATTTTGTTCCAAAAATCTCTAATCCTAGGGCATTCCCACCAGACATGTGACATAGTGCCTACTAGCTGACACCCTCGGAAACAGAGGGGGGAAGCTGAAGGGAAGATCCTGGAAAGTCTGGAGGGTGTCATATACCATCTAGTTATAACCTTAAGCGAAGCCTCCGAAAGGGACATATTGAGAATACCCTTAAAAGAGCGAAAGAAGGCAGTATGCCATGAATTTAGATCCCAGACTTCCCCTAACTCTGCTTCCCATGAGGTCATGTAGGTAAGTTTCACATCAGAATGGGCCAGTGACGAATAAATGATAAATATCCCACCTCTCTGCTCTGAGGCCTGACCACACCAAATCTTGTAAGGGGAAAACTGGGGAGGGATCGGTTTAGTTTTCCATAACGTGTGCAAATAATGTGAAATTTGGAAGAATCGAAAATGTTCAGAATCAGGAAGATCAAGGTCTTTAATGCAAGTAGCTAGGGAAATGGGCCCTGCAGAGTTAAAGAAATGCCCGATACGGAACATTCCTTTATTCAGCCACCAGCTAAAAATCATTATATCTATTCCGGGGGGAAAGTCCGGATTGCGGAATAAATGAGCCAAAGGTTTACAGGAGGAAACTCGAGAGGGGGGCTGTTTAAGCTTATCCCAGAAAGACAACGTATTGGAGAGCAACGGAGACAGAATTGGGGGACGGGATTTAGGGGAGCACCAAGGAAGAAAGTCGAGGGTGAAAGAGGGAACGGACTGTCTCTCCATATCTACCCAGTCAGGCCTGCCCCGTTTCGCATATATCATGGGGAATTGTGCAAAGTGCGCCGCTTGAAAATACCAAAAGAGGTTCGGCAGTCCCATACCACCTTCCCTCCTTAGTCTGAATAATACAAGTTTCGAAAATCTATAACCCTTGGTACCCCATACAAACTTAATGATTTTATTCTGGAAAGAACGTAGGTGATCCTTTCTAATTGAAATGGGAAGGGACCGAAAAGGTAAAGTAATCTGGGAAGGAGGGTCATCTTGATTGAATTTACCTTTCCCAACCAGGAGAGTCCAGAACCAGACCATTTGTCTAAGTCCGCTTGTAATTGCCGATATAAGGGAGGATAGTTAGCAGAATAAAGTTGTTCAAAGGTGGGTGTGAAATTAATTCCCAAATATCTGATGTGCGAATCAGACCATTGAAAATTAAACGATTCTTTCAGCTGAGCTACCAGAGAGGGATGGAGAGAGACGTTGAGAGCCTGGGATTTAGAGAAATTAACTTTTAGGCCAGAAATTTGGTGAAAGTCATCCAGAAGCTTGCACACAACTGGGAGGGACGTGATTGGGGAAGTGATGAAAAGGAGAAGGTCATCAGCAAAGAGACCACATTTATGAACGTTGAGACCGCAGTTAACCCCTGCAATGTCAGGATTGGAACGGATAGCTATCGCCAAGGATTCCATTGCAATAGCAAAAATTAACGGTGAAAGAGGACAACCTTGGCGAGTGCCCCTAGCTATGTTAATGGGATCCGAGTAAAGACCCTGCAAGCGAATCCTAGCACTCGGAGAGGAATAGAGGGATTTAATTAGACCCATGAATCTGGGGCCAAACCCCCACAATTCCATAAGGGAAAACAGATATGGCCAGGATACCGAATCAAAAGCTTTTTGTAAGTCGAGAGACAATAACATACCTGCTTGTTTAGGACTACCATCCCAGCCAGATTGTAGTAGCGAAACAATATCGATGGCTCTGCATATCTGATCCGGGCCTTGCCTGTTGGGGATAAACCCTACTTGGTGTCTATGAATGTAGCCACTAATGAAGGAAGCCAAGCGGTTGGCCATCACTTTGGTCATGATCTTCAGATCATTATTGATCAAAGAAATTGGCCCATAATTACCGACCTCGGCCGGGTCCTTATCAGGTTTAGGGATTATGGAAATAAATGCAGAATTTAGTTGATGGTCTAGGGGGGCGCCCTTGGTAGTGTGATTAAAGAACTTAGCCATATAGGGAGCCAGCGTGCCTGCAAAGGACTTGTAATAGGCCACTGGGAATCCATCCGGACCTGGGGCAGAGTTAGTCCTCAGATGTTTTATTACCTCCAACACCTCTTCCGCCGAGAAGGGAGCTTCGAGTCTATCTCTGTGATCCAGGGAAAGTTTTGGGATATGGAGATTATCAAGAAACAAAAGCAGTTTCGGGGGGCTAAGCTTATCACGGGAGCTGTATAGATCCTCATAAAATGTATGGAACTCCTTCAGGATGTTAATAGGGTTAGCAGACAGAGTTTTACCCCCTATCCTAATCTTGGGGAAAACGTATGATCTACGTCTGGGTGAGAGTTTAGAGGCCAGGAGAGGGCCCACCTTATCTCTTTGGTGATAATATCTCGCTCCACTCCGCCTGATATGCTTTTCTTCTGAAGCAGTCAGCGCCAAATTCAGATCCAGATGTGCCTTATCCAACAGAGTTAAGGAAACCTGAGTGGGGTTTTTCTTATGCGCTTTCTGGAGGGAGGAGAAAGAACGCTCGAGATTTTCCACCTCTAAACGTTTCGCTTTCTTTAATTGAGAAGAAATTTGAATAAATTTACCCGAACTGTGACCTTATGGGCTGCCCATAACAATTCAGCCGATATATCCTCGGTATTATTAAGGGAGAAATAGTCAGAAATAGCCTTCTCAACTTCCGACCTAACAGTGAAGTCAGAAAGCAAAGCTTCATTCAGCTTCCAATGGAAGATCCTACCAGGGTTGACAAACTGACTGACAAAGGACATAATCATCATGGAATGGTCGGACCAAACCGTATCAACTATGTGCGACTTAAGAACCCTAGGAGTAAAAGCTTGGGAGACCAAAATATGGTCAATCCTAGAATAGGATTGATGAGCATGGGAAAAGTGTGAATAGTCAATTGTAGTGGGATTCATCTCTCTCCATATATCTATGAGGCTCCGCTGAAAGATCATTTTAGCAACTTTAGAGCTAATCCTGGAAGGGCGGACGGATTGGTTGTGCAAGGGTCTGGACTTATCCACCCCACGGTCAAAGCAAGATTAGAATCTCCACCCAGAATAACCGTACCCTCAAGGTGGGGCTCAAGAAATGTAAAGAGAGTCTGAAAGAATTTTGATTGGCCTAGATTAGGGGCATAATAGCACACAAAGGAATATAAATTACCATCAATTGTCCCCTTGACTAATAAGAATCTACCCTCGCTATCCCCAAATTGGGCTTTCAGAGAAAACCTGCAGCGTTTTGAGAAGAGAACAGCCACCCCTCTAGTTTTATCTTCCGCGTTAGAGAGAAAGAATAAAGGAAACTGAGCATGAATAAATGGTGGCTTATAGCTGGCGGGAAAATGTGTTTCCTGAAGGAGGAGAACATCAATTTTGTGGGAGTTGATGAAATCCAGGACTTTTCTACGCTTAACGGGAGAATTTAACCCTTGGGTGTTATGGGTAGCCACTCTCAGGGGAGTGGCGTGGTCAGTATTTCTAGCCATGGAGCCTAGGAGAGAGATCTATCAGCAAATAAACGTCACTTACCATCATGGAGATCAGAATTCTGTTGCGAAACTTAGCCACCAAAGCATGAAGAAGTCCCAGAAAGAAGGACCACTTGGGCGAGAACCGGCGGGGAGCTGAAAAAAAGAAAGGAATGAGAGAAAGTACAAGAAATGAAAAAAAAGAGAGAGAGTCTCAGGACTTCCGTTGACCTGAGAGGGTACCAGGTAAAAAGAATCCCGGTGCCTTTGAAAAAACAAAACATAACCGCATCCTGCGCGAGGGGCGGAAACCAAATCCACAGGATGGTAAAAACCCAAACCATGGATTGGGTGAAGGCACAGCGAAACTACCACAGCTACAGGCCACCTGAAAAAAAGAAAGATTATACAAAAACCATGATATAGGGAATAGGAACAAAAAACATGTATGTATCAGCTCAGGAGGACAACATAGCAGACTCGAGGTAAAAAAAGAGCAGCCGAGCTTAGTAAAAAAAAAAAGAGATCAAAACCCCCCCCGAAAAGGGAGGGAACAAGAAAAAACAAAAATTTATGTGCAAGAACATCAAACTGTAACTGCAGGAGGAATAGGAGAAGACAATAAGAGTATTCTCGGGCATAGTGGAGCAAATGAGGACCACGAGGAACCACCTTCTCGACGGACACCGAGAAGACAAAGAAAGGACGAAAATCTCCAAGGACTGGGGAGACTAGGGAGGTCTAGCATCCTTAGATCGTTTGGTTCTTGGCTTGTTCCAAACACCAGTGACAGGGCTGACAGGAGACGGGTGTTTCGTAGAGCCGGGATTAGAATTAGCAACATCCATCAGTGCTTCTTGCGAGATGAGATAAAGATCAAGAAAAAGGCGTTCACTTTCTTGTAAGCTGCGAAAAGAGTAAGATTTGCCTTTTAGTTCAAACTTAAGAGAGAAAGGGAAGGCCCATTTGTATTTTATCTCCCGCTGCGTCAGGACATTCAAAAGAGGTTTTAGGGACCTCCTCTTTTGTATGGTCGACGACGATAAATCAGCAAAGATCTGAATGGCATGACCACGACACGACAGGGGGGATTGAGAGCGACTTAGCTTCATCACCTCTTCTTTGATGGAAAAGAAATGGGGTTTCACCACAATGTCCCTAGGGAGACCATCTTGTCTTGGAGGTCCTAAGGATCTATGGGCTCGATCAATCTCCAATTTGTGAGGAGGGATGTCAGGTATTAGTTGTTTGAGTAAATCCTGCACGACCGTAACAGTGTCCTTAATCGACTCAGGGATGCCCCTGATACGGAAATTTTCTCTTCGGGTTCTGTTCTCCAAGTCATCGATTTTGGACAGGGCAATATCCAATTGATCCTGTAGGACTTGGATATGTTCAGAGTTCTGAATGGTTCTAGAGACAGTCATGTCTAATTTATTCACAATGGTCTCCATCCGGACCTCCAACATCTGAAAATCCTGTCTGATGTCTCCCGTTATCTGAGCAGCCGTTTGGGCCAGCCCCTTGTCAAGCAGAGTAGTGAAATGAGAAAGTAGATCAGGTAAAGACAAAACAGTAGACTGAGGGATAGATGCTGTATAATGCCTGTCCGAGGCCTGGGCTGAACCAGGCCCCAAGGGGGAGTCCGAAAATTCCTCCATGGTCTGCTCTAAAAGAGATTCTGTGGACGCCGGAGAATGTGCTCCGATCGGAGGATTACTCACAGGTGTCTTCGCAGAGTAGATTAAGGTGGCTGGAGCTAAAGGCTGGCGTGAGCTGACGTGAGCTCAGCGAGTTCTCCAGGAGCTGATGATGGTATCAGGTAATATACCGCTCCGTGATCCCTGCTGTGCGGCCCGAACAGCTGCGATAGTGCGGAGCTCTCGGATTAAGCAGCCATTCCGGAGCCTGCCGCGCATGCCTCTCCAGGACATTTTAGTAAACGAAAACCTCCAATAAATTTTAGTCGACTACAATTTTTTTAGTTGACTAAAACTTATTTTAGTCATCTAATTTCTAACAGGCTTAGTTACAGGTAAATTGGTATACATTATTTAAGCATTTCTCCACAATTTCCAAACTCATATACTACTGGAATGAAAAAACTAATATTTATGTTATTGAGGTATGAACATGCACTACAGACCAGTGTTAATTTTGACAACACATTTCAATTTAGTTTTAGTCTTTTGACTAAAATGGTAATTAAGTTTTAGTCCCATTTTTTTCTCTTGACATTTTTAGTTTTAGTCATCTCAATTGTTTTAGTTTTAGTCATATTTTTGTCGACTAAAATGGTATTAAGTTAGTTGACTAAAATGTTTTAGTCTACAAAATTAACAATGGCTGCTACATCTTGGATTATTAATGAGTAACAAGCCTGGAGTGGAGTGAATCCTTGGAAAATTCTCCATTCAGGAAATGCTTTCTCTGTCAGGAGGTTGCAAAGCAGGACAGGGAAACATGCTATTCCCATTCGGAAACAGATTTTCTGCATAAATGAACTAAGCTAATGCCCTCTAGTATTTTTTGTTTCAATAGATCCTTATTAAAATGTATACAAAGCATATCATGCAACAAAGTTTTAGGAAGTACAGCATAAGAATCATGTGTGTAGTAAAACAAGCGTATGCATTCTGGTTTCAACAATGCCACACTGCATAGCAATATATTCTTGATACAAAGGGGAGCACCATTGTATTGCTAGAATAAAACACAAAAGTCCTTACCTTGCAATTATCAATGAAAGCTAGGCAGTACCACATAATTGTCCAGTAACAACATTAAAGGAATAGGAAAAAAAGAGCAAGAACAGAAACAAAACAAAAAGGAGAAAACGTCCTCCAAGGGTAAATCCTTGTCTGAATTTTATAATTGATATTACAACTTGTAATTTTTAACCAGAGGTGGCACACGGTGGAAATCATTATAATTCCTGTTTTTTAAGGCTCACCAGGGAACATTGCTCGATATGATCTGTCAATACACCCTGGAGAAAAGGTGTTATAGTAGATTGCAAACTTTGTAAAGTTTTTCTGCCCATAAAACATACATGTTAATTGTGTGATGAGGAGAGGGACCTCATGGAGACCCCCCCCCTTCTATCTCATGGAGACCCACGTGTAAAGTGACCAAGGCATGTGAAGGAGGAATTCTTATCCTAATTATGGTGGATATAAATGAAACATTTGTGGTCCAAAAGCTGCAAATACCTTTATATTGCCACTGGATGTCTCCCAACACATTCTCCAGCATTCAGTAGGGTTTCGTTTAGAGTAGTTTGTATGGTATAGAACAGTGTTTTTCAACTCCAGTCCTCCAGGCGCCCCAACAGGTCATGTTTTCAGGCTTTCCATTATTTTGTACAGGTGATTTGATCAGTTTCACTGCCTTAGTAATTACCACGGCCGTTTTATCTGAGGGAAATCCTAAAAAAACATAATGTATTGGGGCACCTTGAGGACTGTAGCCGAGAAACACTGGTATATAATACCATTTATGGTAAAAATGGTGCATCAATTCCTAATGGTTTAGGAATTGGGATGTTTATTAAGAATATTGTACAGCTTTCTCCTAGCTGAAGGCAGGGTTTATAAAGCACAATTTCCTTGCCCACTTAGAGTCAGGTCCATAAATATTGGGAAATCAACACAATTCTAGTCTTTTTGGCTCTATACACCACCACAGTGGATGTGTAAAGGGTCTTGAATAGATATTTTGGAGGAACCCCACATCATTTTTTTTATTTATTTGATGCAGGGTTCCCCTTAATATCCATACCAGGCCTGGCAATTGAATTTGGGGGGACCCAAACGCATTTTTTTTTATGAATGACTTTTCTCTGTATTGCCGGGAGCCGACAATTCATTATAGCCATGAGTGGTTTAAAATTAATGACACTTTGTGCAGGGACAGGCATGAGTTTGACTCAAACTCGAAGCTCATCCCTAATCAGAACTCATTGGACGGCGCTTCACAGTGCAGATGGACGATGACCCGAAGCATACTGCAAAAGCAATCACCTGACCTGAATCCGATTAAGCATGCATTTCACGTGCTGAAGACAAAACTGAACGGAAAATGCCCCAAGAACAAGCAGGAACTGAAGACAGTTGCAGTAGAGGCCTAACAGAGCATCACCAGGGATGAAACCCAGCATCTGGTGATGTCTATGTGTTCCAGACTTCAGGCTGTAATTGACTGCAAAGGATTTGCAACCAAGTATTAAAAAGTGAAAGTTAGATTTGATTGTTAATATGTCCCATTACATTTGGTCCCTTTAAAAAGTGGGAGGCACATATACAAACTGTTGTAATTCCTACACCATTCACCTGATTTGTAAATACCCTCAAATTAAAGCTGAAAGTCTGCAGTTAACACACATCTTGTTTGTTTCATTTCAAATCCATTGTGGTGGTATATAGAGCCAAAAAGATTAGAATTGTGTAGATGTCTTAATAGTTATGGACCTGACTGTATGCATAGTGGGTATATTATTTTTGAAAGCTGAGGATAAATGCTCATGAACATCATGAGAGACAAAGAAAGTTTCAGTAACAAGTATCCTGTCCATGCTGCTAAACCCCAAGTCAGAAGGGAATGCAAGTAACAGTGTAGCCCCATACACACAATCTGACTTTTTGACAACAGTTGTCCGACGGACCTGTTTTAGCAGAAAATCTGACCGTGTGTGTAAACTACATTGGACAAACTTTTTCGCTTTTTCATCAGACAAATGTTCGCTGTGAGAACAGACAAACTTTCCGGCAACAAATGTGCTACGTTGGCTAATCCGATAGTGTGTACAAACACGTATGCTCAGAACCAATGCTAAAGATCAGACAACAATAGCAGAACTTGGCCAAACATCTATTACATCCCTACGCTTGTGTTTGTTGGCTGAAAAAGTCCTACCGTGTGTATGCATACCAAGTTCACGGCCAATGCCCATTCGGAGCAAAATCCACGGAAAAGTCAGTTGGAAGTCCGATCGTGTGAATGAGGCTTATAACTGCAGTTGCTGAGTGTATATCTAAATCAATGTTACAGATAAGAGTAATTCTGCCATTTCTTTGTTATTATATCAAAGCACAATGTCTGATAGCTAGATCTGTGTTATTGTATGTGTAGTGGTCACCTTCCAGTATATTGATAGGGGAACCTGCTTATTGAAATATAGTTTATATGCAGCTCCTTCTATTCTAGTTAACCCTGTCATCTCTTGCCTGGGATTCTATAGCTTGGTTTAGCTTTGGACTTGATGACCAGCATAGGATAAAGCCTTTGAGTAGATTGGAGGACTCAAAGTTCCAGTGCCACAGTTTCAGTGCCATACCACAGCTCCTGCTGTGAGTAGCTCTGTTTAAGTCTGGTTGGACCACAGTTGGAGGATCTCCTCATATCTGCAGATCTTGTTTTCAGGTCTCCAACACAAGGGTACGTCATTCTCAGGGGTGCCTTCAGTTAGAATTTACTGCAACTTTCATCTGGAGGTATCTCCATTAATAACTATATTTACCCAGGTATATGTGCACAATTCCACCAGGACTCCAAGCGGCCCTTTTCTGATGATACATGTATGTACATTGGATGTATGTACTGGTATCTAACCGCTGGTATTCAATGTTCTCGTGCTGCATTTGCAAGACTTTACAAATGTGCTTTGGAAACGTGACAGCATATGAATCGTACGTTTTAAATAAAATTGATTTCCAGTTTTTGGTCCCAAAAAACTTGCTTTGAATCACAATTGGTAAATAAATAGATAATTATATACACTAACTAAAACATTTTGGAGTGCTGTTATTCTGCTCTTAGAAACATTTCTGACAACTAACTAACAGCTGAACTGCAGACAATCACCTAAATACAGTGCTAAATGCATGTTTGCAAGTTGTCTTACCTGCTAACCTCATATCCATGAGATTTATACAGCCTTTCCAGAAATTCCATATATTTTTTATATTGGTGTGCATAAAGGGTAAGTTTGCCTTTTTATGAAACTCCAAATATCCTGGCCACCCCTCCAGAGGCTATGTTGCCATGTGCTGTCTATGTAGATTTCTGTATACCACAATACACAGCCCTAGAATGAGTATCCACCATGTTATCAATGGCAAATGCTCTTTGGTCAACGCAGCTACATAACTGCACTTACCAATGAGAAGCCCATTTTTGAAGCGCATTCCCAGGTATCCTAGAAGAAAGAAGAACTTCTCATTGGCCAGCATGGTCATGTGGTATCCCTGACTAATATTACAAGCTATATGATAGATACTCACTCCAGGACTGTGTATTGTGGTTTGCAGTGGATATATAGCTACACTGGCAGCAAGGGGCAACATGATCACTTTGTGCAGTGGGGTCCAGAGGTGTAATCAGGATATGTGGCGTTAGTCCACCTTTCATTTGATTTTATACCTTTTTAGTCTACCAGTTTCTGCTTTGTCTCTGAAGCATTTATTTAAAAAAGATAACCACCAGCTCCAAGTCCTGCAGGACAGTAGCTGTAGAAACAAGGGAGTTTTGGCACTGTACTGAAGGGGCTCAGACATGGCAGAACCCTAGAAACTACCCCAAAATGACTCTTTGGAAAAGTGAACCTCTAAAGGTTTTTGGCAAAAGGTGTAACTTGGATTTAAACCCAAGTTTTTCAGAATGCAGCAAAATTATATAAAAAAAAAAAAAACACTTAAAGTGGTAGTAAAGTCCTTTTGAAAAAAAAAAAAACTGTCCTCCAGCAAGTTATTTGCATAATGTGCTAGTATGCACTGCATCAGACACATCATGACATGACAGTGGGCATGAGCCAACAATGTCACTAGCTGCAGAAATTGTGAATAAACTCTTAATAGGGGGAGATATATTGTACCTAGAGGTAAGCTTTATTACAAGCTTACCTGTAGGTACAAGTGACCGAGTAGCGTTTACTACCACTTTAAATATACATGTTTTAATAACAGCATACATTTAATGGTTTTTGCAAACATAGTGGTGGCATGATAAAAACTGCATTCCGGAGCATGTTTAGCAGCCTCTCCCGTACACAAGGATAACATAGAGGTATACAAATAAACTCCACCTGTTAGCAGCTTTACAAAAATTGAATAGATATTCTAATAAATCAAAAACCAAGAGAACTCTAGATAATAGACATGTGCAGACTGGAATATTTTGTTTCGTTTTTTCGTTTTCGTCCAAAAAATAAATTTATTTAGTTACTCCCGAAAATCGTTTTAATTTAATTTGTTTTCGTCGGGAAAGTTTTCGTCCGAAAACGACGATTTTCGATGACTTTGTCGAATTAAACGACGGAAATTCGACAAAGCATCGAAAATCGTCGTTCTGAATACAGGGAATATACCTATTCCCTGTATTCAGAACAACGATTTTCGATGACTTTGTGAAATTGAAAGACGGAAATTCGACAAAGCATCGAAAATCGTTGTTCTGAATACAGTGAAAATACATATTCACTGTATTCAGAACGACGATTTTCAATGACTTTGTGAAATTGAAAGACGGAAATTCGACAAAGCATCGAAAATCGTCGTTCTGAATACAGTGAAAATACCTATTCACTGTATTCAGAACTACAATTTTCGATGACTTTGTGAAATTGAACGACGGAAATTCGACAAAGCATTTAAAATCGTCGGATCTGAACGAAAACGAAAATAAAGCATTTTTTATGTCGGATCTTTCGGTTTTCGTTTCTTGCGCTTTCGTTTTCGTTCGTTAAAACGATAACGAAAATACCAGATTTTCGGACGAAAATGCATTCTAACGAAAACAAATGCACATGTCTACTAGATAAAGTCAATTGGACAAAGTGTGTTGGATGAAGTCAGAACCTATTATGTAGAGGCCACTTGCACAATTGGTAGTAGGAAGTGGTGTTGTCCTCGGAAAGTTCTGTTTTATGCTTTAGTGCTGGGAGTTGGCACTGTACAATATGAGTGTATTTGTTTGTTTGCAACTTTCTTTCTCATGGTACTCTGATGCAGTGTGTGGAGCATTTGACAGTTACTATTTGGCTCTGGAAAGCCCAAGATGTATTGTATACGATTTCTAAAAATGCTTTGCTTGACCACCTTATTCATTTAAGTGGTCAGCACTTGGGCACTATTCACACTTTGCGTAGTGGAAACGCTTGTTCCTGCTTGCTGTTTTTATGTATGTACTGGTATTAATCTCTTCTTATATAAAGCTAGTATTATTTCTATACTAGTGTGCAGCTATATGCTTATGGTAAACCTTTGTTTTATAGATCCACAAGGATTCTCTTTGGCTAATTTTCCTAATGGAATTCTCTCCTTATCAGTGTTTACAGGCTTTTTCATCCCCCCAAAGCAATAATGGACTTGGGTCCTGAAGTGTTTTGATAAAACACTATGTTTCTCATATCCAGTTTTAATATTTTTCTTGTTCAAATATTTTATTGACAGGGTATAAAGAAGAACATGGGGTACATGGGGTATGAATAGGTACCCAGACAAGGGAGACAGAACCATATAAACAAAGACGAAAAAGGTAGTAGGCTGGGTCACAGCCCACAAAGATGTGTAAGGAAAAATAGTGATACAACATTTAAGTGCAAAATAATTAAATAGTATCATGGTACCTGAGGTTAAGGGATGCCGCAGATGCTCACTGAGTTTGAGGAGAGAACTCTCTGTGATATCTGTGTGTGGTAACATGAAACTTAGTAAGTGAAGGGCATATACAGTAACAATATATGAAGTAAGGAGAGGGAGTTGGTGAACCATGGGGTAGAGGAGGTTGGCGGTGAGAGGGGATATTATACATATCTTAATGTTAATGTAATTTTATGTTAAACAGTGTGGGGAGGATATATAAAATTTCAGTCCAAAATTTTTTGACCAAGGGACCCGTCCATCAAATGTGGTGATGGGTGCCTGCCTCTGTGCAGCCACGAAAGCAGTGGGAGGGGAGTAGGGATGAGCCGAACACCCCCGAGTTCAGTTCGCCCCAGAACGTTCGAACAGACCGTGGGTTCGCACGAATATTTCGAACCCCATTGAAGTCGTTTTAAAGACCAAAATTCAATTAAATGTTGGAAAACATCGTTCAGAACCTGGGTCTTGCCCCAGGGAACATGTATCAATGGAATTTTTTTTTTTTTTAAAACGGCCGTTTTTTCCGGAGCAGACATTTTAATGATGCTTAAAGTGAAAAAAAAATTCCTATAAATATCACACCTGCTGGGTGTCTATAGTAGTGGCACGTGTTTAGAAATGTCCCTGCACAACATGAGAGGACTATAAAAAAAAGTAATTAATGCTACTTGCACAAGTTCTGTGTGGCAACATTATGTCGAATATTTTAGCGGTGGTGGGGGGCCATTATTGTTTTGTGAAAGACATTTTTTAGAAAAAAGGGCACCCCTCAAACATACTGTAATTGGAGCGCAACAAGGAGCCACGTGCAAAGTATTGTATCAAAAATTGTTATTAGGCGCCCCTGTTAAACAGGGGCTGAAAAATTGTGCCTTGGGCACAACACAACACTTGCAACCCCTCCCAATAACTCTAATTGGAGCACTAACACTAACACTAACTGCGCTCAGGTGGTATATAACAGCACACATACAGTGACACTAACTGCGCTCAGGTGGTATATAACAGCACACTACAGTGACACTAACTGCGCTCAGGTGGTATATAACAGCACACGTACAGTGACACTAACTGCGCTCAGGTGGTATATAACAGCACACGTACAGTGACACTAACTGCGCTCAGGTGGTATATAACAGCACACGTACAATGACACTAACTGCGCTCAGGTGGTATATAACAGCACATGTCCAGTGACACTAACTGCGCTCAGGTGGTATATAACAGCACAGGTGCGGTGACACTAACTGCGCTCAGGTGGTATATAACAGCACAGGTGCGGTGACACTAAATGCGCTCAGGTGGTATATAACAGCACAAGTACAGTGACACTAACTGCGCTCAGGTGGTATATAACAGCACACGTACAGTGACACTAACTGCGCTCAGGTGGTATATAACAGCACACGTACAGTGACACTAACTGCGCTCAGGTGATATATAACAGCACAGGTGCGGTGACACTAACTGCGCTCAGGTGGTATATAACAGCACACGTACAGTGACACTAACTGCGCTCAGGTGGTATATAACAGCACACGTCCAGTGACACTAACTGCGCTCAGGTGGTATATAACAGCACAAATATCGCAAAAATATCGCAACGTAGATCCGAAGGCTTACGAGGACGTAAGCCTCTCGGATCGAAGCCCGAAGCCGCCGTATCATGGTTTGAGGATTCAAACTAGTGATACGGCGCGCAAAATTTGAAATTACTCCTGTCTAACACCAGTTAGACAGGCGTAATCGCTCTATGAATCTGGGCCTGTGTCTTTATCTATCTATCTCTCTCTCTCTCTGTCTGTCTGTCTCACTTCTCTAAGCAAGCCGGAACACACTACACGAGGCTGCCCGGGAGGCGGCCTTTTATAGTGTGGGGCGTGTGCTAAAGCCCTGAGCCCTAATTGGTCAAAGCACCCAGGCTTTGGCCAATTAGGTCTCTTCGTTTTTTGGGCACCGTGATTGGCCAAGCATGCGGGGTCATGGTGCATGCTTGGCCAATCATCAGCGCGCAACGACGCAGTGAATTATGGGTCATTGGAATTTGGTGTGAACGACCCGATTTGTTCGTTTTCGACGAATGATCGAACGGCCAATGTTCGATGCGAACATGTGTTCGCATCGAACACGAAGCTCATCCCTAGAGGGGAGGTGGTGTTCAAGCATTTGGAAATCCAGGCAGGGACAAGGTACCAGCACATGAGGACTTTATAGTTCGTCTTCAACGCTACAATGTTTTGAGAGGTCACTTTGATGGCTTTTCATAAATTCCGACCAGTCTTTGACGTCTAGTTGGAGCTCCAAATTTCTCTCCCATTTAGTTGCATAGTGAAGTGAAGTATGGGGTGGGGGTCTAATAGGTGAGCATAGAAGTCGAAAATGAAACCACGGGCATGTGGATCAAAAAGGCATAGTGATGTAAGTGCATAACTTAATAAACCGATTACCTTAACCACTTGCCTACTGTGCACCTACACCCCCTTCCTGCCCAGACAAAATATAAGCTTCCGGCACTGTGTCGCTTTAACTGACAATTGCGCGGTCGTGCGACGTGGCTCCCAAACAAAATTGGCGTCCTTTTTTTCCCACAAATAGAGCTTTCTTTTGGTGGTATTTGATCACCTCTGCGGTTTTTATTTTTTGCGCTATAAACAAAAATAGAGCGTCAATTTTAAAAAAAATGCAATATTTTTTCCTTTTTGCTAAAATAAATAACCCAAAAAATATATAAAAAAAATATTTTTTCCCTCAGTTTAGGCCGATACGTATTCTTCTACACATTTTTGGTAAAAAAAAAATGCAATAAGCGTTTATCGATTGGTTTGCGCAAAATTTATAGCGTTTACAAAATAGGGGATAGTTTATGGCATTTTTTTTTTTTTTTTTTACTATTAATGGCGGCGATCTGCGATTTTTTTATTGGGACTGCGACGTTATGGCGGACATTTCGGACACTTTTCTGACATTTTTGGGACCATTTACATTTATACAGTGAAAAATGCTATAAATATGCATTGATTACTGTATAAATGTGACTGGCAGTGAAGGGGTTAACCACTAGGGGGCGGGGAAGGGGTTAAATGTGTGTCCTATGAGTGTTCTAACTGTAGGGGGAGGGGGGGTGACTGGGGGAGGTGACCGATTGTGTCCCTATGTACAAGGGACACAACCGCTCTCCTCTCTCCCTGACAGGGACGTGCAGCTCTGTGTTTACACACAGAGCTGCACGTCCCAGATCAGTTACTGAGCAATCGCGGGTGCCCGGCGGCGATCGTTGGCGCCGGGCACTCGCACGGGATCCCCGCAGAGCGGCGGGTGCGCGCGCGCGCCCGCCCGCGGCTTTAAAGGGACATCACGTCATATGACGTGATGTCAGAACAATGGAGTCGTCTGCCCGCCGTCATTTGACGGTGGGCAGATGACAAGTGGTTAAGGTATTTTTACACGATTGGATACTCAATTTCTATCCCCACATGTGGAAAGTGTCTTTATTGATCTGAATGGAGATTGGCGTGTATAAACGGCCCTTCAATAACATATAATAAGGCAATATTTGCCAGAAACGAGAGTGAATGGCAACGGCATCTTGTGAGCGTCATTCTTAAGGGAGTGGAATTGGCACACATCACTTTGGTGAAGGATTTTGGTGGATCAATAAGATTTTGTTTCACAATTTTTTCATCACTTTAAGTTGGACTGTATTACCATATTGATTTGCATATGTGGGAGAATATATAATTTTTAGATATGCCATATGAACAATTTCATTATGTATAGGTGTTTTATGTTGATCATATCACAATGCTGATATTTTGGAAATTTGTAGATTAATTAGTGTGCTTCTGTGGAATTATCTCTTTTTTTAGCATATACAGTAGCTTATACAAAAGGTAGTACATTGTTAACTACCTTATAGAACCTGAATGGTTCATGTTGGTAAAAACAATATCCTCCCATTGACAGACACGCTTTCTCACCAATTTACAAAGTTTTTGGATATTTTTAAATCTGTAATTAATTGTTTCCTTTATTATTTAGCGCATCAAGTTTCTTTCCAAATACCATTTTGCTTATGCAGTTGTAAACTAATATACCATATTATATGGTGACAATTACTGCAGTAATTGCAGGCGGAGACATACAGAATCTATCATGAATTATGTATTCATTATATCTTTAACTGGATTATTTTAGCATGAAGCTGCACTGAACCCTCATACATTTTTCACCATTACAGAATAATTGCATTTATCTAACTGTATTCCATATCGAGACTAAAAAACGAATTCATAAATTTAATGGCATTGTATTCTCATTCATTCCACTTAATGCAAACAGATAACCAAACTAATTAAAGTAACGAACTCTGAATGAATTAAATGACAAAGTAATATCTTTCTCTATTATTCTAAAATTTGAAATTTAATTTCATTTAAAGACTTAATTACTTTCATTTGATTATACTGCAAGTCCTGCTGGCTGATTTCAGTCTGAATAAAATCTTCTAATTTATTTTATAATATAACCGTAAGCTTTTTGCAGTCAATTCAATTTACAGTCATCTCAAGTTACACTTATAGTATACCACGTACTGAGATTTCACCATTATCTGAAATAAAACATTAATTGCTGGTATTCAATATTCTCGTGCTGCATTTCCAAGACTTTACAAATGTGCTCTGGAAACGTGATAGCATATGAATTGTACGTTTTAAATAAAATTGAGTTCCAGTTTTTGGTCCCAAAAAACTTGCTTTGAATCACAACTGGTAAATAAATAGATAATTATATACACTAATTAATTTTTTTTGGAGTGCTGTTATTTTGCTCTTAGAAACATTTCTGACAACTAACTAACAGCTGAACTGCAGGCAATAACCTAAATACATTGCTAAATGCATGTTTGCAAGTTGTCTTACCTGCTAACCTCCTATCCATGAGATTTATACAGCCTTTCCAGAAATTCCATATATATATTTATATTGGTGTGCATAAAGGGTAAGTTTGCC
Source organism: Rana kukunoris (assembly GCA_029574335.1). Lineage (NCBI taxonomy): Eukaryota > Metazoa > Chordata > Amphibia > Anura > Ranidae > Rana > Rana kukunoris. The sequence continues at coordinate 171,574,927 of CM056051.1, read as the reverse complement.
TTTTTATGAAACTCCAAATATCCTGGCCACCCCTCCAGAGGCTATGTTGCCCTGTGCTGTCTATGTAGCTTTCTGTATACCACAATACACAGCCCTAGAATGAGTATCCACCATGTTATCAATGGCAAATGCTCTTTGGTCAACGCAGCCACATGACTGCACTTACCAATGAGAAGCGCATTTTGAAGCGCATTCCCAGGTATCCCAGAAGAAAGAAGCACTTCTCATTGGCCAGCATGGTCATGTGGTCTCCCTGACTAATATTTCAAGCTATTTGATGGATACTCACTCCAGGACTGTGCATTGTGGTTTGCAGTGGATAGATAGCTACACTGGCAGCAAGGGGCAACATGATCACTTTGTGCAGTGGGGTCCAGAGGTGTAATCAGGATATGCCGCATTAGTTCATCTTTCATATGATTTTATACCTTTTTAGTCTACCAGTTTCTGCTTTGTCTCTGAAGCATTTATTTAAAAAAAGATAACCACCAGCTCCAAGTCCTGCAGGACAGTAGCTGTAGAAACAAGGGAGTTCATTCTGGATGTTGATGGATGAAAATTGTCATGCCACATTTTTGACACTGTACTGAAGGGGCTCAGACATGGCAGAACCCCAGAAACAACCCCAAAATAACTATTTAGAAAAGTGAATCTCTAAAGGTTTTTGGCAAAAGGTGTAACTTGGATTTAAACCCTAATTTTTCAAAATGCAGCAAAATTATAAAAAAAACTGTTAAAGTGATAGTAAAGTCCTTTTGAAAAATAAACCTGTCCTCCGGCAAGCTATTTGCATAACGTGCTAGTATGCACTGCATCAGACACAATATGACATGACAGTGGGCATGAGCCAACAACGTCACTAGCTGCAGAAATTGTGAATAAACTCTTAAACAGTGCATGTTTAGGAGATATATCTTACCTACAGGTAAGCTTTTATATAAGCTTACCTGTAGGTACAAGTGACCAAGCAGTGTTTACTACCACTTTAAATATACAGTACATGTTTCAATAAAAGCATACATTTACTGATAGATTTTGCAAACATAGTGGTGGCATGATAAAAACTGCATTCCGAAGCATGTTTAGCAGCCTCTCCCGTGCACAAGGATAACATGGAGGTGTACAAATAAACCCCACCTGTTAGCAGCTTTACAGAAATTGAATAGATATTCTAATACATCTAAAACCAAGAGTACTATAGATGAAGTCAATTGGACAAAGTGTGTTGGATGGAATCAGAACCTATTATGTAGAGGCACACTTGCACAATTGGTAGTAGGAAGTGGTGTTGTCCTCGGAAAGTTCTGTTTTATGCTTTAGTGCTGGGAGTTGGCACTGTACAATATGAGTGTATTTGTTTGTTTGCAACTTTCTTTCTCATGGTACTCTGATGGAGTGTGTGGAGCGTTTGACAGTTACTATTTGGCTCTGGAAAGCCCAAGTTGTATTGGATACAATTTCTAAAAATGCTTTGCTTGACCAACTATTTAGAAAAGTGAATCTCTAAAGGTTTTTGGCAAAAGGTGTAACTTGGATTTAAACCCTAATTTTTCAGAATGCAGCAAAATTATAAAAAAACTGTTAAAGTGATAGTAAAGTCCTTTTGAAAAATAAACCTGTCCTCCGGCAAGCTATTTGCATAACGTGCTAGTATGCACTGCATCAGACACAATATGACATGACAGTGGGCATGAGCCAACAACGTCACTAGCTGCAGAAATACATTCCGAATTAGATGAAAAACAAGCGTTTCCACTACGCAAAGTGTGAATAGTGCATTCACACTTTGCGTAGTGGAAACGCTTGTTCCTGCTTGCTGTTTTTATGTATGTACTGGTATTAATCTCTTCTTATATAAAGCTAGTATTATTTCTATACTAGTGTGCAGCTATATGCTTATGGTAAACCTTTGTTTTATAGATCCACAAGGATTCTCTTTGGCTTTAAATTTATTTAGTTACTCCCGAAAATCGTTTTGATTTAATTTGTTTTTGTCGGGAAAGTTTTCGTCCGAAAACGACGATTTTCGATGACTTTGTCGAATTAAACGCCGGAAATTTGACAAAGCATCGAAAATCGTCGTTCTTAATACAGGGAATATACCTATTCCCTGTATTCAGAACGACGATTTTTGATGACTTTGTGAAATTGAAAGACGGAAATTTCGACAAAGCATCGAAAATCGTCGTTCTGAATACAGTGAAAATACCTATTCACATGAAGCCTTTTCCTCTGCAACCACTTCCCTTGTCCATCCGAGCCTCCTTGGGGGCCTGGAGGGATCTTGGGGGGATCTCAGTCTCTGGAAATGAGGTAGTGGAGGTGCCGGTCCCTATTGGGACCTTGACGGGTGCCATTCCCAATATTAACTTAGGGGACTGGAGAGACAGGGGCATCACTCATGTCTCAGACCTTTATCGTGAGGGTCGTCTTGCTTCTTTCCAGTTTCTCCAATCTACATACGACCTTTCCTTGAAGGACACATATAAATTTCGACAAGTTTCTCACTTCCTGAATTCAGTTACTAGCCACAGGGTATTCCTACCGGTCCAGGTTTGGAAGTTCTTTACGATTCCTACCCACTCTATAAAGGGGATTCCCCTTTTCTACAACCTTCTCCAGCACAGACGTACCTTTGTCAAATCCCCCCCGCTTCTCAAATGGGAGGATGACTTGGGCAGCACTTTTACAGACCCACAGTGGCGGGTCGCCCTCAACTCAGTTTATAAAGCCTCTAAGTGCACCAATCACTGGGAACTGGCCCAAAAAATCTCGTTGAGATGGTACCTCACGCCATATAGGATGTCTAAATTCTCCCTAGATAACTCACCTTTGTGCTGGAGGGTTGCGGAGAAGTGGGTAACCTTATGCATGTCCTCTGGAAGTGTAAACACCTAACTAGCTTTTGGAACAGTGTGTTTAGATGTATCTCCTCAATCACAGGTGTTCTTACTCGGCCAGGTCCTGAACTGGCCTTGTTGAATTTGAACATTGACCTATTCCCCCCGCAGTTCCGAACTGTAGTGACACACCTACTACTGGCGGCTAGATCCTTAATCACTCGTAACTGGAAATCTAATGTAGTCCCTAATCTCTCAAATGTAATATCCCTAACTCGCGATAATTACGTGTATGAGTCCTTGATGGCTTATAGAGCTTGACTGAGTGGGAGCTTTGATAAACGATGGCAGATTTGGACGGAGTGGAGTTAAAGATAAGGAGTGAACTTACCTTGGTAGAGTGATGTCTTAATGATTACTCAGACTTAAACAGGGGCTCCCGCCCCGTCCTGGTAACAATACCCTCCCAACACTACTCCTTTTAAAAATGTTCTGAACTTGGGATCCATCTCTGTCCCCCCCCCCCTCTTTGCTTTAGTCCCCCCCTTTGTATTATTTCACACACTACCTGCCTGTTGTTAGTTTACAATGGTTATACATCCCTACCAACGTGCAGTGTATACGGTGGGGTCCTCAAGGCTGATTTTGTGACTTGTTTGGAGTGTTCTGTCTTGCTTAACATGTTTCGTTATGAATACAAACTTGCTCCTTGTTATCACCGATGTTATGCTGTGACTCCGCCCTACTCTCTTGTAATGTTCCTACGTTTGTTGTTGTAAGATATCTGTATGCTTGTTACTGACAAACTAAAACTTTAATAAAAATTTAATGAAAAAAAAAAAAAATACCTATTCACTGTATTCAGAATGACGATTTTCGATGACTTTGTGAAATTGAAAGACGGAAATTCGACAAAGCTTCGAAAATCGTCGTTCTGAATACAGTGAAAATACCTATTCACTGTATTCAGAACGACGATTTTCGATGACTTTGTGAAATTGAACGACGGAAATTCGACAAAGCATCGAAAATCGTCGGATCTGAACGAAAACGAAAATAAAGCATTTTTTATGTCGGATCTTTCGGTTTTAGTTTCTTGCGCTTTCGTTTTCGTTCGTTAAAACGATAACGAAAATACCAGATTTTCGGACGAAAATGCATTCTAACAAAAACAAATGCACATGTCTACTAGATAAAGTCAATTGGACAAAGTGTGTTGGATGAAGTCAGAACCTATTATGTAGAGGCCACTTGCACAATTGGTAGTAGGAAGTGGTGTTGTCCTCGGAAAGTTCTGTTTTATGCTTAGTGCTGGGAGTTGGCACTGTACAATATGAGTGTATTTGTTTGTTTGCAACTTTCTTTCTCATGGTACTCTGATGGAGTGTGTGGAGCGTTTGACAGTTACTATTTGGTTTTGGAAAGCCCAAGTTGTATTGTATACGATTTCTAAAAATGCTTTGCTTGACCACCTTATTCATTTAAGTGGTCAGCACTTGGGCATCATTCACACTTTGCGTAGTGGAAACGCTTGTTCCTGCTTGCCGTGTTGGTGTGTTTGCACAGGTCACACAAAGGGCAGCCTATTCACTTGAATGGGCTGCTGTACACATAACAAACAAAAAAGCTTCTGCACCTTTTTGGACATGGAGCATAACATGTTTTTTCAGTGTGACTTTTAGCGCATATGTGGCAAAATGTAACAAAATGCAAATCTGCTAACGGCAATTGAGGTGCCATTGAGAATAAATGCCACCCTAATATGCATTGTGTGCTCTGCAGTGATTTTAGCTCAATTTGGAATTTCAGAAACAAAAAGTGCGATTGGGGCCTGAAAGGTAAATGAATCAGCATTCGGCAAAGGTTTACACTGAGATCTTGAGCATAGAGATAACACTGTACCATAAGGCTACGTAGCGAAGCATCATTTTTTGAGATGCACATTTTAGGCACATTTTTCATGCAACATAATGTCAGGAATCTTGTGCAGCAAGTGTTAATTGGGCCGTAGTAAGTGTCTGATAAAGGGGTTCTGAATGTGATCATTCTTCAATAAAAAAACTTCTTGGGGCGAAATTTCATGATCTGTAATGTGCTGGTAAATATTTAAGTTGACCTGTTATGTTTCTAGTCTCCAGCTGGATGTTGCTGCAGCACCCGCTACTTCTGAACCTGTTCCAAGAAATGGGAATATTAACATTATTTACATACATGGGCATGCCCACAAATCGTGGTGCCCAGCAGCCTATTAAAACTCAGGGTCTGCCTAGCCTCAGTGCTAGGTGCTAGGCTGGGATGACACCTTTTCTTTTTTTGGCGCTGAACAAGTTAAAAAAAATTCCCAAGTGTGGTAGATCCATACCCGCAATACTAGAAAACCATATGATAGGATGAACATAAATCTTTTCTTAACATAACTACATTGTTTTGATATATTAGTTGGAGTACTGCCAGAACATGTTTTATTTGTTCATGATATGTTCTTCATATGCCTGCTGTGTCCTTCTTGTTTCCCCATGTGTTAATTGATTTGATTGTTTCTGATCAGGATGCACCCGCCCCATTTCGAGGGATTACTTTATTATAAATATCCATTTTTAAATCAAACATGTATGCTTTGATGAAGGCTTCTTAGTCGAAATGCATCATAGTATAGCCTGTACCAGTGTAAGCATGTAACTAATAAAGTACTTTATTCAAGTTGCCAGCCTTTCTGATTTAAATATCATACCAGTCCTGGATTGTCTTCAGCTCTAGTTCCTGCTTCCCAATTTCCTGAAAGTCTGCTTACCTTGTTCCTGACCTGGCTACACCTGACACTTCTCTTGGATCACCCCTGCCTTCTATGTCTGCTGCTCACTTGTGCTATAGACCCTGGCTTGGACTTCTGACCATTATTCTACCTCCGGACTTGGTACCTTGATCCTGCACCTGTTTCCCTGGTTGCTGCTTGTAACTTGACTACATACAGTATTGCCACTGGAAGGACACCTGTGTTTCCAAGGTCAAATTCAATGATACAGCTTCCAAGCACCTATGCCTTTCCACTGCCTGGGCAGTCCCAGTTTCCACTACCAGAGGTGCTTGGACAGGAATTGTGCCACCCTTGTCATCTCTGGCTCCCCAGGCAGGTACACAGCTCGTTAAATTGAATGGGCTGACTGTGGCTCTGAAATGTTGCACCTTATTCTGTGTGATGTGATCATTCTTCAATAAAAAAAACTTCTCGGGTGATATTTAATGATCTGTAGTGTGCTGGCAAATATTTAAAGTGGAGTTCCACCCTTAAAACCACTTGGTTTCATCCCATCCAGCATACTGGCGTCAGCGCCAGTATGCTGTTTTTTTTTTTTTTTTTAATGGATGTACTTACTTTATAATAAATCATTTAATTCCGTGCGCAATGCGATATGTCACCGCTATAAGGCGCCACGCCTTCCGGAAACAGCCGATTAGCGTTCGGCTCTTCTCGGCGCCTGCGCACAGACCCAGGAGCTGACTGCGCCGTAAATAGCCGGTCCTAGTTCGGGTTTTTTCGGAGGGCGTGACGCGGCTATATACGGCGCCTGCGCAGTCAGCTCCTGGGTCTGTGCGCAGGCGCCGAGAAGAGCCGAACGCTAATCGGCTGTTTCCGGAAGGCGTGACGCCTTATAGCGGCGACATACCGCGGTGCGCACGGAATTAAATGATTTATTATAAAGTAAGTACATGCATTAAAAAAAAAAAAAAAAACAGCATACTGGCGCTGACGCCAGTATGCTGGATGGGATGAAACCAAGTGGTTTTAAGGGTGGAACTCCGCTTTAAGTTGACCTGTTACGTTTCCAGTCTTCAGCTAGATGTTTCTGCAGCACCCACTACTTCTGAGGCTGTTCCAGGAACATGTGCAAGAGGAAAATTAACATTATTTATGTGTGCACATGGGCACGCCCACAAATTCTGGCACCCAGCAGTATATTTAAACTCAAAGTCTGCCTAGCCTCAGTGCTGGATTGTCTTCAGCACTAGTTCCTGTATCCCAAGTTCCTGAAAGACTGGTTACCTTGTTCCTGACCTGGATACACCTGACACTATTCTTGGATCACCCCTGCCTGCTGTGTCTGCTGCTCACCTGTGTTATAGACCCTGGCTTTGACTTCTGACCATTATTTGACCTCCTGACTTGGTACCTTACCACCAGCACTTTGCCAACTCCTGCCTGCTCCTGACCTTGAAATTGGTCTTGATCCTACGCCTGTTTCCCTGGTTGCTGCTGAACATATATTGTGACCTGACTACATACAGTATTGCCACTGGAAGGACACCTCTGTTTCCAAGCTCAAATTCACTGTTCCAGCTTCTCAGCACCAATGCACTTCCGCTGCCTGGGCAGTCCCTGACTCCACTGCCAGAGGTGCTTGGACAGGAATTGCATCACCTACTTCACCTCAGGCTTCGCAGTCAGGTGAGTGACACAGCTCGTTAACTTAAATGGGCTGACTGTTGCATAAAAACATGTGGAAAAAGGGAGGGGGTGGTGTCTGCGCTGTAATGGTGGGGTGGGTAGGGTAGGGGGTGACACAAGTGTCTGGATGAGTGGATGTGATGAGGGGAAGTGAACTTAGAACAACATGATAACCAACATAATAGAATAAACAGTGTAAATCATAAAATTACACAATGGGGGTGACTCCAATATTTCACAAAATGGTGACAGATACACTAACCCGTGCAGTGTGAGACCAATAGAAAAATCCATGCAATAGAGAATAAAATTATTTCCACAGTGCTAAGTCAAAAAAAACCTCAAAAAAAACTGTAAGACCAGAAAACATCCCATAGGAGAATGCCTCTGGATACACAAAAATAAAGTCTCTTATGAAAACCCAAATGTCCAAGAAAGTCCAAGAATAGGATAGTGATGCCAGGAAAAGATGATAGCAATAGACACCTCAGGTGGTCCCTAGCTCCTCACCTCAAGGCTATTGCAAGGATAGCCTAAAACAACACCTCCAGGGGAGGGAAATAATCCCTCAGTGGGACGAGCAGCAGAAGCACTCCTCAGCAGTGAAAGATAAAGCAGATATGGAGCGAGTAAGAGTCAGTACAAGGAACGTCTATATAGACAGCATGTATCACTCATACATCCACTCACCAGGAGGTGATGGATGGTGGGCCTATCTCCCACAAACAGCGAGTTCGTTCTCGGTCCGGAAATGGTATCAGGTTTACACTCTTCTATGGATGGGCCAGATGATCACTCAGGGCAGTGGGACCCTCAGATAGCATGCATGATGGAAGAGAGACAAACCATAGCGCAATCCCGCAAGATACAAACACATTTAATAAAAAAAAATTGCACTCACAATTAAAACTATCCAATGGGGCATAAAACAAACGGATGTCAGGTGGATCACTCTGCGTCAGGCGTGTGGACTCTGTGGCTCCTCGATCCCTACGCATTTCGTCACACCACGTGACTTCCTTAGGGGATAGCGCTAGTGAGACTTACATGTCTTAAATACACCGCCCGAGTGTCTGCTATACTGGGCGCATGGCGGCCATTTTCCCCGTGGCCCGCACTCATGATTGGGTGATGGATATTCACTATAGTGGTCGCCATCTTGCCTGGGTCACTTCCTATTAGTAGGTAGGAGTGGCTCCAGAGACGGGCGCACTGGTGATAGGGTGTAAAACAGGATGGGCGGGTATAAGACTGATGAGAGTTGCGTGTAGTAACAACAACAGAGTGACATCTAAAGAATGAGCAACTTCCCGATCATAGGACTGGAGAAGTCTAACTCATAATAGTATAAAATGAGAGGAGAGTTTAAATGGTCTGAGATCGATCTCTTAAAAGTGTATGGATTCTTAAAAATATGGGTAAAAGATGGATAAAATCGAATAAAAAACAAATGGAAAAAACTATGTGTAGCAACCTGCCCCACACATGGGAAATCTAAAGCGTACTGCAGAAAACAGCTGGGCTGAAATAGGAGCTGCAGAGACAACATACATGGCGCATATCAGGCAGCTATTTGATATAGCTGCATACATGTCTAGTGTGGCCGCAGGCCTGGTTGGTATAAATAAATACATATACATATAGACTAAAAGATATATGTAAAAAATATATATACATACATAATATACACATACATGTATATAGGTAAACAGAACTTGGTCTGACATAAAGAAAGGGGAGGGGGGGTGTTGTGGCACTAGGAAGGGAGGTGGTCCTAGAAGTCATTGAGAAAGCAATTGAGATCAAAATCTATATTAAGTCCTCCTCGGGCAAAGGTATCCATGGAGAAGATAAACTTGGATTCTAATTGGCTAAGAGACCTAACTTTGTGACCCCCTCGCCAGGGTCTATTGTAGGGTGCTATCTCCCAAAATTTAAGATGGGACGGGTCTTTATTGTGAACTGCCTCAAAGTGTCTAGAGACACTGTGTTTGTCGAAGCCTTTAAGAATATTTTGCACGTGTTCTTTTAACCGTATCCTCAATAATCGTTTGGTGCGGCCTACGTATTATAGACCACAGCTACACTCTAGTACATACACTGCCCCCAGGGTATTACATCCAACAAAATCTTTAATCTCATATTCTGTTCCGTTGCTGTTAGATATGAATTTTACTTTCTTTTCGTTGGGGCGTTTTGTGCGTGTGCAAGCATAGCATCGCTTGCAGGGATAGAAGCCTTTCCCGGTAAAGAACGTGAGATGTTTCTTGGGTGGGTTAACCACTCCCTTTACTAGTTGGTCTCGGAGAGTGGGAGCCCTCTTGTAAATACATTTTGGCTTTTCAGGCAGGACAGTTCCCAATTTAGTGTCCGTTTTTAAAATGTGCCAGTGGCGGGAGAATATTTTTTCTGTTTTTTTTATAATGGATGTTGCAATCTAATATGACTGGAACCCCATCTATTTTACTGGTTGGTTTCTTCTTATTAGCCAAGATGTCTTCTATTGGAATGTTGGTGACTTCTTGGATCTTCTCTTGGATAAACGTGTCATCGTATCCCTTTTGTATAAACCTTTCCCCTATTATGCTCGCTTGGACTTGAAACTCGTCTGTTTCTGTACAATTCCATCTTAATCTTAGGATCTGGCCTTTGGGGATATTGTATAGCCAATTCCTATGGTGGCAGCTGGTAATGGGAAGGTAGCTGTTCCTATCGACGCTTTTAAAGAACGTCTTTGTGATGAATCTTTCATTTTTGCGGGAGATCTCTAGGTCCAGGAAGGGAATTTTCTCCTCCTCAATTTGCCATGATAAGACGATGTTCATGTCATTATAATTGAGTTTTTCGCAAAAGGAGTTAAGTGGAGCTCTGTCTCCCCTCCAGACTATAAAAATGTCATCTATGTACCTCCTGTACATGATGAGATTCTCAGGTTGTTCTCAGGAATACTGCTTCTTCTTCCCATTTTGCCATAAAAAGTCCTGCCACGCTAGGAGCAAATTTGGCTCCCATCGCCACTCCAGTTCGCTGTTGGTAGTGTACATGGTTGTACCAGAAGTGGCTGTGTTTGAGACAGAAGTCCAAGCATTTAATAATATATTTCCTCTGGGTGCAGGGGAGTTTAGTGTGCTTGCGCAGTCCCCATTTTGTGGCTTCACAGGCTAGGTAGTGAGGGATAATTGTGTATAACGATGACACGTCTGCAGTTGCCATTAGTAGAGGACCTTGATCTTTTCTTCCTTCTGGTAAATTAAGCATGTCTTTTGTATCTTTAAGATAAGCCTTGGTTTTTTGTACAGCTGGCTGAAGGAATCTGTCGATATATTGCCCCAATCTTGCTGTAATAGACTCTATCCCATTCACGATATTCCTTTTGCCGAATATTCGAGTTATTCTGCATCTTTTGCATCAGAGCCAATCAGAATAACTCGAATATTCGACAAACGGAATATTGTGCGATTATCTTCTCCGCCCTTCTTTTGCATCAGAGCCAATCAGAATAACTCGAATATTCGGCAAAAGGAATATTGCGCGATATTCCTTTTGCCGAATATTCAAGTTATTCTGATTGGCTCTGATGCAAAAGAAGGGCGGAGAAGATAATCGCGCAATATTCCTTTTGCCGAATATTCGAGTTATTCTAAATTGGCTCTGATGCAAAAGAAGGGCGGAGAAGATAATCGCGCAATATTCCTTTGCCGAATATTCGAGTTATTCTGATTGGCTCTGATGCGCCCTTCTTTTGCATCAGAGCCAATCAGAATAACTCGAATATTCGACAAATGGAATATTGCGCGATTATCTTCTCCGCCCTTCTTTTGCATCAGAGCCAATCAGAATAACTTGAATATTCGGCAAAAGGAATATTGCGCGATATTCCTTTTGCCGAATATTCGAGTTATTCTGATTGGCTCTGATGCAAAAGAAGGGCAGAGAAGATAATCGCGCAATATTCCTTTTGCCGAATATTCAAGTTATTCTGATTGGCTCTGATGCAAAAGAAGGGCGGAGAAGATAATCGCGCAATATTCCTTTTGCCGAACATTCGAGTTATTCTGATTGGCTCTGATGCGCCCTTCTTTTGCATCAGAGCCAATCAGAATAACTCGAATATTCGACAAATGGAATATTGCGCGATTATCTTCTCCGCCCTTCTTTTGCATCAGAGCGAATCAGAATAACTCGAATATTCGGCAAAAGGAATATTGCGCGATATTCCTTTTGCCGAATATTCGAGTTATTCTGATTGGCTCTGATGCAAAAGAAGGGCGGAGAAGATAATCGCGCAATATTCCTTTTGCTGAATATTCAAGTTATTCTGATTGGCTCTGATGCGCCCTTCTTTTGCATCAGAGCCAATCAGAATAACTCGAATATTCGACAAATGGAATATTGCGCGATTATCTTCTCCGCCCTTCTTTTGCATCAGAGCCAATCAGAATAACTCGAATATTCGGCAAAAGGAATATTGCGCGATATTCCTTTTGCCGAATATTCGAGTTATTCTGATTGGCTCTGATGCAAAAGAAGGGCGGAGAAGATAATCGCGCAATATTCCTTTTGCTGAATATTCAAGTTATTCTGATTGGCTCTGATGCGCCCTTCTTTTGCATCAGAGCCAATCAGAATAACTCGAATATTCGACAAATGGAATATTGCGCGATTATCTTCTCCGCCCTTCTTTTGCATCAGAGCCAATCAGAATAACTTGAATATTCAGCAAAAGGAATATTGCGCGATATTCCTTTTGCCGAATATTCGAGTTATTCTGATTGGCTCTGATGCAAAAGAAGGGCAGAGAAGATAATCGCGCAATATTCCTTTTGCCGAATATTCGAGTTATTCTGATTGGCTCTGATGCGCCCTTCTTTTGCATCAGAGCCAATCAGAATAACTCGAATATTCGACAAACGGAATATTGTGCGATTATCTTCTCCGCCCTTCTTTTGCATCAGAGCCAATCAGAATAACTCGAATATTCGGCAAAAGGAATATTGCGCGATATTCCTTTTGCCGAATATTCAAGTTATTCTGATTGGCTCTGATGCAAAAGAAGGGCGGAGAAGATAATCGCGCAATATTCCTTTTGCCGAATATTCAAGTTATTCTGATTGGCTCTGATGCAAAAGAAGGGCGGAGAAGATAATCGCGCAATATTCCTTTTGCCGAATATTCGAGTTATTCTGATTGGCTCTGATGCGCCCTTCTTTTGCATCAGAGCCAATCAGAATAACTCGAATATTCGACAAACGGAATATTTCGCGATTATCTTCTCCGCCCTTCTTTTGCATCAGAGCCAATCAGAATAACTCGAATATTCGGCAAAAGGAATATTGCGCGATTATCTTCTCCGCCCTTCTTTTGCATCAGAGCCAATCAGAATAACTCGAATATTCGGCAAAAGGAATATTGCGCGATTATCTTCTCCGCCCTTCTTTTGCATCAGAGCCAATCAGAATAACTCGAATATTCGGCAAAAGGAATATTGCGCGATATTCCTTTTGCCGAATATTCGAGTTATTCTAAATTGGCTCTGATGCAAAAGAAGGGCGGAGAAGATAATCGCGCAATAGGAATATTGCGCGATTGTCTTCTCCGCCCTTCTTTTGCCCCCTTTTTCTCCTTTCTTTTAAGTAGAGTTAGTGTAGAGTTAGTGTTTAGTGCATATTAGTTTAGTAATACAGGAAATGATCTCCGTTTATGAGAATTTCGCAATCATTTTCGCATTAGCGAAATTTCGCAAAATTTGTTTTGGATAAAATATCACAAATATTCGATATTAGCGAATATTCGCGAATATTCTTCTACATATTCGCACAATATCGCGAAATCAAATATGGCGTATTCCGCTCAACACTAGTGATGAGGGGAAGTGAACTTAGAACAACATGATAACCAACATAATAGAATAAACAGTGTAAATCATAATAATACACAATGGGGGTGACTCCAATATTTCACAAAATGGTGACACATACACTAACCCCTGCAGTGTGAGACCAATAGAAAAGTCCATGCAATAGAGAATAAAATTATTTCCACAGTTCCAAGTCCAAAAAAAACTCAAAAAAACTGTAAGACCAGAAAACATCCCATAGGAGAATGCCTCTGGATACACAAAAATAAAGTCTCTTATGAAAACCCAAATGTCCAAGAAAGTCCAAGAATAGGCTAGTGATGCCAGGAAAAGATGATAGCAATAGACACCTCAGGTGGTCCCTAGCTCCTCACCTCAAGGCTATTGCACGGATAGCCTAAAACAACACCTCCAGGGGAGGGCAATAATCCCTCAGTGGGACGAGCAGCAGAAGCACTCCTCAGCAGTGAAAGATAAAGCAGATATGGAGCGAGTAAGAGTCAGTACAAGGAACGTCTATATAGACAGCATGTATCACTCATACATCCACTCACCAGGAGGTGATGGATGGTGGGCCTAGCTCCCACGAACAGCGAGTTCGTTCTCGGTCCGGAAATGGTATCAGGTTTACACTCTTCTATGGATGGGCCAGATGATCACTCAGGGCAGTGGGACCCTCAGATAGCGTGCATGATGTAAGAGAGACAAATCATAGCGCAATCCCACAAGATACAAACACATTTAATAAAAAAATAAAATAAATTTGCACTCACAATTAAAATGATCCAATGGGGCATAAAACAAACGGACGTCAGGGGAATCACTCTGCGTCAGGCGTGTGGACTCTGTGGCTCCTCGATCCCTACGCGTCTCGTCACACCACGTGACTTCCTTAGGGGATAGCGCTAGTGAGACTTACATGTCTTAAATACACCGCCCGAGTGTCTGCTATACTGGGCGCATGGCGGCCATTTTCCCGTGGCCCGCACTCATGATTGGGTGATGGATATTCACTAAAGTGGTCGCCATCTTGCCTGGGTCACTTCCTATTAGTAGGTAGGAGTGGCTCCAGAGACGGGCGCACTGGTGATAGGGTGTAGAACAGGATGGGCGGGTATAAGACTGATGAGAGTTGCGTGTAGTAACGACAACAGAGTGACATCTAAAGAATGAGCAACTTCCCGATCGTAGGACTGGAGAAGTCTAACTCATAATAGTATAAAACGAGAGGAGAGTTTAAATGGTCTGAGATCGATCTCTTAAAAGTGTATGGATTCTTAAAAATATGGGTAAAAGATGGATAAAATCAAATAAAAAACGAATGGAAAAAAACTATGTGTAGCATCCTGCCCCACACATGGGAAATCTAAAGCAGGGATTTTGGCATACATATAAATTAATTGAAGAGTCCCCAGGTGTGCCGCGGCAAAATGACCCCCAATATAGGCAGCTATCTGATGGGCACTTGGTTAATATTTGTTATTACAGTGCAAGTTAGGAGGATAATTAATTATGAGCTCCGAGAGAGCGCCGTGTGTTGCAGAGTGTGGAGTCGCGAGACACAGATCCCGGCTTTCGGAAGCTGCAGCGCCTATGATGGATGTCTTACTGTTCCAACCTGTGACTACGGGACGTGTGACGTTCATCATAGGCGCTGCAAGCTCAGAAGGCGGGAATTACAAAGCCGCCCGGCGCGCCATGATGTCACATGATCCATCCCCGCTCAGGGATCAGCTTGGTACAGCGGCTCTTCTCTCCTCGCCTCCTCGCCTCCTCCTCCATGTTGACACACAACATATGTACACAGGTTAGTCATTGTTTTGAAAAGCTTCTTTGTCACATTTTTTCTTTTTATTTGCGTTGACTTGCCAGGTATTTTTTGGGGGTAAAATCAGTGGCTTCAGTGTTTATATCCAATAGCATAGCATTAAAGTTGCCTCCATTTTTGGGAAAATATCAGCCTTATCGGAAACGAAAAATATCAGCCTTATGGTCCCATTAATGTAATTGGTAATAAGTTAAATTTGTAAATTTGTACTGGATACGTGGCAACCTTACATAGCATTGGTGTAGGCAGAATGTCAAATTAATCTTTACATAGTAACATAATAAGGTGGACACCTTCCAGGACAAAACGTAATAGAAAATTGCATACTTTCTTATTGCAAGTTTCAGAAGTATTATGCTGGAAGAAAATGTTCTAATAATTTTTAATCAAAGGCATGTAGGTATGTGCTATTGCTGGATTACATTGTCTGCTGCTAGTGTTCTTCATAGAAAAGATGAAGGTTACCCACAAATTGGGGTATTATATTGTGTTTTGTTTTAATTAATTGTACCACTGTGCAAATAGCAAGTGGCATAATTTTTTTTTCAAATTTTTGGTTTGGTGTGCCTCGAGATTCTGACAGATTTTAAAGTGTGCCTTGGTTGAAAAAAGGTTGAAAAACACTGGGCTAGCGGACATGTCTGACTGGCGGACAAACTTTAAAGCATATCTGCCCGCACAAGTGTCAAATGGATGCGACGCATGCGTGGACGTTTTTTACTTCCTGGTGCGGTGACGTGGCGGCGTCAACGTCACCGCCACGTCACCGCGCTGTCTGCCGGCCGGGATTTTGATCCGATTTTGATCCGTTGGACCGTTTCAGCGGACATGTCCCTCCGTGTGTACGCGGCCTTATACAGTGATTGGTGCTAAAAATATGCACTATCACTATCTCAGTTTTTTTTGGCACTGTATTGTAGTTACAGTGTCTTAGATGTGTCAGTACCCTGTTTGTTTGGTGTATTGGTTTTACACATTATATTTTTTACATTTTGTAATCCACCCTAATGTATTATACAACACTTTTTTTGTGAGAGATAGAGTTAAAATTTGATAGCAAATTGGGATTAATGTTTTTTTTTTTTTCCTTGCTGTTTATTGGGAATAAATAGTAAAAATATAAAAAGATTTATATTTTTTCTCAAATTTTTGCTCAACAACGTGTTTTCAGAATTTTTGCACCCTCGTAAATTTAAAGTTATGTCACATTAGTGCATGTTTTAGGTTAGATAGTGGAATAATAAATCGCAAAGTAAACAAGTGCATTTATATTACGAGAACTTTATTCATCATTTGACACTATCTTGCCCAAAAAAAAGGAACAACAAAAAAACAAAACAAAAAATTGTAAATTGTTTACATAACATTATTATATGATTAAATAGGTTGACAAGGGCAACAAAATAGTATGTTGGTGACTTTTTCACTGGTATCAAGTAACTAGAGTTGAATGACCTTGCTTCACTTATTTGTGAATTTATTGCTCAAATGTCATACAGGGCATTCAACATCATTATATGAGTAAGAAATACCCCTGGAAGGCCCATAATTAGTGGGATTGGGTCATTTATCTCTAGGGTGGATGAGTAGATATACCACTTCTTACAGCCGCTCGTGGTGAGTGAACCAACCGATCTAAAATATACAAAACATTTTAAATTAAATTAAGAAGGTTCATATGGGAGATAAGGCCTTATTGGTGACAGTAGATATGTCATCTTAATACACTAACATAGTTCACCAGGATATATTGAAGGCAGTGGAATACAGTAAGAACCTTGGATTGCAAGCATAATTTGATCCAGAAATGCTTGTAGTCCAAATCAGTTGTATATCAAAGCGGAAAAATAGGCAAGCTGTCCTTTAAACCCAACTAAACCTGGTGGCAAACTTAGAATCTAAGCATAAAAAAATCTTTATCCCATTCTGCAGCAGTTGACCTTAGGTTAGAGCAAGAAAAACTGTCATCTGCTCAGTTACAATACTAAAATCTGGATACTAATGGCCAGAAACATACATTATGAACATGGGAACAAATCGGGAAAACATTGGCCCCTTCACTCAGAGAAATCTCTTGAAGAAATTATGTTCCATATATTTGTAAAGTGTAGCGCCAATAGGGGGCCTTGATTAGAAGGACTCTCCTGTAGGCTAAGCGATTGGTGTCAATAAAGCCTTACTGTGAATGTATAATTGGAATGCCCTGTATCTAAAATCAAGCAGATGAGATCTTGGAAAGAAGGGGGTTACTCAAAACACTCCCCTCTTAGTGGTCACCTGCTAGATCAACCAAAGTGACATAAAGAAAAAATTTATATATTGTGTAGGTGTATATATATACATTAGATGGGTGTGCAGACCCGTTTAGGAAACCGACAAAGGTAAAACCTTATACCAGTGCAAACACTCACACAAAACCAAATAGTGAATCTATATAGGTGTTCAAACCCATTTAGAAAAAACAACGTCAAAAAAGTCTATGACTGTGCAATCAATAGCAGTATAGAGCTTAATGATGAATCGTAAGGTGAAAAACATATATATCATAATGTCCAAATGTGATTTTGCAGAAGTGATCAATCAAACAAATATCAGTCTATACACCCTGAAGGTGTAGCAAACATATTCTCCTTCTAAGATGCTTGGATGGGATGGATAATCCAAAATATGATCTTCTAATAATGTAGATATAAATGGGTACCCTTACCCGATCAGGTGGACCCTCAACTCACCATACGGTGGGGGGTCTTTAGGGCTTGTAAAGGCCGATTGCCTAATCGGGTTGGTATCCAGACCGCAATTCCAGGCAGGGATGGTAATCGGGAAACCGGAGGGTGGCTTTGGATGTTAGGATGGCTCCGTGATGGTATGCACTCACTCCCAAGCATAGGAAGGGAAAAAAGAAGAAAAACCGCTCCTCATAGTGTAAAACCACCAATTTAAAGTAAAGACTTTAGCAAGTCAGTGACCCTGGGTCACTGACTTGCTAAAGTCTTTACTGCACATTTTTTCCCTCTGGAAATACCTCTGTCCACCCATCAAGGGGGAGAGTTGCTGTTACTATATACAGTTTTTTTCTTTCACGTGTGGTTTTTTATTTTACTTAAGTGGTTCCTGTCACAAGTGTGATGTAGTGGAATTTTTTATTCAATTTTATTAAATTGGTGGTTTTACACTATGAGGAGCCGTTTTTCTTCTTTTTTCCCTTCCTATGCTTGGGAGTGAGTGCATACCATCACGGAGCCATCCTAACATCCAAAGCCACCCTCCGGTTTCCCGATTACCATCCCTGCCTGGAATTGCGGTCTGGATACCAACCCGATTAGGCAATCGGCCTTTACAAGCCCTAAAGACCCCCCACCGTATGGTTAGTTGAGGGTCCACCTGATCCGGTAAGGGTACCCATTTATATCTACATTATTAGAAGATCATATTTTGGATTATCCATCCCATCCAAGCATCTTAGAAGGAGAATATGTTTGCTACACCTTCAGAGTGTATAGACTGATATTTGTTTGATTGATCACTTCTGCAAAATCACATTTGGACATTATGATATATATGTTTTTCACCTTACGATTCATCATTAAGCTCTATGGCCCAGATTCACAGAGCGATTACGCCTGCGCAACTGGTGTTGCGCGTGCGTAAGTCTAAATGTGCACGTGCGTTTAGATGCGCGCGATTCAGAAAACGATTTACGCCAGAAATCTACTTTTTTTTGTCCGGCGTAATTTCGTTAGACAGACGCATCCGTCCGCGCAAAAATGCGCTAGACACACCATTGATTTGCTAGTCAAATATGCTAATGAGGGAGTTGCGGGGATCCACAAAAAAACGCAGTTGCTGCGCAGGCTATGCGATGTGCGCAACAGCAAAATGTCCTGTCTAAAGTTAGAGCACATAAAAGCTGGTCTAAATTTTGAAAAAACGTCTACATCTCACAGAAAGCAACACCGTTACTGAGGAGCAGACCACACACACGTGTTGCACTACAATTTGACTGCCAACATGCCAGGGGCATCGTCGCTCATAGCTGCACTAGTGAATTTAGATGACCAAAGAAGGAGGAGGGCACGGAGGATGGCACGGGAGAGGGTATACCGCACACGCATAGACCTCTTTTGGCATGAGTGATTGTGAGGTGTATCGCATCTTCAGATTCCCCCCTCATGCCATCCTGGAATTAACCACAACCCTGCAGGAGGACATCACCAGCCCAACACAACGCTCACATCCAGTGCAGCCACTGGTCAAGGTCCTGGCAACACTCCATGTCCTTGCCAGTGGCTCTTTTCAGCGTACAAGTGGAGTGGTGGCTGGGATGTCACAATCCTCCATGAGCAGATGTGTGCACCAGGTTGTCCCAGCAATCCTCACACGCTTGGCCAACCTAATCATCAAACCCACCACTGAGGACCTGCGGCTGAAGGCAATGACAGATTTCTACAGAATTGCCAGATTCCCACGCACCATCGGGGCCATTGATTGCACTCATGTGGCACTCCAGCCCCCCCTGGAGACAGAGCACATGTACCGCAATCGGAAGAATTGGCACTCCATCAACGTACAGGTGATAGTTGATGCCCAAGGACTCATATGGCACGTCCGTGCCAAACACCCCGGATCCACCCATGACAGCTACATCTACAATCAATGCCACATCCAAATGGAATTCTATCAGAACGTGTATGGGAACACCTGGCTGGTTGGTGAGTGACATGGGAGTCAGGCATGACTATCCCCTCCCGTGATGCACACCTCACAAGTGGCACATGCATGACTAACATTCTCCTGTCTTTTCCCTTCCAGGTGACTCTGCATATGCACTGGGACCCCATCTCATGACTCCTATCCGGAACCCCCAAACCCCAGGGGAGGAAAGATACAATCAAGCACACATCAAAACCCGAGCAGTGGTGGAGCGCACCTTTGGCCTCCTGAAGTCACGTTTCCGATGCCTGGATAAGTCTGGGGGTACACTGTTGTATTCCCCAAACTTCGTGTGCCATATCATCGTTGCATGTTGCATGCTGCACAATCTCGCAGTGAGGAAGGGCCTGCAGGTTGAGCTACGTGATGACCTGACCCCCCAACCAGACAATCAACCCCTAACCGAGGATACCCCGTCTTCTGAGGGAAGAGCAGTCAGGAGGCAGCTCACATTGGGCATCTTTGCACGTTAAACACACACATTAATCATGGCACAATGAGAATGCATGCATGCACACCACTGTGGTCCCTAGCACACACACCCCACATCCTCATCAAATTGGATTGGCACCAGTCCACCATGCACGACTGGTGAGCAGTAACGCCACGTCAAGGCTCCAATTATGTCACTGTACATTCATACACCATTCACACGGACCTGGGAATCACTTCTCCCTGGTCCTGGGGAACCCTTCTCCACCAAAATTGAGGATGACACCCCTTTTCCAGCAGGAATGTCACCCCCACATTCAAACAGCATGCACAACCCAAAATTTTAAAAAAATGTCAGCA
Organism: Rana kukunoris; assembly: GCA_029574335.1. Taxonomy (NCBI): domain Eukaryota; kingdom Metazoa; phylum Chordata; class Amphibia; order Anura; family Ranidae; genus Rana; species Rana kukunoris. Next base: position 171,554,453 of record CM056051.1, on the reverse strand, counting down.
AAAAAAAAAAAAAAATGCCAAAAATGTCAGCAAAAAAAAAAAGAAGAAATGCCAAAAATGTCAGCAAAAAAAAAAGAAGAAAAAATAAAGCAAGAAAACAAACGCTCAGAAATATATCAATCAAACAAACAGTCTCTCAAACACTTATCAAAAAACACTTTCACAAATATACCAACAAGCACTTGATCACACAGAACACTAATCTGACAACTACAAGACACACTGCAACGAACAACAGGAACAAAAGCACTTGGTTAAATGGGAAGGGACACAAAGGGATGTACTTTTGCAATGCAAGTGCGTTTGTGTGTGTCTATTTATGCTGTCTGCGTAGTTCACAACGTTGCCCTAGTCCATTTCCAATTTCACTGATTGCGCCGCTCCCGAGTTGTGAGCATGCGCACAGCGGAGCTGACATGGTCTCCTTCACGCGCGCATGCGCGAGCCGGCCGGCCCTTCATTTGCATGGGGTCACGGCTCATTTCAATGTAACATGCCCACGTCCCTCCCAATTTGTATTACTCCTCCTTACGCCTCAGGAAAAAACCTTACGCTTGCGCAATTTCCTGCGCAAAAGCTACGTGAATCGGGGGATTACGCGGCTAGATGGCGCAAGTCTAACGTAATGGCGGTGCGCTACGCCGGACCGATAATGCGCCGATGTACGTGAATCTGGGCCTATATTGCTATTGATTGCACAGTCATAGATTTTTTTGACGTTGTTTTTTTCTAAATGGGTTTGAACACCTATATAGATTCACTATTTGGTTTTATACTATGAGTGTTTGCACTGGTATAAGGTTTTACCTTTGTCGGTTTCCTAAACGGGTCTGCACACCCATCTAATGTATATATATACATCTACACAATATATACATTTTTTCTTTATGTCACTTTGGTTGATCTAGCAGGTGACCACTAAGAGGGGAGTGTTTTGAGTAACCCCCTTCTTTCCAAGATCTCATTTGCTTGATTATAGATACAGGGCATTCCAATTATACATTCACAGTAAGGCTTTATTGACACCAATCACTTAGCCTACGGGAGAGTCCTTCTGATCAAGGCCCCCTATTGGCGCTACACTTTACACACATCCACATTTACAAAATTTCCATTTTGCTGTGTTGGCTGCCTGACCTTATTGATTTTATTCTATTTTATTTTAGTTAGCGCAATATATTATCACTATCATGTTCCATATATTGATTCAAACATAGGGAAACAGAGGTCTTTAGAGAGTATTACCTCTCCCTCTATAACTTGTCGATGAATGTATCTACTCTGATCAGCTGGCACAAAAGCGACAATTAATTCAGAAGTATCTTTCCTTGTGGGGTTTATCTTCCATACCTGATGATGCCTCCAAATTAATTAATGTTCTAATTTCGTCCGATGAATATATGAGGGCGATTAAGATACTTAAGCCTCATAAAGCCCCTGGGCCAAACGTATACACAACAGCCTATTATAAGGCATTTTCTCCAATCTTAGCCCCCAGATTTACAAAGGTATTTAACTCTTTTGGAAGATCGGCCTATACAGACAGACACTCTAAGGGCACATATTACAGTCATCCCCAAGAAAGGTAAGGCCCATGCCCACTGTATCTCTGTATTAACTATCTACCTATTTCACTATTAAACATAGATTTTTAATGTTTTACACGTATATTACAAGACTGCAACCCCACCTTTAGGATATCATCCACCCTGACCAGGCCGGCTTCATGTCTAGTTGTCTACTAAAGAAGCAAAGGCTAACACAACTAGAGCCTTAAATATTATTCATTTGGCTCATCTTCATAAAATACCTCTATGGGCCAGATTCAGGTAGAGTTAGGCTGGCGGATCAATGGATCCGCCAGCCTAACTGTCACTTTAAGCCGGCGTTTTTGTTTTCTGTAACCAGAAAACAAGAAACGCCGGGTTGGAGTTCCGATGCGATCGGCGCAATTGAATTTCGCCATCGCATCGTTACTTCAACTTAAAAATGGCGCCGGGGGCGTTCCCGCCGATTTACGCTCAAAAAATATGTTAATGAGCGTGAATCGGCAATTCACGATCTTTTTCGGGCGCGACGCAGTGACTTTACAATGTTTCCGGAAGCGATACGCGGCGTATAGATAAAGCAGCCCCCTAGTGGAGTATCCTATGTTAAGTATAGGCGTCGTCATCACGTCGGAAAAAAAACAAATCGCGTCGCTTGTGTAAAACATTCATGAATGGGGATGTGACGTCATTGACGTTCACTGACAGAATTTAAAGCATGCGCACTGGGATGCATTGACACTCGACGCATGCGCAGTACGTTCGCCGCGGGATCACGCTTAGTTTGAATACTACACGCCCCGTACCCGCCCAATTTGAATTCCGCCGGGTCATTTGCGATGCGCTGCCGCAACTTTAGGAGCAAGTGCTTCATGAATAACAGCACTTGCTCCTAAAATTTCGGCAGAGTAACGTAAATGAGAAGCGTTACTCCAGAGCAAAGATGCTCTGATCTACCTGAATCTGGCCCAATGTCTGTTATCCTCCGATGCAAAAAAAGCTTTTGACAGGGTGGATTGGACATTTTTGAAGGAAACCCTAACCTATATTGGTCTGGGTAAATCGTTCAGCAAATGGCCTAATACTTGGCTTCCTCTGCAGCTGTTAGAATCAAGGAGGTGACTTCTCCATACTTTTATTTGAGTAACGGCAAAAGACAAGGATGTCCTATATCCCCATTGATCTTTTTACTGTATTTATCGGCGTATATCGCGCACTTTTTTCCTCTTAAAATAAGGGGAAAATCGTGGGTGCGCGATATACACCGATACCCGCTTCCTGTGCTCAGTTTGAACGCCTCCGCCGACATATACCGAGTGCAATACACTCAGGTACATTCAGCCAGGCCCGGCTTCACTCGTGCTCACGCATAAACGTCACAGAGCGTGAGCACGAGCAAAGCCGAGCCTGGCCGAATGTACCTGAGTGTACTGCACTCGGTATATGTCGGCGGAGGCGTTCAAACTAAGCGCGGGAAGCGGGGATTCGACTCGGAGACAGCGCAGGAGAACCCGGGAGGACACCACTGAAGCTGAAGACGGACGCCGGACCGGACAAGGTGGCCGATGGATGCCGCACAAGACACCAAAACTCTAAGTACTAAAATGTTTTTTTTTACAGGAATTTCGGTCCACATTAGGGGTGCGCAATACCCCGATAAATACGGTACTTACCTTAGAACCATTTCTGCGATATGTCAGAAGAAGTATCGATATCCAGGGTTTTTCAAAAGGTAAATCAGACCATAAAGCTGCGGCCTTTGTAGATAATATATTGTTTTTTATTACATCTCCAGAAACCACGTTGCCAAATTTGTTAAGTGAGTTTAAGTGTTATCTGTACTTTCAAATTTTTTAATTAATATTCAAAAATTAGAATTGCTTAACATTACATGTGCACCTGCTTGTGTCCAAGCTCTTCAATTTAAGCCTCCCCAATGGGAGCGGAGGAAGACTGCCCACCTGCATGTGATCTAATGATCACCACACCCACCAAGGGGCATATATAAGGCTAGCCCATTTAGCAACCACTAGGTTACAATTTGGTCAGATTGGATGCTACCGCATCTCTGTTCCTACATACTGGGTCCTTTCCTAGAATGCATACTGCAGTCTGGCTTACAAACATCTAATCTCTGATTCCATCAGGTAAATATCCCTCCAATTATGCATTTCCATACCTTTTCACTCCTCACCATATTCACCCCACCATCCCCTATTTCTTTTGGGGACTTATTCGTCCACTTTTTCACTCCCATTATACACATATATTTTTCCACCATATATTTTAATTTTACATTTTTTTGTTTTCTCACTTCAACCCCCTATTTTCAATATTTCACACACCCACTTTATCACTGCTTTTGTCCTAATATGGCAACTACTCACCCCAATAGCATACACTCTTCACTGTATTCACCGCATAATTCAGCATTATTATATTTAATTATTACTCCCAATACCCCTAATCCCATAGGACCCTTTAGTATGCTATGACTCTTCATAGCTATGTCAACCAGTGGCATTCGCCCCCAGCCCATGTACTACTATATTACTCTAATATATTCATTATATGTGCCTACGCACTTGATTGTCTGCTATTCCAGCAATTGATTTATATATCAATGTACTCCTACTATAACAAACATGTTTACTAATTATGGGCCCAATGGGTGTTCTTCTGCAGGTGGCTGCCCCTCCGTTACTCCCCGGGGGGGCACTTTTTCGTGTGGCTTCCTTTAGGCTCTCCAGGGTGGGCCCCTCCACCTATGGGAGGGTGCGGGCAGCTCAGGGCCCCCCCGGATCTTACAGCGGTCTCTCACGCTACTCATTTCCTGTCTCAGTGGTAACTACATCATTATTGCATTTTACTGCTTATATGCTGTTATGTGTTATTTTACTCATTCTGAATGTTTATCAATATTATTATTATTTTTATTCTTTAGAACTTTTGCCCCCTGAAGAGACCGAATTGGTTGAAACGCGTCGGGGCTCAATGTTACAATCTTATATATATACTACCTATGTACATGTTATACAGGAATGTAGACCGTTTGTCATTTGTCTCTATGATCTCTGACCCATGTGAATATTTTGAAATTGTGCAATAAATATTGCTTTATACAACCCTTACTATACCTCAATTTGTTACTTTGCTGCCTAAAAGCCCATCTGGGGAACCTTTCTCTTTTTTTCTTGCAAATCCAGGGCGAGCAGCCTAATTATGCTCTCTATATGTGTCTCTCTTTTTTCGCTCTTCAATCTTCATTCTCTTTTCCATGGGCATCCTCTCACCTGACGTGCTTAGGGGTCAAATTAACTCCCTCAGTAGAAAAAATCTTTCCAGCTAATTTTTCACTGATACTGCGGGATCTTGTATCAGACTTGGAGAGATGGAATAAAGGTCCCTATACATGGATTAGCAGGAATGCTATTCTTAAAATGAATATCCTGCCAAGGTTATTGTATCTTTTACAGACTTTACCAATAGTCAGGCCGGGACCTTTTTGAAATCAGTACGTAGTGTCTTTATTAGATTTATCTGGGCAAACAAGGAGGTATGTCTTTTCCAGATCCGATTCTATACTACCAGACAGTGCACCTTGCTAGGGTACTAGCATGGTGTAGAGATGGGGGGATATAAAGCCTGGGTAGAGATTGAACAATATTGTACTCAGATCCCACTTCAATGCATGCCATGGCTAAGTCTAAGATCACTTGGAACCCTATGACAACACCCCCTTATAGGGGCTACTCTGAGAGTAGTGCAACAAAGCCATCTCCTTTATAAGACAGAAGGAGAAATTACTTGTCTTTACTCTATACTTGGGAATCTATCATTTCCCCCAGGCTATACAGACAGCTGCTTCAAACAGATTTTAAGACAAGGCAAATTTCGCCTAGGCGATTACCTTGAAGAATTGAGGCTGAAGACCAGGGCATAAATTCAGTCAATGTTTAATATACCATTGGACCCTTAGCAGATGCAACAACTTACCCACTTTCTTAGTTCTCTTTTCCACAGAGACTGGTCAGACTGTTCTTATATGTCTTTGGAAAATCTATGCCTGGTAAAAGCACCTTCTGCCCATGGGATATCCGAGGTATATAAATTGTTAATAAATCCGCCTGCGGGTTTTGTTCCAGGATTTCTCCAGAAATGGGAAAGAGATTAAGACATTACACTCTCTGAAGAGCAGCAGGGTTATCTTCTATACTTTGCTCAACGGCCAGTAAGTATCAAGAGTTGTGTTATAAAATTCTCACACGGTGGTACAGATTTCCATCACTGCAGAATAAAATCTATCCGGAAAGGACTAACTTGTGTTGGCGTTGTGGAGAGGCGGAGGGTAACATGCTTCATATTTTTTGGTCCTGTCTGAAATTGGAGGAATTCTGGTGTAAAGTTTGAATATTATAGGACAGATCACTGATCATGATTTGGGATCTGATCCTGTTAGCTACCTTCTCCATCTTTCATATATATCAAAGCGCAGATATAGAAATTGAATGACCGTTCATCTTCTGAATGAGCAATATGTTGCTAAATGTTGTACCTTCATTAAATGTAACCATACTGCTATACTTAGAGACGCTTATCTTCTCTTTTATAACTGTACTCAGTTGTGACTTGACGCTGCTTGCATATGAAAGTCAAAATGTATTTTAAAATGTTGCTTGTCTTGCAAAACGCTCTCAAACCAAGTTACTCTCAAACCAAGGTTTTACTGTATTGCCTAGAAAAGTGTCTGGAAGGCCACCGAGGAGAGGCAGATGCTCACAGGCCACTAAAAGAGGGCAAGCAGCATCTGTGTCTTCAGTCAACAGTGGTGGTCATGGACATGGTGCATCCTCTGCATGTGGCCATGGGGCACACTTGTCTTTTTTTTCTGCTGCTGGCCATGTTATTGAGCCACAACATGCAGAAGAGTTGCTGGAGTGGATAACAAAGCCGTCCTCATCCTCTGTCACCCAGGCTCAGAGTAGTTTGCCTTCCAATGCAGCTGCCAAAGCAGCCTATTCCACTGGCCCCTTGTCCACAGTCACTCTTTCCATAGCCCCACCATCATGCACTGAGAAGTCCCCAGAATTATTCGACCACAGTGTCGGGTACAGGCTGCTGGAGGATGAGCATCGATTTGAAGGCTCCGATGTTGGTTCCCAGGTAGAGGAAGGCAGTAACGTCAGCCTAGAGAGAGGAAGAACAAGAAACCGACAGTCATGTTCCCCCAGTTACAGCAAGTTTTCTCTAGTGATGAGGAGGGAGGGGACCCATACGGAAGAAAAATATATTTCCAATATATTTATTAAAAAAAAATATATATTTTAAATATATTTACAATATATTGGCCTACGCGAATATATTTTTACATCTATTCCAAAAATGTAAATTCAAATATATTTTCCAAAGGCATATATTTTAAAATATATTTTTTTCAATATATTTGACAGATATTTTTGAGCATCTAAAAAAATGCATTTAAAAATATATTTTTAAATATACTTGTAAAGGCATTCCAAAATATAATTTAAATGCATTTTCCAAAGACATATATTCGAAAATATATTTTTTAAATATATTCTTCAGATTTTTTTCAACATATATTTGTACATATATTTGTAAATGCGTTCCAAAAATATAATTTTAATATATTTTCCAAAGGCATATATGTGAAAATATATGTTTGTAAATATATTGTCCAGATATGTTTGAACATATAAAAAAAATGCATTTAAACATATATCTTTAAATATACTTGTAAATGCATTCCAAAAATATAATTTAAATGTATTTTACAAAGATATATATTAGAAAATATATTTTTAAAATATGTTTTTCTGAAAATATTTAATGTCTAATAAAGACATTTCAACATATATTTTGTCTGATATTTTTGTAACTATGTCATAGATAACATTCTGAATACATTTATAAGAGACCCACTCCCATTTTGTTTTGTATTTTACTCTTTTAAAATAAAAAAAATAAAATAAAAACCAAAAGATTTAAATAAAATATAATTTTTTTTAATAAGATTTTAAGCACATAATCCATTTAATACAAAGCAGATAAACCTCTCGCATCCACTTTCCATTCCCAAAGAATTTTTGTATAAGTCATTCTGAATTGAGAACGCTTGTCGGCGGACCAGCAAAACGTCTTAAGATACAGCAAGTCCAGTTATATTGATTGACCTGAATGAATGAGAACATTCACAGACATCCACCTCCACAGTCCAAGGGTCTTGTCTGCTTACACGGTACCAAGAGAAACTCTGGATATAAATATTCAATGTTCTGTTTAATCCATGAATCAGTAGTTGCACTATTATTACCAAACTCGCTCATCAGTGTCTTTATGGTCCTTGCTTTGTGCACTGGTGATCAGTCATGTTGGAACAGGAAGGGGCCGTCCCCAAACTGTTCGCACAAAGTTGGGGGCATGACATTTTCCCAAAATGTCTTGGTATGCTGACGCCTTAATAGTTCCCTTCACTGGAACTAAGGAGCCAAACCCAACCCCTGAAAAACAGCCCCACACCATAATCCCCCCCCCCCACACACACACACCATAATCCACCAAATGATTTGGACCAGTGCACAAAGAAAGGTCCATAAAGACATGGATGAGTGGGTTGGGGTGGAGAAACTTGACTGGCCTGCACAGAGTCCTGACCTCAACCTGATAGAACACCTTTGGGATGAATTTGTGTGGAGACTGTGAGCCAGGTCTTCTCATCCAACATCAGTGCCTGAACTGACAAATGTGCTTCTGGAAGAATGGTCAAACATTCCCATAGGACAGCCTTCTCAGAGGAATTGAAGCTGTTATAGACTGGCATGCTATTAAAACTCATGTGCGTGTAAAGGCAGGCGTCCCAAAACTTTTGGCAATATAATATATATAGTATATATACTGTATATTCTTTTTATACTAAGTCCAGTCCATTGTTTGGACTTAGTATACCTGCCGAAGGGTAATTCCAGCAGCCAATTAAAAGGAATTGGCATATTACAGTTCTCCCCAGCACAAAATTAAAACTCAGCAGCTACACAAAGGGGGTTATTTACTAAAGGCAAATCCACTTTGCACTACAAATGCAAACTACAAATGCAAAGTGCACTTGAAATTGCAAGGAAAGTGCACTTGGAAGTGCAGTCGCTGTAGATCTGAGTGGGCAAGGAAAATTAAAAAAAACAGCATTTTAGCTTGCACATGATTGGATGATAAAATCAGCAGAGTTTCCCCTCATTTCAGATCTACCCCTCAGATTTACTGCGACTGCACTTACAAGTGCACTTTCAGTGCAATTTCAAGTGTACTTTGCACTTGTAGTTTGCGCTTGTAGTGCAAAGTGGATTTGCCTTTAGTAAATAACCCCCTATACTGTACACATACTGCAGCTACTGACTTTTAATATTAGGACACTTACCTGTCCTGGAATCCGGCGATGTTGGTATCCCAGCCAATGTTTCCATTGGCTCTCGGGTGCTGCTGCCTCCATTGCCTATAGGGGCCAATTCACACCACATGCAGTCCAGTGCGTTTATTTTTTTTTGCATGGAAAGTGTGTTATATGGTTTTCAATGGCATAATTCACACCAGTGCTTGCAGTTCCAGATAAAAAGTAGAGGATGCTGCATTTTTCCTGCACTGGACTGTAATGGAACACTGTAAAGCACATCAAAAACGCACTAGAATGCACCTGAACGCACTGCAACACACATGTCCTTATTTAAGGTTGAGGAATAAAGAGAGGAAAATGCACTGGAATGCTTTAAAAACACACCAAACATGCCCTGGAATGCATCAAAAACAGGCATGCAGAAAATCATCGGGAACGCATCCGCGGCAGCGAGATCTCTCGGAAGGGGGGAAGGGTACCTGTCAAAAACAGGAACCTGCTCCCCTCCCCCGAAAGGTGGCAAATGTGGCAAAGTAGGGGGAGGGGGGAGAGGCAAATACGTGGAGCTTCCACTTTTGGGTGGAACTCCGCTTTAACCACTTCCCTACGGCCGTACGACTATATGCGGCCGCAGGGTGGTTCTAATTCTCCGGGCTGCCGTGTTTTCACGGCAGCCCCTTTCTTTGTTCCCAGCGCGCGCTCCAGAGCGTGCAGCGGGGAACTTGTGTACTGCCCGTGTCCCTTGGACACGGCCAATCAGAGTGGCCGTTTGTGATGCGATCTGTGGGCGAATGAGAGATGATCTCATATGTAAACATATGAGATCATCTCTCATTGCCGTTTTACACAGAGACAGCGTCCTGTCTCTGGAGAGGAGGAGATCGATCTGTGTCCCTTGTACATAGGGACACAGATCGGTCACCCCCCAGTCACCCCCCCTCCCCCCACAGTTAGAACACTATGCAGGGAATACATTTAACCCCTTCCTCACCCCCTAGTGTTAACCCCTTCCCTGCCAGTCACATTTATACAGTAATTAGTGCATATTTATAGCACTGATCGCTGTATAAATGTGAATGGCGCCAAAAATGTGTCAAAAGTGTCCGATGTGTCCGCCATGATGTCGCAGTCGCAATAAAAATCGCAGATCGCCGCCATTACTAGTAAAAAATAAATAATAAAAAATAATAATTCTGTCCCTTATTTTGTAGGCGCTATAACTTTTGCGCAAACCAGTCGCTTATTGCGATTTTTTTTTTACCAAAAATATGTAGAAGAATACGTATCAGCCTAAACTGAATTTTTTTTTTTTTAATTGGGCTATTTTTTATAGCAACAAGTAAAAAATATTGTATTTTTTTTTTCAAAATTGTCGTCCTTTTTTTTTTATAGCGCAAAAAATAAAAACCGCAGAGGTGACCAAATACCACCAAAAGAAAGCTCTATTTGTGGGGAAAAAAGGACGCCAATTTTGTTTGGGAGCCACGTCGCACGACCGCGCAATTGTCAGTTAAAGTGACGCAGTGCCGCAAGCTGAAATTTCACCTGGTCAGGAAGGGTTAAATGTCCAGTAAGGAAGTGGTTAAATGTCATATCCTTGCCCAAGCTGCACTGTTGTCATGTGCCAATACTAGGCTGGGCTGGAAGATAAATATGTAAGTGATGAGAGCTGCATTCTTGTGTGTGTGTGTGTATATACAGTGTATATATATGTGTGTGTGTGTATATACTGTGTGTGTGTATATACACATATATATATATATATATACACACATATATATATATACATATAGAGTATATCTGATATATACACACACACATATATACCAGAATGAAGATACAAAATATATATATAGAATGCATCTTCCATAACTTACTTACATGTATAAATATTTTTCTAATTTCTTTTATCTCATTCTTTTTTATTGGGATATGGGTCTGATTTCTGTGCCTTCGATCTTCTAATATGTAAATCCAGCCCTGGGGAAAACTCTTTAAACAGAGAGACTGCAATCATAATACAGGAGGTCTGTTACAGGAAGTGAGCTGTGGGAACCAGAGGGGTGAACTTTCACCTCTCACTTCCTGTTCCTGGTAAGGCCTCTGAAAAGGAAAGCATGGCATGGTGGAGAAGTTCTCTGTAATGTCTTGGATGTATTCTGCTGGATGTATTCTCCTGGATGAAAGGTAAGCCTTCTATCAAATAATATTAGAATTGTGAAAGTTTGGTGTATGAGTTAAAGTTGTATTTGTCTATTTCCTGCTGAAAAGTTCTCATTCTGTGTGCATTTACCTTCCCAGTTACCATACAGCATGTGCACAGTAATGTAATATTATAGAGCTCCTCTTGCACAGCATGTCACCCTGCTGCATATAATATGTATGTCTTCCATGTTATATCCAGTAACTGTGTAGCATACTTCAGTGCACATTGCTGCATATAATATACGGCTTCCATTCTATATCCACTCACCATGCAGCATAGGGGTTGATTTACTAAAGGAAAATCTATTTTGCACTACAAGTGCACTTGGACATGCAGTCACTGTAGATCTGAGAGAGAGATCTGAAATGAGGGGAAGCTCTGCTGATTTTATCATCCAATCATTTTGTTTTTTTGTCCCCTTCAGATCTATAGTGACTGCACTTCCAAGTGCACTTGTACTGCAAAGTGGATTTGCCTTTAGTAAATATACCCCATAATGTCAGGGCCTGGTGCTACCAATGTTTTATGTCTCCCTCCCCTTTTGCATATTATTATCTGCCCTGCTACTAGGTGCCATTAGATATGGATTTTTCCATACAGGTACCAATTATGGGCCACCTTTCAGGCCGATAACAATATGAGGTACTAATATTACATCCAGCTGCCCCAGAAGTAGCCTGATATCAGTTGACACCTAGGCCTTTTTTTTGTATTCTTACAGCCACTGGCCACTGGCAGAACACAGGAAAAAAGAGCAGATAGCAGGGGAAATCAATAGCTAGGTTGCTATTGACTATTTTAATTTGCAGTAGCCAATAGTGGGCTATTGCACCCGCCCACTGCCTGTTGTCAATCAGCAAAGGAGAGGATTTGAAGGAGAACATTCTTCTTCAGGTCTTCCTCTGCTGATTGACAGCAGGGAGTGGGAAGGGGGCGCAATAGTCAGCCTAATTTTAAAATTGAAACAGCCAATGGCAGTCTGGCTATGGTTCCCCCACTCCCTGCTGTTTACATTCAGCTGCCATCAAATAAATTGTGCAGAAGGAGGTTAGCGGTGTCTGGGGTGTGTGTGTTGTGTGGAGATGGAAAGCTAATTTTTTTTTTTTTTTTGGCGGATTCTGACAGATGGGGCGCCAGCCGCTGTCAAAGCACCTGACCAAGACTGACTGACAACTGGTGAATATAAAACCGGAATAAGCACTTGGAAGAAGAAAACCAACAACTGAGACAACTTGCCTTTGGTAAGCGGACAACTTAATTATGGTGGTGGGCACCTTCCCTTTTTTTTTATATCGCCACATTCAACCGGCACTGTATCTGATCATCATATTTGCATCATCCTTCATTATTCATTTGGTCATCAGTGTTTGAGTTTTGTGGTGATATCATTAAGAATTTTAGAGGTTTGGTTTGCCAATTGTGTGCTGTTGGCATACAATTTTTGGGATCACCGATTTGACGTATTAACCTCTCATTGTTTATACATATAATTTGACATTAATTTTGTGAATTTATATACAAATTTTTCCTTGCACTCTGATTTTTTTGTATTAGTTAATTATTGTGCACCGTTTTTGGCATATCAGCCCCTGGATGCCAGTCTTTCAATGTGAATTGGTATTGGTGAAATTTTCAATTTTAATTTTCATAGAATGTTTTATATTGGTGCAGTCTTTTCATTTTTTATCTATTTATTGTCTATTATTCCACCAGTTCTGCTGCCTTTGTTATTTTTATCTTTATTTTCTGTTTGACCAATCATTTGCCTTTTCATTCTACAGTGTTTTAGGGCCGAGGTAGGCAACCTTCGAGAGGTGGAGATCTACCCGAACAACATGGGAGAAGTCAAAGATCACAGGTAGGGTTGTCCCGATACCACTTTTTTAGGACCGAGTACAAGTACCGATATGTTTTTTCAAGTAGTCGTCGATACCGAATACCGATACTTTTTTTAAATATGTCCCCAAATGCAGCCATGTCCCCCACATATTGCAGCCATGTATGTCCCCCACATATTGCAGCCATGTCCTGTCCCCCACATATTGCAGCCATGTCCTGTCCCCCACATATTGCAGCCATGTATGTCCCCCACATATTGCAAGCCATGTATGTCCCCCACATATTGCAAGCCATGTATGTCCCCCACATATTGCAAGCCATGTATGTCCCCCATATTGCAAGCCATGTATGTCCCCCATACCCGTAGCTATGATGCCGCCGCCGCATACCGCCGTTAATCCCCCTGCATTATAGCGTAGCGTGCATTACAAGCTTTTGTTTTGAATACTTGTAAATGCCCGCGCCGCCATGTATAGACACTCCCCTTCTCGGGGATCTGTCCAATACCGAGCAAGGGGGAGTGTCCCACGCCCATAACATCACCACTCCCCCTTGCTCGGTATTGGACGGATCCCCGAGAAGGGGAGTGTCTATACATGGCGGCGCGGGCATTTACAAGTATTCAAAACGAAAGCTTGTAATGCACGCTACGCTATAATGCAGGGGGATTAACGGCGGTATGCGGCGGCGGCGGCATACGTGGGGGACATATCATAGCTACAGGTATGAGGGACAGGACATGGCTGCAATATGAATTATTCTATTTTGGTATCGGGGGTATTTGCGGGAGTACTCCCGCAAATACTCGGCATCGGTCCCGATACCGATACTAGTATCGGTATCGGGACAACCCTAATCACAGGGCAAAGTGTCCTCCAATGTTGCCTCATCACACCTGACTAAAACCTATAATTGCCGTACTACCGCACTGCAATCCTGTGCCTTTCACTGCAATTATTGGTGTTAACATTTTGCCTCCTGACCACCTTGTATAATTTCTCAGAGGCCCATTGGAGCATTGCATAACGCATTATGAATGAGCCCTTAGTTGCATTTGGCAATAGCACTTTTTAGGCTCATCGCATGTGAATTTGGGGGTGGTAAAACAATGCCCCCAATCCCTACCCCCTTTAGCTGCTAAGTGGGAGGGGGTAGGGTGCCATGGGAGGTGGATGCTTGAGAGTTACTATTAGATCTCAAGCAACCAGAAATAACAGTAACTGGGAGCTTACTGTACTACATTCATTATAGTATCAGTGAGTGCACTGAGGTAACTACATACTATATGCACAAGTAAGATTTTTGTTTTGTGGAACATCTTTACTTATACCTTGGGAGAAACCCTCCTGGAATATTTTTGATCTGGTGGAGGGGATGGGTCAGCAGCAGACTGGAGGAAACCCTCTAATCATGTAAAAGTACATTTTTCCACAAGTCATCAATTTCTAACAAATTAAATTAATGGATATGGTGAGAAAATAGGCCATTATGTTACTTAAAATGTTTTTACGCATTTCCATAGAGTTACCTGGCGTAATGGATACTTTGAAAACAACAAGAGCGCAGCTAATAGCACTGAAGAATGATGGTGGAAGTTCATCCTGTGTGGGTGTATCGTGTGCATCACCTTCTGTCCCATCTAAAGACTTGAGCTCATCTCCTTGTCAAGTGTTGTACTCAAGGCCTAAACAGGTAGGATTTCTTTTGGTACCGAAACATTAAAACGTTGTCTTTTTTGTAAATATCAAACATGACATATTTTACCTGCTCTGTGTAAGGGTTTTTGTACAGAGCAGCCCAGATCCTTCTCTTCTCAGGTCCCATGCCAGTGCTCCTAAACCACAGCTCTGTTTTTTCAACACACACACACTGAGCTGCTCCTTGGCCCCATCTCCTAATTAGCTCACTGACTGTGATTGATGGCATCGGGAGCCAATAGCTCCCACCACTACAGAAAGCCAATCAGCAGTGCAAGTCCCTGGAGAGACAAGGCACTCGTGGTCATCGCTGGATCGAGAGGGGGCTCATGTAAGTATAGGGGGGCTGCTGCACACAGAAGTTTTTTTTTTTTTTACCTTAATGCATAAAATACATGAAGGTAAAAACCTTTGTACCTTTTCAACCACTTCAATAAAAAGTAACTTTCAAGGCGGTGCCTCCAAGCGGCTGACAGATGGAGAGAAGCGGGTACAGTTAGACCCTATGTAAACATCAGCTTTGACATGTAGACTGTAAGCCAATTTGACTTTTGTTTCAAAATAAGATATCTTGCTCAGTCTGGTAGTAGTCTGAACTAATAAGACAAGTTGTAGGCAAGATGTTGATTATTATACAGATTTTTGAAAAGTCTACAATATTTTGATGTTTTTATACATGCTTAATTTGGTTAGTTTTATTTACTCAGCTGCATCTGTTAGACCCCTTTCACACTGAGGCAGTTTTCAGGCGTTTTAGCACTAGAAATAGCCTCTAAAAAGCTCATGAAACTGCATCCCTTTCAGTGCAATGAGTACTTTCACACTGGGGCGATGCGCTTGCGGAACATTAGAAAGAGTCCTGCAAGCAGCATCTGGGACGGGTTGGGAGCGCTATACATAGCGCTCCTAAAACGCACCTGCCTATTGAAATTAATGGGCAGCGCTTCCAAAGCACTTTAAAAGCGCATTAAAACTGTACTTTTTCCCTTTAAAAAAAAACGCCTAAAAAGTGTTGCAAAAACCGCCGGAGCTTTAGCAGCGCTACAGTGTGAAAAGGGTCTTATATGGCTTTTGATTCACAGGGAAAATCTAATAAGTCTAATATTTTCCATTTACTTTTTAAAGCTGCCACTTTGGCAAAGTTTCCTGGGACTTCAAATGGTGTGATCAGTGACGCTGTTACAAGAAAAATTGCGGTGTTGAAATATCACCTGAAGGGAAACATGGGGAACCATCAGAATACCACAAATAAACTTTTATGTCATTAATGTCATTTTCCACAGTTAACACCACTTTCTATTCTCTGTGTTGTAGTTTTTGTATATTTACATGCTAATAAAGTTGTGTGTATTGTACTGTGTTATTGTTTTTATTTCCAAATATTTGCTGGTTTTATAGGCCTACAATATATAAAATACAATATATAAATGCACAGCCTTTCAAAATGTAATAGGAATGTATTTTTTTTTATTTTACATTCAGTACATTTATATTTAAAATATATTTTAAAAAACATTCTTAATATATTTTTTCCCAAATATATTGCCATATATTTGAAATGCTACAATTTTGGCCAGATTCAATATATTTCAAAAATATATTTCAATATATTTGTGAATATATTGGGTAATGCATTGTGAAATATGTTGCAAATATATTCATAAATATATGTTAAATGCACTTCTAAATGCATTTAGCAATATATTTTTGCAGCCATAAATATATTGCAAAGTGCATTTTGGAATGCATTGTGAATGTATTCAGAAATATATGTTAAATGTACTTCTGAATGCATTTAGCAATATATGTCTGAATATATTCACAATGCATTCCAAAATGCATGTTGCAATATATTTATGGCTGCATAAATATATTGCTAAATGCATTCAGAAGTACATTTAACATATATTTATGAGTATATTTGCAACATATTTCACAATGCATTTCCCAATATATTCAATAATATATTCACAAATATATTGAAATATATTTTTGAAATATATTGAATCTGGCCAAAATTGTAGCATTTCAAATATATTGCAATATATTTGGGAAAAATATATTAGGAATGTTTTTTTAAAATATATTTAAAATATATTTTTCTTCCACATGGGGATGATGAGGTCACTGACTGTACTTAGGTGCCTGAAAGGAGGACGAGGCACAACTCCAACGAGGCAAGATGTCCTTTAGGGGGCAGCTACCCTATTACATCACAAGGTGCAGGGCGCTGGTGACTCCCCACAGACTTTTAAAAGTTTGTTGGTTTGGGCCTTTTTTTGACAGGTGTACAGCAGTTCGCACCATTGCTGTTTGCAATCTATGTCTGAAGTAGCCTGAACAGCAGCAGCTTGGGCACCACATGCTTGACCAGACATATGACGACCTGCCATGCAATCCGTTGGCAACAGCACTTGAAAGACCCACATCAAAGAAAAAGGCAGACTTCTTGCTTCTCATCTAGGATCTCCAACTCTACTATACCACCAGTCCTCTCAAAAACCTGCACTGAGAGAAATGAAGGCATAGCAATAGATATCTCAAGTACTTGCAGCCAATCTGCAAGCAGTACACCACCAATTGATTTTAGCAGGCAAATTGTCCAACCCCAGTTAAACCGTAAAAATAAATTTGGTTCCAGGCATCCACATGCTCAGTGTCTAAATGCTAGCTTGGCCAAATTGCTAGCACTGCAACTGCTGCCTTTTCAGCTGGTAGACTCTTCCCCCCTTTGTCAATTTGTGGAATATGCTGTACCTTAGTGGCAGGTTCCAAAACACCATTTCTTTTCATGAAAGCCCTCCCTATCGGCATGTGGAAAGCAATGCTTTGGCCTCCTTGGACAGGGTGGTCAGCAGTAAGGTTCATATTACTGCTGACTAATGGTCCAGCAGGCATGGGCAGGGACGTTATGTTTCCTTCACGGTGCACTGGCAAACTCTGCTGGCAGCTGGGAAGGATGCAGGAGAGGGTTCAGTGTTGTTGGAGCTTGTTCCACCACCACACCTCCAAAATGCTAGTGGAGATTTTGCTACAGCTCTCTCCTCCACCCTCTCCTCTTCTTCTTCCTCTATGGCCTCTTCTGCAGTTTGGCCTATGAACCAGCGGTGCTCCGTAAGTGTTCATGGGGCTACGCAAGCAGTCAGGCTAAAAGATGCCATGCGGTGCTTGAGTTTGTCTACCTAGGGGACAGGAGTCACACTGAGGCAGAGATTCTGTCAGCTCTGCAGGGCCAGGCTCAGAAGTGGTTGACCCCATGCATGCTTCAGCCAGAAATGGTTGTATGCGACAATGGCACCGACCATCTCTTCGCCCTCGCACAGGGACACTTGACCCATGTTCCATGTTTGGAATGCGTCCTGAATTTGGTGGTGCAGTGGTTCTTGAGCAGGTACCCAGACTTACAACATCTTCTAAGGCAGACCAGAAAAGTTTATGATCATTTCCGCCGGTCATACAATACTATTGCTCGGCTGGCTGACATTCAAATGGAATGCAATCTGCCCACCAACCGCCTCATTTGTGACATGCCCACCAGGTGGAACTCAATTTTGGCAATGCTGCAGCGGCTACACACACACACACAGCAGAGGGCCATCAATGAGTATCTGTGCAGGTATGGCACCAGGACATGTTCAGGGGAGCTTGCCTTCTTTTCGCCACGCCAGTGGCTACTGATCAAGGATGCATGCACTGTCCTATCACCATTTGAGGAGGCCACAAGGATGGTGAGCAGCGACAATGCATGAGACAGTGACACTGTCCCTTAGTCTTCATGCTGGAGCACACGCTTTGTGGAATCAGGGACAGGGCACTTGAGGCAGAACAGCAGGAGAAAGAGGAGGACTTCCTTACCTCTCAAGGCCCCCTTTCTCCAGTTAGTATTCCCGTGGGCCCGCCAAACACACAGTAAGAGGAGGAGGAGGATTGTGTCAGCATGTAGAGGATAACACTCAGCAGCAGACTTCAAGGGATGGTTTTCAGTCCCCAGAAACCCAAGGAGTTGTACGTGGCTGGGAGGAGGTGGTTACGGATCATGTGATCCTTAGTGACCCAGAGGACTCTGAATCTGATGCCTCTGCAAACTTACGCTGCATGGCCTACCTGATGCTGCAAACCCTGCGAAAGGACCCTAGAATTTATGGTATCAAGGAAAGGGATAATTTCTTTCTGGCAACCCTTCATGAGGCACTAAGAGTCTGAGCCAGCTGCTGGTCAGGCATCTGGGTGGATCCTGAGATTAAAGTAGAGATCTCTCCAGAGCATGGACCATAGTGACATCAGCCAATAGCAGTCTTGTCAACTAAGACAGACTACAGAAGAATTTGGGCTAACATAACTTTGTCCCTACTTCTCCTTTAATGTAACAGGCCAGCTAAACATTTTGTGAAATTAACAAAACCTTGTCTTAATATGAAACTAGCTACAAATATTCTTATGTGTATAGAAATTTACATATGGTTCATTTATAATGTGTTTTAGCCATGGTCACATTCCTTCAGATTGTATATAAGTGTTCCAACGATTCTTTTTTCTTTTCTCACTCCTCCAATATTAATGAATATCTTTTTGTAAAGTTATGCATATGTACTAATATATAACTTGACAATACAATTGCAGCATTCACCATCCACACGAGAATAGGAGTCGTTCAATTCTGTTGCCAATTAATCCAAATTCTTTTAGCGGATTAACTAATACTGCAATAAATCTATGACTTGAGCATTGTACTAATTAAACTGGTTAATTAAAAATGTATTCAGGCAACAATAGAATGCAGAATGGTTTTTATGCCACAACAAATAGTAAATAAGGTTTTTTCCAAGCTCAGTCCAAGAATTCTTCAGATAAGTCACATGATAACATTGACTGATATCACTGCTTGTAAAAAATAATTACACGTTTGTTTTTTTGCATTTGTTTGGGGGTGAAAGTCCATGAATAGTCTCTGGTACATGCCATGTATGCAAAATATATAGTTATTAAGGATGAGCTTAACACCCCCACCCCTTGTTCGGTTCACACCAAAACTTGTGAACAGGCAAAAAAATTGTGCAAACACCATTAAAGTCTATGGGACGCAAACATTAAAAATCAAAAGTGATCATTTTAAAGGCGTATTTGCATATTATTGCCATGTATCAACGCGACATGTATCAATGCAAAAAAAAAAAATTTAAAAACTGTGTTTTTTTTCAGGAGCAGTGATTTTAACCCCTTCCATACAGGGCATTTTCACCCCCTTCCTGCCCAGACCAATTTTTAGTTTTCAGCGCTGTTGCACTTTGAATGACAATTGCGCGGTCAGGCAACACTGTACCCAAATTAAATCGTTATGTTTTTTTCCCCACACAAATAGAGATTTCTTTTAGTGGTATTTGATCATCTCTGCGGTTTTTATTTTTTGCGCTATAAACAAAAGAAGAGCGACAATTTAAAAAAAATTCACAATATTTTTTTTTAAAAAACTTTTTTTCCCCTCAGTTTAGACCGATACGTAGTATTCTACGTATTTTTGGTAAAAATAATCATATATTGATTGGTTTGCGCAAAAGTTGTAGCGTCTACAAAATAGGTGATAGATTTATGGCATTTTTTATTTTATTTTTTACTAGTAATGGCGGCGATCTGCGTTTTTTTTTTGTGATTGTGACGTTGCAGCGGACATATCGGACACTTTTGACACGTTTTTGGGACCATTCACATTTACACAGCGATTAGTGCTATAAAACTGCACTGATTACTGTGTAAATGTGACTGGCAGGGAAGGGGTTAACACTAGGGGGCGCTGAAGGGGTTAAAATATGTCCTAAAGTTTGTTCTAACTGTAGGGGGAGGGGGACTCACAGGGGGAGGAGATCGATGTGTGTTCCTCTGTACTGGGAACACACATCGATCTCCTCACCGCTGACAGGAGGTGGATCTGTGTGTTTACACACACAGATCCACACTCCTGACGTGATTGCTGGAAATCGCGGGTGCCCCGCGCGCGCGCCCTAGAACGCCGTGAAGACAGTCTCATCGTCATCGGCATCGGCGAGGGGATGACCATAACGTCATTCCCCTATGGCCAGGTAAGGAAGGGGTTAATAATGCTTAAAGTGAAACAATAAAAATGAAATATTCCTTTTAATACCGTGCCTGGGGGGTGTCCTTAGTCTGCCTGTAAAGTAGCAAATTGTTCCCATGTTTAGAACAGTACCACAGCAAAATGACAAAATTACAGCTCATGGCTGTAATGTATTGCCAGGTCCCGGCAATATAGATAAAAATTCATTGAAAAAAATGGCATGGGTCGCCCCCCCCCCCCCCCCCCCCCGCCCAGTACATTACTAGGCTCTTTGGGTCTAGTATGAATAGTAAAAAAAAAAAAACTGCATCAAGGTAGAAAACGTTCAACTTGCTCTTTGTCTCCCCCATAAATACTTGATCCAATGCTCTGCTCTTCTGCAGCAACATTAACCTCTCTTCATTTTCTTACAGATCAGACTGATAGCAGCATGAGTCATTGGCTCCTGCTGCTGTCAACTAAATCCAGTGAGGAGGTAATGGTGGGGTGTGGACGAGTCACGCTGTGTGTCTTTATAGACATATACACAGTCCAGCTTGGGAGAATGCCTGTGTGTATGCAGCTTGATATGGGGGCACACTCAGGAGAGAAGGAGTTGACAGCATTGGCAGGGGATCCCAGAAGTGGAGGTAGTAGACCATTCTGTGCAATACTTGCACACAGCAGGTAAGTATAAACCTTTCTTGCTCTCCCCCAACCCCCTCTTTTCCTGTGGCCTGCCAGGTTGCATGCTCAGATAAGGGGTCTGGTGTGGATTTTTGAAAGAACTCCATGGCATTTTTTTTTAATTTGGGGTGGAGTTCCCCTTAAAATCCACACCAGACCTGAAGGGTCTGGAATGGATATTTGGGGGGAACCCCATGTCTTTTTTTTTTATGCAGGGTTCCCCTTTAATATCCATACCAGAAGGACCTGGTAATTGAATTTGGGGGGACCCCCATACTTTTTTTTTTAAGAAAGACTTTTTTCCTTCAGAAATTACACTTTGTGCAGGGACAGTTCTAAGCACAGGAACCAAGCACTATTTCACATGCATACTAGACATCCCCTAGGTATGAAATTTAGGAATATTTCACTTTTATTTACTTTAAGTGTTATTAAAACCACTGCTCCCAAAGGACCCGGGTCCCCACTTTTAGGACAATAACTTGCATATTAGCCTTTAAAATTAGCACTTTAGATTTCAAATGTTCGAGTCCCATAGACTTTAACGGGGGTTCACACAAACTTTTGGTCTGTTCGCAGGTTCTGGTGGGAACCAAACGGGGGGTGTTCGGCTCACCCTCAGTTTGTACATTAGACGTGATACATTTTCACTGATTAGCACCATAGCTTGTAGACCCTAAAACTTTCACAAAGACCAAATAATATGCCTTATTTGGGTTATTTTTACCAAAGATATGTAGCATTATACATTTTGGCCAAAATTTATTAAAGTGGATGTAAACCCGAAAAAAAAATTCCTTGCTGTCACAATGTACAGTATACAATTTCCTATAATCTGTGCCCAGTCTTGCCACACATAGTTTATCCAGCTCTGAGCAATCTTCTTTTATTGTTCAGTGAAATAAAACGGACTTACAGAGAAAAACCTTAGTCCATTCCGCCCCTTTGCTGTGAGTGACAGGTTATGTACATATCGCATGCACTAGCCTGGAGACAGGCATTATTTTTCAATTCCCACCCCCATTCCTTTTCTGAAGTCATGTGGTTATTTTTCTGGATTTTGACTGGATGTTAGTGATTATAGCAGATCAGCACTATGGCAGTAGTTTAGAAAGGATGAGAGTGGGTTTACATCCACAAAATTACCAATTTGCAAATTGTTATAAGAGAAACAAAGAGCTGGTCGGGTAGCGGTTAATCACATCACTCTTGTCCTTCAGCACCTTCACTGGCTTCTGGTCAAATATTGTATTGATTTCAAGATTTTGTTACTTACCTTTTAAGGTCATTCATAACGTCGCTCCTCCGTACCTCACATCAACTGAACCTCTCACACTCTCAGGTCGTCTTCTTCCATTCATCCCAATATTCCATCCACCCACTGACCACTAGCCTTGAGCTGCTCTGCCCCCTAATTTTGGAACACCGTGCCATCTGACATCCGCAACATTGATTTCCTACCCATCTTCAAATCGCATCTCAAAACTTATCTTTTTAACCTTGACGCAGAGAGGCTGCATATTTGTGTACCTAAATGTAAACAAACCTGTGCCTAGAGTGTGCTCCCTGTGCGTTCCCGACTTTCGGTGTCTGAAAGAAAACAACCAGTCTACTTGCAATTGGGTAATACGTGCTAACATTTGCGCAAAATGCATCTACCTCTTTTTCCGCTGCTCCATCTGTCGACCACTTGTCATATGAAGCTTCAATAAAAGGATTTTTGGAAGTGCAGCCATTCGGAATCATTTTCTTATGTTACACAGCATGCGAGTGGGGCTAGCACCCGACTAGTGTGTGTGTGGGGATTAACCAGAGACTCACTCACCTGGAGTGGCTTTTCTTGTTTCTTTAAAAACTTGCAATCGGGAGCTTTCCGATTACGTGACCGCTATGACAGCGTTCACATGATCATAAACCCTGCCCCACCCCCAGCATCAGAAACCCCTTAAAGGGCCAGGAGGCGTGGGATTAGGGGTTAAACTAGCATACCGTCTGACTTCATTGATTTATTTTTGTAATTTAATTATTATGTAATGTATATTTATTTTATGTATTTGATTTTTTGTTGTTGCTCTGTTGTTATCATTGTAAGGTGACCTTGGGTGTTTTGAAAGGCGCCTATAAATAAAATGTATAATGATTACTATTACTACTATTATTATTATTATTACTATAATTGTTATTGTTATGTTATTAAGTGTGTACTGCTTCACACACTACCTCAGACACCCGCTGACTGCTTCCTGGCCTTTTCAGCCCTCTCCCACAAGCCCTCTCCCACAAGCGGGCTAAATCTTTCAGGACCAAAGTCCCTGTAATCAGGGTTGGAGTCTCGTCCTCAACGAAAATGTATCTGAGTTCCCGATCCTATAAAAATCCTATAAAAGCTTCAAATCCGCTTTCCTGCTCTATCGCCCTAATACCCCTGGAACCCCTCACCCTGCATGTAGGGAAGATTGAGAAGAGCAGTGAAAACAAAGAGGAACACCCAATCTGATTGCAAGATTCACACACAGGTGCCTGGGCTTAGTGTGTCCGTACACACCAGAACAAGACAAATGGATGGATTGAGCTGGCAACACTGTAGTCCGTATAATAATTTATTGGTGACCGGTTACAAAGGAGTAACATAAAAAAAGTTCCCCTATTTCGATGAGAACCTTAGTCATAGTCTGCATGGGTGAGAATCCCTGGATTCTCCAACTGAGCTTCTTTACACCCCCCAACAAATGGAACTACAAGCCAAATAAAGAGGATACATATCTGGCTTCCAGGACCCCTCCCTGGCATCCTGTACAATATATATAAATATACAGTATACTATATATACATATAAGCTTCATGTACATTTTTCTCATAACCATTATAAAAAAAGTTTTGGTTATATTAGTTATATTACAGTATTTACTGTAGCAAAAATAATCTAGAATTTAGAATGTATACAGAAATTGCCACACACCAGTTTTGTTACAAATACAACTGTCTGTTGTGAATAGTCTTGAAAAGAAAGAGACATAGCAAAATATAGTAAGCACAGAATATCATGCTGGGTTACTCAAAATTGGAGATTAGACAATATTTTACATCTCAGTTTCTTCTCAGTTTTAAGAAATAATGTAGACTTCATTATCTAGCTTTTCTCCCTTGACAAGGGAGAACAGCTGTTGAAGTGTTTGTCTATTACAGCACAGCTAAGGTAATCTCTTTGATGTGACATATATCAAAATAGCTCTTTGAGACTCTCATCTCCCTTGCAGGAGACTGAACATGTCCAATTATAGTAGCTACTGGTGTTAATAACATTAACTAGCAATCTGATGTTCCCAATTCAACTGGAGAAAATGTTCAACAGTTTCAATACAGAGATGTTTATTCGACATCTATCCAGCAATGAATATTGCTTGTATTTCATATACAATTTAATTTCTACAGTAATATTTATTTAATAGGACCTCAGCAAGAGTAGATGGCAAGTAAACATGTGACTGTAAGATGTTGGTAGGTAGTTTGTGAATGGTTCACAGGGAGGTATATTCAAGTGGCACTGAGACAAATAAACAAATGAAAACTTCAACACACTCTCAGGCCTTCGTTAGGTGGCTCACATACTCCAAGGCTCCCCTGGTGGGTACAAAGAAGTGACTCAAACCATGAAAATACAGAAACCCAAACCAAATGATAAAGGAGTCTACATTGGTTTTAACTCAATGTTTAGTAAGTGATGTGCCTTATTACCCAAAATTCACAAATTCCTAGTTTTGGCTAAAACAAACTTATCCCATATGCATGATAAAAAATAAATGTTGAATATGTGATAAATAACCCATCAAACAATGTGAAGCAACACAAATAAGTCACACCAAAATACAAATATTATTTGTCAGATTCACATGGTGTAGTGTAAATCCTTAAAACATCACATACAGTTTTCAATTCATGTTGGTGTTCATTCTGTGACATAAAAACATATTTTTTCCTACAAACTGCTTGAAATAAATGCCCAAATGTGCCCAAATTGTCAATCCACCAATAAATGCCCCCACGCCTTGGTATCGGATCTAAAATGTTGGGTCGTTTGCAGTTTGGTATACTCTTCCTCCAACCTTTAGCAGCCACTTCATGTACATGATCCCATTAACCACTTAAGCCCCGGACTAATATGCTGCTAAGTGCCCAGAGGCGTTTTTACAATTCAGGACTGCGTCGCTTTAACAGACAATTGCACGTGCGACATGGCTCCCAAACAAAATTTGCGTCCTTTTCTTCCCACAAATAGAGCTTTTGGTGGTATTTGATCGCCTCTGTGATTTTAATTTTTTGCACTATATACAAAAATAGAGCGACATTTTTGAAAAAAAAAACAATATTTTTTTCTTTTTGTTATAAGAAAAATCGAATAAACAAAATTTTAGTCAAACATTTATGCCAAAATATATTCAGCCACATGTCTTTAGTAAAAAAAATCGCAATAAAAAAAAATGATCGCTTAGTGACACTGGCAATAGGGGGTGAAAGGGTTAACTAGGGCGGTGATCAAGGGGTTAAAACTTTATATGGGGGGGTACAGGGGCTACCCTGGACCTAACACTAACTGCCTGTCACACTAACTGTCACACTGACACTAAATGCAGTGATCAGTAAATATATGATCACTGCATTCAGTGACAGTGTGACAGGGGGGTGGGGGGTGATCAGGGGGTTAAATGTGCCTATGTGTACTGGTGTCAGTGTAGTGTTGGTGCAGACTCACTTGTGATGTATTCTCTCCTTAGCGGCGGTTAAAAATACCGCCGAGAGGAGAGATTACATCACTTCCCCCTTCCTGTGTTTACACAGGAAGAGGGCTGGGGAGGACACGCATTGGCTGGGAGCGATCCAGAGGGGACGGACAAAAACGAACAGCCACCCCCTCATCCTGGATCGCTCGCCCAGCCACGGGGACCCAGGTACAGGTACGCCAATGTGCCTGTACGTGCCATTCTGCCGACGTATATGTACATGCGGCGGTCCTTAAGGGGTTAAGAGACCAATCTTGCTATCTCTATCAAGATTGTATTTCAAAGCACACCACATAGTACTAGCTTAAAGGAGTTGTAAAGGAAAACATTTTTTGCCTAAAATTAATGTCTGCAAGGTAGACAGACAGAATAGTGTTATGATTCTGTTAAATACCTACAGTATTAAATTCCTTCATCTATATCACCTCCAAAGTTCGAGTTTCTGTTCTCTCATTCACTTCCTGGTTTGTGGCGCTCGTTCATGTAAGAACTACATTTCCCAGTATGCATTGCGGCATGCCCAGCAATTCACACCTCCTTGAAGTCTCTAAGGCCGTGTACACACGATCGAACATGTCCGCAGACCAGTTTCAGCGAACATGTTCGATCGTGTGTACGGCCTAGCAGACAGTTTTCCAGCGGACAAAAGTTTCTAAACATGCTTAGAAACTTGTCCGCTGGAAACCTGTCCATCGGACATGTTAGTACCGAAATCCCGTGCATGCGTCGAATTGATTTGACGCATGCGTGGAAGCATTGAACTTCCTTTTTTTCAGCACGCCGGTGTCTTCTACGTCACCACGTTCTGGTCCGAGGGGATTTTGGTCCGATGGTGTGTACACACATCAGACCAAAATATCCCTTCAGACATGTCCGATGAAAACGGTCCGTCGGACCTGTTTCATCGGACATGTCTGATCGTGTGTACGCGGCCTAACACGTAGAGAGTGTCCTGCCGCACAGATGTAGTTCCCAGGATGGGGCGAGCACGTCACTGACCACTGCAGTAAAGCCTCCCTTCACGGTGGTGAGTAACAATCAGACAAGCAGAAAGTGAACAGAACAGAGAAGAAACAGAGCAACTTCTGAGCAAAAACGAACAATGAGAAAGATAAAAGAAGGAATGTCTGCATGTAAAGGATGCTTATTATGAAAAAAAATGTTTCCTTTACAACCCCTTTAAAAACTTTTATTAATATGTGAGTGTAAACCATACAGGTTTATATACACTATCTTCACAGTTTATTCTTATTTTTTAGGACTGTTAGGTTTATTATAGTAGTGCACACGTTTATTTGAATGCAGATTGATTTTAACTATTCATAAAATGATCACATATAGCAGCCAATGCATTTCAAGGGCAAAGGTACTCTCTTTTTATCAGGATTTAAAAACAAAATGAGGGCTTAAAAATAAATGATGAACAAATCAGTTTGTATTACACCTGCTTTTTCGTCTCCTTATGGGACAATATTGTCCTAGCTATAGTACCAGGCCCCCAACTAATATCCTGTAAGCAGAGCAAAAAACTGATTTAATACATATTTGCTTTGTCATTGTTTCCTTTTAATCATTTGAAGTCCACATTTTGCACTTAAAGGGTTTTTTAAATAACAAACATACCAAACGTACCTCCACTGTGGCCCCGATCCTCTTCTGGGGTACCTGTCTCGGCTCCACCCTGCAAGAACCAACCCCCCTCTGGGAAGCTCTCGCCCAAGGGGGTTAGCTTGCGGGTGCGCTCCCGTGTGATACAGTCGACGGCCATAGCTGCCGAGTGTACCACTTAGCCCTGCCCTCCGGCGCGCTGCATCATTGATTTGATTGACAGCAGGGGGAGCCAATGGCTGCGCTGCCATCAATCATCCAATGAGGAGCCATTCAAGAGAACAAGCCCACGGAGTTTAGGGGCTCAGATAAGTAAAATGGGGGCTGGGGGGGGGCATAGGATGCATTAAGGTGAAAAAACATAAAGCTTTACAACCCCTTTAAGCCCTAATGTGCATTGGCCTGTGAAATGCCTTGCTTGTTTTGTGTGATCATATTAAAAAAGAATTAAAGGCAACTTTGACTTTTTCATTTTCTGGCTGTGCATTCATTTCTTTATTTCTATCCTTTGTTGATGTTGACAGCTTTACTACAAACCTCTTAAATGTGAAAACTTCACAAAACCAATAACAATTTTTAATACCAAACAATTAATGTCAATAAGAAGCAATATGGGGCATAGTCTCCAGCAACTAAAAGATGTATAACCTCTATTTAAAGCTGAGGTTCACCCTAATAACATTTATATCTGACCAACTTCCTTATACTTGTAACAAGTACAGTCCGCAATTTTTTATTTTTTTTATGCTGTATGTACCTTGTAATCTATCTTTTCAATCTACTTCTCCCCAAAGGAGTAGGCGTTTCTATGCCTAGGGGGATTGTCATCTGGGAGGTCGCCCAGATGATTGACGTCTGTTCCCCCCGGTGGATAAGGCCCCGCCCCCTGTATTGCGTAGGCGCGCACGAGTTACAGGGTTTCCGAAAGAAGCTGAACATGCAGAGCGCAGGCGCCGTATAGAGCCGACTCACATCTCTGCATGTTCGGCTTCTTTCGGAAACTCTGTAACTTGTGCGCGCCTACGCAATACGGGGGGCGGAGCCTTATCCGCCGGGGGGAACAGACGTCAATCATCTGGGTAACCTCTGAGATGACAATACCCCTAGGCATAGAAACGCCTACTCGAGCGGGGAGAAGTAGATTGAAAAGATAGATTACAAGGTACGTACAGCATAAAAAAAAAAAAATTGTAGACTGTACTTGTTACAAGTATAAGGAAGTTGGTCAGATATAAATGTTATTAGGATGAACCTCCGCTTTATTATGGCATTATAGAGAATAGCATCATTGAAAGTCATTTATATATACTCTGGGCCAGATTCTTAAAAAATTGCGCATCTGGTGGCGTAGCGTATCGTACCGCATTTATGCTACGCCTACGCCAATTACTGGAGCAAGTGCCGTATTCTCAAAGCACTTGCTCCGTAATTTTCGGCGGGGTAGCGTAAATGCGGCGTCGTAAGGCTGCGTAATTCAAATAGTGAGGAAGGGGGCGTGCTGTATTTAAATTAAGCGCGCCCCCGTGTCAACCGAACTGCGCATGCGCCGGCCGGGAAAAAAGCCCAGTGCGCATGCTCCAGCTCACGTCGGAAAGCGTCGTTGAAACTACGTGATCGTCACTTACGCAATTCCCTATTCGCGAACGACTTAGTAAAACAACGTAACTGACGGAAAAAAACGACGCTGACCCAAAGCCATACTTAACATGGCAACGACGGAACTTCGGAAACCTACCCCTCATATAGCAGGGGTAACCTTACGCGTACGGAAACAACGTAAACGACGACGGGGGGGGGGTGTAAAAACTTTCGGGAATCGGCGTATTAGGCTAATTTGCATCGGCAAATGAGAAAACAACGTAAAGGCCACCTAGCGGCCGGCGTTGTCATTACATCTACGATCCGACGGTGTAATTGCTTTACACCTGTCAGATCTTTAGTGTATCTATGCGTAAGTGATTCTATGAATCACACGCATAGATACCCATTGAAAAAAACTGAGATACGACGGTGTATCTGAGACTCACATAATTTCACTCCCGCATGTCAGACCCGATTGTGGCCGCAATTTCAGATAAATCTGTGCAGGTTTCTGCACAGATGTCAATGTATATCGCAGCCCAAAATCACAAAAAGTAGTACAGAAACTCATTTTTGAAAATCGGTGCAGTGCTACAGATGTGGTGTTGCACAGATTAGGACAGTAGCATTGACGGGATTTGACATGCCAAAATGCTCCAGTGTGAACCAGAGCTAACAGTCAGTTGTGGCATTTTCTGCTTTAGGATCCAGTATGCTGTTTGTCTTTATACAGATAACAAAAAATATGGATGCTATCATAATTTTTGTGTATTTAGGGAAATGTCATATATTTCTTTGACATGTTGCTATTGGTAAGGGTAAAATAAATCTTAATGCCTAAGCATCATTTTGCAGCTCTGACATGTGTACTTATCATCACAACTACTTTTTGCATCCAGGTGAATTAGACATTTTTTCAGGACAAATTGGGCTTTCATTCGGTGGTAAATGGTAATGAATTTTTTATATTATCAAATGAAAACTGTCCCAAAATAGAATAATAACAATTTTGTTTTAGCTGTATATTTGTTGTTACTACCATAACCTTCCACCAAAGGAAAACCCCTGATTGCAGCGATCTCATTGGTGTATATTATTTGTTGTTTGTACCCAAACAAATAGTGCTGTTTGTTCTTTTTTTTTTTATCCTACTTAAAACACACTGACACTAACTGACACTGATACTAATTTAAAATATGTTTAAATGTATCTTTACTCGCCATTTACAGAGAGAGAAACAGAGGCGGGCTTCACAATGACTGATCACTGTGATAGCTAGTCGAAGGTTATCATAGTGATAAGGTGACCGGAAAAAGGATTTCTGGGACTTGATCATTAGTATGGGACCCGAGGCTTTCAGTAAGATTCCAATCCCTGTTTCAGGAGCGAGCTGTTGCCCCACGGAAATGAGCCAAGTCCAGTGAGGCAGCATATCTATGTACTCTTAGCAGCAAGGGGTTAAAATAGAAAGGTATTCTTCATTAGCAGGAAACATGGGATCCTACAAGAAGGCTCCTTTTCATATTTTGCGCCTGCACATAGTGAGATTTAGTTATACTTTTGCTAGGAAAGTGATCTTTTAAAATAAATGCAAACTTGACTAAAAGGTTTAATAAGGCCTGTTGGATTTCTAAAAGAATGTAACGACACATCAAAAGGGCAATGGTATGAGTGAATTACATGTACAGTGTTCACTTGTGAATACCACGATAATGTGTACAGAAACTCAAATTAAACTCTTATTTGTTTATTTTTTTGAGTTTTAGGCCTCTTTCACATTTGTTAGACTCTGCCAGCAGGGAATGTATCGGCTGGTAACCCAACGACCATCTGATCCGATCCACTAGATGGATAGGGAATGGATCCCCCATCTGTCTGTTTTTTTTTTTTTTTTAATATGTTTTTATTGAGGAAGTTACACATCAGAGTAAATACAAAAAAAGGAACATATAAACATTTTTGAGGACATTCATGGTAGAAGAACAGGATATGGAGGAGTATTTAGAGAAAAATTAAGGGGAGGGCACAGGCTTAGGGGTATATAGAGTAGATGGAATAGTCCTTCCAAAAACAAGAGGGGGGGGGGGGTAGGGGAGGAGGGAGGGATGGTTAGAGATCGTCAGTCCCGCGAGGGATTCAGGTAAAGAAAAGACATTTTCTCAAAGTTCAGTCTCTCCGTAGGAGTAAAAGTGTGCAACAGAAAGGGATTCCATAGGTGATAGAAGCGGTTCTTGCTCCGTTCGTGGGTCAGGTCCGTGTTGAGCCTGTCCTTGTATAAGAGCTGCAACAGTTCCTTTTTGACTTGAGCAGTGGTTGGGCAGTCAGCAGATATCCACTTCTGGAGGATGGCTCTCCGGGCGAGCAAGAGACATATCAGGGTCCAATTCCTGCTCAGGGGTGTGGTAGGGGAAGACCAGGGGAGCAGTAGGGGGTCCCAATAGCCAAAGATAAGTAGCAGCGGGTCCTTGGGTATGCGCAACAGGGTGACATCGAAAATGTATTGGATGACTTGGTCCCAGAATCTGGCTATGAGGATCTGTCTGTTTTTGGTGAATAGGATCAAATTGGATGTCAACGAGTGTCAACAGACACATATGTGTTGACACCGGCTACTCCATAGAGAGTAATGGATGGTCTGATCGAGTCCGCTTAAAAAACTAAGAAGTGGACTTGATCGATCCGCGTGTGAGATGGGCTTAACATATATCAATAAAGTCTTTTGTTGTTGGACACTAACTGTACCAAAACACAATTGATGATATAAAATATCATGTTTCTTAGAAGGCAAACTAAAATACAAGACATTTGGTGCACACTAATATACAGTTTTCTTTCACAACAATAAAAAAAAAATCTGCCAGATGCGTATCCTCTATCTCATACTGACTTTGTGTTCGACTCGAACGTATGTTCGACCCGAACATTGTATGTTCGACCGTTCGTCGAAATACGAACAAAACGGGTCGTTTGCGCCAAATTCGAGTGACGTGCCACGGCCCATAATTCACTGCGGCATTGCGCGCTGATGATTGGCCATGCATGCACTATGATCCGCATGCTTGGCCAATCACAGCACGCAAAAAACGGAGAGACATAATTGGCCAAAGCCAGGGTGGCTTTGGCCAATTATGGCTCAGGGCTTTAGAACACGCCCTACACTATAAAAGGCCGCCTGCTGGGCGGCCTCGTGTAGTGTGTTTCAGTGCTGGTTACAGATCAGACAGAGAGAGAGAGAGAGATTGTCTTTCTTTCTAGCTAGATAGAGCAGGCAGGCTAGTCAGTTAAATTTACAGTGTGTAGAGGATATATATACATCCCAGGAGTTGTACATATATTTATACACTGTATAGTTTAGTTAGATTACTTATTCCTAATCTGTCAGGCAGTTGATTGTGCTAGCTGCAGTGTTCTCACGTGTTGTATTGCCCGTGTGCTCAGTGCACCTAAACCAACTTGCTGTATACTGTAAGTTTGCGCATTACTTTGCAACTAAACCCACTTGGTGGTGCATAGTGCAAGTGTGCTCATTACTTTGCAACTGAACCCACTTGGTGATGCATAGTGCAAGTGTGCTCATTACTTTGCAACTAAACCCACTTGGTGGTGCATAGTGAAAGTGTGCTCATTACTTTGCAACTAAACCCACTTGGTGGTGCATAGTGAAAGTGTGCTCATTACTTTGCAACTGAACCCACTTGGTGGTGCATAGTGCAAGTGTGCTCATTACTTTGCAACTGAACCCACTTGGTGGTGCATAGTGCAAGTGTGCTCATTACTTTGCAACTAAACTCACTTGGTGGTGCATAGTGCAAGTGTGCTCATTACTTTGCAACTGAACCCACTTGGTGGTGCATAGTGCAAGTGTGCTCATTACTTTGCAACTGAACCCACTTGGTGGTGCATAGTGCAAGTGTGGTCATTACTTTGCAACTGAACCCACTTGGTGGTGCATAGTGCAAGTGTGTTCATTACTTTGCAACTAAAACCACTTGGTGGTGCATAGTGAAAGTGTGCTCATTACTTTGCAACTGAACCCACTTGGTGGTGCATAGTGCAAGTGTACTTATTACTTTGCAACTAAACCCACTGAGTGCATAGTGCAAGTGTGCTAATTACTGTGCACCTAAGACTACTTTGTTTATAGTGCAAGTGTGCTAATTACTGTGCAGTATGCACCTAAGCCCACTTGGTTTATAGTGCAAGTGTGCTAATTACTTTCCACCTAAACCCACTTGGTTTATAGTGCAAGTGTGCTAATTTATGTGCAGTGTGCACCTAAGCCCACTTGGTTTATAGTGCAAGTGTGCTAATTACCTTCCACATAAACCCACTTGTTTTTTTTTTTTTTAACAATATTATTTATTGAATTTTTTTTTTCAAAAAGTTGCAGAACAAGAGCAGAGTAAAAAAGAAATTACAGAAATGCATCAGAATACAGTACACGTATGGGTAGGTTATTGTTACATGCATATATGAGAATACCCCGTATCGTTTAAACTGTAGTTACCTTCTACAACGATAAAGTAACTCACCGCTCCCCCCTGAGTCCTACCTGTGTGCTCCAAGGATCACCCAGATAAGCCCGTCTAGTACTGCTTCTGCGGAGCCCAGACCCGAACAACCAGACCCCGATCCCTCTTAAATGGTCAGAGTGGTCGTCCGTCGCCAAGAGCTCCCAGATTACCTAAAAATAGTACGGAGGAGGGTGTATTACAGGCTTATCTCCAAGTTGGAGTCCTGCATCAAACAGGGAATAGTAACAGATGAACCAAAACAGCAAAAGGAATTGCCCCAATGTGTACCCAAACAAAAAAAAACAGAGGGAATATAAAAGAAACAAAACGTATACCCTTAATAAAAACTGAGTTTGAACTAAAGTAAACTTTTCATGCCTAGCCTTTATGGGTTGAATACCACTTGAACCAGGGGTTCCAGCAATTAATCATGGAGTCTGAAGAGCCAAGAGAATAAGAGTGCATAATCTCATATCTACCGTGTACATACATGGTGGAAAGCACCTCGGAAATTGAAGGCGCCTCTATGTTTTTCCAGTGTCTGAGCACTATTAGCCTTGTAGCTAGCAAAAGATTTGACGCCACGACTCTACATTTTGGTGGGATAAGATCCAAATCTAGGGATAGGATAGCTGTACCCAGAGATAGTGGCGGTCCTGTGGGCGAGATGGCTCCTATGATGCCCCAAACCTAAGCCCAAAGTTGGGTCAACTTCGGGCAGGACCACAACACATGTGTCAGTGTGCCCACTCCTCCGCACTGCCTCCAGCACAGAGAGGACGCCTCCTTATATATTTTAGATAATCTGTATGGAGTTAAGTACCACCTCAACAAAATTTTCTGATGCATCTCCATCAATTTGGTGCCCTTAGTGGAGGAGTACACTAATTTTAAAGATTTCTCCCACTGCCGGACAGAGTACTCCACTCCAAGTTCGTTTTCCTACGCCTCCATATGCTGCATCTTAATTAATATGCATTTTTCTCGTAGGCCTGTGTAAAAGAGTGATATCCCCCCAGGTGTGACAGTAGGTTGGCAAAAGTACCGCGCCATCTTAACAGGGAGTGTGGTGTGAAAATCAGTGTGCTGACTCAAACCCACTTGTTTTATAGTGCAAGTGTGCTAATTACTTTCCACCTAAACCCATGCCAAGATCTGGCATTGGAATGCCCCCCCCCCACACCTAAAATAATCAACATATTGTTGCTGCACAGCACGTGCGCTTTGGGGGACCAAGCCTGTATGGCCAGGCTCACGGACCACCACTGGAACATCAATGGCCTCATCAGGCACAAGTGTCATGTAGTTTGTTTAGGAAATTGTGCAATATGCAGCAGCAAAGTATGACATGGTTCAGATTTTACTTAACAAACCTACAGTCCTTGTCTTGTTTGCACCGCCTGTATACTGCTGTATACTGCTCTTCAATGTATATAGGGCCAAAGGGTCTTGTAATGACCTAGGGGAGTGGTGGCGGGGAAACCCATGCTATTTTTTTTTCAGTGAATTTCATCCATATTGCAGGGACCAAGCATTACATTAACCACTTAAGACCCGGACCAATATGCTGCCAAATGACCAAAGGGGTTTTTGCGATTCGGCACTGCGTCGCTTTAACAGACAATTGCGCGGTCGTGCGACGTGGCTCTCAAACAAAATTTTCGTCCTTTTCTTCCCACAAATAGAGCTTTCTTTTGGTGGTATTTGATCGCCTCTGCGATTTTTATTTTTTGCGCTTTATACAAAAATAGAGCGACATTTTTTAAAAAAAATCAATATTTTTTACTTTTTGTTATAAGAAAAATCAATAAACTAAATTTTAGTCAAACATTTAGGCCAAAATTTATTTAGCCACATGTCTTTAGTAAAAAAAAATCGCAATAAAAAAAATTAGCTACCTAGCGGGAACAGCGACACTAATACAGCGATCAGAAAAATGATCGCTTAGTGACGCTGGCAATAGGGAGTGAAAGGGTTAACTAGGGCAGTGATCAAGGGGTTAAAACTTTATTAGGGGGGGTACAGGGCTACCCTGAACCTAACACTAACTGACTTTTACACTGCCTGTCACACTGACACTAAATACAGTAATCATACATGTATGATTACTGCATTCAGTGACACTGTGACAGGGGGAGGGGGGCGATCGGGGGGGTTAAATGTGCCTGTGTGTAGTGTAGTGTTGGTGCAGGACTTACTGTGTGGTGATCTCTCCTCAGCTGTGGTTGAAAAAAACGCCGAGGGAGAGATCACGTTGCTTCCTCCCTCCTGTGTTTACACAGGAGGAGGAAGTGACAGGGCGGGCGGGCGCGCGCATTGGCTGGGAGCGATCCGGAGGGGGCGGAAAAAAACGTATAGCTGCCCCCTCTTGTCGGATCGCTCCTGCAGCCGCGCGGACTGCCACATGTACGGGGGGGGTTCGATCCGACCCCCGATCCCCCCCAAGGCACCAACGTATATATACGTTGATGTGTCTGTCGGTGCCATTCTGCCGACGTAAATGTACAGTACATGCGGCGGTCCTTAAGTGGTTAAAGCCGCAAGCAGTATTAAATTACTTTTTCCTTATAGTAATCTAATTTTGTGCAGGGACAGTTCTAAACACGTGCCACCTCACAGGCATACTATAGACACCCAGCATATACAATATTTAAAGGAATTTTTCATAATTTTTTTTTCACTTTAAGCATCATTCATCAAAATCGCTGTTCCAGAAGAAACTACAATTTTTAAAACTTTTTTTTCCATTGATACATGTTCCCTGGGGCAAGACCCGGGTTCTCAAAGACGTTTTCCAACAATAACTTGAATATTGGGCTTTAAAATGAACACTTTTGAATTCGAACGTTCGAGTCCCATAGATGTCAATGGGGTTCTAAATGTTCGTGCGAACGTTCGGTCCGTTCGAAGGTTCTGGTGCGAACCAAACGCGGGGGTGTTTGCCTCATCCCTAATACTGACCAACTGCAAGTAATTACAGTTCTTTAGACCAACAGAGTGTATATGTTTGCCACTACACACATGAAGTCCATAGATATTTTTTGTGGTGCTGGTAAATCAGTGGTATGAAGAGAACTCAATGCATTTCATAGGTATCTTATAGCCTGCTTCATCAGGAGAGCATCATGAGTTTCAAGAGAAGTATCCATAAACAAACAAGGTAGGCATATGGTAAGTAGTCCCAGATTGCTTGTATGCATTTAATACAATTTTAGATACACTTTGGGGCTGATTTACTAATGAATCTGCGCTGCGCCGGTACATGCCTTAATAGGTGCGCTGGATGAAGCCCTAATTAGGCGCATGAACCGGCGGCAGCAGCAGCGCGATGTGATTGATAACTAAAGCCGCCGCCGAACTCCCTGTATAAGTCTATGGGGGGAAATCTTAATAGTGAATTTTAAAGGCTAATCTGCAAGTTTTGTCCTAAAAAGTGTTTGGGGACCTCAGTCCTGCCCCAGGGGACATGTACCAATGCTTTTTTTATTTTTTAAAACGGCCGTTTTTTCGGGAGCAGTGATTTTAATAATGCTAAAAGTGCAATAATAAAAGTGTAATTTTCCTTTAAATTTCGTACTATGGGGGGCTCTAATGTCAGCATGTGAAAAAGCGCATGTTTCCCGTGGTTAGAACTGTCTCTGCACAAAATGTCATTTTTCAAAGGAAAAAAGCCATTTAAAACTGACTCGCGGCAATAATGAATTGTCGGCTCCCGGCAATTGCAGGAGAATTCATTCATTAAAAAAAGGAAAAAAAAAGCGTGGGGGTCCCCCCAAATTCAATAACCAGACCCTTTAGGTCTGGTATGGATATTAAGGGGAACCCCGCCGTCAATTTAAAAAAAAAAATGACGTGGGGTTCCCCCCAAATATCCATAACCAGACCCTTCGGGTCTGGTGTGGAATTTAAGGGGAACTCCACTCCAAATTAAAAAAAAAATGGCGTGGAGTCCCCCCTAAAATCCACACCAGACCCCTTATCCGAGCATGTTGACCTGGCCGGCCGCAGAAAAGAGGGGGGGACAGAGCGCGGCCCCCCCCCTCTCCTGAACCGCACCAGGCCACATGCCCTCAACATTGGGAGGGTGTTTTGGGGTGCCCCCCAAAACACCTTGTCCCCATGTTGATGAGGACAAGGGTCTCTTCCCCACAACCCTTGCCCGGTGGTTGTGGGGGTCTGCGGGCAGGAGGCTTATCGAAATCTGGAAGACCCCTTTAACAAAGGGGCCCCCCAGATCCCGGCCCCCCCCCTGTGTGAAATGGTAATGGGGTACCTTGTACCTCTACCATTTCACGAGTAAAAAAAATGTAAAGGGTTAAAAAAGACAAGAGCCGGTTTTTGACAAGTCCTTTATTATCTTCTTTCTTCTTTCCTTCGGGTTTCTTCTTCCTCCTCCTTCTTCTTCCTCTGCTTCTGTCTTGGGTCTTCTATTCCCGCATCTTGCCCGGCGTGTTCTTCCATCTTCTGTTCCTCCCGCTGTCCTTCTCGTCCGCATCTTCTACTCCTTCTTGTTCTTCTTCGCCGGAGCGGCCGCTTCCAATTGAAATCCCCGCTGTCTGCCGGACCACGCCCCCCCCTCTGACGCCTCGGGCAAGCTCTTAGGAGTGTGCTGCAAGTGCGTCCGAGGGGGGCGTGGTCACAAGTGAGAGGGCGGGCAATTCAATTTGAAGCTCGTGCGCGGCTTTTTCTTTGCAGGAGTCGCCGCTTCCAATTGAATTGCCCGCTTTCTGGAACATGTGACCACGCCCCCCTCTGACGCACAGGCACCACACGGGGACTTTCCTAAGAGCTCGCCCGTGGCGTCAGAGGGGGGGCGTGGTCCGGCAGACAGCGGGGATTTCAATTGGAAGCGGCCGCTCCGGCGAAGAAGAAGAAGGAGAAGATGCGGACGAGAAGGACAGCGGAAGAAGATGGAAGAACACGCCGGGCAAGATGCGGGAATAGAAGACCCAAGACAGAAGCAGAGGAAGAAGAAGGAGGAGGAAGAAGAAACCCGAAGGAAAGAAGAAAGAAGATAATAAAGGACTTGTCAAAAACCGGCTCTTGTCTTTTTTTACACTGACACTTTTTTTTTACTCGTGAAATGGTAGAGGTACAAGGTACCCCATTACCATTTCACACAGGGGGGGGCCGGGATCTGGGGGGCCCCTTTGTTAAAGGGGTCTTCCAGATTTCGATAAGCCTCCTGCCCGCAGACCCCCACAACCACCGGGCAAGGGTTGTGGGGAAGAGACCCTTGTCCTCATCAACATGGGGACAAGGTGTTTTGGGGGGCACCCCAAAACACCCTCCCAATGTTGAGGGCATGTGGCCTGGTGCGGTTCAGGAGAGGGGGGGGGCCGCGCTCTGTCCCCCCCTCTTTTCTGCGGCCGGCCAGGTCAACGTGCTCGGATAAGGGGTCTGGTGTGGATTTTAGGGGGGACTCCACGCCATTTTATTTTTAATTTGGAGTGGAGTTCCCCTTAAATTCCACACCAGACCCGAAGGGTCTGGTTATGGATATTTGGGGGGACCCCCACGTCATTTGAATAATTTTTTTTAATTCGTACCATGGGGGGGGGGGGGATGTCAGCAGGTGAATAAAGTGCACTTTTCCTGCGGTTAGAAATATGTCTTTGCACAAAATGACATTCTGAAAAAAAAAAAAAAAAAAAAAAAAAAGCCATTTAAAACTGACTCGCGGCAATAATGAATTGTCAGCTCCCGGCAATTGCAGGAGAATTCATTCATTAAAAACACCAAAAAAAGCGTGGGGGTCCCCCCAAATTCAATAACCAGACCCTTTAGGTCTGGTATGGATATTAAGGGGAACCCCGCCGTCAATTTAAAAAAAAAATGACGTGGGGTTCCCCCCAAATATCCATAACCAGACCCTTCAGGTCTGGTGTGGAATTTAAGGGGAACTCCACCCCAAATAAAAATAAAATGGCGTGGAGTCCCCCCTAAAATCCACACCAGACCCCTTATCCGAGCACGTTGACCTGGCCGGCCGCAGAAAAGAGGGGGGGACAGAGCGCGGCCCCCCCCCTCTCCTGAACCGCACCAGGCCACATGCCCTCAACATTGGGAGGGTGTTTTGGGGTGCCCCCCAAAACACCTTGTCCCCATGTTGATGAGGACAAGGGTCTCTTCCCCACAACCCTTGCCCGGTGGTTGTGGGGGTCTGCGGGCAGGAGGCTTATCGAAATCTGGAAGACCCCTTTAACAAAGGGGCCCCCCAGATCCCGGCCCCCCCCCTGTGTGAAATGGTAATGGGGTACCTTGTACCTCTACCATTTCACGAGAAAAAAAAAGTGTCAGTGTAAAAAAAGACAAGAGCCGGTTTTTGACAAGTCCTTTATTATCTTCTTTCTTCTTTCCTTCGGGTTTCTTCTTCCTCCTCCTTCTTCTTCCTCTGCTTCTGTCTTGGGTCTTCTATTCCCGCATCTTGCCCGGCGTGTTCTTCCATCTTCTTCCGCTGTCCTTCTCGTCCGCATCTTCTCCTTCTTCTTCTTCGCCGGAGCGGCCGCTTCCAATTGAAATCCCCGCTGTCTGCCGGACCACGCCCCCCCTCTGACGCCACGGGCGAGCTCTTAGGAAAGTCCCCGTGTGGTGCCAGTGCGTCAGAGGGGGGCGTGGTCACATGTTCCAGAAAGCGGGCAATTCAATTGGAAGCGGCGACTCCTGCAAAGAAAAAGCCGCGCACGAGCTTCAAATTGAATTGCCCGCCCTCTCACATTGTGACCACGCCCCCCTCGGACGCACTTGCAGCACACTCCTAAGAGCTTGCCCGAGGCGTCAGAGGGGGGGGCGTGGTCCGGCAGACAGCGGGGATTTCAATTGGAAGCGGCCGCTCCGGCGAAGAAGAACAAGAAGGAGAAGAAGATGCGGACGAGAAGGACAGCGGGAGGAACAGAAGATGGAAGAACACGCCGGGCAAGATGCGGGAATAGAAGACCCAAGACAGAAGCAGAGGAAGAAGAAGGAGGAGGAAGAAGAAACCCGAAGAAAAGAAGAAAGAAGATAATAAAGGACTTGTCAAAAACCGGCTCTTGTCTTTTTTAACCCTTTACATTTTTTTTACTCGTGAAATGGTAGAGGTACAAGGTACCCCATTACCATTTCACACAGGGGGGGGGCCGGGATCTGGGGGGCCCCTTTGTTAAAGGGGTCTTCCAGATTTCGATAAGCCTCCTGCCCGCAGACCCCCACAACCACCGGGCAAGGGTTGTGGGGAAGAGACCCTTGTCCTCATCAACATGGGGACAAGGTGTTTTGGGGGGCACCCCAAAACACCCTCCCAATGTTGAGGGCATGTGGCCTGGTGCGGTTCAGGAGAGGGGGGGGGCCGCGCTCTGTCCCCCCCTCTTTTCTGCGGCCGGCCAGGTCAACGTGCTCGGATAAGGGGTCTGGTGTGGATTTTAGGGGGGACTCCACGCCATTTTTTTATTAATTTGGGGTGGAGTTCCCCTTAAATTCCACACCAGACCTGAAGGGTCTGGTTATGGATATTTGGGGGGAACCCCACGTCATTTTTTATTAAAATTGATGGCGGGGTTCCCCTTAATATCCATACCAGACCTAAAGGGTCTGGTTATTGAATTTGGGGGGAACCCCACGCTTTTTTTTTGGTGTTTTTAATGAATGAATTCTCCTGCAATTTCCAGGAGCTGACAATTCATTATTGCCGCGAGTCAGTTTTAAATGGCTTTTTTCCTTCAGAATGTCATTTTTCACATGCTGACATTACACCCAGGGCCGCCATCAGGGGGGTACAGGCAGTACACCTGCAGGGCCGCCATTAGGGGGGTACAGGCATTACACCGCCCGGGGGTCCCCAGGGGCCCCCAGGGGCCCGGATGGGAACCACCCTAAAACAAAAAAAAAATTTTTTATTTTTTATTTTTTTTAAGGGCTCCGAAGGTCCCCAGGGGCCCGGAGGCCACTAAGGGCCCCAGATGGCAAGCCCTTTTTTTTAAATAAAAGATATATATTTAAAAAAATATATATATTTTTTTAATATATTTGTTTTATTTTTTTTAAGGAAAGGGCCCAGAGGTCCCCAGGGCCCTGGAAGGCAACCCCCTTGTTTTTTTACTTTTTTTCGATAAATGTTATATTTAAAAAATATATATATATGTATTTTCTCTCTTTTTTATTTTTATTTTATAAAGAGCACAGAGGTCCCCAGGGCCCCGGATGGCTACCCCCCTTTTTTATATATATTTTTCTTTATTTCTTATTTCTGTCAAAATTTTTGTAAAGGGCCCCCCCGCTCCTCAATTTGTGGCAACACCCCCCCCCCCGCTTCTCAATTTCATGCGGCAGCACCCCCCCCCCCCGGTTCTCTGCTCCAGGGGGCCCATGCCTGAAGCTGTGTAAGGGGCCCCAAAATTCATGATGGCGGCCCTGTACACCTGTAAGGGGCCCGGGGGTCCGGAGGTGCCCAGATGCCTGGAGGCCCCCCAGCGCCCCAGATGGTAACCCCCCTCTTTTTTTTTTTGTATATATATTTGTTAGTTGGTTTTTGTAGGATTTTTTATTAAAGGGCCAATTTTTGGAATTTAATATTTTTTTGCAGTCTGGAGGTCCCCAGGGCCCCGGGTGGCAACCCCCCAAATTTTTTGTTATTAAAGGGCCAATGTTTTGTTTTAGGGGTCTGGAGGTCCCCAGTGGCCCGGAGATCCCCAGGGCTCCAGATGACAACCCCCCACCTTTACAAAAAAAAACAAAAAAAAAAAAATTATATATTTTTTGGTTATTTTTTAAACATATATATATATATAATATAATTTTGAAAGCTCCCAGAGGGCCCCAGATGACAACCTTTTTGCTTCTAAAAATTTTATAAACATTTTCCCCAGGTTTGTTACTTTTTACTTTAATTTCTTTTTTAAAGTGTATTTTGTGCGTGAAGTCGAGAGAGAGGAGCTGGACTTGCAATCGCCATCCTTCTCCATGCCCCCGGTGGCAATGGTGGGTGGGAGGGGGGCCTCCCACTCACCCCACCTGCTACACTTGGGAGCCCGATGGGACAGAGGGACTCCCCCTATGAGGGAGTGTAGCCCACCCAGCCAGCCCTGTAGGTCCTTCGCCTCCCTTTATTTTAGGAGACCTCATGGCCAAAGTGTGTGCAAGTGTGGTGTTTTTTTTTTGGGGGGGGGGGGGTGGGCATACTAAGCACAGGCGTACCTTGCATAGCACACCCCACTGGGAGCCAAACTCAATTCACATGTAGCCGAGACCGGGATCCGAACCCTTGGCTGCAGAGGTGAACGGCTTGTCAGCGCAGTTCCATTCACGTTGAGCCACCACAGCTCCCACCCAATGTAATTTTTTTTTTTAGATTTTTGGTAGTTATTTTTTAGTAAAGGGCCCAGAGCTCCCAAGGCAACCCCCTTTTTTATTATTTTATATATGTAGATATTGTAATTTATTTTTCATTAAAGAGCCCAGAAGTTTCTTTTTATTAAAGGGCCCAGTGGTCCCCAGGGCCCCCGGATGGCTACCACCCTTTTTAATATATATTTTTCTATATGTATTTTTTGGTAAAGGAACCCCCCGCTTATCAAATTGCGGCAGCCCCCCCCCTTCTTAATATCAGGCGGCACCCCCCCCCTATTCTCTGCTCCAGGGGGCCCATGCCTGAAGCTGTGTAAGGGGCCCCATAATTCCTGATGGCGCCCCTAATTGCCTCCCCCCCCCCCATGGTACGAAATTTCAAGGAATTTTTCACTTTTATTGGTGCACTTTAACCACTTCCATACCGCGCCTATTCTGGCACTTCTCTCCTTCATGTAACAATTATATTTTCTTCCTTGAAACTTACTCAGGACCCCCAAACATTATATATATTTTATTAACAAACACCCTAGGGAATAAAGTGGCGGCCATTTTTTCGGACACATTTCCAACAGTATTTGTGCCAAAAATTTGCAAACGTTTTTTTTTTTTTTTGGCTTTCAAAAAAAATACCTGTTTCATGAATGACAAAATAAGAAAGCAGTAAAGCTAGCCCAATTTTTAGGGATAAGGTAAAAGATGATGTTACACCGAGTAAATAGATACCTAACTTGTCACGCATTCATATTGCGCACACTCATGGAATGGCGCTAAACTTCGTTATTAAAAATCTCCATAGGCAACGCTTGACTTTTTTTCTCAGGTTACCACTTTTGAGTTACAGAGGAGGTCTAGTGCTAAAATTATTGCTCTCGCTCTAACGCACGCTATGATACCTCACATGTGGGGTTTGAAGGATGTTTACATATGTGGGTGGGACTTGCATGCGTGTTCGCTTCTGAGTGCGAGCTACTAGGGACAGGAGCATTTAAATTCCTTTGTTATTTTATTTTTTTACTTAATATTTTAATTTTTGCACTTGTTTGTCCCTTTGTTTGTATTATTTTTCACTTTTCTTCCTATTACAAGGAATGTAAACATCCCTTGTAATAGGACTAGTGTGTGACAGGTCCTCTTTATAGAGAAAGGCGGGGTCAATTAGACCCCACATCTGTCCTCCAGGCTGGAAAGCA
Organism: Rana kukunoris; assembly: GCA_029574335.1. NCBI lineage: Eukaryota > Metazoa > Chordata > Amphibia > Anura > Ranidae > Rana > Rana kukunoris. The sequence goes on along the minus strand of CM056051.1, from coordinate 171,510,028 downwards.
TGTAATTGGTTTAAAAAAAAACATCTCATGCTTTCAGCTGCAATCATGTTCGTTCAGCACAGTAGTGTAGTGTGTAGCATGTTCACCTAGCAGCAAAAGGGTTGCTGGTTCGAATCCCGCCCGTGACACTATCTGCCTGGAGTTTGCATGTTCTCCCTGTGCGGGTTTCCTCCAACAATCTAAAAACATGCTGTAAATTGGATCCTGTCTAAATAAGCCCTAATATGCAGTAGGATATTTAGGTTTTGTGCTGCCCTAGGCCTGACCAAATTTTGGCACCCCCCTAATAGAAAAATGACCCACCCTTCCTGTCAAGGCCACACCCTGTTTTTTTATGACCCACCCAGGAATTTTCAGGGGACACACACAAGTTCTGTGGGGGGGGGGGGGCACAGGAGACCCTTAATTTGCCTAGTTTTTCGATCACTTCCTGTTTGGCTATGGGGCAGGAAGTGAAGGCCAATCTCCCCAAACGGACAGGGATAATACAAAATAAACTGACAGAGCTTCTAACCCCCCCCCCCCCCCCCAACTCTATCCAAAATGAAAGAAATCCAAAAAATAAAAGTGATGATTATTGTTCCAGTTTAACCCCCAAATTTCATATCATTTTATTGAGAGGCTTAAGAAAATATAACCATGCCAATAGGCCAGGATCCAGCGTTGCTAATATGTATGAATGTGTGTTAGGGACCCCCACAAACACCACCCAATGTTAAATCAACTATTTTCTTGTTTGTTTTGGGGATGCCTGCACCCCTGATAGGGTAAAGACACCTCACAAATGTTGTCACTTTCTACTTAATTCATTCACTTCCTGCCACACAGCCAAACAGGAAGTGAGGGAAACACCTGAGTAATGTTTTGTTGGGGACACACAGATCAATATAAATAGTTTCCCATTTTGGAAATGGCATTTTGCTGTGTACACCCCAAATTAGTAGGAATCTTGGACTTTGGGGTCCATTTACTAAAGGCAAATCCACTTTGCACTACAAGTGGACAAGCAAGGAAGAAAACTCTAAACTTGGCGGGATTGGAAGTAAAAACCATCAGTGCTTCCCTTCTGATTTTCATTGCCTACGCTTCTACTGCAGAGCGGCTTTGCCTTTACTAAACCCCAAAATAACTAATCATTTGGGGTGTACACTGCAGTGCAATTTGCTTAATGGTGACACTAGTTAGATTGACCTGTGTCCCAAAGAAAAGACCATTGGTAGGGTTTTAACCTCACTTCCTGTTCAGCTGTGTGACAGGAAGTGAAGCCAATTTTAGGAAAAGGGACACAAAGCCCAGCCTAAAAACACTAGCAGGGGTTCTAACACTCAATTGGCTTCCCTCAAACAACCCACAATTAGAATAGGATTGTCTTGTGCTAGTTTCAAGCACAGCGCTGTAAATCAGCACTTCAAGCCTGTCCACCAATACACCACCCCCCCCCCCCCCCCCTCCAACAGGCCCTGTATGCAGCTTTTCCTACATCTTGCACATGTGCTTTAAAAAGTCAGTCTGGACATCAGTTCTAGGAAACAATACTTACCGCTTTGTCCTTCCTTTTCTGGTGACTAAACATTTCATGCATACACACCAGGAAAGAGCTTAGAGACAAATCACACTTGATGGTTTAGGCCCAAACTAGTTCAGCTGCAGCGGTTGAAATCCATAGCAGGAAAAAAATATCACAAAACAAACTTCAAAATTTGAAAGTAATTTTATTGGTCCACAAAACAAGGAAAGCAAAACAAAAAATTACAAATAAACACACCAAAAATATATAAAAACACCTAAAAACAAAAAAGACCAACGTTTATTTCACAGTCATTGGAAAATAAATCATGCTTTTGAAATAACAGGATAGACCCACAGGATTAAAACATTAGTCATTAACATCTTGAGAAACATTTAGCAAAATTATGTAGCAGAGAAAACATCAAAAAATACAAAACTTGCTCCAAAACATCTCTGTTTCACTCCGCCATTACTTCCAGCCAGCAAATCTGCCCCCTCTGAGGGGCAGCTGACACGTGCAGTATCCACGCTTTTTATAACATGTGTGCTAATGAACCAATTGGAAACACATGAAGAAATGTCAGCCTCTAGGTTTGTGTGCACTTGTAACTGCTTACACCTGTTAAGGATGTCCTTAAATTACTAAGCCAAAAAAAGAGCTTTCTGAGCATGCTCAGAAAGATGCAAGTCATTTTCAGGATGAAACTTCCAACTTCTTTTTCTAACTGTTCGAGCATGCCCAGTTCACTCGAAATGCAGTACCAGAATCAAATCTGCAATGGCGGATGAAAGCATTAGAGGTGTTAAATTTTTTTTTGGTCCCCATGAAGTGATGCTTTACAAGCTGAACGGGAGGTCTTATAGAATTTTTACGTAACAAACCTAAATAGTAATAATTTAAAAGCCCCTGTCCCTAGTAGCTCGCAGTCAGAAGCGAACAAGCAGCATTTTTATTGTTTCCGGTTACCAGTTTAGATTTACAGATGAGGTCTAGTGCTATAAATATTCCTCTTGCTGTTACGCACGCTATGATACCTCACATGTGTGGTTTGAAGAATGTTTCCATATATGGGGGCGGGCCTTAAATGTGTAAGCCCCGCCCACATATTGAACCCCCGTTCAAACCCCACATGTGAGGTATCATAGCGTACGTTAGAGCGAGAGCAATACTTTTAGCACTAGACCTCCTCTGTAAATCTAAACTGGTAACCTGAAACACATAAAAAAGCGTTGCCTATGGGTATTTTCAAGTACTGAAGTTTGGCGCCATTCCATGAGTGTGTGCAATATTAAAGTGTAACATGTTGGGTATCTATTTACTCGGTGTAACATCATCTTTCACATTATGGCCATAAATTGGGCTAACTTTAGTGTATTCTTAATTTGTAACCACTTGAGCCCCAGAGCATATTACTGGTCACTGACGGGGCCATTTTTTGCATTTCAACACTGCGTCATTTTGACTGACAATTGCGTGGTTGTGCGACGTGGCCCCCAAAAAAATTGGGCGTCCTCATCCTCCCCCCCCCCCCCCCCTAAAAAAATTTTTATTTTTTTTTGTTGGTGGTATTTGATCACCTCTGCGTTTTTTCTTATTTTGGCTTGACCCAAAAATATAGCGACAATTTGGTAACTAAAAAAACATATTTTTTACTGTTTGCTATAATAAATCTCCCCCAAAATATATTCAAAAAATGTTTGCCCTCAGTTTAGGCCGATAAGTATTCTTGGACATCTTTTTGGTTGCAAAAAATCACAATAAGCGTTTGATTGGTTTGGGCAAAAGTTCTAAGTAGGGGTTGGTCTTATGGGTTTTTTTGGAATAATTTTTTGTTTTACTAGTAATGGTGGCTATCATTGTTTTTTCTGTCTAATGCGACATTGTGGCGGACACATTTTTGTGAGATTTGGCATTTTTGTAGCGAGCAATGGTATATAAATGCATTGCTTACTATAAAAATGACACTGGCAGGGAAGGGGTTAACACTAGGGGCGCAGAAGGGGTTGAATATGTTACCTGGGTGTGTTCTAACTGTAAAGGGGGTGGGACTGTGTAGGGGAAATGACAGATCGCTGTTCATACATTGTAGGGACAGACGAGCAGGCATTCCCCCCCCCCCCCTGACAGGACCGGGATAAAGGGGAACTCCACCCCAAATTCCAAAAAAAAACGGCGTGGGGGTCCCCCTTCAGGTGCACAACAGGCTCTTAGATTTGATCTGGAACATAAGGGGTTAAACCCACGCCAAAAAACGGCGTGGGGTTCCCCCTCAGATCCAGACCAAACCCTTCTCCCAGGCACGCAGTCTGGCCGGACAGGAATGGGGGTGGGGACGAGCGAGCGCCCCCCCCCCCTCCTGAGCCGTACCAGACCACATGCCCTCGACATGGGGGAGTGTGTGCTGTGGGGGAGGGGGGCACTGCCCCCCCACCCCAAAGCACTCTTGTCCCCATGTCGATCGGGACAAGAGCCTCTTCCCGACAACCCTGGCCGTTGGTTGTCGGGGTATGCGGGCGGGGGGCTTATCAGAATCTGAGAACCCCCTATATTAAGGGGGCCCCCAGATTCTGGCCACCCACCCTATGTGAATGAGTATGGGGTACATCGTACCCCTACCCATTCACCGGGTGGAAAAGTGTAAACACCAAAAAAAACACACAGAAAAAAATAATTTATTAGTCAGCTCCGGGGGTCTTCTGCCGGGACCCCCCACCACCAGCCCATTGGGCCCCGGGCTTCGCCGTCTTCTGCCGGGGGGGGGGAAACACACCGATGATCTCCGCCATGTCCAGCCAGGCCCCCACCCCAAAATAAGCTCTTTCACATTCGGGGGGGGGCCGGCCGAAAAAAAGCAGAGAACAACGGGGGCGGAGCCCCTCGGTCTTCCAGACGTTTTCTGCCGGGGGGGCTCCAGCCCCGCACCGGTCTTCGCCGCCGCCTTCCGCCGGGGGGGGACACCCACCGATGCTCTCGGCCATGTTCGGCCAGGCCCCCTACCCCAAATCAAGCTCTTTTACATCCGGGGGGGGCCGGCGGAAATGGCGGAGAACAACGGGGGCGAAACCCCTCCTCGGTCTTCGCCTTCCGCCGGGGGGGTACACCTACCCCCCCCCGGTCTTCGCCGCCGCCTTCCGCCGGGGAGAGAGACACCCACCGATGCTCTCCGCCATGTTCGGCCAGGCCCCCTACCCCAAATCAAGCTCTTTTACATCCGGGGGGGGCCGGCGGAAATGGCGGAGAACAACGGGGGCGTCGCCACTCCTCGGTCTTGAGGGCGTGTGTGTGAGGCTCTCTGGACTTCCAGAGAGCCATGGAAGCTATCAGCCCAGGGGGAGGCTCTACTTCCCGGGCTGTGAGAGAAGCTATGCCTGTGGAGGGATCGGATACCATTTCAAGGACAGTGGAGAGTTTGAGACCATCAGATGAGGATCTCAGGTATCTGGAGTCCCAGATTGCTCTCTCTGCATGGCAGGAGCAGCAGCCAGGTGAAAGTGATTTTGAAGCTATAGGCCGTCGGATGGAAGTCTATGCAGTCTTGGGAAGGCTTATGGACTTTTTGGTGGTAGTGCATGAAGACCTGGCACGCTTAAGAACAGCCAGAGATCGGGTGGGCAAAAAGAAGCGGAAGGGCTATCGCCTGAGTGTTCAGACATTGAAAACGACCCTGAGTGAGTATGTCATTTATTGGAGCCGGCTGTTGGATCAGTCTACTATGGACACTGATGAGATGGATGAGTTGGAGGAACGCCTGATGGAGGTTTGTGATAAGGGAAGCCAGGCTGCTCGCCGTAGCTCCCAGGCTGAGGTGCCAATTTCCCCTTTGCCATCAGGGGGCGCCCAGCCTGGAGGCCTGGTCGGATCCCCCGCGATCATCGCGGGACCGGAAGTGGCGGGTCCCGGGGCTGCTGCGGACGAGGAGGAAGTCATGGAGGTTGGAGGAACGCAGGACGAAGTCGCGGCGGGTATTGCCGTGAATGTGTGTGCCGCGAGTCGCGAGGCTACTGCTGCGGTGGATGCCGCGGGTCGCGGGACTGCCGCTGCGGGTGTGGAGCCGGAGGGTATGGCCGCGAAAGTGAATACCGCGGGTTGCGGGGTTACCGCTGAAGGTGTGGAGCCGGAAGTAGCGGATCCCGGGACAGCTGCGGGTGAGGAGATGGGACTTGTGGAGGCTGTTGCTGAGAAGGATGGAGCAATGAAGGACGGTTCCGCGGGTGTGAGTGCCATGGATCGTGGGATTTCTGCCGAGGACACTGTGAGGGGTGAGATACCTACTATTGTCTCATCCCGGGTTTTGGGGGTGGCCACTGTTGCGGAGACTGTTGGGTCATCTTTTCCTGTGGACCTGCTGCCGGGTGGTGGGGTGCCTCTTGTGGTTTCCCCCTCCGGCCCTTCAGTTTCTGAGTCCGTGGCGATGACCCCCCAGCGCATGGAGTGGGGTGATTGCGAACAGGGTAGTATAACTAGCCCATGTCTTGCGATGGACCACATACGGCTGCTGGAGGGTGAGCCAACTAAAGCGGACCAGAGTACTGGTTTTCATGACATTGGGGTACCCTCTGGGGTTTTGGAGCATACGGGTCAGCCCCAAGTGGGTCCTCTAGGCGGTGCGGGGACCCCTCCGGCAGCAATTATTTCTGCTGGGGGTGTTTCCGGTGCTTGTGCACCTGCTGTGCCCGGGGCCCCTGGGAAAGACTTAAGTATAGCTGTTGATAATGTTGATTCTAGCAATGTTGTTGTTTCTGATCTCCCCCCGCCTCCTCCCCAAATCAGTGGGTCCCAGGAGGCCGGGGTTATGTCGGCCCTAAAAGTGGGGTTGTCTTTTGCAGATGTCACTGGTGGCAGGGTACAGCTTGGGCGTTTTTATAGTGCCCACGGTACGATGGCTTTTAGGGGCTCAGTGCCAGCTGCCACTAGGGTGGGGGGAGTGGAGCGTAAGCGCCATAATGTTGTGCAGCTGCGCTGGTTGGAAGAGTTTGGTCGTCCTCCGGGGAGAGACGAGGTGGTGGATATGGTGTTGGCCCTTGGGTTTAAGGCATCAGACATCTTTGCTGTTATCCACCCCTCGGGCTCCCTGGAGTATGATGTAAGTTTTGGTACCCCCGTCTTAATGGAGAGTTTTATCTCCAGACGGGAGGTGGTGAAGAATCAGTCCTCGTGGAAATCCTTTAGAGCAGTCCCCCTGTCTAGACAGGAAGAAATAAAAAGGGTGTCAGTCCTGGTTAGAAATGAATCTATTCCCGCAGAAGATATCACAACATGGTTGGGGCGGTACGGCCAGGTGATGGCCCCGCCAGGGAAAGTTTTGGATGCCAAGGGGATCTGGACTGGTGCCTGGTCTGTCTCAGTAAGGCTTAGACGCATCGGGTTATCAGTGACACATGTGCCTGCGTCAGGTTATATTGGGAGGGATAGGATCCTTGCATTCTATCCAGGGCAACCCAAGCTCTGTTTTAGATGCAACAGTCCTTTGCATTTCAGTAGGGACTGAAGGGAACCCTTTTGCACAAAGTGTAATGAAGCTGGGCACTTGGCCAGCGGGTGCAATAAATTTCAATGCAATCTGTGCGGTGTTATGGGGCACGTTTTTAGCCAGTGCCCCTCGGCCTTTCGGGCACCTGTTGGGGGGGTGTCTCCCCCTGCGGGGTCTGGGGGGTCTAGGGAGTCTGTGCTTCCGGTTGTTTCGTCGGCCGGGCCTCCTGCCCCGCTCCAGCTGGCTGGCGCAGTGACTCTTGAGGGTCAGTCTTTTGTGATGGGTTCCGGGAGTCCGGGGCCATCGTCAGGAAGATTGGGTCATAAGTCGGGAGGCTCGAGAGTTTCCCCTTTAAAATCTGGGGGGAGGGGTAAGGCCCCTTTGGTGCAATCTGTGGTATCTCGTGGCAAGGCTAAGATGCCTAGGGTGGTGTTGCATCCCCCTTCTCGGGATTCGCAGCCCATTCCTACTTGGTCTGGGTCCTCTGTCCCTGTGTCTGGTGGTGGGGGGGATCAAGAGGCGGGTCGTTTCTCTGATTCTGATACCCCTAGTACGAGACCTGTTCGTAAGGGCAGAAGGGGTAAGGTTCCTAGAGATCCCCAGCCAGTTGTAGACTTGCCTTCTCAGCCAGGTAAGGAGAGTAAAAGCAATGTTTGGGTGGCGGTGGGAAAGGGGCGGTGTGAAAGCAGTCCTGGGGTGATCCCCAGTTCTGGGTCAGGTCCTGGTCCGGGTGTTTCCTCTCCAGAAGGTGGAGTTGGGGCGACAAGTAGTGCCCAGACTCCCCCTGGTATAGCCCTGCAGAACAGGTTTTCCACCTTGGATCCTGTGGAGGATTCTGGTGGGGGTATGGTTGCAGGGGATTGTGCTGATGGAAGTAAATGAGTAATTTTATTATAAAAAAAAAAAAAATGCAGTAATGTGGTAACATGTGAATGAGCAATGTTGGGTGGCGGTGGGAAAGGGGCGGTGTAAAAGCAGTCCTGGGGTGAGTAATTTTACTAAAAAAAAAAAAAAAAAAAAAAAAGCAGTAATGTGGTAGCATGTGTATGTACAATTGCGTGGTTGCGTAGATTTTAAAGTTTTGGGGAAGGTTGGGGTTATGATTTTGTTTTATTTGTTTATACATAATAGAAGTATGTATGTTTTAGGGGTTGGGGTTACTTGGGAAGTGGAAATGATTAAAGAGTATAATAATGCAAGTTATTGGAGCAGGTATTGGTGCGATTTTAGTGATGTGCAGATGGTATATGTATAGTATGGTGGGATAGTGTTTGTACGTAAAGAAAATGTTTAGTGGTAGAGGGTTGCTTTGGTACTTGGGAAGTGGTAATGACTAAAGAGTATAAAAATGCAAGTGAGTGGGGCAGGTATTGGTGCTAATTTTTAGTGATGTATAGATGGTATATGTATAGCATGGTGGGATAATATTTGTATGTAAAGAAAATGTATTGGGGCAGAGGGTCGTTTTGGTTTAATTGTTTTTGTCTTTTCTGTATACATTTTTGGTCGTAGAATTTTCAATAAAAAATTGCCACTCCTCGGTCTTCTAGCCGTCTTCTGCCGGGGGGGGGAAACACCCACCCATGCTCTCCGCCATGCTCGACTGTGCCCCCACTCCAAAATGAAGCTCTTTTACATCCGGGGGGGGCCGGCCGAAAACAGCGGAGAACAACGGGGGTGTCGCCCCACCTCGGGCTCCTCCGCTTCTGCCTGGCTCCTCCCAGGGCTTCTTTCGCCGTCTTCCGCCGGAGGGCGCCACTCTCCGGGCTTCTCGACGTTGTCTTCCGCCGCGGGGGCCAGGCCTTCTTCTTTGCCGCCCCCTTCGAATTTTTCGGCCTGGACGGGGGTCGTACATCCCATCCAGGACTTGGACGTGGCGGGCTTCTCGTCGCCGTCTTCTGCCGCTGCCCCCTTCACCACGAAGCTCCGTGCTTGTTTGATGAGGGCAGCGGGCTTCCGTCGTCTTCTCCGGGGCGAGGGTCGTACATCCCACCCCGGATTTCGTCGCCGTCTTCTGCCGCTGCCCCCTTCACCACGAAGCTCCGTGCTTGTTTGATGAGGGCAGCGGGCTTCCGTCGCAGTCTTCCGCCGCGGGGTGACACTCGCGGGCTTCTTCTTCCATTCGATGTTGACACGGCGAGGTCCGGCGCTGAAATGCCTTCTGAGCGGCGGGCAAGGACTTATATTGGCATTGGGCGTGGGCGTGGTTATGCCAACATGTGACCTTAACCCATGTGACAGTGATGTGACGTGACATCACTGTCACATGGGTTAAGGTCACATGTTGGCATAACCACGCCCAATGCCAATATAAGTCCTTGCCCGCCGCTCAGAAGGCATTTCAGCGCCGGACCTCGCCGTGTCAACATCGAATGGAAGAAGAAGCCCGCGAGTGTCACCCCGCGGCGGAAGACTGCGACGGAAGCCCGCTGCCCTCATCAAACAAGCACGGAGCTTCGTGGTGAAGGGGGCAGCGGCAGAAGACGGCGACGAAATCCGGGGTGGGATGTACGACCCTCGCCCCGGAGAAGACGACGGAAGCCCGCTGCCCTCATCAAACAAGCACGGAGCTTCGTGGTGAAGGGGGCAGCGGCAGAAGACGGCGACGAGAAGCCCGCCACGTCCAAGTCCTGGATGGGATGTACGACCCCCGTCCAGGCCGAAAAAATCGAGGGGGGCGGCAAAGAAGAAGGCCTGGCCCCCGCGGCGGAAGACAACGTCGAGAAGCCCGGAGAGTGGCGCCCTCCGGCGGAAGACGGCAAAAGAAGCCCTGGCCCCTAGTAGGAGCCAGGCAGAACCCGGCGACGAAATCCGGGGTGGGATGTACGACCCTCGCCCCGGAGAAGACGACGGAAGCCCGCTGCCCTCATCAAACAAGCACGGAGCTTCGTGGTGAAGGGGGCAGCGGCAGAAGACAGCGACGAGAAGCCCGCCACGTCCAAGTCCTGGATGGGATGTACGACCCCCGTCCAGGCAGAAGAATTTGAAGGGGGCGGCGGAAGACCCTCAAAAGTGAAAACGTTCACCAGGTGAATGGGTAGGGGTACGATGTACCCCATACTCATTCACATAGGGTGGGGGCCCGAAATCTGGGGGCCACCTTATTAAACGGGGCTCCCAGATTCTGATTGGCTCCCGCCCGCATACCCCGACAACCAATGGCTAGGGTTGTCGGGAAGAGGCTCTTGTCCCGATCGACATGGGGACAAGAGTGCTTTGGGGTGGGGGGGCAGCGCCCCCCTCCCCCAAAGCACACACTCCCCCATGTCGAGGGCATGTGGTCTGGTACGGCTCAGGAGGGGGGGGGCCGCTCGCTCGTCCCCACCCCCATTCCTGTCCGGCCAGACTGCATGCCTGGGATGAGGGCTTGGTACGGATCTGGGGGGGAACCCCACGCCGATTTTGGCGTGGGTTAACCCCTCACGTTCCGGACCAAGCCGGAGAGCCTATTGTACCCCTGGGGGGGAAGCCGCGCCGGTTTCACATTTGAAATTTGGCGCGGAGTTCCCCTTCAGTGTCAGCGCAGCCCGAGAACAGCTCGGAGCTTGCCGTGCGCCGCTCCAGGCAGTGCAAACACTGCTACGCCGCCTGGTATTTACCAAGGATTTCCCGGCGTACTGAAGAGGCGCGCGGTAAGCTCCGATTGTTCCCTCTGCGCATGCCCAGTATGCAAGTGAACCTTCCGAGGTTCTAGCGTACTTTGCAAGGGCACGGGGATCGGGTCCCAAAAGTCACTTTCCCTTTCAAATCGGCCCGCCACACAAGTTTAAACACATGTCACTACACTTCCCCTGCATCACCCCCCTCCCTCCCCTCATAAACTCCCGCCCGAATCCCCGATGTTTACATTACTAAATGCCGCACGCCAGCTCTGTACTGGCGTGCTGTGCGCCCTCTTCTGGGCGCATTAGGCACTTTAGTAAATGAGGAAACACGCTGCACTGGCAGCGTGTTTCTTTGGTAAATGTCAAAAACAGGTTTACTCCTGCTTGTGCACCATGAGTCTTGGCGCACAGGCTTGGTAAATCAGCCCCTTAGTGTAGCTTAGTGGTTAGCTCTCCTGCCTAGCAGGACTAAAGTCACCAATGTTCTCCCTGTGCCTGCATGGGTTTTGACCCGCACTCCTAAGACATGCTTGTAGGGTGATTGTCTCCCTTCCAAAGTGACCCTAGTATGTGTATGTATGATTGTGAGATGGGGACCTGAGATTGTAAGCTTTTTGAGAGCATACAATATACAGTAAATGTAAAGTGCTGTGTAAATCTTCAGTGATATCATAGGCATGAGCACAGGGTGTGCCAGTGGTGCCCAGGCACACCCTAATCATCCTGTGCAGCACAGATTCCCCCTACTGCCCTCCCCTCCCACCACTCCTCCAACTTCCCTCCTCTCCTCTCCCTTCGGATGTTGCTGCGGAGATGTTTTAGGATGAGTGGGGGAAAGGGCCAGTAAATATGTAATTTACCGGCCCTTTCCCTTTCTGAATGAACATTGTGAGTGATTGTAATGGGTGTTTGAGCTTTTGGGTGCACACATATGAGTGCTATATAAATTCCTGTAATAATAAATATGTTGCATATACATACAATGCTATTTGTGTTGGCCAGCCGTGACACACATGAGACCCAGTACACCCCACACAAAGGGCTAAGTGTATGGTTACTATAGAGAGAAATCAGACCACTCTAAGCCATTCAGATGCTTACTTTAAAGGCATGCTTTCCTGTTTTTTACCTATTAATGTGACTTATTTTTTAGATGTATTGCATTAACCATCTGAACTTTTGCTCTTGGATTTAGATATACTTGAAAGAGATAACAGGAAAGGTGAAAGGTGAAAGGTGGAAAGGTGTACCTATTAGATGCATGTCCCTTTTTAAAGGGGGCTCCCAGATTCCGATAAGCCCCCCGCCCGCAGACCCTGACAACCAACAGCCAGGGTTGTCGGGAAGAGGCCCTGTCCTTATCGACATGGGGACAGGGTTCTCTGGGGTGGGGGGACCGCAGTGCGCCCCCTGCCCCAGAGCACCTGACCCCCCCATGTTGAGGGCATGCGACCTGGTACGGCTCAGGAGGGGGGTGCTCACTCGTCCCCACTCCTTTCCTGACCGGCCGGGCGGCGTGCTTTGGATACGGGTCTGGTATGGAATGTGGGGGGACCCCCATGCCGTTTTTTCGGCGGGGGGGGGTCTCCTTACAACCCATACCAGACCTAAGGACCTGGTATGCTCCTGAGGGGAACCCATGCCGGATTTTTATTTAAAATTTGGCGTGGAGTTCCCCCTCAGGATTCATACCAAACACCGCTTGTAGAATTTGTGGGAATCCAAGTCGGATCCCCATCGCCTCTATGACGCGCTCGCTGGAATGTGCTTTTCCTATTCCAGCGAGTGCGAGATGTCGGCACCCAGTCACTGAGAATCAGCGCGATGCTGTTGTGCTAAAAACACATTCTCGGCGGCAGGTACTGTACCTCACTTGTGTGGTTTGAACAACATTTTCATATGCGGGCGCTACTCGCGTATGCGTTCGCTTCTGTGCGCGAGCTCGTCGGGACGGGGCGCTTTAAAAAAACATTTTTGGGTTTTCTTTTTTTAAATATTTTTTTACACTGAGAAAAAAAAAGAAGCATGACAGGCCCTCTTAAATAAGAGATCTGGGGTCAAAAATACCTCAAATCTCATATTTAGACTTGAATGCAAAAAAATTTGAAATTTTGTCATTTAAACAAATGACAACAAAAAAATGTTCCTTTAAGACGCATGAGCGGGACTCACGTTTTGACGTCACTTACGCCCTGCTATGCTATGTGGATGGGTGGGGGCCATCTTGCCCTCACTCGCATCCCCACACAGCAGGCAGCAGGACCCAATCGCCTTCGCCGCTACCGACGGCACGGGTAAGCGGCGGAGGGCGCGGGAGAGCGGCGGGAGGGGGTGCCCTTTCCCTCCACGGATAACGGTGATCTCGCGGCGAATCCGCCGCATAGACCACCGTTATCGTAAACAGGGCCACTCATGCTAAAGATGGATACCTCGGTTGTGGCAGCAGCTGCTGCCATTACCGAGATGTCCATCTTTAAAATACCGACGTATGTGTACATGAGCGGGTCCTTAAGTGGTTAAAATTCAGTGGCGGCTGGTGCTAAAAAATAACAATTGCAGCCTTACTGTGCCCATCAAATGCAGCCAATTGCATCAATTGTCACCACTGTGCCATTCAATCAAACACAGCCACTGTGCCATCAATTGTCACCACTGTGCCATGCCATCAAAAGAAGTCGCTGTGCCATGCCATCAAACACAGCCACTGTGCCATCAATTGTCACCACTGTGCCATGCCATCAAACGCAGCCACTGTGCCCATCAATTGTCGCCACTGTGCCAATTGATGCCACTGTGCCCTTTAATTTTCACCACTGTGCCCTTTAATTTTCACCACTGTGCCCTTTAATTGTCACCACTGTGCCTTTTAATTGTCACCACTGTGCCCATTGATGCCACCGTGCCCATTGATGCCACTGTGCCCATTGTGGCCACCGTGCCCATTGTTGCCATTGTGCCCTGTAAAATGCCCCCCCGCCCGGCAATTACCTTTCTGGGGGTCAGCCATCCTCCTTCCATGTCCCTCAATGTTTTCTCCCGCCCTCGATGACGCTTCAGCCAATCAGGTTACTGGTAAACCAGAACCAGTGAACCTAATTGGCTGAGACGCCTGTCAGTCTTATCCAAGGAACGCACTGCCGGTACGTCCCTTAGATAAGCATTCGGAAGCCGACTACAGCCTGAGGACTGTACTCAGAAAGCCTATCAGAGCCGCTGGTTCTGATAGGCACTTCAACACAGCCAACCAGCTGCCGTTATTCACTGAATCTATGTATTTCAGTGGTGGTGCAAGAGCCAGAGCATGTTAACTTTTAATTATTACATGTCTGGCTCCACTTTAGATTTTTGGAGGAGGAACAAAAAGTATGGAGGATGGAGACAATAGGACCCATGGGCTACGTCAAGATTTTTTTGATTGCATAATTACAACTAATACAGTTACTATAAAGTTTTTCTGTTATTTTACAAAATGTACTGTACACTGTTTATTTATGTTTCAGTTTTTTTCTTAGTCATAAATGGAAAGGATAACCAAAGGTCACTACCTAACCGAGGAAACAGAGCCGGAGTTTGGGCGGAACTGAATCACACAGCATCAACAATGACAGGGAGGGGCTCCCTCTCGCGACGTCAGCACCAAATACCGGGGGCGGCATGGCAGAACAGCCATGTTACGTGGCCACCATAAACAAAATGTGACAGGTCACATGACCCATGACGAGCCGTTCACCTGATGCCGCCCACAGTGCAGCCGGCGCCCCCACCAACCCTGCTAATAGAAAAATAGACCATACCAGGTTGAAAACTAAACCATAAATGTGTGCACAATGAAAACCACAGAATCTCTAAGATGACACCAGTGTCCGGAAAACACGACCGGAAATGGGTGAACCTAAGGGTCTCGAGTGACAATAATTTGTACAACATAATCAGAAAACTTAGCTAACTAAATAGTTCAGTGTCTGATATCAGCTACTACGAAAGGTGAAAACATTTATAATGCAATGTCTGATAACAACCGCAATAAAAAACAGGCATATCTGTGAAAATGCTTAAACAAATACACAACAAAATGTAAAAAAATTAAAAAGGAGAAAAGGGAAGAAAGAAAAGGGAGAAGACCAAAATACCCAAATTATAAGTAAGTAAATGACAGAACAAATAATAGCCTAATTAAGCTTGATTTATGAACGATGTAATGTCCCACTCAAGATTCATTCCTTCTGGCGAGTGGGATCGAAGGTCGTGGATCCAATACATTTTAAGTCTGGAGACCCCGTGTAAGGACAAATTTATCAATGATCAAAAACTGGGTGCCGGTAGTATCCCTGTTGTGGTGTTTTAAATAGTGTCAAGGAACACTGTGATTGATTTTCCCTGCTTTAATGTTGGCTATATGTTCATTCACTCGGATCGAGAAAGTTCTAATGGTACATGCTACATGCTACATGTTGTATGTTCGTTGTGTGACAGTAAATTGAAATACCTCGGTTTTACGTCTGCCACTAACATTATGAAGACATACATTGCATCTCCTGCATGGATAATAGCCCTTGCACTGTTGAAAAAAGGAGATATTTCTAGGGAGATCTGTCACATTGGTGTCAGTACTGGACCCCTCTAGGACCCAGCGCACTCACCTGACACAGCCTTGGCTGGGAAACACTGATTGGCCAGCTCTCCTTTAAAACACCTGTGACTTCACCCAATCAGTGCTCGTGATAGAGTTACTCTGCTTGCCTTGTGGGATCCAGCCTGACCTGTTAATCTGTAAACTTTGTGTATGACCCGGCTTGTTTGACCCTGCTTGTTGCTTCCGATTCGGTACCTTTCGAACTCTGATCCATCCGTGTATGAACCGGCTTGCCTAGACCACGCTTTGCCTGACTCCTGTAAGCAACACCCATTGCAGCGGTGCACTACTAGCACCAGCAACACCACCAACATCCACACCTGCGGTGAACTACAAGTTCCAGCCTTCCTGCTCATCACAACACCTACTTCAGCAGTGAACTACAAGTGCCAGCTGTCCCGCTCGTCTCAACCCTGCATCCGTGGTGAACTACAAGTCCCAGCGCTGACCTGCTTCACAAGACCTGCTCATGGTATGTGCTCTTGTTATTGAACTATAAGCATATTAGCACACCTGAACTGTTGTCTGCTCCTAGCCTGATATGAAACCTGACATTATCACGAGCCATACATAAAAAGGGAAAACCCATCATGGATTCTGAGCAGGCTCAGATGTTTGCACAAGAACTTTGCCGTTTATCCCATCAAGTTCAGCAAATGGCCACAGAGCTCACCAAGGTGCAATCTCCTACTACAACTGTTACAAAAACTTTATCTGAACCGAAAATTCCTTTGCCTGACCGTGTTTCTGGCGACCGTAAGGGATTCTGCAACTTTAAAAACAGCTGCAAATTATATTTCAAATTAAGGCCATCCTCTTCTGGCTCTGAAACTCAGAGAGTTCAGATCATTATCTCTCTGCTACAGGGTGAGCCCCAGGCTTGGGCCTTTAACCTTGAACCAAACCATCCAGCCCTGCTAACTGTAGATGCCTTCTTTGAAGCCCTTGGATTGCTGTACGATGATCCAGATCGTGTGGCTACTGCAGAATCAACCCTGCGTAACTTAAAGCAAGGAACTACCACAGCTGAAATGTACTGCTCAGAGTTTCGCAGGTGGGCCCCAGAATCTGGCTGTAATGATGCAGCTCTCCGCAGCCAGTTCAGAATAGGTCTTTCAGATGCAATTAAGGATGCTCTGGTCAATTTCTCCTATCCAGCCTCACTGGAGGAAGCTATGTGTCTAGCCATTAGAATTGATCGCCGTCAGCGAGAGAGGGGGCGAGAAAAAATATGGCTGTGGCAAACTGCATACCTCCCTTACCACCTGACCATCCCACCTCCAGTGCCAGTTCAGTGGAAGAACCTATGCAGTTAGGCTCCACCCGGCTATCTGCCCAGGAACACACACGCCGGCGTAATATGGGACTTTGCCTGTATTGTGGCCTCAGGGGTCACATGCTCCGTTCGTGCCCTCCACGTCCGGGAAACTCCAGGACCTAGGTGATTATGGGGAGGTCACCTTAGGTCTGCTTTCATCTCCCCAGGGGGACAATCGTATACTTCTACCCAGTGTTATTCACTTTGGGACAGGGACTCATGAACTGTTGGCCTTGGTAGATTCTGGAGCTGCTGAGAATTTTATTGATAAGACTTTGATTACCTCCTTGTCCCTGCAAACTCATACGCTAGATTGCCCAGTCCGCCTAATTTCTGTGGATAACAGGCCTCTCTCACAAGACCTTGTGCTTCAGTCCACCAATCCCTTCCAGTTACAATTAGGGGCCCTGCACTGGGAGAAGATTTCATGTCTTACCATTGACTCTCCATCCACTCCTTTGATCCTAGGCCTTCCTTGGCTTCAGAAGCACAATCCTGTAATTGACTGGCAAACAGGAAATATTCTGGCTTGGTCCAATCAGTGTAAAAGAAGTTGCATCCAGCACCCTGTTCGACTTGCTACTTGTCAAGTGGGAATGGAACAGATTCCGCTTTGTTATAAGGACTTTCAGGATGTGTTTTCTAAAGGGAGTGCTGACACCTTACCTCCTCATCGCAGTTATGACTGTCCCATTGACCTTTTGCCTGACACTACACCTCCGCGAGGGAGAGTCTTTCCATTGTCCGAACCAGAGAACCTTGCTTTGCAAGAATACATTCAGGAAAACCTAGCTAAAAGTTTCATCTGTCCCTCTACTTCTCCTGCAGGCGCAAGTTAGCTTCTTTGTTCCAAAGAAGGACGGGGGTCTAAGACTTTGTGTTGACTACAGAGGTCTAAATAAAATAACCGTTCCCAATCGGTATCCTCTCCCTCTCATCACAGAGTTGTTCTCCCAAATCCAGGGAGCAAAGATCTTCTCCAAACTAGACCTAAGGGGAGCCTATAATCTAGTGCGCATCCGTGAAGGAGATGAGTGGAAGACAGCCTTTAACACCAAGGATGGCCACTACGAATGTCTTGTCATGCCTTTCGGTCTCAGGAATGCACCAGCTGTCTTCCAAAACTTTATGAATGACATTTTCCGGGATCTGTTGGGTCGCTTTATGCTTGTGTACTTGGATGATATTTTGATATATTCTCCCAATCTTGAAACGCATCAGAGGCACGTCCGCTCAGTGTTGGCCCGATTAAAGGCTCATTCCCTTTTTGTTAAGCCTGAAAAATGTTAATTTCATGTCAAACAAGTACCTTTCCTGGGCTACCTAATCTCTGACACAGGCCTAACCATGGATCCAGCCAAGATTCAGGCCATTCTAGACTGGGCATCACCTTCAGACCTGAAAGCAGTTCAGCGCTTCCTGGGCTTTGCAAATTTCTATCGGAAATTCATTAAGAATTTTGCCAACTCAACAGCTGACAGGGGTTAGTAATGAGCTGTTGAGAGTGCACGCGTTCAACGAGCTCTGTGTTTCCCTGCACCCGATGGAAGGAATGGGCAGTTAGCCGGAGGACTTATCTGGGCTTATTTGGGCTTATTTGGAGTAAGAAAGCTGTTTATACTGCTATTTTTGACTGCTGAAAAAGGACTGAAAAAGGACCGAGTTATTGGGCTAACGAGGAGCTACTAAAGATATTGGGAATATACATTGGCTGCTACCTGCTGCTACCTGCTATCTGTTACCTTTGCTATTGCTATTTGCTATTGCTGTGTGCTGCGGGCTAGCTGTTTGCTGATTGCTAGCTGTTGTTGCATATTCCATCCATATCCATTCGTATCACATCCTCATCATATTGCATCCTATCCTATATGCTGTGGACGCACATACCATCATCTCTGATGTTTTAAAAACACCATGGTCATGTTACCGGACCCAATCTGACCCAATCTGACCCGATCCTGGTATCCTGCTGTCCTGCTTGCTTGCTTGCAGTGTCACTCGTTGTGGTCTCGCTGAGGTCCCGCCTGCTCTCATCCCGCTGTGGTCCCGCTGTCTTGGTGTCCCGCCGTTCTGCTCGTAGCTCGCGACACTCAAGAGTGCCTGCTCTCATCTCGCTGAGGTCCCGCTGTGGTCCGGCTGTGGTCCCGCTGTCCCGCTGTCCCGCTTTCCTGCAGTCCTGGTGTCCCGCTGCCCTGCTCATCTCGCTCTTATGCTCCCATCTCGCTGAGGTCCTGCTGTGCCCGCTCTTGCCCCGCTGTCATTCCGCTGTGGTCCCGCTGTCCTGGTGTCCCGGGAGTCTCAGTGTCAAGGGGGGAGAGTGCTCCTTGTTAAGCTCCTTGTTAAGCTCCCTGATAGGGGGGAGAGCAATGCAGAGGACGGCTGATGTTTAAAATCTCCAAGTTTGCAAGTTCTCAAGTCTCCAAGCGACAGGAGGTTTTTCCCTGAACCTGGTTGGTATCCTGAGTAGCAATAATCTACTACAAGTTGACTTAACTGATTTAACTGATTTATCTGCTACAAGTTTTACTATAAATTGATCTAAGCTGTTCAAGCTACTCAAGCTACTGATTTAAATTGTACGAATGGAGAGTGAAGTATTTGTTGAAAACCTCTGGGAAGATAAGTAAATATTGAACCTATTGATTATATCACTGATTATATTGATCTTACTATGGAATCCCGCTATTGCATTAACATTAGCAAGAATAAAAAAACTGTTAAGAACTGCTGAGGATCATTAACGAAAACATTCTCTGGGCTACATATGTTTTATATCACCCCCATACCATCAATAAAGAAGGGTAAATTGAATTATTACAACTGTGAACTTTGAACTTTGAATACTATAGAAAAAACTACTTAAATACAGCTAAATACAGCTGGATATATATTAAAAAGAACAAGAATAAGATGACGTCGGGTAAGACAAGATTTACCTTATCCACTAGAGCCGCTGCAGCTGCTGCGGCAGTTGCTGCTTTTCAGTCTATACCACCGTTCCAGTTAGATAAAGGAAGTATGCTGTCCATTAATACAAATGTGGATAAACATAGCATTAAAACTAAAGCTGCTAAGGTCAATAGTGCAGATAAACAGGACCTCCTGGATAAATCTGAGGAGTTGGAAAGAGAGGAAGCTGTAAGGACAGATGGGGCAACGGATAAGACGGTAATGATACACAGAGCAGATACATCAGAGGTAACAAGTATGGTAACAAATATGGACAATGCTAATACAGCTGCTTATACAGATATGAGTAAAATTCAGCCTCCTATACACATCAGGAAAGGTCCAACTATAGTCCAGCAAGATGCATCAGAGGGCTCTACAGCTCCTTTAAGTCTTTCAGGACCAGGCTCTGAAATAGCTGCCCTAATATCTGCGTTTTGGGCAGATTTTGAGGCCTGGGCGATAAAAATTGAATCGTCAATCCATACTGAAGTGAGTGCCCTAAGAGAACAAGTGACGGATACTAATAATGTAGTATCTGCGGTTGCCCACACACAAGAAAATCATGCGGCACGCATCATGGCTTTAGAGACTGCATCCTCTGCACATTTATATCGCCTGCGCCAACACCAATTGCGTATTGAGGATAGCGAAAATCGCAATCGAAGAAATAATATTCGCTTAAAAGGGATTTCGGAGGATATTTCCAGCGCAGAATTAAATCTTAAAGTGGTTGCTATCTTCAATCAGGTTTTGGGGAAAGAGGCTAGTACTAATATTGAACTAGATAGAGTGCACAGAGTGGGGAGAGGGATGAGGGATCGGGCTAGCCATCCCAGAGATGTAGTATGTCGGGTGCACTACTATAGACTAAAGGAAGAGATCATGCGAAGGGCATGGAGTCACGGCCCCGTAGACTTTGAAAACTCTTCTATCCAATTATACCCAGACCTGTCCAGAAATACATTATATATGAGAAGGATGGTTCGCCCTCTACTAGACCTAATCCGGCAATCTGGCGCCACGTATACGTGGGGGCACCCCTTCAGTATACAAGTAACAAAGGGATCGGAGTTGTTTGTCTTGTCTAATCCAGAACTTCTCCCCATATTTTTTGATTTTCTTGGTCAAAATCCTATTTCTGTCCCAAATTGGCTCGATCCACCAGAAGAACACCGCCAGCCAGGAAGGCTAGCTGATACCATTGTACAGCAAAGGGGAAGGGATGTACCACGATCAGGGATACAAGACGTTAATCAAGAGACTAATTAGTTAGAATAAAGTTTGAATAATTATTGAAACCCTTGGAAAGCTATATATAAATGTCTCTCAGGCCCCTCCCCCCACCTCCTAGGAATTCACTTCTTCTCTTCTCCTTTTTTTTTTTTTTTTTTTTTTTTTTCTCCCTTTCTTCTCTCTTCTCTCCCCTCTCCACCTATCAGAAGAGATATTAAGGTGTGTAATAAGACTAACTTGGGGACAAGATATGTTTAGATCCAGTATATATAGGGTTGAGTAAGCAGTGAATGGGAAGAGAGGGAGTATTAGTAATGTAGTTTAATTAGCTGAGGAAGGTGGTGGGGACATAGGGGGGGGAGAGATAGCGAAATATAAGGTAAAGTAGAAAATAATATATATATTTTGTGTGCCGGTAATATATATATAGCAAGAAAATAAATGTTATAAAGTATCCCAATTAAATATCTAGGGCTATGTTTCATGGAGTGTAGAATAACTAATCACCCATAATAACTGGTGAATTGATCTGGTATAACCTATCCCCTTAATATCTAAGGACAACGATAGAACTAGGATGTTGCAGGGAACACATCTCGTAGTTCCGTTGAATCTTTGTCTTTTGTTTTTTTTTTTTTTTTTTTTTGTTTTGTGTGTTTTTTTTTCTTCTCTTTCTCTTTTTCTACCCCTATATAGGTCAGGCACAGTTGTTGCCTATTGTGTGAAGAATCACACAGTGCACTGCACAAGTCAGTGTATTAGAGACGTGTGTTTTTTTTTTTCTTCCCTTTTTTTTTTTTTTTTTCTCTTAACATGGCTACTACAACGATATCTCAACCATTTTTGAATATATGTTCCTATAATGTTAAAGGCCTAAATGTCGCCTCTAAGAGAGGACAAATTGTATATCAAATGCATAAACTTAAAGTTAATATGCTCTTTCTACAAGAAACGCATTTTCAGACTGACTCCTTTCCCATCTGCCCCAGTGACCACTTCAATCGATGGTTCCATAGTACTAATCCAGAACAAAAGTCCAAGGGAGTATCTATTGCATTCCATAAGAACTTGCCTATTGAATTAATTGATGAGATAGTGGACAGTCAGGGAAGGTATGTCTTTGTTAAGTTTCTCCTGTGGGGAATAAAATTTACCGCAGCAAATATATACCTGCCAAACTCTAATCAGTGTCAAACAGCAATGAAGTTCCTGGAAACGTTGTTCAGTTTTGGGGAAGGGAGACTTATTTTGGGAGGAGATTTCAATTTACCAATGGATCCACAATTGGATTCCTCCTCATCAAAAACGGCAGTCTCAATGTCTAGGTTGAAAATACTGAAGCATGCTCTCTATGATCACCACCTAATAGATGTATGGAGGTTATTACACCCCAAATCTAGAGACTACACATATTTCTCATCGGTCCATCAGTCATATAGTCGGATTGACTATTTCTTTGTGGATCACAATTGCCTGGATTGGTCTCCAATATGTGATATTGGTACAATGGTGTGGTCAGATCATGCTCCACTATTTTTGAAACTTACCATCCCTTCGGTTCCACCCAGAGAATGGACATGGCGATTAAATGACGCATTATTAGAAAATACGGAATGCTCTATGAGTATAAACCAAACTATTTCAAACTTTCTGGCAGACCATACATTAGATTCCACGTCACTTCCTACTCAATGGGAGGCCCTGAAAGCAGTCTTGAGAGGGACTTTTATCCAATTAGGGGCCAGAATGAAAAGGAAGCGCTCAGCGGAGATTATGAAGGCAGTCCAACGGCTTAGAAAGGTAGAAACAGAACACAAGCGCATAAATACGACAGAAACCTTAATGGAAGCAGCAGCAGCGCGAATCAGCTTGCGCAACCTATACGAATCCTCATCATGTACATACTCAAGTAAAGTGGCGCTACATCAATATAAATTTAGTGGTAAATGTGGAAAATTTTTAGCTAATTCCTTAAAAACATATCAGAGTCCTACTTTTATCTCAAAGCTTCAGAGCCCAAATGGGGAAATAATAACTTCACCATCATTAATTATGAAAACATTTAACGGTTTTTTCCAGTCCTTATATAATATACCTCCATACCAAGCTTTGAATCCACTGGATAACGAAGCGGACAAGGTAACAACCTATATATTAGATACTTCATTACCTATGTTGGAGGAAAACGTTGTAGAAGAACTGGAAATGTTAATTACGGAAGAAGAGGTCGCCAAAGCCATTACCAATACCCCGGGGGGTAAAAGCCCTGGCCCAGATGGCTTTACGCCAAAATTCTATAAACATTTTTCCCCCCTGCTTACCCCGTTTTTGACTCGGGTATTTAACTCTATAGCGAATGGTTCAACATTTCCGAAACAAACACTGGAAGCACACATTTCACTCATTCCGAAAGCAGATAAAGATCTCTCACTATGTACGAACTATCGACCCATATCCTTAATTGGGGTAGATGTAAAAATTTTCTCTAAAATCATAGCTAGCCGCCTACAACCACTACTACCCCAATTTATTCACTTAGACCAAGTCGGCTTTGTCAGCGGTCGAGAGGCAAGAGACAATACGCTTAAAACTCTCTTGCTGACGGATTACGCTCAAACTCAAGGTATTCCTTTATGTTTACTAACTGTCGACGCAGAAAAGGCGTTCGACCGGGTAAGCTGGGCGTTCTTACGAGCTTCCCTTATACAGATTGGTTTGGGTCCACATATGTTAGCAAGGATTATGTCTTTATACCAATCACCCTCAGCTAGAGTTAGGGTGAATGGTTCGCTGTCCCCAGCTTTCCCCATCTCCAATGGAACTCGCCAAGGGTGCCCTTTATCCCCATTGCTATATGTTATAATAATGGAACACCTTGCAAATGCATTGAGACGAAATGAAAATATAGCTGGTGTCCAAATAGGTCCCATACAAGAAAAATTAGCTCTTTTTGCGGATGACCTACTAATATTTGTAACAAAACCACACACTTCCCTTCCAGCTATACTTCTGGAATTTCAGAGATTTGGTGAAGTCAGTAACTTTAAGGTTAACTGTAATAAATCAGAACTCCTTAATATATCCATACCACGAACAAAAATGAAGCGCCTATCAAAGAATTTTTCGTTCAGATCCTGCTCAGATTCAATCCGGTACTTAGGGATTAGTATTCCAGCCTCAATGGCACAACTATATTCATTAAATTATCTTCCGCTACTTAATAAAATCCAAAAGATACTAGCATCCTATGCAGTCAAGAGACTCTCATGGTTTGGTAGAATTAATACTCTTAAGATGGATATACTTCCCAGATTAATATACTTGTTCCAAACAATCCCAATCCATATTCCAGCTACATTTTTTCGTAAAATCCACCAGATCTTTTCTAAATTTATATGGAATTCAAGCCAGTCAAGAATTAATTATGCTACATTATCTCTTCCAAAAGATAGAGGTGGAGTGGGAATACCAGACGTTTCTATATATCATAAGGCATCTATACTTACACGTATTATTGATTGGTTTCACCACTCTGAATCTAAATTATGGGTTCAATTGGAAGGGCATATGAGTCCTATAGACTTACGAGCACTTCCATGGACCTCATTTAATCTTAGAAAAGGTCATTCAATACCAGTAGATCTTACTAGACAAACACTGTACATATGGGACCGTCTGATACCTATTTATAAAATATCGAAACAACAGAGCCCTATGACCCCCTTTTTCGGAACGCCAGACTTTCTACCAGCCCTACACTCAATTACGTTTGGGCCTTGGCACAAAGAAGAACACAGACGAATTGTTCAAGTTCTACAGACTGACTCGGTACCATTGGTAGATTTCACATCAACAAGGACAAATCATAACCCGACACAATGGTTGCAGAGACATCAAGCGCTAGGGTACATAAGATCAATTCCATCAAAGCAAGATATCTGTGCTGATCCAACCACATTTGAAGCTTTGCTTCTGCAAGAAGAGCCAATAACACACTCAATCTCTGTACTATATTCTATTCTTTTGCTAGCATCTCGACCAAATCTCCCTCCGTACACACAGAGATGGGAAAAAGAACTTCAAGAGAATATAGCTATATCAGATTGGGAAAAAGGATTCACTTTGACCCTTAAGGCGCCAACAGATACAAGAATGCAAGAAAAATCATATAAAGTGATGAGCAGATGGTATAGGTGTCCCTCTACCATGCACCAAATCAACCATGAAATACCTGATACCTGCTGGCGCTGTAATAAGTCAAAAGGGAATATGATACACATTTGGTGGGAGTGTCCCCAGATAAAAATGTTCTGGAAACAAATCTTTGATCTCTATGAAAAATTAGGAGAAACACCAATTCATGCCTCCCCAAAAATAGCTCTTTTAAATATGATTCCGGGACCCTTAAAGAAAGTAAAAGAAGATGTGTTCAGGTACTTCATTGCAGCAGCTAGAGTAGTTATCCCGCGATATTGGAAAACAGAGACAATACCTTCCCTGGGGGAATGGGCAAAGGAACTAGAATGTATTAAAGAATTGGAAGGCCTACTGGCACGGGAAATGGGAAGGGAGGAGCAGTTTCTCAATACATGGTTTATATGGTCTGAATTTCGAAAATCGGATGAATTCCTTATTTGGGCTACAGGTAACCTTAACGTTGGGTAGCCATGAATATTTAATATGTAATACTATTTATATGTTTTTTTATTTTTATTTTTTGTACTACTTATATAATATATTATGGCTAGCGTGTTCCCCCTCTCCTTTTTTTTTTTTTTTTTTCCCTTCCTTCCTTCCTTCCTCTTATGGGTTTAAACTATGGTGACTCAAATCTAAGTTAGGAAGACAAGTAAGTATGTACAATGTAACCAAATTAATATAAGATGATATATTATATTTATGTAGTAGTGTGCGATGGATATAAAGATAATAAAAATAATATTATACAGCAAAAAAAAAAAAAAAAAAAAAAAAAAAAAAAAAAAGAATTTTGCCACCATTGCACATCCCATCACCTCTCTCACCAGGAAGTCTCAGTCTAAGTTCAAATGGACTACTGAAGCCCAGACAGCCTTCACTCAGTTGAAGAAAGCCTTTACCTCTGCACCAATTCTACGCCATCCTGTTCCTGAGCTGCCTTTTATTGTGGAGGTAGATGCATCCGAATTAGGGGTGGGGGCGCTTCTGTCACAAAAGGACCCTGTAACTGCTGCTATCCACCCCTGCGCCTTCCTGCCCCATAAATATTTCCCAGCAGAGCGCAACTATGATATAGGCAACAGAGAACTGTTAGCCATAAAGCTAGCTTTGGAGGAATGGAGACATTGGCTGGAGGGAGCTCGCTATCCATTCATAGTTCTGACTGACCACAAAAACCTTGAATACATCCGTTCTGCTAAAAGACTGAACTCACGTCAGGCCAGGTGGTCATTATTCTTCTCCAGATTTGACTTTACAATTTCTTATTTACCAGGGCCAAAAAAATGTTAAGTCTGACGCCTTGTCTCGCAGTTTTTTATCAGAATCCCCACCTCCGCTTCCTCCACAATCCATTATCTCTGAGGACAGGATTTTGGCTTTCACCCAGACTGACATCTCTGAGGCCTTGTTACCTGCACAGGCTGAAGCCCCCCCTTCCACTCCCCCTGGTATGCTTTTTGTGCCCTTGGCTCTTCGTTTGCAGGTTTTGCAGCAGGTACATGCATCAAAGCCTGCAGCGCATCCGGGGTTTAAACAAACTTATGAGATTATCTCTCGCAACCTCTGGTGGCCATCGATTAGGCAGGATGTGCTTGCCTTTGTCCAGGCTTGTGAGGTTTGTGCCAGAAGCAAGGGCAGTACCTCTAAGCCCTCCGGTCTCCTACGTCCTCTATCAATACCTACTTGTCCCTGGACCCATTTATCTATGGACTTTATCACTGACTTGCCTCCGTCCCAGGGATGTTCCACGATCTGGGTGGTGGTAGACAGGTTCAGTAAGATGGCCCACTTTGTTCCACTTCCAAAACTGCCGTCTGCTAGAGAACTGGCATCTTTATTCATTAAACATGTTTTCAGGCTCCACGGGGCACCAATTAACATTGTCTCAGACCGTGGCTCTCAGTTTATAGCCCAGTTTTGGAAGGCCCTTTGTTCTCAGCTAGGGATTAAGTTATCATATTCTTCAGCCTATCATCCCGAGACAAATGGCCAAACAGAAAGAACTAATCAGACTCTAGAGAAGATGGTATGTTGTCTGATGGCCAATGATGAGGTGGAGTGGGTCGACAGCCTTCCATGGGCAGAGTTTGTCTTTAATAATTGTGCCAGCTCTTCTACAGGGACCTCTCCCTTCTTCTGTGTTTACGGGTTGCATCCTCGTGTGTGCTCCTTTGATCTTCCACCCTCTGATGTTCCAGATGCCAACACCACGATTGAAAACTTCTCCAAAATCTGGTCTGACGTCAATCGTGCTATTTCTCGCTCGGTGCAGGCATTTAAGAAAACGGCTGATAAGAGGCGCTCAAAGGCCCCTGGATATAAAGTTGGTGACAAAGTGTGGCTATCATCCAGGAATCTGTCCCTGCATGTTCCATCCAAAAAACTTGGCCCAAAATTCATCGGGCCCTATGAGATTTCAGAGATTGTTAATCCTGTGTCCTATAGATTAAAACTCCCCCCGTCCAATGCGCATTCCTAATGTCTTCCATGTTTCTTTGTTGAAACCTGTTCATTCTAGTCTCCAAGTAAATGAACCAGAACCCGTAGATGTGTCGGATAGCCAGGAATTTGAAGTGGCATATATTCTTGACTCCAGACGTGTACGCAATTCCTTACAATATCTAGTTCATTGGAAAGGTTTTGGCCCAGAGGATCGATCCTGGATCCCAGCTCGCGATCTCCATGCTGATCGCCTTAAGAAGAAGTTCCATCTTCGATATCCAAGTAAGCCTGGGGGTGCAGGAGCAACCCCTCGAGAAGGGGGGGGTACTGTCAGTACTGGACCCCTCTAGGACCCAGCGCACTCACCTGACACAGCCTTGGCTGGGAAACACTGATTGGCCAGCTCTCCTTTAAAACACCTGTGACTTCACCCAATCAGTGCTCGTGATAGAGTTACTCTGCTTGCCTTGTGTGATCCAGCCTGACCTGTTAATCTGTAAACTTTGTGTATGACCCGGCTTGTTTGACCCTGCTTGTTGCTTCCGATTTGGTACCTTTCGAACTCTGATCCATCCGTGTATGAACCGGCTTGCCTAGACCATGCTTTGCCTGACTCCTGTAAGCAACACCCATTGCAGCGGTGCACTACTAGCACCAGCAACACCACCAACATCCACACCTGCGGTGAACTACAAGTTCCAGCCTTCCTGCTCATCACAACACCTACTTCAGCAGTGAACTACAAGTGCCAGCTGTCCCGCTCGTCTCAACCCTGCATCCGTGGTGAACTACAAGTCCCAGCACTGACCTGCTTCACAAGACCTGCTCATGGTATGTGCTCTTGTTATTGAACTATAAGCATATTAGCACACCTGAACTGTTGTCTGCTCCTAGCCTGATATGAAACCTGACAATTGGGAGCTATCTGTCGCTGTATGGACCGTGCTGCCCTATAAATCACCCCAGTTTGGTAAGGAATCGCAGGCCCTAAGAATCTGTCATTCTGAAGGATTCCTCAATGTTTTTTTTAAATGAATGAATGAAGGTGAGGCTAGCCTCATAACTTAAACATATACCCTGATCATTAGAATTGAGCGTCAGCATAAACTCATCAAATGATGCACGGTCATCTTTCCAGACGAAAAGGATGTTGTCTATGTAACAAGCCCAAAGGACCAACTCTGGTCTCCTAAGAGCATAAATGACATCCTCCTCCCACTTGGCCATAAACAAGTTGGCCAAACTAGGGCCACATCCTTAGTTTGTAAATAAAATTGATTTTGAAACAAAAAAAATAGTGTGTGTGGTGGCAAATCTAAGAAGATCCATAATAAAATTATGCTGAATAAAAGAAAGAGTAGTGTTTTTAGGCAAATAATTTTCAACGGCAAAAAAAATAAAATCGTGGGGGATGCAGGTATATAGGGCCGCAACATCAGCTGTCACTAAAATCATGCCCTCCAGGTATTCAATGGATTCAAGTAACCTTATAGTATCACTCGTATCTTTAAGATACAAGGGAACTAAAGAAACAAGTGGTTGAAGGTGAAAATCAACACATCTATCAATCCTCAATGTCACAGAGTCAATCCCACTGACTATGGGTTGGCCAGGGGAATTGACTGGGTCCTTATGTACCTTTGGAAGGTAGTAGATAGGA
Organism: Rana kukunoris; assembly: GCA_029574335.1. Taxonomy (NCBI): domain Eukaryota; kingdom Metazoa; phylum Chordata; class Amphibia; order Anura; family Ranidae; genus Rana; species Rana kukunoris. The sequence goes on along the minus strand of CM056051.1, from coordinate 171,481,005 downwards.
GGAATCAAGCTTAATCAGGCTATGATTTGTTCTGTCATTTACTTACTTATAATTAGGGTATTTTGGTCTTCTCCCTGTTCTTCCTTTTCTCCTTTTTTATTTTGTTACACTTTGTTGTGTATATGTTTAAGAATTTTAACAGATATGCCTGTTTTTTATTACGATTGTTATCAGACATGGCATTATTCATTTTTTCACCTTTCATGGTAGTTGAGATCAGACACTGTACTATTTAGTAGGTAGTTTTTCTGATTATATTGTTTACAAATTATTGCCACTCGAGACCCTTAGGTTCACCCATTTCCGGCCATGTTTTCCGGACACCGGTGTCACCTTAGAGATTCTGTGGTTTTCATTGTGGACACATTTACGGTTTAGTTCTCAACCTTTTCCGGTATCTATTCTCCTATTGGCCGCTGCGCTGCGCATGACGTCAGGTGAACAGTTTGTCACCGATCATGTGACCTGTCACGTTTTATTTATGTCAGCCACGTGACACGGCTATTCCATTGTGCTGCTGGCGCCCTCGGTGTATGACGTCATTGTCGGCTACCTCGGAATTTGGTGCTGGCGTCGTGAGAGGGAGTCCCACCCACATTCCTGTTTCACATGTCATGTGACACAGTGACGATTGGCACCCCCCTCTGATGCTGGTGTTGACATTGCGAGAGGGAGTCCCGCCCACATTCCTGTTTTGCATGTTGTGTGATGCAGTGATGTCTGACCCCTTCCCGACGTTGTTGACACCATATAATTCAGTTCTGTCCACACTGCGGCTCTGTTTTCTGGGTTAGGTGGTGACCTTTGGTTATCCTTTCCATTTAGTCATTGGCTCCTGCTGGCCATGTGAACGCAGAGGGTGATTTGCGGGCTTTTCCAATGCAGTTATCACCTTGTGAATGCCTAGGCACCTCCTTGTTCCTTTCAAGTGGACATTTCCAATTGGTGGGAATTATCCAAGGGGTTATTATATTGCTTCTTAGATTGAGGCTTGGAACCCACGTTATTAGATGACAGGTTGCCCTCCAATCAGAGGCCATTTTATTGTATATACTAGATTGATTGTTCAGGATTGGTTGCGATAGTTTGTCTGTTATCTATTTATATATGTGCAATGTGGGGGAGCAGTCAGATACCCCTGTAGATGTCCCTGAGGATGAAACGAGTCGGACAAGGTTCATCTCTCCCTACATTGCTTTACTTACGTGATTACTTTTATTCTATGTATGTCAGTTTTAAATAAACCCACTTGTTTTTGACCAACACTATTGGAGCCCCCATTCTTTTCTCCACATACCGTGTTGGGGTTATAGCTAGTTTGGCAATCCACGCCAGTCGTCTGCCTTTACAGTTTGGTTGGAGTGCAACAAGGTTCTTTTGGAGTTTCCACTGGAGATCATGGGTCCTTTCCACTGTCTGGGCTACACATCAATCTGGCTATTCATGCTCATATGATCTGCTGTCGCTGACATTTGGGTCCACCAGCCGTGGTAAGGGTATTCATTCTTATTACATTAGAGAAGATTTTTTTCTATTTTTGGATGCCCTGTATATCAGCCTTTACATATTCATTCATTTGAGGAGCACCACTTCATCGTTGTGGACTCACCCTCCATTTCCCTTTATAGGAGTTCATTTGGATTATCGGACTAGATTTGCCTTCAACCTCCACATTATGTTTGACTTTCCTATTCATTTTTTATTGAATGATTATTAGTATGTTGGACTTTCATATTTATTATTTATGTGAATGATTATCAGAATGTTCCTCCTTTACATGTGCACTTTTATTTCACATAAGGTTTAGCGCTACATTCTATCCAACTAAATTAATATGGGAACTGGAGGACCTCAATTATGAGGAACTACTACAAGCCCCAAATTTATTCTCCCTGGAGAAGAGACGCTTGAGAGGAGATATGATAGAAATATACAAATATCTCAATGAGGATTCCAGCGTGAGTATGAAACTTTTCAGTCCCAGGGAGTATAGGAGGACACAGGCCCACATGATGGGACTGGAAGAGAAGCAATTCACCTAAAACTGCGTAGTTTTTCACTGTCAGGGCGGTAAGGATGTGGGTCTCTCTTCCCAAATTGGTGGTGTCGGCAGGAAGTATTGATAGATTTAAAAGACTCTTGGATGTGCATCTTAGCGAAGACAATATAAGGGGATATGGGAAATGATTTTCTACAACTGGATGGACTGTTGTCTTTATTCAACCTTACCAACTACGCAACTATGTAACTATGCATTCTCAAAAAAACGTTAACCAAAATCCATTCATGGCAAAGAAAAATCAAGCCTATAATTGGTAGAGAGACCTCCGGTAGATAATGTACTTTTGAGAAAACGATATAGTCAAAGTTTCACTTGCCTTTTAGTCTTAAAACATCATGTGTTTCATGAAGATTATCTCCTATTTTACTGTATTTGACCTGGCCAAGAGGTATAAGGCTTTCTGGGCGATAAAGCAAACAGATCAGGTTGTGCACCCATAAAGGGCATGCTAAGTGGTTTAGACAAGCAAACCATTGGAGGCTAGTAGATGGCTAAAGGTCAGCAGAAATTGATTGCAAACTTACCATCGTTGTGTCTTTATTTGTTTGTTTCATGTGGCAGTTTTTTTGGTAGGAGAAGTTCAGAATTTTAGAGACTGGGCTGCCTGTATATAATCAGTATGAAAAGGTGCCAGGTGCCCTACGTCACACTGTCTGCTGCATCTCTACAATTTTATGCAATCTCAGTGTTTCTCACTGTTCACTTTTTTTACAGAGACATTTCATTAACCCCTTTGGCATCACATGCACGCAAATATGCAGCCTCTCGGCAGGTGGACCTTGGTGCCGAATGGCTGCATATTTGCATGAATTGGTTTTGATACAGCTGTGCCAAAAGTGCATTTCCGTCAAGGTTACCGCTGGCTAACGGAAAGTTCCTGATCATTTCTGACCATGTGACCACTGTGAAAACCAATCACAGCATTCACATGATCATAAACCCCACTCTGACTCCCAGCATCCCAAACCTCTTAAAGGGTTGGGAGGCACCGGTGCCAAGAGGTTAAGTTTAGTTGATGGTTGTGCAATGCGGCAACATGCAGTCCTTTTTTTTCTGCACACACGATCTGCCCAAAACCACAACGCAGTGGTGTAAACGAGGCCCACTCAAGAAAAGACCTACAGGCCTACTGCATCTGGCATGAATATTTCCTATTGGCATCATCATCAATCATCAGTATAAACTGAAAAAAAAGAGGAAAACATTTTTTTTCTGGTGGAAATGACTTGTTATAGATTGTTTAGGCTGCCCTGAAATGTTGCAGCAAATTTTTAGTTCTTTCTCCATCTCCACCTTATTTTCAAGAGCTATGTTAACAGGTCCTACAGGTGCTATGTTACATCTATGTTCAATTCGCTGCGGAAGTCCCACCAACAGGGACGATACGTGTGCGGGAGGACTCAGTGACATCATTGCAGCCACTTTTTCTGTCTCGTGAGACGTTTGATACATGTTCTTCATCCTAGCACTGGGAGTGTGAGTAACTTATTTGAAAAGTAATAAAGGAAGCTTTTAGTCAATCAGAGAGCACTATTTATTGATTTTACATGGTTACCACGTTCCTACCTACTGGTTATGAGAGTGACATCCTGCGGCTGCTGTGAAGGGACTGGCTCTTTATCCTTGAATTCCTTAGAGGCATTTTTCTCATCCTTGATTACCCTTGTGTGAAATACCCGATAGACCTATCTGTTATCTCAGAGGTCTACAGTTTGATGTGAGTGGCCTGTATATACAGCGGTGGAGGCACTAATAAGGACGCACGTGAATTGCGATGTTTTCCGAGCACCCTGATTACTACTGAGGAGAAAATACTTATCTTTGGTGTCATCTTTTTACGTCATCCTTTACTCTCATATTATATGAACTGGAACTTTTTATATGGCTTACTTTTGCTAGATATTATTTTAATGCATTTTTAGTGTTATGATTTTTTGTTTTAAACGCTGCACTGCTTTTTCGTTCATGTTACAAGTGGGACTCAGAAAAACAAAGACTACAAAGCAAAGACCGCTGTGTTATGTGTATAATATATGTATTTTTTTATTCTACTCATGGCTCTACAGTAATTTCAGGCATTAGGCATCCAATATTTCACTCCAGTTACCAGTATTTCAAATTAGAATCAATATCACTGTTTGTAAATTGTGTGACACATCTATACAACCTAGGCAATCAGTAGTTACCTTATATTTCACTCGGCTCCAGAGCGTTCTGTATATTTACAACAAAAATGTGTATTTGTTCACAAACTTTAGTAAAGATTTGCAAAGGTAAATATTATTTTAAAATATTCTTAGAAGAGGGGAAAAAAATTATTAGCTTACCAGTATAAAAATGTACAATACTGCTGTAATAAAAGCATTTTAGTAATTGATTTAAATACACATTCTCTATCTTTTAATTTAGATGATATAATACTGAATATTTAATTAACTAAACTAACAAAATAAAAATGATATATATATATATATACATGTATATATATTTTTTTCCCACCTGGCTTGCTGATAAAATGTCATTGTCCTTTTCCTGCACTATATAGCTTTATATTCAACATTTGTATGGGATAAAAAGAAAGGAAAATCACATTGAGTTCTTTGAAGGCTACTCAGCAGTACAAAACTACCTTATTACAGATTGAAGAATGAATAGTAGAGACATGGAGCTGTGATGAACAGAGGTAAAATCGGGAAAACAGCCAGTTCAATTTTCTCATCAAAAATAGATGTAATAGATTTTGTGATGGAAACCTCCAACTCTAACGTTGGCCAGAATGAAGACTTGGAAACCTTAAAGATCTGGAGATGTGTTTGTAGGTTTATAAACAGCTCTAGGATTTATAGGGTTTAATGACTATTTTTTGAAAACTCCAGTCCAATTTTCAGTGCAGTAAATGGAATGACAGAATGACTGCATTATGTAACCATTACAAGAATAGTACATATATAACAGCTTCCTTACCTGACAATAAATGTCATAGGTGTGTCAAGGTGACATAAGTTTAAAAAGAAATAATCATTTAGACATTTATACATACTAAAACAATAAAGAATTAATGATTGCAATTCACAAATTGATACATAATTTGATGCACTTATATAAAAGACAAAACAGTAGTCCTCATGCAAAAATTAACCTTTAACCTCTTGCTGTCCATCATACATATATAAACATCCTGGGCAGCAAGTGGTGATGCCAGAATCATGACTGCAGCTGTAGTCATGATCCTGTTATTGTTTTTTTTTTTTTTTTTTTTTAGCCAGTGATCAGCTGATCCAAGCAGCTTTATAGCCACCGGATTATTTTGTCCGTTCTTGGATTCCCCCCATCCCCCCGATGCTCATAGCGGTTCCCGGGACCTCCCATTTTGCCAGGGAGAATGAGAACACAAATCAGTTGTGACAACTGCCCACAGGGGAGACTGAGGAACATCTTCCCAGGTCTCCTTTGTGACAAATCATCCCAGGAGCAATTCTTGGCTATTACAGTCAGGGAATCAGCTGATAAAACATGATCTGTGTTTGATCAGCTTCCTTGGAGAGCAGGGGGGATATTGGGGGTCTAATAGAGAGTACCTATTACTGCCTAAAGCTATCACAAAGGGGATTGCCTCCCCCCTCGAGAAAGCAATACAGTTAAATAAAAAAAAGGACAAATAAAAAATAATATAAAAAAAATGCATACACGCAAATGTAAATACACACATAGGTCTCACACACATATATAAAAAGTAATTGCACCGCAAATGTGAGGTAACACAGTGAAAGTCTAAGTCTAGAGCCATAGTTCCCAATTAACTCTAAACTGATAACCTGTAAAGCTTTTAACCACTTGCCCACCAATGTAGAATTAGGCCAGCAGAATGGCACGACTACTCGAAGGGATGTACCTGTATGTGCCTTTGGATTTGCCACCGTGTGAGCGCACAAGCGTGCCCCTGCTGTGAGCTCCATGACCATGCCTGCTGGGACCCGTGGACTCGATGTCCGCCGATGTCCCGCGATTGTGTCATGGTGCTCCAGTACGGGGAGATGACTATGTAGACATTTCCTTGCTCTGCCTAGGGACAGGACAGTGATCTACAGCTCCCTAACTTTGGGAGCAGTGATCACTGTGGTGTCACTCGTAGCCCAACCCCCCCACACTTAACCCCTCCTTCGCCTCTAGTGGTTAACCTCTTCCCTGCCAGTGTCATTTACACAGTAATCAGTGCATTTTATAGCACTGATCGCTGCATAAATGACAATGGTCCCAAAATAGCATACAAAGTGTCGAATGTGTCCGCCATAATGTTACAGTCACAAAAAAAAGAAGAAAAAACAGATTGCCACCATTGCTAGTAATAAAAAAAAAATAACAAAAATGCCATAAATCTATCCCCTATTTTGTAGACGCTATAACTTTTGCGCAAACCAAACAATATACGCTTAGAAAGAATTTTTTTTTTATATATATTTTTTGGGGATAGTAATTATAGCAAAAAGTAAAAATATTGTTTTTAAAAAAAAATGCAGAGGTGATAAAATACCAAAAGAAAGCTCTATTTGTGGGAAAAAAGGACGTCAACTTTGTTTGGGTGAAACGTTGCACGACCGCGCAATTTTCAGTTAAAGCGACGCAGTGCCAAATTGCAAAAAATGGCCCGGTCATTGGGAAGCCAAGTCCTTAGGGGCTGAAGTGGTTAAAGCATCACTTAGGCCCCTTTCACACTGAGGAGTTTTTCAGGCGGCACAGCGCTAAAAATAGCGCCTAAATACCGCCTGATAAACTTCTGTCCAGCCTTCTCAATGTGAAAGCCCGAGGGCTTTTTACACTGAGGCGATGCGCTGGCAGGAGAGAAAAAAATCTCTTGCAAGCAGCATCTTTGGAGCGGTCAGAGGAGCGGTATGTATACTGCTCCTTCACCGCTCCTTCCCATTTAAAACAATGGGAAACCGCCGGTAACACCGCCGCAATGCGGCTCTGCGGAGGCGCATTGCGGGTGGTATTAACCCTTTATCAGCCGCTAGAAGGGGTTAATACCACACCGCTAGCGGCTGTTCCCGCGGCAACTCCAACGGTATAGCGCCGCTTTTTTTAGCAGCGATATACTGCCACCGCGCCTCCCGCCTCAGTGAGAAACGGGCCTTATGGACAAATTTAGGTACCATAATCTGTTGCCATTTCACAGGTATGCGTAATTTTAAATCTTGACATGTTTGCTATCTATTTAAAAAAAATCAACATCATCTTTTACATTTAAAAAATAAAAAAATGCTATTATATTGTGCCTGTGGCCATTAGATTTATATAGGTGTAGTTTTACCTAAAAAAAATAGTTATTGAAAAACATTGTACAACATAAAAAAATTGAAAAAGCAACCATGTTGTTCTCCAGGGCCTATGCTTTCAGAAAATAGATAATGTTTTGGGGTTGTGCTGTTATTTTATAAATCAGAACTTTTTTCCAGTGCATTCTGGCAACAATGGAAATTGCTTTTACTCAACTTTTCTGCACAGTCCCAGTGATTTTACTAAACAGCCAGCATTCACTGCAAGTGTAACTAACTAATCCTTCTCTCTTAACATGAATGATCATCATTAATTAATAATCATCATTCATCTGTTCAAATGGAAATACAGAGGATACATATTTTATTCTGGTGGAAATCACTTGTTATAGGGTGTTTAACCTCCCCTATAGTTTTCTCTCCAGCTTTCGTTGTCAAAAAATGAAATATTTATGTTCAAAAATGTATTCTTTTCACACTTAGAATAACCCATATTATGCCATAGGGGAGATTATTATTAAAGCCTATTGAACAAGCTGAAGTTAGAAGCTGATTAGTTACTATGCACATCTGTACCAGATCCTGTGTGCACCAGTTTCAGTAAGACCCCTTTCACATTGAGGAGTTTTTTAGGCGGTATAGCGCTACAAATAGCGCTGTTATACCGCCTGAAAAACTCCTGCCAAGCAACCTCAATGTGAAAGCCCGAGGACTTTCACACTGAGGCGATGCGCTGACGGGAGAGAAAAAAATCTCCTATCAGCAGCATCTTTGAAGCGGTGAGAGGAGCGGAGTGTATACCGCTTCATCGTTCCTTCCCATTGAAAACAATGGGAAACCGCGGCAATACCGCCCACAATGCGCCTCTATAGAGGCCTTTCACGCCCGCTAGCGGGGGTTAATACCGCACCGCTAGTGGCCGCAACTTGCAGAAAATCCGACGGTATAGCGCCTCTCTTTTTAGCGCCGCTATACCGCCAGCGCGGCTCTCGTCCCTGTCTGAAAGGGGCCTAAATCTCCTTCTGTGCTTTAGGTTCTGTTGTATTGAACATTTATGCTGATTGGTAACGTGACAAAGAGTAGCTATTTGCTGTAAAATCAGAACATTCGCAATTGTACCTTATATGTTCTTTTTATGGTAAATGTTATGAGGATGCCCTCATTTGTATGTGAATCCACCAGTGGGGACCATTGGAGGTTGCCAATCCCAGTATTAGTATAACAAAAAAAGCAAATATCCCCAAAATAAAAGTTAGGGACTTTTGAAGCAGCAAGGATCAATAGAAACAATATAATTGACTGGTTGGTATCATTTAATAAAGAGTATAAAAATTGAAAAGGTGTAAACAACACAGACAATATATTTAATAAAAACAACAATATACAATGTTGAAGCATTTGGTGCATATTGGGTGTCGGCATTCCTTTCCAATGAGTTTCGGGACTGTTGAGGGTCCCTTCATCAGGGATATTTGAGATGAACTGAAATGCCCATAGCTGTTTTTCTTTAAGTGTTATTAAAATCACTGCTCATGAAAAAATGGTTGTTTTAAAAACTTTTTTATGCATACGTGTCCCCTATGGCAGTACCTGGGTCCTCATACACTTTTTATGGCAATAACTTGCATATAAGCCTTTAAAATTAGGACTTTTGATTTTTCATGTTTGTGTCCCATAGATTTTATTAGGGTTCGCAAAGAAATAAACTTTAAACATAAAAATTAAAATAAAAAAGGCTGCAGTAATGGTGGGATAAGCACAAACAACAATAAAAACGAAATACTGTGCCAATGGTAAAAAAAACAACACCAGGATTGATTGATGTATAAAGGACGTAAATCAATGTCCCAATTCTTATCGCATATAGTCCCAGTGTATGTCCATTATAAATAACACCTTTGTGAGTCCAATATGAAGGGAGAGCCCACCACCTAATGGAAAGCCGCTTACCAGAGGGCAAGCTTAACCAGCGTTGATATAATGCCCAGCGGTGGTCTCTGTCCACAGGATCAGACCCCAGGTATTCCACTAAGGCGAAGCTGCTAGGTTCTTACATACATATGGTCCGTAGGTTGTAAACGTATGAGAGGAAAGGAGACCATAGCATATTTCCGTACAGAAAGAATTTATTAGGATAAAAAAAACATACTTACCACAAAGTCGTAGTTAAAAACATGTAAACAACGCCGGCCGATCTATTAATCCATGCCTTAAACTTTTATGTGTCTTTTTTTTTATGAATCTGTGAATACTGGGCATTCCAAAAACTCTGTGCACATTTTTTGCTCAAGCCCTGAGAGTATTTATAGGTCATGGTGCCACAGATAGTCCCTTGCTTGACACCATGCATTATTTTACTCTTTGTGTTGAGCACCAAGGAGTTGAGCAGGATTATACCACCAATGTATTGAAAACAACTACCCACCACAGTATCTGCCACAGTACAAGTTTTAGCTTGATTTTGATCCTTAATTGCTTGAACTTTAGCAGAAACCTCAAGGGTTATCAGGTTTCAGTATTTCATTAAATTTCCCTTACCTTAATGAATTAGGTGAAGCTTTGCTGATACCATAAGCCAATCATGTGCAAGCAAGAATAAAGTTTTTTTTTTCATTGCACAGCATTGGGTATTCTTTGCCAAGTGCATTTTTACCACATTTACTAAGCTAATACAAAATGTTCTTGCAAAGTGAAAATTCCCTTGCAAAGAGAACAGCCTATTTTTCTTTATTATATCAACGCTGTGTCTTAAATTGATTTGGAACTAACCCCAAACAGCCAAACAGCCAAAAAAGCTGCAATCTTAGCAGCTATAACACCAACCATTTGATGGATTGGCAGTTTGGTTGAGAGCCAACATAAGCCCAACCATTATCATTCAGGCATTTCTTGAAATGTTTTGAGAAACTTCGAAATTTATATGTTTAGTTCCACATTAAAGCCAATTTTCAGTTTACGATTATTTACATAATCTATTCCTAACAGTTAATCCTATTCATCAATCTAACTTATCCCTTAACCCAGTGCTTAGAGTCACCCTTTCAGCACCTAACCTTCCCTGACTTGGCCTTGATTTAACCCTGAAATTTACCTAAAATAAAAGCCTTAAACATTAACCTAACTCCTAAAATTAACCCCCAACACCCAATCTAATGTTGGGGGTTAATGAGAAGGTTACGCATGCTCAGAAGCAAAATTTTCGCATAACCCTGAAAATTAATTAACATTAATCATAACCCTATCTCTCTTATCATAACCCTGAAATACCCCAAAATCTAAATATTAACACTTTAACTCTTGACCATATCCCGTAGTTTCTAAAACTCATTTACACCCTAAAACTACTTACCGTATTTATCGGCGTATAACGCACACTTTTTTCCCCTTAAAATCGTGGGTGCGCACTATATGCCGATCCCCGCTGTCTCTGACATAGACCGAGCCAAGCCGAGAGTACTGTGCACGCAGCTAGGCTCGGTCACGCTTGGCTCCGCCCGCACCCACGCGAGAGTAGCCGAGAGGAGCCGAGAGAAGCCGAGCACACAGGAAATCACAGCTTGGCTGAGGCGCCAAACCCAAAAACACACAACGCTGCAACCCAGGCAAGGTGCAGATGGACACCTCCAAAGCCGCAGATGGACACCCACAAGGCTGGATGGACCCCACTCAAGGCCGCAGACGGACGCCAGGCAAGGCCGCTGATGGACGCCGGGCAAGACAGCAGACGGACACCGACAAGGCTGCACCGACGAGCAACCAAAATGTATGTTTTTTCCTTAAACTTCCCTTCTCAGCTTGGGGTGTGCGTTATATGCCGGTGTGCAGTATACGCCAATAAGTACGGTACTTTATTATCAGGAAATAAATCAGAACGGAACCACCACAATTTTATTGTAATGGCGCGTACACACGACTGTTTTTCGCGATGTAAAAAATGTAAAAAAAATTAATGTCATTAAAAACAACCGTGTGTGGGCTCCAGAGCATTTCTCGCGGCGTTAAAAATGGCCATTAAAAATTTAGAACATGCCCTAAATTTTCGCTTAGTTTTTAAAGTTGTCGTTTTTAACATCGTGAAAAATGGTCGTGGGTGTCCTTTTAAGACGTGAAAAAAACACGCATGCTCAGAAGCAAGTTATGAGACAGGAGCACTTATTCTTGTAAAACTAGCATTCGTAATGGATATAGCACATTCATCACGCTGTAACAGACTGAAAAGCGTGAATCGTCTCTCATCAAAGTCTTACTAACACAAAATCAGCAAAAGCAGCCCCAAGGGTGGCGGCATCCGAATGGTACTTCCCCTTTATAGTGCCGTCGTATGAGTTGTATGTCACCGCGCTTTGCTAGAGCATTTTTTTTTTCACGATCGTGTGTAGGCAAGGCCGGCTAAACAATAATCGGGTTGAAAAAGATGTCGTTTTTTTCTAGACCATTAAAAACGGTTGTGTGTATGCGGCATTAGGTCTTGCAGCAATGAGGCAAAATGATTCACTCTTTCCCACTACTAAGTAAAGCCTAGATGGTTTACATTTTGGGTTATTTTAGGGTCAAATCTTCATTCTGTTTTTCCAAGTTTATTCTTCGGTTTTATGTTTTAACATGAAGCTAAAAGATTAAAAGCAAATATAATGCAAAACAGAATGCCATTTCTTGTTCTTTTTATGAAATACATTAGCAACATTTTAAAATGTTTACAATATGGCTTGCAGAGCACAATTCAATGTTCCTCAGAAATTCACTAATGGAAGCTTAATTTATGTTACATTACTTAATGAATGTCACTGTGTGGTAATATGAATCACATTCCTACTTTAAATTACATATTTAAACATATTTGTATATTCAAATTTAACCCCCACAAAGCACATTTTATTTGTAAGGCTTTTAGTGAAAAACAATGAGAATCTGTATATTACAAAAAGCCAAAGCAAATATATTCAACAAACAAAACATGCGATCAAACACTTTCTTTAACCACTTGATAACCGCCCACCGTCAAATGACGGCGGGCGGGATACCCTATGATCCTGACAGGAGGTCATATGTAGTCCTGTCACTTTAAGATGCTAGGGGAGCGCAAGCGCGCCGCCGGAGGCGCGCGCGCACCCGTCGCGTCACTTAGAACACCGTGCATGTGCACGGCGGCCATTGCACACGCGATTGCCTACAATTGAGCTGGGACGTGGTGCTGTGTGTGTAAACACACAGCTCCACGTCCCTGTCAGGGAGAAAGGAGACCGATTGTGTCCCTTGTACATAGGGACACAATCGGTCACCTCCCCCAGTTACCCCCCCTCCCCCTACAGTTGGAACACACCTAGGATACACATTTAACCCCTTCCCCGTCCCCTAGTGGTTAACTTCTTCCCTGCCAGTTACATTTATACAGTAATCAATGCATATTTATAGCATTGTTCACTGTATAAATGTAAATGGTCCCAAAAATGTGTCAAAAGTGTCCGATGTGTCCACTATAATGTCCCAGTCCCAAAAAAAAATTGCAGATCGCCGCCATTTCTAGTAAAAAAAAATCATGATTATGTCCCCTATTTTGTAGGCAATATAACTTTTGCGCAAACCAGTCACTATACGGTTATTGCGATTTTTTTTTTTACCAAAAATATGTAGAAGAATACGTATCGGCCTAAACTGAGATAAAAAATGTTTTTTTTTTTTAAATGTGATATTTATTATAGCAAAAACCAAAAAATATTGTGTCTTTTTTCAAAATTGTCGCTATTTTTTTGTTTATAAAAATAAAAACCGCACGGGCGATCAAATACCACCAAAAGAAAGCTCTATTTGTGGGGGAAAAAAGGACGTCAATATGTTTGGGAGCCATGTCGCACGACAGCGCAATTGTCAGTTAAAGCGACGCAGTGCCGGAAGCTAAAATGTTGTCTGGGCAGGAATGGGGTGTAGGTGCACAGTAGGCAAGTGGTTAAAGGAACACTTTACAGCTTACTAAGAACCAAACATTAAGGCAAAAGCAGTTTTTATATTTTAGCTATGAACCTATTGATTTAGCAACAGCTCTGTCATCACTTGTAGGCAAAGCAAATGTGCATTTGATTTTTTTTTAGTAGGAGTCTGTAAAGCATTTCCTGTGATAAGCAGATTGCGGGTGCAGTGTCAGGCTCCTGTATACTGTCAGTGTAGATATCTGCCGGTATCTCATACAGGCAGGCAGTTACTGGATGGCAGGAAGAACTAATTAACTATTATAGCACTTATCAGTGCCCTCATATTTAATTGAGAACTAGAAGCCAGTGAGGAGTTGGAATCACCAATAACAGTAGAAGAAGTGAGAAGAGCAATACACTTATTGGAAAATGGGAAAGCACCAGGACCGGATTTACAGCCCAGTATTATAAATCACTCTGCCCAGAATTGATATATTTTATGGTCAAAATGTTTAATGAAATGGGGGATAAATCACTCTTCCATACAGAAACAACTAAAGCCACAATAGCAGTGATTCCAAAGGAGGGTAAAGATTTGAAACAATGTGGAAGTTACAGGCCGATATCTTTGCTAAATGTGGACCTTAAAATATTCAGCAAGATATTGGCCCTTAGGCGGCGTACACACGATCGGATATATCCGATGAAAACGGTCCGCGGACCATTTCCATCGGATATGTCCGATCGGGAGTTTGATCCGATGGCGTGTACACACCATCGGATCAAATTCCCCGCCGCCGGAAGGCGCGGTGACGTGGCGGTGACGCGGCGGTGACGTTGACGCCGCCGCGTCACCGCAACGTCACCGCACCAGGAAGTAAAACACTTCCGCGCTTGCGCCGAATCCATTCGGCAGCGGCGCGGCGGCGGTGGGGGCCGACATGTCTGCTGGTAAGTGTACTAACCAGCAGACATGTCGAGCGGACAGATCCCCACCGGATAGATTTCAAAGCATGCTTTGAAATCTGTCGGGTGGAGAAATCTGTCCGCTAGCCCATACACACGAGCGGAGATGTCTGCTGAAACGGTCCATCGGACCGTTTTCAGCGGACATATCCCCTCGTGTGTACGCGGCCTTAGACTGCAACATCATCTTCCCTCTCTGATTCACCAAGACCAGGTAGGCTTTATCCCAACAAGAGAGGCAAGAGATGACACTTTTAGAGCTATAAACTTGATGCATATAGCAGATTTGTCTAAAACCCCTAGTGTGTTCCTTGGGACTGATGCGCAAAAGGCCTTTGATCGGGTGGGGTGGGAGTTCATGTTTTAAGTTTTACGATACATAAAATTAGGAGAGAAGATGGTTGGAAGGATTGCAAGCATGTATAAGAGTCCCATGGCGCAAGTAAAAGTAAATGGAATAACCTTGTCTCTATTTAAGATAACAAATGGGACAAGACAAGGTTGTCCACTATCGCCCCTGATTTTTGCCCTGACACTCGAACCTTTTTTATGTAAAATACGCCTTAACAAAGATATCAAAGGAATTGAAATAGGGGGAACACAACATAAAATAGCAGCATATGCTGACAATATGCTATTCTCAATAACAAATCTGACAGTGTCATTACCGATTCTGATTAAAGAAATGGAAATATATGGCAGACTTTCATACTTCAAAATAAACTGTAGTAAATCAGAAGCCTTGATGATAGCAATACCAAAGGAAATATCAAAAGGAATAGGTCTTAGTTATAAGTTTAAATGGGCAGCTCAAAGCTTGAAATATCTGGGGACAAGGATCGCAGTGACCTCAAAGAAAATGTACGAACTGAACTTTGTACCGTTATTGAGTAAAATACGTGAATTATTGGAAAGATGGAATAAAGGAATGTTTTCTTGGTTCAGAAGGAGTAACATAATTAAGATGAATATATTGCCTAAAATATTGTATCTCCTTCAGGCAATTCCGATTACATTACCAAGGATTTTTTTTAATAGTTTACAAACAGCATTTACAAGGTTTATATGGGCTGGTAAGCAATCAAGAATAAAGAGGTCACTGCTGTCCTTGCCAAAACGATATGGAGGCTTGGCTGTACCAGATACTTTTAAATATTATCAAGCAGTTCATTTGGGTCGAGTACTCGATTGGTGTACAAGAATATAAAGATTTGGCCAAACCTAGAACAAGCACAGTGTAAGGAACTACTAAGCAGAGCCCCCTGGTGTTATAAAGAAGTTACAACTGATATTAAAAAACACCCAATTATAGGAACCACTCTACGGATCTGTCACAACCTATTCTCTAAGGAATTAATATCTACGCATAATTCACCCTTGACACCCATACTAGGCAATCCGCGATTTGTACCTGGCATACAGAAAGGACCCTTTATGGCATTGATTGAGAGAGGGATATATCAGATTTCCCATTTCAGAAGTCGGGGTAATTGGCCAACAATAAAGGGCTTGATGGATAAAAATGGACCCTATCAGTTAGAGTTTTGGCAAGCAGCCCAATTAATACACTTTTTAAATACTCAGGTGATGCCATTGTACCGAGAACGGGAAATGACACCATTTGAGAAACAGTGCATGAAAAAAAAAACCAAGCACACAAACAATATCTAAAATGTATGCAATATTGAGTAGTCCATCAGAAAATTTCCAGTTGCCCTTTATTCAGAAATGGGAAACAGACTTGGGGAGGTCTTTCGAGGAAAAACAAAAAACTAAAATGATACAAGCAATATTTAAGACAGCAACTTGCACCAAAATGCAGGAAAGTAATTATAAAATAATTGCACAATGGTACAGAACTCCAGATAAGTTACATAGATATTTCCCGAATATAAAAAATGAATGTTGGAGATGCAAGGCAGAGAAGGGAACAATGGTACACATCTTCTGGACCTGCTCCAGAATTAGGGGGTACTGGGGGGACGTCCGGAGGACTATTCAAAAAATTTGCAAAAAGGTTATACCGGAAGACCCAGCTCTCTTCCTCCTGCATCTGTCAGATACTGCCTGGGGAATAAACGGGAACTCACTAATGCATCATCTGTTGAATGCTGCTAAAGCATGTATACCGCTTAAATGGAAACAAACACAACCCCCTACTTTGAGCATGTGGATTAGGAAGGTGGAAGAAGTGAACAGAATGGAGGACTTGATTTGGACAAGTAGGAAAAAAAGAGAAATATACTGTAAAATGTGGACACCATGGAATGATTTGATTCAGTCTGAGGAGAATGAAGGACTACTGGATAGGGGATGGGGGGGAGAGGGAGAGTGGAGAGAGGGGAGGGAAATGTATTTTTTTTTGGTGGGGTTGCTTTGATTTGATCTTGGATAACGGTTAGGACTGGGTAGGGTGAACATGGGAAGGAACATGTGGATAAGGAACTATTAGTACTAAGGTGGAAGGGTGAACGGGGAGTGGGTTAAGATATTCTGGAAGGACATAGGAGAGCGTCCCTCCATGACCAGACACTAAGAAACTGGACGTTTTTTGCCCTTTTCTTTTTTTTTTTTTTGAGCGAGATAAGAGGTAGTTTCCAGGGAGCTCCTTTCTCTCGCCATGAACCGAAATAGGGACCCAATGGCCCAAGCTCTTGACTCGGTAGGGTGGGAGCGGAGGGTGGGGGGGTGGAGAATGGGTCCCAATAGTGGGAATGTTGTTGCTTGGTTCCTTTTCCTTTTTTATTTTTTTCTCTCTTCTTTAATTTTTTGTAGATGGGATAAATAGTAAAGAGAGACTGCATTGTACTAAGATAACTGAATGTATTTTGCTTTTGTTTTTTAGCTAACATGAATGTTATCTCCCATGTTTTGTATAGATGTTGGAAAATTATTAAAAAAATAAAGAAATTGTGAAAAAAAAAAAAAGAACTAGAAGCCGTTAGCCGCAATTGCTGTGGGTAGTTGTAGTTCTATTATTCACAGAGCTATGTAAATGAATTACACGGGTAGGGGTGGAGCACTGCATGGATGATCTCTTTTTTTTGTATAATCTCTATTTAACATTTTATGCATTACAAAACATGAAGTAAAAGAGAACAACAAAAATCACAATTCACAGTACTGAAAAACATTGATAAAATCAGTGATGTAAACCAGCACAGTATGACAATTGTAAGTTCTCCCTGATAAGGTCCCTGTCCCTCCCCTATCAACGAGGGTACCAAATCAGAAAGGCCCCTCAATCTCAATCGGAGAAACCCACGTTGCGTATGACAAATTTCGGCCTGCAATAGATTTTTCAAGGGGGACCCATAACTTAGCGGAAGTGTGAAACCTCCAGTAAAGAATACGCTAAAATGCAACAGCTCAGTAGCATTGTAAAACATCAGGTATTCCCAAGCCCTCTGCCTGTTTGGACCTCTGCATTAATGCCATGGCAAGTAGCGGTCTCTTACCTTTCCATACAAATTTGATAAAGATACTGCAAAACTCTGCAACAAAGCACCGGGCTAGGGAGAAAGGTACCACCTGCAGGAAAAAGATTATGTGGGGCAAAATTGTCATCTTAATAATGTTCATACCACCAACCTATGTGAAGGTCGCCATATCTCAAGACTGTGGGTCTTGGTGAATTTTCCTAAGTAGGTGAACATAATTATGAATGTACAGGGTGTTCAGACAGTCAGTAAGTTGGATTCCCAAATATCGCATATAAGGGGATGCCCAGGAAAATGTACAATCTCCCTTCAGGGTTTATAGCAAGAGCTGGGGGGGTGGTAACTGGCAACATTTCAGATTTAGCATAGCGATCCAAAAATGAGATACTTTACTATAAGATAGTTCCTCCATCGGGTTGGGCAACGAGACAAGGGGATCCAGAACATTGTCTACATACGCTGCTTTGGATTAGATTACAAAGCAGCGGTTCTATGACCAGTGCAAACAGGAGGGGTGAAAGCAAACACCCCTGTCTTGTTCCATTGCAGATGGGGAACAATGGGGGAAGGTAACCATCCATCCTAGAAAGGTGAGAGAGGGGGCTAAGTATGCAATAGCAACCTAGAAATTACTAGATTGGCTATAGCAGAGTGCTGTGCCTAATAATGAGGTAGATACTTAGAACAATGATGACACTCAGGTGGAAAATAAAATAGGTGATAGGTGGTAATTACTCATGAAGTTGCGCACAAGTATGGACAACAAAGTACTACAAAACCTTGGATTAGCATTGCATTGCTATTTGCTATTGCATACTTAGCGCCCTCTCTCACCTTTCTATGTACTAACACCACAGTTCATCACTGTACCCCGAGGAGCAGATTATCACATTATTTATTAATTTATATTTTGCAATCCCAAACTATTTGGGAACTTTCCTTTTATCTTTTTGGCGCGGAAACACCCCACCTATAACCATCCATCCTAACCTGGGTAGTAGGGGACGTAAAGAGTGCCGAGATCCAGTGCAACATATGGGGCCAAGACCCAACCTTACCAGCACAGCGTTAAGAAAGTCCCAGTCAACGCAATCAAACACTTTTTCAATATCGGTGGATAATATCAGATAGGAAGGCAAATGGTCATGTGTACAGGCCCAGTGGAGGAGCTGGAGAGTCCTAGTAAAGTTATCCCTAGCCCCTTGATCTACCATAAAGCCCATCTGACCAGGAAGGATTATCATGGGAAGGAGGTGTTTTTCTTAATTTTATAATTTTTTATTCTTTATTGAGATTCAATATAAAAAATATATCACCAGCAGTTGAATATATATATAACCATTTCAAACATTTTATCAAATATATATTATCTAAACAGACAGAAGGACAATACAAACACCAAAAAAAAAAACTTCCCCAAACATCCCCTCTCACGTGCTACTAAGTACATTACTATATTCCACTTGTCACTATCTGTCGCTTATTAACATGTTCTATATTAATAGATAACACAAAAAAATGCAAATACCATCCATTACTTAACCACCCCAAGAAACACTAATGCTATACTCTAAAGTGGACCATTTTCACTGTGAAGGAGATCAAGGGCACTTATCCCCCCAAATAAAAAGGACAAAATAATAAATGTAAGAATATATAGTGCCTCCACTTACAAATCAAGTAATGCGCTACATACAAAGTGTAGTTGGGTTACCCCCAAATGCAAAAAACAAACACAAAAACACAATTACAAATAAATTACTTAACTGCCCAAAAAAACACCAGTGCAGTACCATATTCACCATTAAGAAATTCAAAGGCACTTGTGCCTCCAAAGGGCACTTGTCCCCCGAATAAAAAATAAATAAGTTAAGAGTATATAGTGCCGCCACTTACGAATCCACTACACACAAAGTGTAATTAAATTTCCTCCCTAAGTGCAAAAAAATATATAAAAATTCCTTCATTTATATCAACTCCCAACCCCCCCCCCCCCCCAAAAAAAAACACAGGCAAATAAGTCACCATGTAAAAGGATCTAACAAACTACTTACTTCAATATTAGGGTCTAGCTACATCTAGCAAGGCAACCTTCCTACCCTTATAATAAACTCTACTATCCTCTCCTCCTCTCTCTTACATGCAAGCATGGTGAGAAATTCCCTGAGCCCCATGTGAGGAGGTGTTTAAGGCGAATGGTGAGGATTTTAGCAAATATCTTTAAATCTGTGTTCAATAGAGAAATTGCATGATCATTTTGGGGAAGGGTTTGGTCCTTCCTATCTTTGGAGAGGATCATGATGTAGGCCAGTGAAGCTCCCTGAGGGAAATGCCCCTTGGTGGCAAGGGAGTTAAAAAATGCACACATAGGAGTCTGAAGCAGAGTGAAGAACTTCAAATAGTAACCCTTCGTAAAACCATCAGGTCCCATGCTTTTTCCATTTGGCAGGGACTTCACTGTAGCCAACAACTTCATCGGAGATATAGGTAGCTTCAAATTGGCCTGCTGCTTGGGGGACAGGCCAGGATAAAAAGAGATAGGCCTCAATACGGGACTGCTTGCATGCAACATCTATAGGAGAGGAGGCAGAGTCCACGTTGTATAGGGCTACATAGTAATCGCGAAGCAAAGAAGCAATTTTCAAAGTATGCTGTACCGCCGCACCCAATGGGGAGTGTAGTTTACGAACATAGGTAGAAGCATGATGCTTGCCAAGCACCCTCGCCATCATCCTACCACATTTATTACCATGATCATAGTACTCATGATGCATGTTTTCATCTACCCACAGGATACAGCATACTTACACTGAATGTGATAAGAATGGGTTTTGCTATTGAATGCACTGTTCAGTGTGTGAACACTAGCTATGTCTTGGCATGCAAACAAATATTAATGTTTTGGGTTAATTAAACCACTTGTAGAATTTGAAATTGCACATACCTGTGGCAATGGAAACATATGAAGGGCACATTGTTGTTATTAAAGGACTGTATAAAAAGTCCATGTGCAAATCTGTGTGTGCATGTGGAGACATTCAAGCGTCAACCAGAGGACAAATTGCTTAGGCTGTTACCGGAAATAATGATTTTTATGACAACCTATACATGGGTAGGCTTTTTCCTATGAAAATGTTTGTATATGTTTTGTATATGTTGTTTGCCTTTGCCAATTTCATTGATTAGCAGTAGTTTTTAAATGTATTTTATCATTGCTTAGTCTCAGTTTGTTTTCATTTCAATTAATTAATTAAGTAAAATGTTATTGTACAAAAGCAGCATTATAATTCACATTTCAAATTATGACCACACAGCATACATTGAACATAAATGTACAATTAGCTAGACAGGATTGCTGTGTATGTAAGCCCACAATGCAAGCATACTGTATTACAGTAACTATCTTGTTCATTTGCTTTAATAAATTAGGCCCAAAAAGACAGTTATTGATATATAGGAATGAGCCAAAACCCCCCCCGTTCAGTTCGCACCAGAACCTTTGAACGGACTGAACGTTTGCGCGAACATTTAGAACCTGATTGAAGTCTATGGGACTTGAACGTTCAAAAGTGCTAATTTTAAAGCCTAATATGCAAGTTATTGTCGTAAAACGGGTTTTAAAACCCGAGTCTGGCCCCAGGGAACATGTATCAATGGAAAAAAAAGTTTTAAAAACGGTCGTTTTTTCTGGAGCAGTGATTTTAATTAGGGTTGTCCCAATACCGATACTAGTATCGGTATCTGGACCGATACCGAGTATTTGCGGGAGTACTTGTACTCGTGCAAATGCTCCCGATGCTTCTGCCGATACTTTTTTGTATTTATCAACATGTTCTTCATAATTCTAAAGAAAATATCTTTAGTCTGTATTGTGGTTTGAAAACTGTCACATGACATTTAAAAAAAGTATCGGTATTCGGTATCGGTGAGTACATGAAAAAAAGTATCGGTACTTGTACTCGGTCCTAAAAAAGTGGTATCGGAACAACCCTAATTTTAATGATGCGTAAAGTGAAAAAAATTGAAAAACTCCTTTAAATATCGTACCTGCTGGGTGTCTATAGAATGCCTGTGAAGTGGCACATGTTTAGAACTGTCCCTGCACAAAATGAGATAACTATAAGAAAAAAGTAATTTAAAACTGCTTGCGGCTTTAATGTAATGCCTGGTCCCTGCAATATGGATGAAAATTTTCATCCAAAGCATGGGTTTCCCCACCCCCCCTCCCCCCAGGTCATTACCAGCCACTTTTGGCCCTATATACTTTGAACAGCAGTATACAGGCGGTGCAAACAAGACAGGGACTGGAGTTTGTTGTAGAATCTGCTTGTAATTTTGAACTGGTACTTTTTTAAAGTGTAGCTCCAGCCATAAAATCTATTTTTAAGCTTTTCTGAAAACATAGAGAAGGGCTATCACCCCTGTAACATTTGTTTTGCTGTCTGTGTGCATCTGTTCAGAAGATTGCAATTCACTTTCTGTCCCAATGACAAATGATTTTTTGAAAATGTGGGTTTTTTAGTGAAACAAGGATTGGTGATAAAGCATCAGTGGACAAGAGACACCTCTTACAGAAGAGAATTTCCCTTCCTTGGGGTAGATTTCCTCTCACTTCCTGTTGTCTCCTTCCGTTTGCAAGTAGAAGTTGTTTGTAAGTTGGATGTTTGAAAGTAGGGGCCTGCCATATATACTCTGCATAAATTTGGGCCCTAGGTGTTGGTGTTGCCACAACACTGTAAAGCCGCGTACACACGGCAGAGAAACTCGACGGGCAGAACACATCGTTCCGCCCGTCGAGGTTCTCTGCCGGCCGTCGAAATCGGCGACCCGCCCATCGGGAATGGCAACCAGCCATTCATCCAGGCGGGCCGTCGAGCAAAAAGAGAGCCTGCTCTCTTTTCGCTCGACGGGATTCCCGACGGGCGGGGCGAGCCAGGAGCGTACACACGGCCGAGGTCCTCGCTGGAATGCAGCTTCCAGCGAGGTTCTCGCTGGTTTCCAGCAAGAACCTCGGTCGTGTGTACGCCGCCTAAGCCCTCACAGTTAGTCTTGGTGGGCGCTGGAACGCCTTGCTGTGTGAACTATTATATCAAGAATTGTAATTACATGCCATTGTTGAACAGTGGCAGAAGAATTGGGCCTTAGGCACTGGTGGCGGTGCCACAACACTGCAACTCTTCACAGATACTCTAGTTGAAGCGCAGGAATGAGCCTGCTGCAAAGTATTGCATCAAAAATTTTAATTACACGCCCCTGGTAAACAGGGGCAGAAAAATTGGGCCTTAGGCACTGGTGGCAGTGCCACAGCACTGCAACCCCACATAGATACTCTAGTTGGAGCGCAGGAATGAGCCCGCTGCAATGTATTGCATCAAAAATTGTAATTACACACCCCTGTTAAATAGGGGCAGAAAAATTGGGCCTTAGCCACTGGTGGCGGTGCCCAGAACCAAAAATGTTCTTACAACCTATCAGCCTGATCATTGAGGAGGAAAAGGATAGTCTCTCAGCATAACAGGATAGTCACTCAGCATCAGCATAGGCAGTCTTGAAGGGATCTGACTTTTCAAAAAAAAAAAATTCAGTTACATCAGCATTAGGTGCTTGGTAGCTGGTGGTGATCCAAGCCTGATTCATTTTTATGAAGGTCAGTCGATCGACCAAGTCAGTTGAGAGGGGCACCCTGTGATTGGTTACAAAGCCTCCAGCAGCACTGAATGTGCGTTCTGAAAGAACGCTGGACGCAGGACAAGCCAGTAGCTCAATTGCGTACTGTGCAAGCTCTGGCAAGTGATCCATCCTCAAGACCCAGTAAGCCAGAGGATTTTCGGTGGGAAAGGTGTCCAAGTCTGATCTTGCCCCTAGGTATTCACGCACCATGTAAGACGCTGGGGATGGTTGTTGGAACCAGTCATCCCTTGTGGCTGCGGACTAAAAAATTGTCTGAACGCATCGGCCACGGCCACCTTCTCCACCGCTGCTTCTGTAACTGATGGAAGCTTCAGCAACACGTTGTCCAGGACCAGGATTTTGTAACCTCCTAGTCTCTGGGAACACGTTGCACAGACCTTTCTGCAAGGCCTACCGAAGATGTTTCATCTTCTGCTCCCTCTGCGCCGGAAAGATAAGGTCTGCAACCTTACTCTTGTAAAGTGGATCAAGGAGGGTTGCCAGCCAGTAATGATCCCTCTCCTTGATAGCACGAATACGAGGATCCTTCCGCAGGCTTTGCAGGATCAGGGAGGCCATGCAACGTAGGTTTTCTGAGGCATTCGGTGCAGAGTCCTCTAGGTCACTCAGGACGACATGATCCGCAGCAACCTCATCCCAGCCACGTACAAGTCCATGGGTTTCTTGGGACTGTAAATGATCCCCTGAAGACTGCTTCTGATGCTGAGTGCTAGGCTCCACCTCCATGCTCACACAATCCTTCTCCTCCTCCTCATCTTCTTCCTGTGTGATAGGCGTGCAAGCAGGAACACTGTCTGGATAAAGGGGGCCTTGAGAGGTAAGGAAGTCCTCCTCTTTCTCCCTCTGTTCTGCCTCAAGGGCCCTGTCCATTATTCCATGCAGCATGTGCTCCAACATGTGAATAAGAGGGACAGTGTCACTGATGCATGCACTGTCTCTGCTCACCATCTCGTGGCCTCCTCAAATGGTGACAGGACAGTGCATGCATCCCTGATCATGGCCCACTGGCGTGGGGAAAAAAACATGCTCCCTCGACCCTGTTCTGCTGCCATATTGGCACAGATACTCATTGATGACCCTCTGCTGCGTGTGCAGCCGCTGCAGCATGGGCAACGTAGAGTTCCACCTGGAGGGCATGTCACAGATTAGGCAGTTCTTCGGCGGGTTGTATTCCTTTTGGAGGTCTGCCAGCCGAGCACTGGCATTATATGACCATCGGAAATGCACGACAGTTCTGCAGTCGAGTGTGTCTTAGTTGACAACTGGCTAAAGACTGCTATTGGCTGATGTCACTATGGTCCATGCTCTGGAGAGATCTCTACTTTAATCTCAGGATCCACCCAGATGCCTATCCAGCAGCTGGCTCAGCCTTTTAGTGACTCATGAAGGGTTGCCAGACAGAAATTATCCCTTTCCTTGATACCATAAATCAGGGGTGGCCAACCAGTGGCCCAGGGGCCACATGTGGCCCGCGGAGCCCTCTGATGTGGCCCGCGGAGCCCTCTGATGTGGCCTGCAGAGCCCTCTGATGTGGCCGCGACCTCCTGCTCTGGAATTTGGGGTTGGCAAGCCCAGATCGCAGGTTGCCCACCATCTATACCACAGCATTAGTGTTGTGAATGAAGCTGGTGGTAAAGGAAGAATGCAGCTGCAGAGCGGAGCCCCATAAGCCAATGCTTCCTGTACAGCGCCACCTTTTTTCACAGGCGGAGTCTATGGCAAAGTTCAGCTAACCCGCAGGATAGACACATGTGCAGTACGCCGCACCCCTGGTGTGGACAAACCACAGTACATCAGTGTGAAAGCAGTCTTAGGCCCTTTTAACAAGATCGGCCCGTCCCCATCGCAGGGTGGAGTGGAGGTTGGTGCCATTGTCGCAAAGCACCATTTCTGGCTTAAGCTGATGTGGCATCAACCACCTCTGAGCCTGCCCCTGCAAAGCTGACAGAACCTCTGGCCCAGTGTGGCTCCTGTCCCCCAAGTACACCAGCTCAAGCACCGCATGGCATCTGTTTGCCTGTGTACCTGCGTAGCCCCTTGAATGCCTACGGAGCACCGCTGGTTCCAAGGACACATCAGCACAGGAAGAGGCCAAAGAGGCCTTTTGGAGGCGTGGTGGCGCAACAACCTCCAACACTACTGTACCTTGTTCTGCATCCTTCCCAGCTGTCAGCAGAGTCACCCAATGCGCCATGAAAGATAGGTAATGTCCCTGTCTATTCCTGCTGGACCATGAGTCAGCGGTAATATGCACCTTACCACTGACCGCCCTGTCCAGCGAGGCATGGGTATTGCCTTCCACATGTAGAAAGCCAGAATCGTGAGAAAAAGTGGCGTTTGGGAACTTGCTACTAAGGTACCGCACATTCCACAAACTCACAGAAGGGGCAGAATCTGCCAACTGAAAAGGTAGCAGTTGAAGTTCTAGCAATTTTTCTAAGCTAGCATTCAACCACTGGGCATGTGGATGGCTGGGAGAGAACTTCTTTTGGCGCTGCAGCAGCTGGGGCAGGGAAATTTGCCTGGTACAATCTGCTATCGGTGTACCGATAGTAGATTGCCTACAAGTATTTGGCTGTAACACACCTAATTCTACACCTTCAGTCCTATCAGTGCAAGCTTCAGAGAGGACTGAGGGTATAGTGGGGTTGGAGATCCCAGCTGATGAGGAGCAAGGAGAGGTCTGCTTTGTTCTTTGGTGTGGGTCTTTGAGGTACGCTTGTCAACCAACTGCATATGTCTGGTCAAGCATGTGGTGCCCAAGCAGGTGATGTTTTGGCCACGCGAGATACGCTTGAGACATATGTTGCAAATAGCAGCAGTGCGATCTGATTCACTCGTCTCAAAAAAGGCCCAAGAACTTTTGGAATAACGCTGAGAGACAGCAGCGCCCTGCACATGCAGAGCTCTGCGTTGTGATGCAGTCGGTGTGCTGCCCTTAAGCTGGCTTAAGGGCAGCACACCTTGATCTGCCCTTGATCCTGCCCTTGATCCTGCCTTGTTGGAGATGCGCCTCCTCCTCCTCCTCTTCTCTCCTATCAAGCACCCACATAGAGTCAGTGACATCATCATCCCCTCCTTCCTCATCACTGTAGAAAACCTGGCAGTATGCTGCAGCTGGTGGAACATGATTGCCATCCTTCTTAAGCACCCCCTCTCTCTGGGCTCACGTTACTTCCTTCCTCTAGCTGTGTACCATCATCGGAGCCTTCAAAACACTGCGCATCCTCCTACAGCATGTACCCAACACTTGGTCAAACAGTTCGGGGGACTCCTCAGGAGGACATGGTAGAGCTAGGGAAGGAGTGACTGATGCCATTGAGCAGAGGGAAGAGGCCGCATTGGCAGCTGCTTTGCCAGACAAAGTACTCTGAGCCTGGGTGAGAGAGGATGAGGAGGATGAGGACGGCTTGGTCATCCACTCTACCAAGTCTTCGGCATGTTGCGGCTCAACACGGCCAGCTGCCGAAAAAAAGGACGAATGTGTCCCACGGCCACGTGCTGATGAGGATGCACCGCGTCCACGACCAGCACTGTTGCCTCTAGTCGCAGAGCCTGCTTGCCCTCTTTTATCGGCTCATGACTCTCTGCCTCTCCTTGTTGTCCTTCCAGACATAATAATGGCCTGCAGAGGACACAGACAGTACACCATGTGAAAGTAATTGCAGCAATATCCTCTGCCTGTAGTATTAATATGAGTAGATCCCTGCTTCTAGGAGTAAATATGAGAAACACCAGCTTTACGTTAGGTGCAGAATGTGCAGAGGACACGGACAGTACACACACCACGTAGCCTTAGGTGCACACTGCAGAGGACACAGACAGTACACCACGTGAAAGTACTTGCAGCAATATCCTCTGCCTGTAGTATTAATATGAGCAGATCCCTGCTTCTAGGAGTAATTATGAGAAACACCAGCTTTACGTTAGGTGCACACTGTGCAGAGGACACAGACACTACACACACTACGTAGCTTTGGGTGCACACTGCAGAGGACACAGACAGTACACCACGTGAAAGTACTTGCAGCAATATCCTCTGCCTGTAGTATTAATATGAGAAGATCCCTGACTCTAGGAGTAAATATGAGAAACACCAGCTTTACGTTAGGTGCACAATGTGCAGAGGACACAGACAGTACACACACCACGTAGCTTTAGGTGCACACTGCAGAGGACATAGACAGTAAACCATGTGAAAGTACATGCAGCAATATCCTCTGCCTGTAGTATTAATATGAGCAGATCCCTGACTCTAGGAATAAATATGAGAAACACCAGCTTTAAGTTAGGTGAAAAATGTACAGAGGACACAGACAGTACAAACACCACGTAGCTTTAGGTGTACACTGCAGAGCACACAGACAGTACACCATGTGAAATTACTTGCAGCAATATCCTCTGCCTGTAGTATTAATATGAGCAGATCCCTGACTCTAGGAGTAAATATGAGAAACACCAGCTTTACTTTGGGTGCAAAATGTGCAGAGGACACGGACAGTACACACACCACGTAGCTTTGGGTGCACACTGCAGAGGACACAGAGAGTACACCACGTGAACGTACTTGCAGCAATATCCTCTGCCTGTAGTATTAATATGAGCAGATCCCTGACTCTAGGAATAAATATGAGAAACATCAGCTTTACGTTAGGTGCACACTGCAGAGGACACAGACAGTACACCATGTGAGAATACTGCAGCTAGCACAATCATCTGCCTGTCTGCCAGTAAATTAGGAAGAGCGGATCTAGCTAAACTCAATACAGTGTATAAATATATATATATACAACACCTGAGATGCATATATATCCTATACACACGTTAACTCTAACTGACTAGCCTGCCTGCCTGCCTGTTTTTTCTACCTGCAATAAATTACACTCTCTCTCTCTGTCTCTCTCTGTATTAACCACCGCAACACACTACACAATGCCTGACTTGCAGTCGGCCTTTTATATTGTGTGGCGTGTACTAAACCCCCTGAGCCATAAATGGCCAAAGTCACCCTGGCTTTGGCCAATTATGGCTCTCTGTTTTTTGCAAGCTGTGATTGGCCAAGCATGCCGGTCATAGTGCATGCTTGGCCAATCATCAGCCAGCAGTGCACTGTGATACCGCAGTGAATTATGGGCCAAGACACGCCACTCGAATTTGGTGCGAACGGCCCATAACGTTCGTAATTCGTAAACACTTTTGTAAACGTTGGTAATTTGTAAACACACAAATCTCATATCTATTGATATATATATTATTTTTTATGTTTAACCACTTGAGACCTGCGCTGTAGATGAAAGACGTTCACAGCGCCACTCTCAATTGTCGGATGTCCATTTGTTTGCATTCCCCGCTGGGGGTGCGCAGCGGGGAAAAACTGTGCCTGGCGCATCGCTGAAATGCCGGTGCACGTGCCTGGCGGCCGCAATGTCTGCCAGGTACCCACGATGGGCAGTGACAGCAGGGACTTGGAGCTCTGTGTGTAAACACAGAGCTCCACATCCTGTCAGGGAGAGAGGAGACCGATGCTGTGTCCCTTGTACATAGGAACACAGCATCGGCCACCTCCTCCAGTCAGTCCCCTCCACACACAGAACCTCGGTCGTGTGTACGCCGCCTGATATGTCCACCGCAATATTGCAGGCCTGACAAAAAAAAAACGCAGATCGCAGCCATTACTAGTAAAAAATAAAAAATAAATCATAAATCTATTCCCTATTTTGTAGGCGCTATAACTTTTGCGCAAAACCAATCAATATACACTTATTGCGATTTGTTTTGAACAAAAATATGTAAAAGAATACGTATCGGCCTAAACTGAGGATTTTTTTTTTTTAAATGGGATATTATTATAACAAAAAGTAACAAATATTGTGTTTTTAAAAAAAAAAAAAATTGGGGCTTTTTTTGTTTATTGCGCAAAAAATAAAAATCACAGGGATGATCAAATACCACCAAAAGAAATCTCTATTTGTGGGAAAAAAATATAAAAATATAATTTGGGTACAGTGTTGTATGACCGCGCAATTGTCATTCAAAATTCAGCGCGGAAAGCTGAAAATTGGTCTGGGCAGGAAGGGGGTTTAGGTGCCCAGTAATGAAGTGGTTACATGAAATTGGTTATATACAAGTCAGTTAATTTGTTTATATGTTTTACAAGGTTTTAGTTACAATAATATTATACATGTAAAGGATTAATAACATTTTGAGCATATAAGGTCATTGCTAAATCTCTTTTTTTTTTTCCTTTAGGTGTGAAAGGGTCACCACCTGTGATAACCCAGATTCCCTGCCCTTCTATCAAAGACCCCATATGTCAAATCAGAACTGACCTTCCAGCTTTCATAATATCTTGGCAAACAATCAAGGCAGCTGTTCTGCCATTGTTGGACGTGCCCCTTGGCATCATAATTTTGTCTCTAACAAGCTAAATTTTGATTTCTTTCAAATTGGGACTTTTTTTAAAAACAGGCAACTGAATTCTATTGTTTCATATGTTTTTAGCTAATAAACATAAAGCAAACTTTCACTAAAGAATATCCTTGATAAAAATTCACTGAACCAATTACTTTCTCCTGTAACATTATCTTTGTTAAAAGGTTTTTATAAAATAAAAACATCAATATTTGTAACTTATGCATAAGTAGTATATGTACAATATGTTGCATGCCCACCATTTATTAAGCAGTCATTGTATTATTCAAAATATAACTTAATTTCTTAAGAATGGTGCAAGAAGATTAGCTAATAGGGAACACATTTTGTGCCCATATATCATCAAGTACATCTGAAGGCACTTTTACACTTATTTGACTTATTAACATTATAAGGAACATTAAAAAACCATATCCATTCAAGTTTAGCAATTCTATTTATCAAGTCTTCAATGACATGTTCAGGAATAGTGTTTGCACTGCATGGTTCCTATGGTGAACTTGTCAGATTACATTTCATTTGAGCTCCTTCTTACGGAATGTAAACTTACCTCACGTATATATCATATTTATTAATTTCTAAAAAACATGTTATTTACAGGATAACATATTTTTTATGCACATCTCTCTCTGCTACGGATACTAGTGTCATGCCATTGGGCCCACCTCCACTGTGTTTTTCCTTACACAAAACAAATGTCAAATGTTTCTTTATGTAATGCTGGAATATTCAGTCCAGTTCTGCTCACCCAGAAAGGATGTGCTGGAGCTGTGGAGAGTTTCGAGAAGGGCAACAAAATTAATATTGGGACTGGAAGACCTAAATTATGAGGCACGACTACAAGCGCTAAATTTATTCTCGCTGAAGAAGAGACATTAGAGAAAGGATATTATAGCAATATACAAATATCTCAATGGTGATCCCAGCGTATATATGAAACTTTTCAGTCCCATGGGTTGTAAGAGGAAATAGGGCCATATGATGAGACTGGAAGAGAAGTGGTGTAACCTTAACCACCGCCCTATAGCGAAAGTACGGCTACAGGGCGATCGCTTAATTCTAAGTGGCCTTTAATTAACGGCCTCTTAGAATCGCGCTCCCGCGTGCCCCCTGGGGCGCGCACACGGGAACATCCGTGACCGCCGGGTTCGGAGGACCCGGCGCATCACGGATCACGGTAAATTACCGCTGATAGCGGCGGTTTACCACGTGATCGCTCCGTCCAATGACGGAGCGACCACTTGTAAACAAAGCGGCGTCATGTGCTGACGCCGGTTCCTCCCTCCTCTCTCTGTACCGATCGGTACAGTGTGAGAGGAGAGGGGAGGGAGCAGATGGCAGCGCCAGTGCTGCGGGCTGGATCTGTGACAAATGTAGTCACAGATCCATCCATCCCTCCCTCCCTGCTCAGCCATCCCTGCTGCAATACTCTGCAATACTCAGCTGGGCATACTCTGCAATACTCTGGCAATACTCTGGGCATACTCTGCAGTACTCTGCAATACTCTGGGCATACTCTGCAATACTCTGGGCATACTCTGCAATACTCTGGGCATACTCTGCGAATACTCTGGGCATACTCTGCGAATACTCTGGGAATACTCTGGGCATACTCTGGGCATACTCTGGCAATACTCTGGCAATACTCTGGGCATACTCTGGCAATACTCTGGCAATACTCTGGGCATACTCTGGGCATACTCTGCAATACTCTGGGCATACTCTGCAATACTCTGGGCATACTCCGCAATACTCTGGGCATACTCCGCAATACTCTGGGCATACTCCGCAATACTCTGGGCATACTCCGGCAATACTCTGGGCATACTCCGGCAATACTCTGGCAATACTCCGGCAATACTCTGGCAATACTCTGGGCATACTCTGGCAATACTCTGCAATACTCTGGGCATACTCCGCAATACTCTGGGCATACTCTGGGCATACTTCGCAATACTCTGGGCATACTCCGCAATACTCTGGGCATACAGCGCCCCTGTCCCCGTGAGCTTGCATGCAGAAGCGAACGCATACGCAAGTCCCGCCCACATATGAAAACGGTGTTCAAACCACACATGTGAGGTATCTTTATATAATGTTTTGGGGTTCTATGTAATTTTCTAGCAAATAAATTATGATTTTTACATGTAGGAGAGAAATGTCAGAATTGGCCTGGGTGCTCCCTGCATGTTGGGCCTCTGTATGTGGCCACCCTGTGTAAACGTCTCACACATGTGGTATCGCCATACTTAGGAGGAATAGCAGAATGTGTTTTGAGGTGTAATTTGTGGTATGCATATGCTGTGTGTGAAAAATAACCTAATAATATGAAAATTTGATGAAAAAAAAAGATCTTGATTTTGCAAAGAATTGTGGGAAAAAATTACAACTTTAAAAAACTCACCAGGCCTCTTTATAAATACCTTGGAATGTCTTCTTTCCAAAAAGGGGTCATTTGGGGGGTATTTGTACTTTTCTGGCATGTTAGGGTCTCAAGAAATGAGAGAGGCTGTCAATACATCAGGTGAGATGAAATTGATCAATTTTCAGTAATTGGTACCATAGCTTGTAGACCCCATAACTTTCACCCAGACTAAATAATATCCAACATTTTTTTTCTTTACCAAAGATATGTAGCAGTATACATTTTAGGCCAAATTTATGAAGAAAAATTACTTTTTTGCAAAATTTTATAATAGAAATGAAGAAAAATTATTATTTTTTGCAAAATTTTGTTTATTTTCATTTATAGCAAAAAAAAAAAAAAAAAACGCAGAGGTGATCAAATACCACCAAAAGAAAGCTCTATTTGTGGGGAAAAAAAGACAAAAATTTCATTTGGTTACAGTGTTGTATGACTGAGTTATTGTCATTCAAACTGTGAGAGCACCGAAAGCTGAAAATTGGTCTGGTTATTAAGGGGGTTTAAGTGCCCAGTGGTCAAGTGGTTAAGCTGCGTAGGGGATTTTTCACTTTCAGGGCGGTAAGGATGTGGAAAGCTTTTCCGCAATCTGTGGTGATGGCAGGAAGAATTGATAGTTTTAAAAGACTATTGGACATGCATCTTAGCGAAAATCAATATACGGGGAAATGATTTTCTACACACACACACACCAACACAGGTTGAACTGAGAGTTATTAACTGTGGGGATGAGCTAATAGAGAAAAGAAAAGTACAGTTGTTAGGTGTAGGTAGGATAGGCAAAGATCAGAAACAATCTGATTTCCTTCCCAGATAGACATTGCTGTGTATATATCTCAGATATGGATGGACAGAAATACAAATCCTTTGGTTGGTATAACTTCTTCCATACATGTTTTTATCAGTGTAATAAACTGTTTGTCTGAATATTAACTTAAACTATGTTTCCTTCATGTTTTTTTGATGGTCTGTGAAGTTGGAAGGCAAAATTAGGAGCATACCCCATGCTGATTTAACTTCTTAAGGACCGCCTCCTGCACATATACGTCGACTGAATGGCACATCCACGTATATTTACGTTGGTTCTAGTACCCAGCCGTGGTTCACGGGCGTGCGCCCGCGGCGCGCTCCCATGTCCCGGTCCGAAGCTCCGTGACCGGGACTGCAGGACTCGGGTACCTGATCGCCGCTGGAGTGCGGCGATCGGTCCCCGGAGCTGAAGAACCGGGAGAGCCGCGTGTAAACACGGCTTCCCCGTGCTTCACTGTGGCGGCAGCATCGATCGCGTCATCCCTGTTATAGGGGGACACGATCGATGACGTCACACCTACAGCCACACCCCCTACAGTTGTAAACACACACAGGGAACACATAACACCTACAGCGCCCCCTTGTGGTTAACTCCCAAACTGCAACTGTCATTTTCACAGTAAACAATGCAATTTAAATGCATTTTTTGCTGTGAAAATGACAATGGTCCCAAAAATGGGTCAAAATTGTCCGAAGTGTCCGCCATAATGTCGCAGTCATGAAAAAAATTGCTGATCGCCGCCATTAGTAGTAAAAAAAAAAATTAACAAAAATGCAATAAAACTATCCCTTATTTTGTAAACGCTATAAATTCTGCGAAAACCAACCGATAAACGCTTATTGTGATTTTTTTACCAAAAATAGGTAGAAGAATACGTATCGGCCTAAACTGAGGAAAAAAAAATGATATATATTTTGGGGGGATATTTATTATAGCTATTTTTGTTTATAGCGCAAAAAGTAAAAACCGCAGAGGTGATCAAATACCACCAAAAGAAAGCTCTATTTGTGGGAAAAAAAGGACGCCAATTTTTTTTGGGAGCCACGTCGCACGACCGCGCAATTGTCAGTTAAAACTACGCATTGCCGAATCGCAAAAAGGGGCAAGGTCCTTTACCTGCATTTTGGTCCGGGTCTTAAGTGGTTAACCACTACTTAACCGAGCCTATTTCTGAGATTTGGTGTTTACACGTTAAACATTTTTTTTTTGCCAGAAAATTATTTAGAGCCCCAAACATTATATACTGTATATATAGAGAGAAAAAAATGGCGGTGGTTGCAATAATTTCTGCTACACCGTATTAGCGCAGCGGTCTTAGAAGCGCACTTTTTTGGGAAAAAATAAACTTTTTTGAATTAAAAAATAAGACAACAGTAAAGTTAGCTTAATTTTTTTTATATTGTGAAAGATAATGTTACACAGAGTAAATTAATACCCAACAAGTCACGCTTCAAAATTGCGTCTGCTCGTGGAATGGCGACAAACTTTCACCCTTTAAAATCTCCATAGGTCACGTTTAAAAAAATCTACAGGTATCATGTTTTGAGTTACAGAGGAGGTATAGGGCTAGAATTATTGCTCTCACTCTACCAATCATTGCGATACCTCACATGTGTGGTTTGAACACCGTTTTCATATTTTGACACTACTCATGTGTTTACTTCTGCACGTGAGCTCGGCGGGACGGGGCGCGTTTAAAAAAAAATTGTTCTTATTTATTTTACCTTTTATTTTTTATTTTTTCACTGTTCTTTAAAAAAAAGTGTCACTTTTATTCCTATTACAAGGAATGTAAACATCCCTTGTAATAGAAAAAAGCATGACAGGTCCTCTTAAATATGAGATCTGGGGTCCAAAAGACCTCAGATCTCATATTTACACTAAAATGCAATAAACTTGGAGATGGGCGGCCTCACTCATCTCCATGTCAGGCTAGGGACAGGTCCAAATCACCTTCACCGCTACCGATGGCCACGGTAAGCAGCAGAGGGCACCGGAGCACGGCGGGAAGGGCACTGCAGAAACCACTTTTATCTGAAAGAGAACCGCCGGCTCTTGAAGAGGATACCATGGTTATGGTAGATAATTGTAGCCTTTATTAAAAGAAGGACAGCACTACAAGTCACAGCAAAAAGAAATAAAAACCCGACCCTTGACGCATTTCGCACTGAAACTAGTGCTTAGTCATAGCTAAAAAATACAGCAAATGATGTTACTTAGATAATTAGACACCATCTGTTTTCTTGGGTCTTCAGTTATATGGTCTCATTAAGGTTGTATATATATTTGATATCATTTGCTGGATTATTTAGCTATGACTAAGCACTAGTTTCAGTGTGAAACGCGTCAACAGTCAGATTTTTATTATATTTTGCTGTAACTTGTAGTGCTGTCGTTCTTTTAATAAAGGCTACAATTTGTTCAGAGTGCGGCTGTCCAGGGACAATATTTTTTCCTGCTTTGCTAAATGCATTGCCTGCACCTGTGTTATCTGCAGTGGAGGATATTCATCTGGCGAGAAGGAAGCGGTTAAATAGCACAGACATAATTTTTACCAAGATAATCACAACACAAGGGGGTGGAACTCATGCAAAATGGCCTAATTATTTAGTTTGATAGCCAAATACAACCTTGAGCTTGTTAGCAATTTGCAATAAGAAATAGGCATTACAGCTATACACATATCTCATAAAATAAAACAATGATGTAGATGTAAACCCCAATCAAGTGACATTTTGTTTGATAAAGCACTATGTATCATTTAACCTCCCTGGTGGTATAATTATGTCAGATTTTTGATGCTGAAAGCGGTACAGTGTTTGGCATTGAAATTTGGCATTTTATATTGTATGTCTGTAATTAGTAGGAATAACTCACTTAAATCTGTCCAAACAAGAGTCTAGTAGACATCCCGGGTATGATAAAGTTTGAAACACAAAATCATAAATTATAATATAATAAATAACTATAAATAATTATAACAAATAATATGTAATTATAATAAAAATTATTCAATAATGTAATCAAAAACACTGAAATTTGCTCAGTTGCAGAATTGTCGCTGTCATTACTTTCAGTGTTTGATGACGAATTTCCCCACAAATCGCTTTCACTTAATTCTGCAAGTGATTCTAATTTATTATCGCTGTTTTCTAGCTACTCTAAAATCACTTTTGCCATAAAGGGACACTTTTGGTTCCTATGGACAATCTCCAGTTTCCAGGCAAAACTGCATGCGTCCTGTATCAAATAATTTACACATCTCCTTCGTTCCTAGTGGTCTGTCCAGTGTCCTACTGGACAGACCACTAGGGACAAAGGGGTTGTGTAATTATTTGATACAGTATTGTAATCTGTAAGATTACAGTATACTGTATCTATACTGTGTTTTTACTTTTTGAATTTGGTACCGAACTCCGCACCCGTGCGTCGCGGCGCACCGCTCGGGAACGGAGCTTGGTGGCAGTCGGAAGTCGGAAGTCACTAGTGTGTGAATGAAGTGAGATGACAGCTCTCACATACAGTGGGGACACATCGTAGGATCTAGGGACAAGGTAAGTAACTTCCCCTGTATCCTGCAATGTGATCTTGAGTCTGGCTCGGGGTTACCGCTTTTGGTATGCTTTTGGTATGTAAAATTCACCCCGAGACAGACTCGGGAATACCGCTAGGCAGGTTAAATAAAAATATATACAGTAATCGTTACTTTTGATCTTTTGTTACTTTTCTTGCAGATCTCATGCTTCCTGACATGTGTGGGTTGAAACAGCCACTTATAGTCTCCTTTAGAAGCCTGTGTGGCACTGACAGGTTGAAAACACAGAAAAGGAATTGGGAGACAAAAATAGAGCATTATTACCCTATGCTAAGAACTGCCTGAACCTCCATGGCAGGATAACCCAGATTTATTTTATTGAAATTTGCCAATTTGAAAAATTGAAAAGGATTGTCAAGATTTGCCATTTATTACATTGCCCTATATTTAACCATACATGTATCACACGGTTACATTGTAGAAACAATACAAAATGCAGTATGATTAGGTATTCCAGGTATTAGAGCCATTTATTTTATGACTTTGTGAATCAAAATAAAATGCATAAAATACAGGCAAAATATCTAGAATCCCTTAACAGTTAATTATGAAAATTGAAAAGTGTGTTATGTACATGCCAAAATAGTAATCATGGAAGATTTGGGTGCATGCCAAACTTTATAATTAGTGTATGCTTATTTAAATTGTTCTAATTGCACATCTGGGAGAAAGAAACTGACAAAGCAGGTGAAAAATCCAATAAAGGGTCATATCAAAATTGAAATTTAGAAGGCGAGGTTGCACGTCTAATATTTAAAAATAGCAGAAATACCTTTATTGATTAAACTCACATTTATTACCATTTATAAGCATGTGGTCTATTAAATAAATTGCATTGTTCTGCTTGGCTTATTGTGAGATCAGAAGAGTCAAAAATACAACATACAGATAGCTCTCAAGAGTTATAAAATGAAAATGACTCTACAACATTTATTCTACAGACTTGGACATGGTCTCTAGTGTTTTATTGTCACCCTTTATGCAACATGATTACCAATTTATAAGCAATTATAATCCATTTTATCATAGTTTTTATGGCTTGTTTTGTATACTCAGCTGGGAATCGAAATAACACAGTGATAGTTGTGCTGTCTCTTGTGAATGTTTTCATGAAATGGTTCCACATATAATCTCTGTTAAGTAATGCTCTTCATTAAAAAGAAATGAATTACTTACGTTTAGGTTTAGTAAGGGATTGGAAGCAGTAAAAACCTTAAGAAATGGTGGAAAGTATGTGAGAAAATGATTGATAAAGCTGAATATAAACTTCTGTTCATACAAGAGCTTGAAACATTTAGTAAATATGTTAAACAGGTAGTTAAGGAGACTCTGTAACCAACTTGCAGATACAGAACAATTAAGTATTTAAAATGCTTTTCTGAAGTATTTTTATTTTATATAAATATGTGTTTTTAACTTACACTGTGTCTTTTAACTTGTTAGAACATTTTACAAATCTGAGAGAGCCAATTAACTAGTACAGCCCCTTGCCTCCTTATTTTGTGGTGGTCCAGCATCCCAACCCCTCCTTCAGACACAGTGGATCACAGATCAGGGTACAGGGCCAATGAACTTGGCTTGTACCATGTGATCACTGAGACCAATTACTTGTAAACAAAGGTTGTTAAAGCCTTTGAACTGTTTCCTCTTAGGGCTCTTTCACACGTCCGTTCAGTTCGTCCGTTTTTTGGACGTCCGGCAACGGACCTCAATGCTTTCCTATGGGTTAGCGTCGGTTAGCGGATGAGCATCCGCTAATATCCGTTAACATCCGTCTGCGGTAAGCTCCGTTTTTTTGGACGGAAGAAAACCCTATTTTTCTTCCATCAAAAAAACGGAACGGACGAAAAACGGACGTTAGCGGATGATCCGTTTACCATCCGATCCGCTAAC
The DNA here is from genome assembly GCA_029574335.1 of Rana kukunoris. Classification (NCBI taxonomy): domain Eukaryota; kingdom Metazoa; phylum Chordata; class Amphibia; order Anura; family Ranidae; genus Rana; species Rana kukunoris. The sequence continues at coordinate 171,442,514 of CM056051.1, read as the reverse complement.
GTCAGTTTTTCATCAAAATATGTAAAAAAAAAAAGTTCTAAAAAAACGGATGAAAAAACGGATGAAAAAAACTGATGAAAAACGGACGGAAAACGGAACGGAAACTGATGTAAACGGACGGAAAACGGATGAAAAACTGATGAAAAAACTGATCAACTGAAGGGAGAAAAAACTGATCTAAAAAACTGAACGGACGTGTGAAAGAGCCCTTACAGAAATTGGCTGAGGGGGAGATTTATTAAAACTGGTGGACACAGAATCTGGTGCTGCTGTGCATAGAAACCAATCAGCTCATAAGTTGTATTGTTGAAGCCCAATTGAACAAGGTACAGTAAAACCTTGGTTTGCAAGCATAATTCCTTCCAGAAACATGCTTATAATCCAAAGCACTTGTATATCAAAGCAATGTTTTTACAGGGTATAAAAGAGAAGAGAGGCACCTCTAAGTTGTTAAATGCTGTACCTTCATTAAATGTAACCATATTGCTACACTTAGAGACTCCTTTCTTTTTTTTTTTATACTCAGTTGTGACATGACGCTACTCTTACTGTATATCAAGACATCCCTTGTATATCAAGGCAAACTTTATTAAAACATTTTGCTTGTCTTGCAAAATGCTCTCAAACCAAGTTACTCTTAAACCAAGGTTTTACTGTAATTGGTTGCTTTGCATACAGTAGCTGGACCATATTCTATGTGCACCAGTTTTAGCTAATCCCGCAGAGTTTTTTGCTACAGTGTTAAACATTGTGGTAAACATTGTGGTAAACACAAAAAGTCACCAGACCAGTGCAGTGTCATATAGTGATATTTTTCCTGTGTGGAGAGTGATCAGGGATACTGGCTAGCTGCACTGGCATACAGTGTCATTAGAGCAGCCAGCCAGTATCTCTGATCATCTGCCAAAGCAGTACAATGTCACCATAGTAACACTGCACTACTCTTGTGATCTTTTCTTTATACACTGTCACCAGAGCAGTGCAGTGTCACTATGGTGACTTTGTACTACTATGGCTAGAGATCAGAGACAGTGGTCGGTTTTTCTAAGGACACTGTATGCCAGTGCATCCAAAGCAGTACAATGTCATCACGCCAGTGCAACCAGTCATTGTGTCCCAGATCACCACCACACCATTACACCATATGTCACCGTACCAGAACACTGTGTCGCCATCCCATTACAGCCAGTGTTGCTGATCACTGTCACACCAGACCAGTGCAGCTAGCTACAGTATTCCTGAGTGTTGCCACACCAATCCCAATGTCACCAGACCAGTGTAGCCATCAACAGTTGTCATGATCACCGCCAAAAAGAAAAGAAAAAGGGAGAAAGTGTAGTATTTATTAAAACTCACCAAAAAAATTAAGTACAGTATATATTGCACTCACATGTAAAATTACCTCTACCCAAGTCCCAGTGTCTCCAGACCAGTGTAAGTCACCAACAGTGTTCCTAATAGCTGTAACACCAGTCTCAGTTTAACTAGACCAGTGTAAGCCAGAAACAGTAATCCTAATTACTGCCACACCAGTCCAAGTGTCCCCAGACCAGTGTAAACTAGTACGAGTGTTCCTAATCATCGCCATACCAGTGCTAGTGTCATCAGAGCATTGTAAGCCAGCAACAGTGTTCCTGATCACGACATACCTGTACAGTGTCACAAGACTAGTGTAGGTCAGAAAAATCATTCTTAATCACTAGCCACACCAGTCCTAGTGTTTCTAGGCCAGTGTAAGCCAACAACAGTAATCCCAATCACTGCCACTTCAGTGCCGGTGTTGCCAGACTGGTGCGGCCATCAATAGTGTTTCTGATCACCAAACACCAGTCTCAGTGTCACTAGACCATTGTAAGCCATCAATGGTTGCTGCCACACCAACACTAATATCACCAGAACAGTTTAGCCAGCAACAATGTTACTGAATGGTAGCTACACCAATGTTAGTGTCACCAGAGCCAGTGCATCCACAAACCATGTCCTTAATCATTAGTGTTGCTCACGAATATTCGCATTGCGAATATTCGCTACGAATATTGCATATTCGAGTATTCGCGAATATCTCGAATATCGCGGCGAATATTCGCTATCTCGAATATTCGTATTTTTCAAATTTCGCAAAAAATTCGCAAAAAAAAATTCGCAATCATTTTCGCATTCGCGAATTTCGCAATGGCGAAATTTCGCAATAGCAAAATTTCGCAATTTTTTTTTTTTTATAAAATATCACGAATATTCGATATTTACGAATATTCGCGACCGCATATGTGAAATTTCGCTTTTTTTTTATAAAATATACCGAATATTCGTAAATATCGAATATTCGTGATATTTTATAAAAAAAAAAAAAAAACGCGAAATTTCGCATTAGCGAAAATTCGCATTAGCGAAAATTCGCATTGGCGAAAATTCGCAATTTTTTTTTTTTTTTTTTTATATCACGAATATTCGATATTAACGAATATTCGCGAATATTCTTCGAAATATTCGCGAAATATCGCGAAATCGAATATGGCGTATTCCGCTCATCACTATTAATCATCACCACATCAGTACAGTGTTGCCAAAGTGCAGCTAGCAACAGTAATCCTGACCACTGCCACACCAGTCCAGTGTTGCCTCTGCCTGCCACAAGTACTGAGCCATTTCTGCCTGCTGCCTGGACCAATCCTTTACCTGTTTGCTGACCTCGTCTCAGCCTGCCACCTGAACTGAACCATTTGCATGTCACTTTGACTACTACTGTATATAAATCAAAATACTCCAGCGTAAGGGTCCTTTCACACTAGCGGACCGTTCGTCCGCTCATTACAAGTCCATTTACGGACTTGTAATGGGCCCCTATGGGAGCGGATCCGTTAGTGGATGATGCATCCGCTAACGTCCGCCAGATCCGCATCCGTTTTTGCGGACGGAAGAATGTCCTATTTTTCTTCCGTCCGGACAAACGGATCGGATGCAAACGGACAGACGGTCCGTTTCCATCCGACTCCCCATAGGGGAGAGCGGAGGAGAGACAGGGCGGTCCCTGCACAGTGTGCGGGGACCGCCCTTTCCGCCGACAGCTGAGCGGAGACCCCCCGCTGAGCTGACGGACACACGGAGCGGACCGAGTATTACAATTGTGAAAGTAAATGAGTGCCTCTTGAAAGCTTTAAAGTGCTCTATGGATTTTGGGACACATTATGTGGCAAGGCTTTGAAAATGTCTCTCATATGTGGTAACCCTATACTTAGGAAGAGTAGCAGAATATGTTTTGGGGTGTAAGTCTATGTATGCCTATACTGTGTGTGAGACATATCTTATTAATAAACAACTTTGTGTTAAAAATGCATTTTCATTTTCTATGTTTTTCAAAAATGTGTGGGGAAAATGTGACCAACAAAAAACTCAATTTCCGGGGGCGTGGCTACCGCACAAGCTGCATGGACGTGTGAATCCACAGCTCCGCTCCAGGCAAGGGAACCGCCGACATTAGAGGCACGATCACCGCCCGTGAACCACCCACAACGCCGCATACTGGTCCCTGGACACCCGCGGCATGACCCGCAAGCGAAAAGAAACAACGGCGCCGAGGAAGTTAGAGGAGTTTTACCCGCCGAAGGATCGCGGCCTAGGCCAAGATGGCGCCGGAGCGGGGACAGTCTCCACCTCCTCCTCGGGATCCGGAGCTTCCAGCCAGGGAGCCCAAACAGACCCGCCACGACACTCTCCAGCGGCATCCACCCCTCTCTCCAGAAGCCCGGCGAAGTCCAGACCACGCTTGGAGGAAGGCACCAGTGTTGAAATGGTAGAGGTACAAGGTACCCCATTACCATTTCACACAGGGGGGGGTCGGGATCTGGGGGGCCCCTTTGTTAAAGGGGTCTTCCAGATTTCGATAAGCCTCCTGCCCGCAGACCCCCACAACCACCGGGCAAGGGTTGTGGGGAAGAGACCCCCACGCTTTTTTTTTCGTTTTTTTAATGAATGAATTCTCCTGCAATTGCCGGGAGCCGACAATTCATTATTGCCGCGAGTCAGTTTTAAATGGCTTTTTTGCTTTGTAAAATGTAATTTTGTGCAGAGACAGTTCTAACCACGGGAAACATGCGCTTTTTCACCTGCTGACATTAGAGACCCCCATGGTACGAAATTTAAAGAAAAATTACACTTTTATTATTGCACTTTTAGCATTATTAAAATCACTGCTCCCGAAAAAACGGCCGCTTTAAAAAAGAAAAAAAGCATTGGTACATGTCCCCTGGGGCAGGACTGAGGTCCCCAAACACTTTTTAGGACAAAACTTGCAGATTAGCCCTTAAAATTAACAAATAAGATTTCCCCCATAGACTTTAACAGGGAGTTCGGCGGCGGCTTTACTTATCAATCACATCGCGCTGCTGCTGCGGCCGGTTCATGCGCCTAATTAGGGCTTCATCCAGCGCACTAATTAAGGCATGTACCGGCGCAGCGCAGCTTCATTAGTAAATCAGCCCCAGTGAATAGATAATTCGCTCTGGATAACTTAGTCAAGTTGTTGTATTTTAGCACATTTCATTGCCTTTCTTCCTATTCATTTTCTTACTGAATAATCAAGAAAACTTTTATTTGTTGCTTTTGATAAGTTTACATCAAATTAAAATGGTTTAAAGTGATATTAAAGTCTATTTTTGTTCTATTTCATTTAATTTAAAAATCACAAACATGTTATACTATTACTTACCTGCTCTGTGCAGTGGATTTGCACAGAGCAGCCCATATCCTGCTCTTCTCGGGTCCCTCTTCAGTGCTCCTGGCCCCTTCCTCCTGTTAAATGCCCCCACAGCAAGCAGCTTGATATGGGGGCATCTGACCCGAGCTGCAGCACCCTGTGTCTGTTCAGACATGGAGGCATGGTTCAGACCTGCACTATCTCTCTCCTGATTGACTAACTGACTTTGATAGACAGCAGTGGGAGCCAATCAGGAGGGAGAGTCCCGGATGGCCAAAGCATTCATGTACATCACTGGATAGAGATGGGTAAGTATTAGGGGGGCTAAGGGGGGCTGCCCCACATAGAAGGTTCTTTATCTTAATGCATAAAATGCATTAAGATAAAAAACTTTCTGCCTTTACAAATTGAATGTTACATAAATGTTTTTAAAGTATATTTATTGGGAGAAAAAAATGTTGCCTACTGTTTTTGAACTGAAAACACTGGTTGTTTGGCTGTCTTTGGCTTAATTTTGGAGTCACAGACCCAGGAACAATAAGTTCTGTACATGAGTGTGGAATTTCTATTTTTCTGTACTAGTTTTCTCCACTACACTTTCCTTTACTGCTGCCATTCTTTTTAATAGGCATGTGAACAGCGCAGCAATGCAGGAAACTTATGAAGATTTTATTCTTACTGGAAAACGCAATGTTATGATGCAGACATAGGCACTTGCTTACAGTATATCCTTACCTCTTTATGTCCTACTGCTTAGATGTAAATTAAGTACTGTAGATCTTAAAAGAAAAATATGACTAAAGCTTTTTCAGCCATACGTCTCTTGTGGATTACAGAAGTGCACTTACTTGTGCTCCCCTGTCTCCCGGAATCAGCAGACAGCACTCCAGGCTCTGGAAGGGTCTTGACCCAGGGCTGTCTTTAACATGGCATCTGCCCAGGACACAGCCATTTCAGGGGGGCCCAAAGTAGCTGAGCTTCCCCTGGAGCCTGCGCTGCCTGCCTATTTATTTTCTGCCGGAGTTCCGCCTCGCCGCACGTCTCTTCCTATCTGCTCGCTACTGTCAGTTGTTAATACAGAAGCGCTGCTTCCCTATTTACACAAGACAGCGCTCATCTCCCAGCTTCTGTTCACATCCTTCCCTGCTGTATACAAGAGCAGAGGAGGAAGGGGGTGGGGATAAGAAGCTCCTCCACGGACATGCATGTTGCAGCTTCTCTTGTTCAGCCCACTCTGATGGTTTTTAGGTAATGGAGTCTGGAGGTATGGATGGGTGGTATTGGTGTCAAAGAATGCTGTGTTTTGAAGGAGGGGGGTGGAATGGTGCAGAAGGAATGCTATGCATTGAAGTGGGGTGGGGGGTGGGATTGATGCAGAGGAATGCTGTGTATTAAAAGAGGGGTTTAAACTGGAATCTTGGTAAGGAAAGCTCTGTAATTGGGGGGGGGGACTTGGATGTACACAACACACCCCTAAACCCTGCAATCTTACATAGTGCATCCCTTCAGCGTGCATTCCATACAAAGTCCTCCACCTTGCATTGCATACATAGCGCACCCATCCACGCCGCACTCCATACATAGTCCACCCCTCCACCATGCGTACATTCCATATATAGTGCACCCCTCCACCGTGCATTCCATACATAGCACACCCCTATACCGTGCACTCTATACATAGCGTACCCCTCCACCGTGCATTTCATACATAGCACACCCCTCCACCATGAATTCCATACATAGCAAGTCCCTCCACTGTGTATTACATACATGATTGTCCTTAAGTAGGGATGAGCCGAACACCCCCCGGTTTGGTTCGCAGCAGAACATACGATCAGGCAAAAAATTTGTTCTTACACGCGAACACCGTTAAAGTCAATGGGACACGAACATGAAAAATCAAAAGTGCTAATTTTAAAGGCTAATATGCAAGTTATTGTCATAGAAAGTGTTTTGGGACCCGGGTCTAGCCCCGGGAGACATGTATTAATGCAAAAGAAAGTTTTAAAAACTACCTTTTTTCAGGAGCAGTGATTTTAATAAGTAAAACAATAAAAGTCAAATATTCCATTAAATTTCGTACCTGGGGGTGTCTATATTATGCCTGTAAAGTAGCGCATGTTTCCGGTCCTTAGAAAAGTCCCTGCACAAAATGAAATTTCTAAAGAAAAAAAGCCATTTAAAACTGATCGTGGCTATAATGAATTGTCGGGTCCCGGCAGTACAGATAAAAGTACCGGTAAGTGAAAAAAACACCATGGGTTCCCCCCTTAGTCCATTACCAGGCCCTTTGGGTCTGGTATGAATATTAAGGGGAACCCTGCACCATTGTTTTAAAGGAAAAGCGTGGGGGTCCCCTTCAAATTCCATATCAGGCCCTTCAGGTCTGGTATTGATATTAAGGGGAACCCTGCACCATTTAAAAAAATGTTGTGGGATTCCCCCAAAAAAAACATTTTAGGGGGAACCCCGTACCAAAATGTAAAAAAAAATTAAGTGGGGTTCTCCCCAAAAATCCATACCAGACCCTTATCCAAGCACACAACCTGGCAGGCCACAGGAAAAGAGGGGGGATGAGAGAGCGCCCCCCCTCCTGAACCATACCATGTAGATGGGGACAAGGGCCTCATCTCCACAACACTTGCCCGGTTGTGGGGGTCTGCGGGTGGGGGGCTTATCGGAAATCTGAAAGCCCCCTTTAACAAAGGGGACCCCCTACCGTTTGACAAAGAAAAAGTGTGAAAATGTTAAAAATGACAGAAGATGGCTTGGGACAAGTCCTTTATTATATATTAAAAAAATACATTCCAGCGATATAATCCAGTCTGTCCAGCATTGTAATCCATTCTCTATGTCCCGCGGTGATCCATTCTCCAGTGATGCTCTCCAGAGAGGAACAAAGTATGATCTTGCCTGCACCAAAGGGACCCGCCTAATGACACTCAAGCTGTTTGAGAGTTATTTTATAACCGAGGGTGGGGACACCCGTGACGGGTGACCCCGTCCCCTCTAACGCTTCACCTATTTCTTTGTAAAATGGTAGGGGTACACTGGAGGGGCAGAGCACGGGTGGTGACTAACAGTCAGTGTTCTCTGCTCAGAGCTGACCCAGAACTGAATGATCACTGGTCATTTGATAGCTTCAGTTCATTTTTTTTAACAATCCCAAACTTCTCTTTTTACCTTAAGTGAATGCCATTTAAAATAACTAAAGCTATGGTTATCACATACAATTGTCATAAAATATGTGAAATGTGAGTCAGTGACGTGGCTTGTAGCCTCTTCCAAAAGTGCATATGGCAGGCTGAGGCCTCGTACACACGGACGGACATATCCGATGCAAACGGTCCTCGGACCGTTTGCATCGGATATGTCCACCGGGCTATTTTGGTCCGATGGCGTGTATACACCATCGGATCAAAATCTCCGCCGGCAGACAGCGCGGTGACGTGGCGGTGACGTTGACGCCGCCACGTCACCGCACCAGGAAGAAAACAACTTCCACGCATGCGTCGCATCCATACGACGCTTGCGCGGGAGGATATGTCCGCTGGTGAATGTACTGACCAGCGACATATCCGACGGGCAGCTCTCCGGCGGAAAAGTTTCAAAGCATGCTTTGAAACTTTTTCCACCGGGGAAATCCATCCAAATCTGTCCGCCGGCCCCTACAGACGAGCGGATTTCTCTGCAGAAATGGTCCGTCGGACCATTTCCAGCGGAAAAATCCCATCGTGTGTATGAGGCCTCACAATACAAGAACACGACTTGGAGGTGTTGCAGGAAGTGCCTATACAATCACACATTGTATATGATTTTAAATTCCTGAGATTTGACAGTTTCATTTATCTATTGTAGTCTAAGTACTTAAAAGTATAGATTGAATTATCTTCTGCCCATCTTTCTTTGCTTCATTGATGTGATGTCAAGAGAAAACAATCCAAGAAAAAAATCCTAGTGCAACACTGAACAATTCTTTCATTATAGACATGGACAAAGACACTTCATCTATTGTATATTACTCGTTCAACAAAGCTACAATACAGGGTAGAATAGAATGATTTTCTTTGCATTCACCTTAAAATTAAACATTCATAATGAGATTCATACACACCATAAAAAACAATTATTGTGTGGAAATCCTCCAATCTTCTTTGAATTGTGGCTCCCTCAGTAGTTATCCTAATACAATTATATTACAAAGAATGTTATCATTTAGTTCTGATACTTTATTTGTTGTATAATATAAAATAAGTCCTGCTGCATATAAAATAATGTTTTCAGTCTTGCTGTCAAAGGGGCAGATTAGAAAATGTGTACCATGCTTTAGGCCTGAAGATGTTGGTTGTAAAGCCTTTAGGTTTTTCACCTTAATGCATTCTATGTATTAAGTTGAAAAATCTTTTTTGCTGAAACCTCCCCACAGACCCCCCTCCTATTTTTTTTACCTAAACACGATCGAGTCCAGCGATGTGCACAAGCGCAGCGGCTTCTCATTGGACAGATTGATAGGAGCAGGAGCCATTGTGACACGGGAGCGGGGGGCGCCGCAGCGAGACTTGGGAGCGAACCTGCACAGGTACCCCCTATGAAAAACGGCATTCAGTGGGGGCACCCGATAAAGAGGTGGGGCCTGGAGCTCCGACGGGGCACCCCAGAAGAAGAGGATCTTGCACAGAGCAGGTAAGTATAGGCATGTTTTTTTTGTGCTTGCAACCCTTTTTTTATTAAATTTGATCTAATCTAAAATTGTCCATCATTTCTTGTGTGCACACTGTAGTTTTATAGTATGCTGCACTGAAATCTGCTTATGTCGTTAGCATAAATTAGGTGTAAGTGAAAGAAAATACTCACCTCCTGGTATTAACTAAAAAATAAAAAAGAATGCATCTTTAATACACGTGTCAAACAATAGAAGACACTTAGGATTCTGTTAAGGCAAAAAAGGACAATCATGCAGGAAACCAGTAACTGGCTACACAAAAAGGAAACACCATGTACAGATGATTATCTACTTTATCACCAATTTAGATATGTGTAAATATGTCAATATTAAATGAAACCAAATCAGGAACAAGTATAAATACAAGCCATTCTGACTTATTTGTAGAGAATTTGTATTTGTAGCTTCATATGAATAAGCACTGTATGATAGTGTGAAACGCGTCAGGTTTTTCATCTGATTTTTTGCTGTGACATGTTTGTTTTGTGACCAGTTTTATTAAAAAGGAACAACATTGTTTTTGGAGTGCGGCCATCCTAGTTTTTCTCTACAAATCTTGCATATCATTGCAGCGCCGGTACCCAAGTGTTTGGATTCAGCCATCTAGTTCTCTGGGACTTTGGAGCGGTTAAACTATTTTTCTCACCATTCTGACTTATTGCTGACTCTTTTGTTGTATGCTTGTTCCTGGTATTTAACCTAGTTATTTTGAAGTTAGGCTATTTTTAAATAAATGCACAAAATCCCTATCTTTTTTTCATGTTCAGTATATGTTAATGCAAAAAAATAAATAATATTTTTTGTTGTGTTAGGCCTCGTACACACGAGGGGATATTTTCGCTGAAAACGGTCCGATGGACCGTTTCAGCAGACATCTCCGCTCGTGTGTATGGGCTAGCGGACAGATTTCTCCACCCGACAGATTTCAAAGCATGCTTTGAAATCTATCCGGTGGGAATCTGTCAGCCCAACATGTCTGCTGGTTAGTACACTTATCAGCAGACATGTCGTCCCCCACCGCCGCCGCGCCGCCGCCGAATGGATTCGGCGCATTGCGCGGAAGTGTTTAACTTCCTGGTGCGGTGACGTGGCGGTGACGTGGCGGCGTCAACGTCACCGCCACGTCACCGCGCCGTCCGGCGGCGGGGAATTTGATCCGATGGTGTGTACACGCCATCGGATCAAACTCCCGATCGGACATATCCGATGGAAATGGTCCACGGACCGTTTTCATCGGATATGTCCGATCGTGTGTACGAGGCCTTAAGGATTTTTCCTCCCTGTTTAGATTGTTAAACTAATGACAGAATTATCTGCTTATTACTTTAAGGGTCCTTACACACGGAGCGGACCGTTTTTCAGTCCGCTCCGTGTGTCCGTCAGCTCAGCAGGGGGTCTCCGCTCAGCTGTCGGCGGACAGGGCGGTCCCCGCACACTGTGCAGGGACCGCCCTGTCTCTCCTCCGCTCTCCCCTATGGGGAGTCGGATGGAAACGGACCGTCTGTCCGTTTGCATCCGATCCGTTTGGCCGGACGGAAGAAAAATAGGACATTCTTCCGTCCGAAAAAACAGATGCGGATTTGGCGGACGTTAGCGGATGCATCATCCGCTAACGGATCCGCTCCCATAGGGGTTCATTACAAGTCCGTTAACGGACTTGTAATTAGCGGACCATTCGTCCGCTAGTGTGAAAGGACCCTACGTCTTAGGTAGATATGTTCCGAATGTTCGAAGGTTGTTTGCTGAACTGATCAAATACATTTGCTAATGTGAACATTGCAACCTTACTGAAGTCAATGACAGTTGACTCTTTCAGTTGAGTTCTCCCTATTTAAAGACCAATGGGCAAGGGATTGTCAAACAAAAGGTAACTGGGAGCTGGGCACTGAAAAGGGGAACAATAAACAATGTCTTTGAATACCATACTGTTTGCAAAGAAAGCAGATTTCCTAGTAAAGATTTTAAGGGGGGCCCACAGATAAACAGACAAAGAAATGGCTGCCGGCATCCTTTTAACTTAGGACACTGTATGGGCCAGAAACCTACCTCCTAGCAAACAATTATGTATTTGGTTGCTAGGATGCACGTCCCATGATTGCTCCTCACAGACCCAGCATGTACCGGTGATGTTGCCAGGTGGCTTCCGCCCCTTACCTACAGTGCCTTGAAAAAGTGTTCACACCCCTTGAAATGTTCCACATTTTGTCATGTTACAACCAAAAATGTAAATGTATTTTATTGGGATTTTATCTGATAGAACAACACAAAGTGGCAAAGAAGCACATTATAACATTTTGTTGTTAGAATATTTTAACTGATTTTTTTTGTTTTATTTGTATTTGTTGAGGATTTTTTTCTACACATGTACATGTGGGTTATTTTTCTTTGTTTGGTATTTTTGGGGTTATATGTTAATTTGGTTTTATAACACTAGGTTTTTATTTATTTTTTATACAGAATTTCACACACTAATATTACTGCAGGGTCACTTACATTGGCTATAAGTATGTAGAAACAAGCGATGTTCGGGCCAAACTGTTTGTTCAACTCTAATGACCATTAAGAAGAGCTGTATTTCCTGTCATACAAAGGCACAAACCTGTGTTAGAAATAGCCATCTAAAAAAAAAACACTTCCAGACAGTTTTTTGCCAATTACCACAATAGGTCAAAATTAGTACTTGCTAAAAATATGCTTTAGTTTTCTTCTAAAAGGTATTATTTTGAGGTAGAACACCTGCACCCATGCCTCATCCATGCAGATATAAAACCTGTTTGGGCTTTCATAGATAATAATGAGCAAACTGAGGAAGTTCATAGCACAGGACAGCCATTGTATCAATGTATTGTAAGCTGCTGTAAGTAAAGAATAGGGAAAGCTGACAAAATGCATATGGAAAAAGAGGAAATAGTACTTTAACCACTTAACCCCCGGACCATATTGCTGCCCAATGACCAGAGCACTTTTTGTGATTCGGCACTGCGTCTCTTTAACTGACAATTGCGCAGTCGTGCGACGTGGCTCCCAAACAAAATTGGGGATTCGGGGGCGAGCGGGGACGCGCGCCGCACATGCCCCCTAGTGCCCGCAAAGTAGCCGACGTAGAGCTACGGGCTCTTGCCCAGGAGAGCCACATTCCCGCAGTAATATGATGGCGGGCGGTCGGCATCTAGTTAATGCTGATTACTAGCTTACTGACTGAGCAATCAACCCCTTTGCTGTTGTTTTTTGTTATTTTTCTAATTAATGGAGTTTTTTTGTCTTGATTTTTACTTTGTGGTATAATTGAGATCAGTGGTTTTAACTGCTGTCCCATCCATAGCAAACTTGTTTAACATATTTTTCTTTACTGCAATTTATTTATTTAAACTATTTAAACTGTTTTAGGGTGGTATTCAGGATTTTCATAGCTTTTATGGTATGTTGATAATTTTAATCATACCCCCATACATAAATCAAAAGTTAGGTACACACAGATTAGGTCTACTCTCCATAGCTAAAGCCGTCCTGGCAGTTAACAGTTTTACACTACTGTATCCTCTGCAGTGACTTAGGCCTCGTACACACGATCGGACATATCCAATGAAAACGGTCTGCGGACCATTTCCATTGGATATGTCCGATCGGGAGTTTGATCCGATGGCGTGTTTAACTTCCTGGTGCGGTGACGTGGCGGTGACGCGGCGGTGACGTTGACGCCGCCACGTCACCGCCACGTCACCGCACCAGGAAGTTAAACACTTCCGCGCATGCGCCGAATCCATTCGGCGGCGGCGCGGCGGCGGTGGGGGACGACATGTCTGCTGGTAAGTGTACTAACCAGCAGACATGTCGGGCGGACAGATTCCCACCGGATAGATTTCAAAGCATGCTTTGAAATCTGTCGGGTGGAGAAATCTGTCCGCTAGCCCATACACACGAGCGGAGATGTCTGCTGAAACGGTCCATCGGACCGTTTTCAGCGGACATATCCCCTCGTGTGTACGAGGCCTTAAAGGATACGTTCACCTGTGGCAGCAGTAGGGAAGAGGTTTCCTGTACTAGCTGTCACTCTTTAACTTATAAATGGGCAGTGGATATTGCTGGAAGTACAGAGGAGAGGAGCCTGTTCCCCAGCGCGCTCTCCCCATCCTGATAGGTACTATAGTTTTTTAAACAGCAAAATCTTACCACACAATCTAGTTACTCCCTCTTGGAAACGGAACTTATTCCGACCGGAGGGTTTTTCGTTCATTTGTCCCCTGTTAACCACTAGCATGGCTGAAGAGCTCACACCCACCTCCCCTAAGGGAGATGCCTTTTCTTTTGAATCTACCCAGTTTATGTCAGCAGATCAGATTCAGGACCTGATTAACAAATCGGTCCAGGCGGCTCTGGCCTCGGCCATCCAGCCTTCAGGGTCTAAATTTACAATACCCAGTTTTTCAGCCCCACCACCTCAGAGTGGTGAACCGCCAAAACAAAAAGGGTAAAGTTTCCCGCAAACAAAAACACTTGGCGACAACCGACTCCCCGACAGGGGAAGCAAACAATATGTCTCAGGCAGTCCCTCCCCCGGTCTGCCAACCCCAGCATCCATCAGACTCTGATCGACCCCTGGGCCTCAGGGAGTTAGGAGGGAAGAGGCAAAAGTCCCTAAGAAGGACCAAGCCGGACTCGTTCATAGATTCCTCTGACGAGGACTCCCTAGATATTTCTGTGGACAATGAGTCTGACGACTATGAGTCTGATAATAGTAACAGGGATGCTGGGGATACGGCGTTCAACCCCAACGCCTCCCCTGCTACGCAGGGTGAAGTGATCCTGGACGCACTGGGAGAACCATTCTTCCACCCGGACGCCATCTCCCACCCGAGATCAGGCGATTGGTCCCCGCTCCCTCAAGTATCCCAATACATGGAACTGTGGGCCAGGAAATCCCTAGACAGATCTGCCCGCAACAAGCTACGGGCTGAGTGCCCTAGGCCCTTTATCCCCAATAGGGTGATGGCCACACCAGAAATAGACCCTATCCTGGCCAAATACTTGGCAAAATCGGGTAAACTCCCCAAGAAAGGGATAGAAAGATCTTTCAGATCTATCCAATCTATCCGGATTTTAGATTTAATGGGCCCTCTCACTAAAATTCTTAATCTGTCCGAGCAGGCGGCGGCATCGGACCAACCAGTTGACTTGGTCCAACTTCGCGGGTGGGCCCAGAGGGCTATATGCCTAGCAGGCACTGCCAACACCACCTGCTCGGTGGAGAGACGCCGCTCCATTCTAATGCGGTTAGATCCCCAACTCTCCCACCTAGCCAAAAGCGAACCCGGTCCGGCGGCACTGGGCATGTTGTTTGGGGACAACCTCATGAAGTACATCAACAGGTTTGTTGGCCTGTTTACAGGCCTTGACAAGGCCCAAATTTCTCTGAAGAAAACGAGCGCAAATAGAGTTTTTTCCAGGGCCGGCAGAGGGAGAGGCCGATCTGCCGGCCGCAACTCTTCCTCTAGGCCACAGGGCAGGTCTACCGCCCAATACCAATATCAACAGGCTCCTTCTTCATACACCGTCCCAATGGCGCAACCAGCACCCTTCTTCCCACCCAGAGGAAGACCCTGGCGTGGACGTGGCGGACGTGGTTTTCCCCGCTCCCGACCCCTACAGGTGAGTGTACACTGCATACCACTACCACACATACCAGTGGGGGGACGCCTGATGTATTTTATCCACGCCTGGTCTGCGATTACGGCAGACACCTGGATTTTACAGACGGTCTCGGGGTTTCATATAGAACTTCTCTCACCACCAGTGTTAGGTATACTTCCTCCCCCTATCAGGTTTGCGGAACACAACGTTACACTCATAGACCACGAGATAACCGAACTCAGGTCCAAGCATGCGATTTTAGAAATCGAAAGTCCCTACCCAGGGTTCATAAGCAACCTATTTCTAGTAAAGAAGAAAGGGGGCGGATTCCGCCTGTGATAAACCTTCGGGATCTAAACCAATATGTCAGCTACAGACATTTCAAGATGGAGGGCATCCATTTCCTCCGAGATCTCTTGCTACCAGGAGATTGGTTGGTGAAAGTGGACCTGAAGGACGCCTACCTCACCGTCCCGATCCACCCAGAATCACAACATCTGCTCCGTTTCCTTTGGAAGGGTCGCATGTGGCAATTTACTTGCCTCCCATTCGGCCTATCGTCCGCCCCATGGTGTTTCACCAAACTAATGAAACCGGTGGTGGCATCCCTAAGGAGCAGAGGGGTGCGTCTGATCATCTATCTGGACGACCTCCTCATCATGGCCCGCTCCAAGAACCTAGCTCTCCTTCACATGTCATGGACGGTCTCGCTGTTACAATCTTAGTCAACTTAGAAAAGTCAGTCCTAGCCCCAGCCCAAGAGATGGAGTTCTTGGGCTTCTTGGTAGACACCAACCAAGCTGTTCTCCGCCTCCCAAAAACAAAGTTATCTCTGATACGCAAAGAAATCAGGGCGGTCCTACGCAAAGGTTCCTTATCCTTAAGGGTTCTGGCCCGTCTGGTAGGGCTTCTAGTGTCCTCCATCCAAGCCATCTTCCCGGCCCCTCTTCACTACAGGGCCCTCCAGAGGCTCAAAATCATGCACTTACGCCAGGGCCTCAGATACGCGGACGAGGTCCCACTCTGTCCGGAGGAGGCAGAGGAGCTGCATTGGTGGCTTCGCCACGCCGTCGATTGGAATGGCAGGGCCATCTTCAACTCCAGACCGGACGTCGTCATAGAGTCGGACGCGAGCCGCCTTGGCTGGGGCGCCCGTTGCGGGGATACTTCCACAGGGGGGACGTGGTCCGTTTCCGAAACAGGTTTGCATATCAATGCATTGGAACTTCTAGCGGTATTCTTTGCCATCAAGAGCTTCATGCCACTAGCCTCCAACTGTTGCGTATTATTCCGCATGGACAACGTAGCAGCGGTGCAGTATGTCAACCGCTTGGGAGGCACCAGATCCAGGACCCTAGCAATCCTGGCGAGGGAGTTCTGGCACTTCTGCCTGTCACACAACATCACTCCCATTGCGGAATACATTCCGGGGGTCTCCAACACGGTGGCCGACTGGTATTCACGCCACCTCTCCGACTCCAGCGACTGGCGCCTGGAGCGTTCAGTCTTCCTTCGATTGAGACAGCTTTGGGGCCCGTTAGACACGGACCTCTTCGCTTCTCGTCTCAATCATCAGTTGCCTCGCTTCTTCAGCTGGAGACCAGATCCGGAGGCATCCGCAGTAGACGCCTTCTGCCACATCTGGCCGGGGGGAACGCACTATGCATTTCCCCCCTTCCAGATGATTTCCAGATTTCTCCTCCATACAGCGAACCAGCGAGCGACAGTTGTATTGATCACACCCTGGTGGCCGACGCAACCATGGTTCCCTCTCCTGCTGGGGATGGCCGTGGATTACCCCAGGCTGATCCCCCAATTCCCACACCTGCTGACCAACCCAACCGGAGATTTTCACCCCCTGGTCATGGAGGGCAACCTCCACCTTCTAGCATGGTTGATTTCAGGGTCCCGGACGTGGATAGCGGCCTTTCAAGATCAGCTAAGGACCTCCTTGCCCTGGCCTGGGCCCCCGGGACTAGATCGGCCTATCGATCTGCCTGGCAACTCTGGGTTCGTTGGTGTGATCAACGGCAGGTTGATCCCATACACGCACCTGTAGCATTGGTGGTAAACTATTTAGCAGAGTCTTTTGACTCTGGTAAAGCATATAGTTCCATCAATGTGTACCGATCAGCTATCTCAGCACACCACCACCCCGTGGACTCTCTGCCAGTAGGACAACATCCACTGGTATGTAGACTTTTGCGAGGCATCAGATTCAAGCGCCCCCCTAGGCCTAGATACCAGACAACCTGGGATGTCTCCAGGTTGCTCGACATGTTTTCTTCATGGCAGGACAACGACGAACTGCCCTTGAAACTGTTGTCTTATAAGTTGACTGTTTTGCTATGTTTAGTCTCAGTAAAACGCGTCTCAGACGTGAGAGCGTTGGACATTTCTCGACGACAATTCTCACCTCAGGGGGTCAAATTCTCGGTGGTCCGCAGAATCAAGACGGGCATTCACACGGTCTTTTACCCGTTCTTTCCCGAACATCCTCGACTTTGCGAGGTACGTTGCCTACAAGCATACGAATCACGGACGGTCGATTTCCGCTCTTCAGACCTTTCACAACTCCTCGTCTCCTATGTTAGACCTCATCTCCCAGTCTCTTCCGCCACAATGGCGCGATGGGTGCGCTCAACCATGGAAATGGCGGGCATAGACATTTCCCTGTTTGGTGCCCACTCTTCCAGAGGCGCTATGGCTACTAAAATAGTCTCTTCAGGAGGCTCCCTGTCTGACCTACTCCTGGCGGCTGATTGGTCTTCCGAGACCACCTTTCGCCACTTCTACTTCAGACCTGAGGAACACGTGTCCATGTCAGTTTTATGATGTTCTCCTCTGCATCATTGTATATTTTATAAACATACTGTTGCTAGCTTTGAACTTGCATAAGATATGAGCCTCCTGTCTGATATATAAATTGAGATTTTCCTAGCTTGTGACGGAAAATATTAGTTATATGAAGACAGGAGGCGAGTATCTTCCCTCCCTTTTCCCTCCCTGTTACGTTTTTTTGTCTATTTCAGGCTATTGAACATTCCGTGTGCGCCTTTCTAGGCGGCTGACCGATCGGTTGCGATGTTTGGATTACCTGCAGTCCCCGTTGGGACGAAGTTAGCCACGTTGGCCACGTTCCTGGTTGTTCCCTCCAGTATTGGATTTTCAGACCGGCCGGTGGGTTCCGGGCAACAGAGGCGAGATCTGGATGGAGTTCGTGATCCAGAGCAAGGCCATTCCGCGTAAAGAAAGAGGACACCTACACCTGAGTCAGTCCCTTATATACAGACTAGGGTCTGGGAGGGGCTACTGTAGCACAAGGACTGCTGGGAGTTGTAGTTCTAAAAGTTTTTCTAGTTTCACTTAATGGTTACTGTATTTTTCTGCTATGAGCATTATTAAAAGAAAGAATAATGCATAAGATACTCGCCTCCTGTCTTCATATAACTAATATTTTCCGTCACAAGCTAGGAAAATCTCAATTTAAACCTCGCTCACACATGTGGAGAAAAACTGATGGAAACTCATGCACGTTTCATACATGTTTCAGAGTCTTGCACAAAAAAAAGCATCTGATACCAGTGTTGTGGTCTCTATACATGATGTAAAAAAATTACAATACTGGCGCACACAGAGAACAAATTCATAAATTGTCCAATGTACAAGTCCTATAAGCTGTAAAAAGCTTTGGTGTGAGGAGAAGTCAATTGATCCAGGCAGCCTTGCGTGGGGAGCTTAACCACTTAATACCCGCCCACCGTGAAATGACGGCGGGCGGGATACTCAATTATCCTGACATCACATCATATGACGTGATGTCAATTCAGGCCGCTAGGTGGCGCGCACCCGCCGGGCACCCGCGATTTCTGTGTAACTGAGCTGGGACGTTCAGCTCTGTGTGTAAACACAGAGCTGCACGTCCCTGTCAGGGAGAGAGGAGATCGATTGTGTCCCTTGTACATAGGGACACAATCGGTCACCTCCCCCAGTCACCCCTAGGATACACATTTAACCCCTTCCCCGCCCCCTAGTGGTTAACCCCTTCCCTGACAGTTACATTTATACAGTTATCAATGCATATTTATAGCATTGTTCACTATATAAATGTGAATGGTCCCAAAAATGTGTCAAAAGTGTCCGATGTGTCGGCTATAATGTCGCAATCCCGAAAAAAAAACGCAGATCGTCGCCATTCCCAGTAAAAAAAAAAATCATAATTATGTCCCCTATTTTGTAGGCAATATAACTTTTGCGCAAACCAGTCACTATACGGTTATTGCGATTTTATTTTTAAGTTTTTTTTACCAAAAATATGTAGAAGAATACGTATTGGCCTAAACTGAGATCAATTTTTTTTTTTTTTTATGGGATATTTATTATAGCAAAAAGTAAAAAATGTTGTCTTTTTTCAAAATTGTCGCTCTTTTTTTGTTTATAGCGCAAAAAATAAAAACCGCACGGGCGATCAAATAGCACCAATAGAAAGCTCTATTTGTGGGAAAAAAAGGATGCCAATTTTGTTTGGGAACCACATCGCACGACCGCGCAATTGTCCGTTAAAGCGACGCAGTGCCGGAAGCTAAAATTTGGTCTGGGCAGGAAGGGGGTGTAGGTGCACAGTAGGCAAGTGGTTAAGCAATGCTCCGACTTGGCTGGGACTGACCGATCTCAGGACTTCTTCCTTATGCCTGTACTTCAACACTTCCATGTGAGTGCTCTAATGTTAATCTCTCATTAAAGTTTGCAGTTTACTAAGTGGTGCCTGCTTTGTTTGTTTTGGTCATTAAGGGGGTAAAACTTACCAGAGTTTGGGTGGTTATGCCTGGATGTCTGCCCAAACCTCCTACTTTAACCACTTGACCACTGGGCACTTAAACACCCTTCCTAACCAGACCAATTTTCAGCTTTCGATGCTCTCACAGTTTGAATGACAATTACTCAGTCATACAACATTCTACCCATTTGAAATTTTTGTCCTTTTTTTCACACAAATAGAGCTTTCTTTTGGTGGTATTTTATCACCTCTGGGTTTTTTATTTTTTGCGCTATAAAAGAAAAACGACTGAAAATTCTGTAAAAAAAAAAAAAAAAATCTTGTTTCTGTCATATTAGCGGGTTATTTCTCACACACAGCATATGCATACCACAAATTACACCCCAAAACACATTCTGCTATTCCTCCCGAGTATGGCGATACCCCATGTGTGGGACTTTTACACAGCGTGGCCACATACAGAGGCCCAACATGCAGGGAGCGCCATCAGGCGTTCTGGAACACCCAGGCCAATTCTGACATTTCTCTCCTACATGGAAAAATCATCATTTATTTGCTAGAAAATTACATAGAACCCCAAAACATTATATATGCTTTTTTAGCAAAGACCCTAGAGAATACAATGGCGGCCGTTACAACTTTTTATCTCGCACGGTATTTTCGCAGAAATGTATTGAACGCGTGTTTTTTAAAAAACTGTTTTGTGCTTAAAACAAAACAGTAAAGTTAGCCCAATTTTTTTTCATAATGTGAAAGATGAAGTTACGCCGAGTAAATAGATACCCAACATGTCACCCTTCAAAATTGCGCACGCTCATGGAATGGCGCCAAACTTTGCTACCTAAAAATCCCCATAGGCGGTATTGCAGAGTATTGGGGTATTGCAAAGTATCATGCAGGGTATTGGGGTATTGCCGAGTACTGGGGTATTGCCGAGTACTGGGGTATTGCCGAGTATTGGGGTATTGCCGAGTATTGGGGTATTGCCGAGTATTGGGGTATCGCCGAGTATTGGGGTATCGTTGAGTACTGGAGTACTGGGGTATTGCCGAGTACTGGGGTATCGTTGAGTACTGGAGTATTGGGGTATTGCCGAGTATTGGGGTATTGCCGAGTATTGGGGTATTGTTGAGTACTGGGGTATTGCCGAGTACTGGGGTATCGTTGAGTACTGGAGTATTGGGGTATTGCCGAGTATTGGGGTATTGCCGAGTATTGGGGTATTGCCGAGTACTGGGGTATTGTTGAGTACTGGGGTATCGTTGAGTACTGGAGTATTGGGGTATTGCCGAGTATTGGGGTATTGCCGAGTATTGGGGTATTGCCGAGTATTGGGGTATTGCCGAGTATTGGGGTATCGTTGAGTACTGGAGTACTGGGGTATTGTTGAGTACTGGGGTATTGTTGAGTACTGGGGTATTGTTGGGTACTGGGGGATTGCTGAGTATTGTTGGGTACTGGGGATTGCAGGGTACTGGGGATTGCAGGGTACTGGGGGGATGGCAGAGCTGGGATGTTTTGAGGGATGGCTGGATCTGTGACTGCATTTGTCACAGATCCAGCCACAGCTCAGCTGCTGACACCCCGCTCCCCCCCCCTCTCCTCGCACACTGTACAGAGCGGAGAGGGAGGAGAGGGAGGAACCGGCGTCATCAAATGACGCCGGTTTGTTTACAAGTGATCGCGCCGTCATTTGACGGCGCGATCACGTGGTAAACGGCCGCGATCAGCGGCAATTTACCGTGATCCGTGATGCGCCGGGTCTTCTAGACCCGGCGAGCACGGACACTTTCGTGAGCGCGTCCCAGGGGACGCGCAATCGCGAAAGTGAAGGACGACGTCCCAGGGACGTCGTCCCGAGATAACCCCGCCGCGCCGTAGCAGTAAAATGCTTATGGCGCGGTGGGAAAGTGGTTAAATAAATAGGGCCAGGATCAGGTAGCTTAGCGCATCTTTAAAGGGGCGTAGCATATCGAATATATACACTACGCCGACGAGGCGCAGAGCAGCGAGCACTCTATTCACAATGGAAATGCTCCCAACGTTGCGCAGGCATAACATAATTTCGTAGGCGTAAGGCAGTGTAAGTGTAAGTGGGTGTGACCTTATGCAAATGATGGTCTGAGCGTGGTGCAATACTTTACGCCCGGCGTATCTAAAACGGCGCATGCACAGTGACATGGACGTACAGTTTGCTCCCCTATGCGCATGCTCACAACTACGCCGGCACAACTTCCTGGGAGATGTAAGGTCCGAGAGAAGATGGCCCTTATGAGGAGGCACGCCAGGGGCATGGGAGGAGGACCAGCCTCATCTCTGCGCTTGACAGATGAGGAGGAGGTCATCGCCCCATTGTGTGCAGCGGGAGCAGGTGGAGGACATGAAGGGATTTGACTCCGGTGACCAGGCCTTGAGGACAGGTAAGTGTGTTTTATCTCCTATTCGGCGTGTAGCATGTGAGGGGGTGGAAGGGAACATGTGCCAAGTGTGTAGGTCCACCAACATGTGAATGTTTTGTGTCATCCACAGATGTGTTGGAGGGAGCTGGGCCGTCGTCGGCTGCTGGGCTACCCACGCCATCCCAGGATGAGAGTGCCCACACCTCACCTCTGGAGGAAGTTGTGGAGGAGCATGGGGACCTGGAGGAAGTTTTATACCTCGTTCAGGGTCCCATCCTCCCTGGACCCTCCCAACCCTCCTCCCCCATCAGGGGAAGCCCCTCACCCTCCTCCATCATCAGGAGAAGCCCCTCACCCTCCTCCATCATCAGGGAAAGCCCCTCAAGGGCCTCCCCATACTCATGGCCCCAAGCCTCTCATGCCCCCAGGAAGGCTACCCGCAAGACCAGGGGTGTTCCTGAAGCCATCTAGGAAAATCTTGCCAGGGATCAGGCCCGCCAGACCCGCCATATGGGTGCTGTCGCCAAGGATATGCGGCGTGTGGCAGAGAGCCTGGCCTCCTCGGCACAGATAAATGAGAGCCTGCAGGATGTCAGCGCGAACTGCGCTGCTCTGTTCACCTGCGTTGGTGAGCTGCAGGCCACTACATCATGCCTCGTGGGAGAGGTCAAGAGCCTGGCAGTGGCTGTTAAGGCCAATACAGCTGCCATCGTGGCGGAGGGGAGGCAGACAAGGCCCTCCAGCGGCAAGCCACCACCCGGCAGCTGCGGATGCAGGCGCAGACCAATGCGGTCCTCACCCGCATTGCCCTGGCGATGGAGGGCAGGCAACCAGCCAGGGAGAGACCAGGGGATGATCCTCCTCCTCCTGATGCCCCACCCCCCCACCCGAGGCTCCCACCAGACAGTTAAGGAAACAGAGCCATGGCACCAGGCTTGGCCCACGACAGGGCAATTGATTGCCTTCTTTTTTTCCTATTTGCTCTGTTAAGAGCTATTTTGTTTTCTTCTATTTGCTCTGGTTAAGAGCTATTTTGTTTTCATCTATTTGCTCTGGTTAAGAGCTATTTTGTTTTCTTCTATTTGCTCTGGTTAAGAGATATTTTGTTTTCTTCTATTTGCTCTGGTTAACAGCTATTTTGTTTTAGTAGTGTATGCACACGTTGAGGAGTGCAGGCTACAGTGTGACTGGTGTATGAATGTGGGGATGACACTCCTGCCAGTAAGGTGTGTCACCCTGGGTCGTCGGGGAGAGGTGATCCCCACGACCGTGTGAATGTGGTATGAATGGACAGCAACATTCTTGGGGCCTTGGCGTGACGTTGCTGCTCCCTAGTCCTGCATGGTGGACTTGGGCTAATCCAATGTGTGGTGGATGTGGTGTGTGTGAGCTATGGACCACAGCGGTGTGCATGCATGCATTGTCCATGTGCCATGATGAATGTGTGTGTTTAACGTGCACAGATACCTTCCACGAGGCAACTTCTGACTGCTGTTCCTTCAGCAGATGGGTGAGCCTCGTTCAGGGGGGGGACTGTGTGGGTCAGGGGTCAGGTAATCACATATGTCAATCTCCAGGCCCTTTCTCATGGCGTAGTTGTGCAGCACACAACATGCACCGATGATCTGGCACACAAAGTTTGGAGAATACAACAGGGTCCTCCTGGACTTATCCAGGCATTGGAAACGGGACTTCAGGAGGCCAAATGTGCACTCCACCACTGCACGGGTGCGTATGTGTGCCGCATTGTATCTTCTCTCTCCTCTGGTTTGGGGATCCCGGTATGGAGTCAGGAGATGGGGCCCAAGTGCATATGCTGAGTCACCTGGAAGGGAAAAGACAGGAGGATGTTAGTCATGCATGTGCCCCTCGTGATGTCTGCGTCATGGGGTCGGACAGTCATGCCTGACTCCCATGTCACTCACCAACCAGCCAGCTGTCCCTGTACATGTTCTTTTCTAATTCTGTTGGGATGTTGCTTTGATGGTATATGTAGCTGTCGTGGCTGGCCCCTGGGTGTTTGGCACGGATGTGCCATATGAGGCATTGGGCATCGGCTATCACCTGTACGTTGATGGAATGCCACTGCTTACGATTGCGGTATATGTGCTCTGTAGAAATCCTGCATTGCCTTCTGCCGCAGATGCTCATGGGTGGGTTTGATGATGTGGTGGGACATGCATGTGAGGATTGCGGGGACAACCTGGTGCACGCATCTGTTCATGGTGGATTGTGACATCCCAGCCACGACTCCACTTGTACGCTGGAACAAACAAACCACTGGCAAGGAAATGGAGTGTTGCCAGTACCTTCACCAGTGGCTGCACTGCATGCAAGCGTTGTGTCTTGCTGGTGATGTCATCATGCAGGGCTGTGGCTATTTCCAGGATGGCATCAGGGCTGAATCTGAAGATGCGATACACCTCCAATTCACCCATGCCAAAGACGTTCATGCGCGTTCGGTATATACTCTCCCGTGCCCTACGACGTGCCTGTGGCCACAGTAGTAGTGCTAGGACCACGGCTGCCCCTGGCATGTTGGCATACAGATGTGTGTCCTGCAAGTGTGGTTGCTCAGCTTGTCCCTAACGGTGCTGCTGGAGCTGCTCTCCAGCTGACCTGTGCACGTCTGCTGCTGACTTACCCCTGCTTTATGAGGGGTAACTTTAGGCCGGACGTACAACTTACACACACCACGCGTAGCCTGCGCCGGGCGCACATATGTTCGTGAATCAGCGTATCTTCCTCATTTGCATATTTGAATAAGAAATTAATGGGAGTGCCAGATGCGTCCAGCGTAAATATGTGCCCATGATATGCCGGCGTAGGAAAGTTACGTCGTTCGGAAGAAGCCTATTTTCAGGCGTATCTATTTCTGTGGGAAGGGCGCACAGATACGACGGGTGCACATTTTGACTTACGCAGCGTATCTCGAGATACGTCGGCGTAAGTCCTACCTGAATCTGGCCCATTGTTTATTACTCCAACAGTGGGAAACGTTTGACAGAAACTTAATGATTTTTATCCCTGCTGCAGGCAAATTAGGTTGCATTTAAAAATAAGACAGTAGTTTGAAGAAACAGACAATATGAGATGAGCTGTACATTTATTATTCATAGAAACAATAGTTCTTAGATGAAGGTCACTCCAAAATTTAAATGATATGTGTGTGTTTTTTTTTTTTGTCAATTATTATTATTATTTTTAATAGGAAGTCTTTTCAGTAGAGAAATGTGTACTTTTTGGCAAGATCTTTCATATGAAAGCACTTCAAAACTTTTACAAGCACTGTATTAAAGTGTGTCTGTTGGTTGCCTTAATACCACTTGTATAGCAATATGTTTTGGTTAAATTAATACAATGGCCAATACCAGTTGAGTATAATTTGCTTATAATTTACTTAACTTCTGTTTTCATGATTTGTGACTTTTGAGCATAAACTGTTATATATGTGAATGTGCAAAGTGTCAAGCTTATCAAATTTCTCAGGGCCAAGAAAATTAATGTAATTTCTTCCTCCCCATGATATACTTCTTATAATTGACTTTTCACAATACAGCAGCTGGGATATATTTGCTATTTGTAGAAGAAATTCATTTTAGCATGTCAATCAGACAGTGTAAGATTCTGTTTTGAAACGCATGCATGTGTTTACCATGAAAACTGTATGCATTGCTACACGATACTGCATTCAATCACATTATTCAGCTCTTCAAAAATAAAACATATTCTGTAATGTCTTTGGCATGTGTTTATGTTATAACTCATAATTATTAAAGTACCGTATTTACCGGTGTATAAGACGACCGGGCGTATGAGACGACCCCCTAATTTTACCATTTTTTAAAGAGTTTTGCCTGTACTCACCGTATAAGACGACCCCCATTCCGATGCTTCATATTTTTCTTCTGGAGCCATATTCTTCATTCTTGCTAGAGCTGCAGCCAATCCCGGCGAGCGATGTATTCTATTAACCACTTGAGACTCAAGCCTGTTTTTCAGATTCGGTGTTTACGAGACTAAAACTGTTTTTTTGCTAGAAAATTACTTAAAACCCCCAAACATTATATATATTTTTTTTCTAACACCCTAGAGAATAAAATGGCAGTCATTGCAATACTTTTTCTCACACCGTATTTGCGCAGCGGTCTTACAAGCGCACTTTTTTTGGAAAAAATTCACTTTCTTGAATTAAAAAATAAGACAACAATAAATTTGGCCCAATTTTTTTATATATTGTGAAAGATAATGTTACGCCGAGTAAAATGATACCCAACATGTCACGCTTAAAAATTGCGCCCACTCGTGGCATGGCGTCAAACTTTTAACCTTAAAAATCTTGATAGGCGACGTTTAAAAAATTCTACAGGTTGCATTTTTTTAGATACAGAGGAGGTCTAGGGCTAGAATTATTGCCCTCGCTCTAACGATCGCGGCAATACCTCACTTGTGCGGTTTGAACACCGTTTTCATATGCGGGCGATACTCGCATATGCGTTCGCTTCTGCGCGCGAGCTCGTCGGGACGGGGCCTTTTACATTTTTTTTTTTTTTTTATTATTTTTTTTAATTTATTTTTACATTTTTTACACTGAAACAAAAAATAAATAAAAAATGTATCACTTTTATTCCTATTACAAGGAATGTAAAAAAGCATGACAGGTCCTCTTAAATATGAGATCTGGGGTCAAAAAGACCTCAGATCTCATATTTAGACTTAAATGCAAAAGAAAAAAAAAAAAGAAAAAAAGTAAACAAAAAATATGTCTCTTTAAGACGCTGTGCGGGACATTTTTCCCTCAGTCGCATCCCCGGACAGACGACGAGCAGACCCGATCGCCTCCGCCGCTACCAACGGCAACGGTAAGCGGCGGAGGGTGCGGGAGAGCGGCGGGAGGGGGGGCACCCTCTCCCGCCACCGATAACGGCGATCTCGCGGCGAATCTGCCGCGGAGACCGCCATTATCGTGTACAGATCCGCCCCATGAAGAGATGGATATCTCGGATGTGGCAGCAGCTGTTGCCGTTACCGAGATATCCATCTTTAAAAAAATGACGTATTTTGACGATGGGGCGGATCTGAAGTGGTTAATGAATGCAAAGCCTGCTTGGATTGGCAGAGGCTGTAACTTCATCACCCCATGCCTCTCTGACTCTCAAAGCCAATCCGTTCAGGCTACTGTACTGTATGTAGGCACTCGGATTGGCAGAGGTTGTGACTACAATCTGAGCAGGCTCTGTCTTCATTTGAATACATTGCTCACCGGGGATTGGCTAAGCGGTATATATTGTATGTAGCCAAAGCTACATACAGTATTACCGCACATCCAGCAGGCATCCAAACAGCTGACCCGGCGTATAAGACAACCCCTGCTTTTTGGCCATTTTTTTTTAAGTGTAAAAGGTAGTCTCATACGCCAGCTAATACAGTATATGTAAACACAATCTCTAAATTTTCATAAATTATGTCAAAACCTTTTTAATTTTTCTAATATTACCACAAATGAAAAACGCTTATCTATTTATATTTTTCTGTGTAGGGCCGCATACACATGATCGGTCCATCCGATGAGAATGGTCCGAAGGACCGTTTTCATCGGTTAACCGATAAAGCTGACTGATGGTTTGATGTGCCTACACGCCATTGGTTAAAAAAAACGATTGTGTTAGAACGCAGTGACATTTACGTGTTTTAACACAACGACGTGCTGAAAAAAACGAAGTTTAATGCTTCCAAGCATGCGTTGACTTGATTCTGAGCATGCGCGGCCTTTTAACCGATGCTTTTGCATACTAACGATCGGTTTTGACCCATCGGTCAGGCGTCCATCGGTCAAATTTTAAAGCAAGTTCTCTTTTTTTTGACCGAAGTATAACTGACTGATGGGGCCCATACACGATCGGTTTGGACCAATGAAACGGTCCTTCAGTCCGTTTTCATCGGTTTTGACCGATCGTGTATACGCGGCCTAAGAGAGTGTAAAACAATGTGAGCAATATGTCAGTAAAATATAATTGACAGTTATTGACTATCCATCTATACAGTGTTCTGGAATTTCTCTGTACAGCTCCTCAGACCATAACCAGGAATTAGTGGGCCTCAAACAACTGATACACCAGTTCCTTCTGTGAAATATTTCTGTTTCATGACTACAGTACAAAGAACATTGCGGCTGTACATGAAGAAACTGACAAATTCCTATTGCACTTAAATATTTATGTAATAAATTAATTTAAAGCAAACCTGAAGATTTATATAGTTACCTAACCCAATGTTGTCAGCAGACAGCAGGTGCCTCAGGCTGAATTGAAATATACAGATCAAAATACATAAAAACAAAGATACCTTTACAGATATCAAAAGGTACTGCTTACAAAAGTTCCAAAAAAAATGATATACAGAAAATGAAACAGAGGTTTATTGCACACATATTTACTCAAAGAGACATATTTATGTACTAAGGCCTTATGTTTCCACTCAAAGAAACATATTTTACCAAGGACTTTGCCATTGGAAATATCTATAGCGAGTGCCCATTTCCTCCTGCTCAAAAAGTTAAAAGTCACATGTGCTAACCCCTCTTTTTTCACAAGATGGAATATTCTTCATACTTCTTTTCAGGGCAAAAAATGTGCATCTTCACTTTCCAGGTCCTAAACTGCATGATATGCTGACATATTTTGGGCCAGATTCACGTAGCGTGGTTTAAATTTCCGCGGGCGTAACGTAGCTCTGATACGCTACGCCGCCGTAAATTAGCGAGGCAATTGATGTATTCACCAAGCTAAGTTACGGCGGCGTAGCGTAAATGGGCCAGCGTAAGCCCGGGTAATTCAAATGTGGATGAGGTGGGCATGTTTTATTTAAATGTGTTGTGACCCCACATTTTTTACGTTTTTTTTAACTGTGCATGCTCCAAATTATGACGCTAAGACGCATTGGTTTCGACGTAAAGCCCCATTAACGGACGAGTTATGCAAACAACGTAAAATCTGAAAAATTTGATGCGGTCCGGACGTCCATACTTAACATAGGATGCGCCATCTTTTTGGTGGTTTATCTTTACGCCGGAAAACGCCTTACTTAAACGATGTAAATTCACTGCGTCGGCCGGGCGTATGTTCGTGAATAGGCGTATCTCGCTGATTTACATATTCTAGGCGTAAATCAGTGGGAACGCCCCTAGTGGCCAGCGTAAAAATGCAGTTAAGATACGCCGGCGTAGGAGACTTACGTCGTATCTTAACAATATTTAAGCGTATCTCACTTTGAGAATACGCTTAAATATAAGCCGCAGCAAATTCAGAGTTACAATGGCGTATCTACTGTTACTGAATCTGGCCCTTTGTTTTTACTATTTACATTGCATTCCCATTATGTTAAAATCACTCCCTGCTTATACTTGCCAGTAGAATTGAATTACTTAGATTTTCTTGCTTTGACTTCATCAAATTTGTCAGCAACATTCAGAATGCATTTAAAAACTCTATTGACATTCAAGCAAAGGGAATGACTAGCCTAATTGTCTAACTCAGTTGTGGCACTGCCTGTATTAACAGTATTGTTTAAAACCTCTTTTTCTAATAACAACAGCCTTGTCAGTGTTAGAGAAACCGTTGTGTGTTATTCTGGTGTATTTAATTATGTCACATCCAGTGCTGTAAATCTTATTTCCCTCATTTACTCAATCAAAAATATTACTTTGGGAATTTACAAATGTCCCAACATTGTTCCATGATCCGTACATGAATGGTAATAGCAAGATGTCGCCATTGTAATATGGAATTCAAAATGTATCTATGCCACTACAAAGCATTACATTGGTCTTTTTATTTTTACACTTCATCAATGCCATTGCCATGTGTGTTTATTGGAAATGTTGAAAAGCCAAAAGAAATAAGGCATGCAATTATTTAAATCCCAAGGGGATCCACACACAAGAGTTGTTACCAGATATAGCCCAGACCATGGAGAATTAATTAATAGCAGCAATTTTGCCATGGTACAGCTCTGTGTGTTGAGAGACTTGGTGTCCGGACTTTATTTGTATTTGTGTTATATGTTTTTACTTTGTTTGTCAGGTATACAAGATTTTTAATCTACGTATCTGTGTTTGTGTGTATCCTCTAAAGCTCCTTTACTCTGTAGGAATTTTTGATACATAATACATGTAATACATTTTAAAAAATTGAATAAACCAAACCACAATTTTTTTTTTGTCATTGAAGTAGCTACTTTGTTACCCTAGTACCTAGTTACAAGGGTTTTGTTCTTAGTACATGGTTGTTTGTCTATATTGACAACACCCAATTGATGAGTCGAAGATTTATGTTAATAGATTTAAATCATTTCATGCCTTATTTCTTTTGGTATATGAGCTTGGTTGTTTAGGCTCAGCCGTTATCCGTTCTTTAAGGCTATATTTTGTTATTTACTCATAGAATCATCCGTGTGTTTATATTTGCCCCCTGGTGTGTGATGATGTATGTATTGGGTGATAAGATAAATCAAGAGATTCGGACTGCTTTGCAAAAGGATTCTTCCCTTGCTCCAAGCCAGGAGGAAGAAGTTAAAAATCTGTTTAGAGAACATAAGAAGCTACTGATAAAGCATTTAAATTGGAAATGGTATGTATCCTATTTGGATACATAAAATAATTCCAAGAGGTTTTACTTGACAAAGTAGTCCTGGTGGAGCACCTCCATAATGAGAGGTTCCTTTCAAAATGTAAGGCACTCTGCATTGACCATGGAGAGGCTGTGATGGGCCTGATGGCAGAAGAGGAAAGGATTCAGTAATTAGGACTGGCCAGATTGACTGAGGAAAGTTCTCTGGGTCTGGATCCTTTAACCACTTCAGCCCTGGACCATTTGTCAGCCGAAACACCAGAGGACTTTTTACAATTTGGCACTGTGCTGTTTAAACTGGTAATTGCACGGTCATGCAACAAAATCTAAGAGTGTAAGGTATCCATGAAACAAAATTATCAGTGGTATACAAAACAGCAACACCTTAGGGCAGTGGTTCTCAACTCCTGTCCTCAGGACCCACTAACAGGCCAGGTTTGCAAGATACCGCCAATACACAGGTGATCTCATTTGCTGCTCAGTGATTGCAGTATTCTAGTCTGCATCTCCCCAAGTTAATACTTCAAATCTGGCCTGTTAGTGGGTCCTGAGGACCGGAGTTGAGAACCACTGCCTTAGGTGGTGGTGCCTAGTCTTACTAGTGAATTCCTACCAGAGAACTGAAAAAAATTCAGGCTAAGGAAGAACGCTAATAGTACTGTGCAAAAGTTTTAGACAGGTATGAAGAAACTATGTAAAGCAAGAATGGTTTCAAAAATGTATGTTGTAATTGTTTATTTTTATTAATTTGCAAAATGAAAAGTGTGCAGACAGAAGAAAAATCCAGTAATCAACAGTAATCAAATGTAAATAAAAAAAACACAAGCTGGTTCTACCCAAGTCAATTGATGGATGTGTGGTATCAGTGAAAAAAAACTGTGTGAGCTATTTAATCACATCTCTTTACTTTGTTGGAGGGGCATATTTCTTTTACCCTCCATGACTGTCCCAAATGTGAGGTTTAAATACGTTGTTTACAGCTTGACCACAGTCAGAAGGAATGACTGTACGTATGTCCACAAAACATTTGAACCTAACAGTATAGAGATCTAAACTCTGAAGAGCGAGTGAACAAATGTATATGTATTTTTGATAAAATATAATGGATGGGGTTGCAAATACCAAACATGTCAACCCTTAAAATTGCAAATGCCCATAAAAACAACAAATTTAAGTTAGCCATGAATTATGGACCAAGAATTGTTACTTACACTATACTCATGCTTGCCCTACGCTGAATATTTTAATTGGGGTGTGTATAGGGGTAATGGGGTGCAATAAAATATATTTGTATTTATTTTATTTTTTACACTAATATTATTTACTTTTCTATTTAACTTCACTGCTATTATAAAGGGGCTAACAAGCCCCCTAGGAAATAGCATTGGGCAGATGACAGGTTCACTTTATGGAGACAATGGAGGTGCCTTCCACTGCAGCTAGTCAAGCAAAAATTGTGCTTGACTAGCTACAGTAGCCATGGAATGACAGCTGTGAACCCAGATGTGGAGCAATACACATTGCTTCTGGTTTCATTAATCAAGGGGAGATGGGAAAATGTATAATTCCAAACCTCTGTGGCTTATGCATGCGTTTGCAA
Organism: Rana kukunoris; assembly: GCA_029574335.1. NCBI lineage: Eukaryota > Metazoa > Chordata > Amphibia > Anura > Ranidae > Rana > Rana kukunoris. The sequence continues at coordinate 171,410,067 of CM056051.1, read as the reverse complement.
ATGCGTGCGGACAAAACCCCTGTTTTTAACGCATACTGTTAGACAGGTTAATTTGGTTGTTCTGCAGGCTGGTCGGTAAGGAGGCCTGTTTTTTTCCGGGGCATTCCCCAGGTTTTGTTGTTATCTGCTTTAGCCTACCAATGCCACTTAATGTGATTGCCAGCAATAGATGGGGGCGGTGGACACGTTTTTGTTTCACCTGTGGTGTTTATATTGGTCCAGCAGTACACCAGCACCTATGCAGCCATTGTGCTATATGTTGGGTGTTTGGTGTGCTCCTGTACTTTTTAGGAGGGGTGGCTCCCCTTCAGTCCACCTGCCCTCATCTATCCATTAAAATGCATGTGCCTCTACTATGGGGACACTCACTGTTTAGTGTTAGGACCACAGATTACAGGGTGCCTTGGTGAGGCTCTGTGGTTTACGCATGCGTTTGCAAATGCATGCGGACAAAACCCCTGTTTTTAACGCATACTGTTAGACAGGTTAATTTGGTTGTTCTGCAGGCTGGTCGGTAAGGAGGCCTGTTTTTTTCCTGGGCATTCCCCAGGTTTTGTTGTTATCTGCTTTAGCCTACCAATGCCACTTACTGTGATTGCCAGCAATAGATGGGGGCGGTGGACATGTTTTTGTTTCACCTGTGGTGTTTATATTGGTCCAGCAGTACACCAGCACTTATGCAGCCATTGTGCTATATGCTGGGTTTTTGGGGTGCTCCTGTACCTTTTAGGAGGGGTGGCTCCCCTTCAGTCCACCTGCCCTCATCTATCCATTAAAATGCATGTGCCTCTACTATGGGGACACTCACTGTTTAGTGTTAGGACCACAGATTACAGGGTGCCTTGGTGCGGCTCTGTGGCTTACGCATGCGTTTGCAAATGCGTGCAGACAAAGCACCTGTTTTTAACGCATACTGTTAGACAGGTTAATTTGGTTGTTCTGCAGGCTGGTCGGTAAGGAGGCCTGTTTTTTTCCTGGGCATTCCCCAGGTTTTGTTGTTATATAATTCCAAACCACCTTCTACTCTAATTGTAGGAGCAGTTTCCCATGGTTCCCAGTTCCCAAAAGGAACATAAGACCCTCGGAACAACTGCAGGTGCTGCCGACAAGGGGGCACACTTTCAGACCCCCATTAAAGTGATTGGTGGCTCAAGAGCAACCTGGATTACTTTTATCTGAAAATCCTTCACTGGCTGTTTAGTTTGGCTGTTAAATTTAATACCAAGCTCACGGTGCAGCAGCATACATGTGTTTGCTTTAACCCTTTGTTTTTATATTTGACTTGACAACTGTGCTATAGCCAAAATATGGCTACAGTGTCGTTGTCCAGTTCTGGGAAGGCATCAATAGATGTCCTCCCAGAACCACTTCCCCTGCAGCGTGCATCAGGTGCGCTCTGTGAACGCTGTATCATTCTGACACAGCTGATCACAGATCAGGGTAAAGTGCCAGTCATTTCAATCCTTTACCTTGTGATCAGCTGTGTCCAATCACAGATGATCGCATGTAAACAGACTTGCCAGTTGTCGGCAGTCCTTTCCTTCTACACTGTATCTGTGGGAGGAAAGAAAAGCCTTTAACCAGCAAGCCTGTCAGCACATCATTTACACTGATAATCAGGGCACTGATCATTAGTGCCATGATTACCGGGGCAGCCTCATCAGTGCCTTCAGTACAACCTATCAGTGCCCATCAGTGTTAAATACATTTTACTCACCACTGCCTTGTGCACCAGGAAATAATGCACATACTGCAATCAAACACTTTTTACTAAACATCTATCACAGTGTGTGCCCAAGTTCACACGTAAGAGGGGTCCTGATCACAGGATCTACAGAAAATACTAGTCAAGACCAGGATAAGTTCTTAGTGGATAGCCTGCTTTGGTTTAGGGTCCAACTGACTTAGTACCTTCAGTGGACAGCCAGAATTTGAAAAACATATTCTAAAACCCTAAAATGAGTGTAATAAAATATAAGCAGCGCTGTAAACAATGTAAGATGAAATATCCGTTTTCAGGTATTCAAAAATAATGTCCATAAACATCACCATGTGACAAAAGTGAATATGTGCACAAATTCCAAAAAATATATATAAATGTGTTTAAATATTAATTAAATATAAGTCCATAAAACACATCAAGTAGGTTTGTGAAATAATAATGATAATGGCTTCCAATCTTCCACCACACACGGTGTCAGTGAATCCTCTCCCGTCAGATGCAAAACTCACCAACTCAAATTGCCTTACACTCTCGTGTTTGGCTTGTAAATGTGTACAAAAAGACCTCACTGGTAGGTATAGCAGATAATTACAGTTCCAACCAATTCACTGCTAGAAAGCTCCACATGTAAATAAGTGCTCAAAATAGCGTGATACCGTAAAATCAGTTTTTTAACACACTTAAATCTTCAAATATAGCACTCACATGAATCTCAAAAAATAGAGCAATACACTGCACAGCAAACACTCGTTTAGAAAACCGAAAACCGAGTATATTGGTCACAGCAGACCCAAGGTGACAACTGATCGCTCACCACCTCCCCACTGTTCCTTACTGGATCTCTGCTTCCTTGATTGGCCTTGATACGTCACATGTTCACTTTGTCATAAAATACTTAGTCATGGGATTGATCATTGACAGCCAGACTTGTCAGAATCCCTAGATATTGAGACTGGGAGTTGCTCAAGTCATGTATATTTAGTAAAAGAGTTTTTTTTTCTTTTTCTTTACTTTTGGTGACTGTATCATTGCTCATGCCGTCTGCTATGTAATAAACATTAACCCTCCCTTGAAGTAAACACTTACACAGTCAATACATTTAAAATAATTTGAATAAAAGCTACATTTTAATACCCGGGGCTTTGATGCATGGGGTAATGCACTCTCGTTCAGTAAAAAGTGTTAAATACATTTTAGCAGTGTTAATGTCCTATTATAAATCTCTGCAAATGTTTAATTAAAATAGACTGAAAACTGTAACAAACAATTATATAATTCCTATTGAATATCGATAATCAGAAATGCCCTGGGTTTTGTTCAAGCAAAATACTTCAAAGAAGCATGCATGCTGAGCCAGAATCCCATTGAAATCAATGGATATCAATGCAAAACATTTTTTTTTTCAATTCTATGAAGTCAGGAGCAGTGATTCTTTAAGGACTGAAATTCACAAAGGAAAAGGCCTGTTTTGTGTTTTGTTTTGTTTCTATAGAAGTTGTCAATAAATGAATGAAGGGTGTCATTTAATTTTTTTTGTAAATGTACATTTTTCTGTAGCACCTTCTACAGGAAGAATTAATCATTTGGATTTTAAAGGGGTACCTCATGCAAAAAAACAAAAAAAAAATTGTGTGAGATCCCCATAAAAACCAGACCTTAAATCCGAGCATGTAGACTGATGCCTTGTACACATGATAGGTTAGTCTGATGAAAACAGTCTGATGGATTTTTCCATCAGTTATCCAATGAAGCTGACTGATGATCAGTCATGCCTACACACCATCAGTTAAAAAAACGATCATGTCAGAATGCGGTGACGTAAAACACAACGACGTGCTGAAAAAAATGAAGTTCAATGCTTCCAAGCATGCGTTGACTTGATTCTGAGCATGCGTAGATTTTTAACCGATGGACGTACCCACAGACGATCATTTTTTTCTATAGGTTTTTTATCCATCAGATAATTTTAAAACAAGTTCCTTTTTTTTTAACCTATAGATAAATAACCGATGGGGCCCACACATGATCGGTTTTTGGTCTGATGAAAACGGTCCATCAGATCGTTTTCATCAGACTAATCTATCGTGTGTACACAGCATGACCGTTTAGGTCATACTGAACCATACTAGGCCACATGTGAGCAATGTTGATAGGACAAGGGCCTCTTCTCTAGCTAATGGTATTACTGGCCTGTAAGTTGTAAAATGATATAAATAATACGGGGGCCCCCAGATACTGCCCCCCTACATGAATGTAAAGAACATAGCATCTCTACTAATTAACACACAAAAAAAAAAGATGTCACCTAGAATAGACACATAGAAATTTAAAAAATTAAATCTCAAAAAAGTCCCTCATTTTAAATCCATCATTAATCAAAATGCTCAACGCTGGATGGAAAAGAAACATTCATAACCGAATAGTGTAGAGAATAAACTGCACTCAGTTAGTGAATAGAAGGGCAGCTTGCACAACAGAACATTGTGACAAAATCAAAGTGCAGTGCCAAAAATTACAGAAACTTCAAAACTATATAACATATATCAACAGTGCATCTCATATAGATAATAAAGTGGAAGAGTGCTATATGACTCTAAACACAAATGGGTATCAAGTCCATAAACAATTAGAAAGATCCAAAAGGAATTGTCTCAACAGTGCATATTATAAAAATGATAAAGTGCTAAAGTTCTATGTGTTCTAGACACAATCAAGTCCATAAATAGATGAAAAAAATTAAATTTAAATTTAAAAGAGAGTAAAGTCCACTGTGATCCCAGTGCACGAAAATATAAATAATATGTCCATGCGTCCATCACCAAATAGTGACAATACATGACCAAATAATAGGGATAATGTGCTTAACAGAGCACATGGATTCAGATACCATAGTACTGAGTCAGCAATGCTTTTTTAAAACCAGGGTATGGGTATCCAGAGGTTGCTCCTTAGATATTGAATTCCAGCCTCACGACAAAAAACAAAAAACAAATAGCCAGGCTACATTTTTAGAAAAAGTGTAACAATTTTATCTTATATTTTTCTCAGTGCAGATTTCCTTGAAAGCCCATTCACACTTATCTGTCTCTACCTGATGCATTTCTAAAATGGAAGCATGTCAGGGCTTGCACCAGCACATGTCAATGTGCATCAATATGCATTGACATTCAATGCAAAGTATGTAAAAACACACAACATGCGTTTATATTTTTCTTATTTTAATTGAAAACAGGGAATAGACACAACAAAACACAAAGGTGAATGGGTCCATTCATGTGTTAACAAAATGCATTATTGTGCATTCAGGCACACTACATGAGGCAACCCATTCTTTTAAATGGGCTGGAATTATATTTTAAAGTGATTGTAAATGATTTTTTTTATATAAAAAAGAGGTTATACTTACTTGCTCTGTGCAATGATATTACACAGAACAGCCCCATACCTCCTTCTTCTGTAGTCCTATGCTGGTGCTCCCTACTCCCTCTTTCCTTTGTGTGCCTCCACTGAAACTGCATGCTTAGAGGGCACCTGTGAAGGGCACACACTATGGGGCTGATTTACTAATGAATCTGCGCTGCGCCGGTACATGCCTTAATTAGTGCGCTGGATGAATCCCTAATTAGGCGCATGAACCGGCGGCAGCAGCAGCGCGATGTGATTGATAAGTAAAGCCGCCGCCGAACTCCCTGTATAAGTCTATGGGGGAAATCTTAATAGTGAATTTTAAAGGCTAATCTGCAAGTTTTGTCCTAAAAAGTGTTTGGGGACCTCAGTCCTGCCCCAGGGGACATGTACCAATGCTTTTTTTATTTTTTAAAACGGCCGTTTTTTCGGGAGCAGTGATTTTAATAATGCTAAAAGTGCAATAATAAAAGTGTAATTTTCCTTTAAATTTCGTAGCATGGGGGGCTCTAATGTCAGCATGTGAAAAAGCGCATGTTTCCCGTGGTTAGAAATGTCTCTGCACAAAATGTCATTTTTCAAAGGAAAAAAGCCATTTAAAACTGACTCGCGGCTATAATGAATTGTCGGCTCCCGGCAATTGCAGGAGAATTCATTCATTAAAAAAAGGAAAAAAAAAGCGTGGGGGTCCCCCCAAATTCAATAACCAGACCCTTTAGGTCTGGTATGGATATTAAGGGGAACCCCGCCGTCAATTTAAAAAAAAAATGACGTGGGGTTCCCCCCAAATATCCATAACCAGACCCTTCGGGTCTGGTGTGGAATTTAAGGGGAACTCCACTCCAAATTTAAAAAAAAATGGCGTGGAGTCCCCCCTAAAATCCACACCAGACCCCTTATCCGAGCACGTTGACCTGGCCGGCCGCAGAAAAGAGGGGGGGACAGAGCGCGGCCCCCCCCCTCTCCTGAACCGCACCAGGCCACATGCCCTCAACATTGGGAGGGTGTTTTGGGGTGCCCCCCAAAACACCTTGTCCCCATGTTGATGAGGACAAGGGTCTCTTCCCCACAACCCTTGCCCGGTGGTTGTGGGGGTCTGCGGGCAGGAGGCTTATCGAAATCTGGAAGACCCCTTTAACAAACGGGCCCCCCAGATCCCGGCCCCCCCCCTGTGTGAAATGGTAATGGGGTACCTTGTACCTCTACCATTTCACGAGTAAAAAAAATGTAAAGGGTTAAAAAAGACAAGAGCCGGTTTTGGACAAGTCCTTTATTATCTTCTTTCTTCTTTCCTTCGGGTTTCTTCTTCCTCCTCCTTCTTCCTCTGCTTCTGTCTTGGGTCTTCTATTCCCGCATCTTGCCCGGCGTGTTCTTCCATCTTCTGTTCCTCCCGCTGTCCTTCTCGTCCGCATCTTCTCCTTCTTGTTCTTCTTCGCCGGAGCGGCCGCTTCCAATTGAAATCCCCGCTGTCTGCCGGACCACGCCCCCCCCTCTGACGCCTCGGGCAAGCTCTTAGGAGTGTGCTGCCAGTGCGTCAGAGGGGGGCGTGGTCACATGTCAGAGGGCGGCCAATTCAATTTGAAGCTCGTGCGCGGCTTTTTCTTTGCCAGAGTCGCCGCTTCCAATTGAATTGCCCGCTTTCTGGAACATGTGACCACGCCCCCCTCTGACGCACTGGCACCACACGGGGACTTTCCTAAGAGCTTGCCCGTGGCGTCAGAGGGGGGGCGTGGTCCGGCAGACAGCGGGGATTTCAATTGGAAGCGGCCGCTCCGGCGAAGAAGCACAAGAAGAAGATGCGGACGAGAAGGACAGCGGAAGAAGATGGAAGAACACGCCGGGCAAGATGCGGGAATAGAAGACCCAAGACAGAAGCAGAGGAAGAAGAAGGAGGAAGAAGAAACCCGAAGGAAAGAAGAAAGAAGATAATAAAGGACTTGTCAAAAACCGGCTCTTGTCTTTTTTTACACTGACACTTTTTTTTTACTCGTGAAATGGTAGAGGTACAAGGTACCCCATAACCATTTCACACAGGGGGGGGGGGGCGGGATCTGGGGGGCCCCTTTGTTAAAGGGGTCTTCCAGATTTTGATAAGCCTCCTGCCCGCAGACCCCCACAACCACCGGGCAAGGGTTGTGGGGAAGAGACCCTTGTCCTCATCAACATGGGGGCAAGGTGTTTTGGGGGGCACCCCAAAACACCCTCCCAATGTTGAGGGCATGTGGCCTGGTGCGGTTCAGGAGAGGGGGGGGGCCGCGCTCTGTCCCCCCCTCTTTTCTGCGGCCGGCCAGGTCAACGTGCTCGGATAAGGGGTCTGGTGTGGATTTTAGGGGGGACTCCACGCCATTTTTTTTTTATTTGGGGTGGAGTTCCCCTTAAATTCCACACCAGACCTGAAGGGTCTGGTTATGGATATTTGGGGGGAACCCCACGTCATTTTTTTTTTAAATTGACGGCGGGGTTCCCCTTAATATCCATACCAGACCTAAAGGGTCTGGTTATTGAATTTGGGGGGACCCCCACGCTTTATTTTTTCGTTTTTTTAATGAATGAATTCTCCTGCAATTTCCAGGAGCTGACAATTCATTATTGCCGCGAGTCAGTTTTAAATGGCTTTTTTTTTTATTTTTTCAGAATGTCATTTTGTGCAAAGACATATTTCTAACCACGGGAAAAGTGCGCTTTATTCACCTGCTGACATTCCCCCCCCCCCATGGTACGAATTTTAAAATAATTATTCAAATGACGTGGGGGTCCCCCCAAATTCAATAACCAGACCCTTCAGGTCTGATATGGATATTAAGGGGAACCCCGCCATCAATTTTTAAAAAAAATGACGTGGGGTTCCCCCCAAATATCCATAACCAGACCCTTCGGGTCTGGTGTGGAATTTAAGGGGAACTCCACTCCAAATTAAAAAAAAAATGGCGTGGAGTCCCCCCTAAAATCCACACCAGACCCCTTATCCGAGCACGTTGACCTGGCCGGCCGCAGAAAAGAGGGGGGGACAGAGCGCGGCCCCCCCCCTCTCCTGAACCGCACCAGGCCACATGCCCTCAACATTGGGAGGGTGTTTTGGGGTGCCCCCCAAAACACCTTGTCCCCATGTTGATGAGGACAAGGGTCTCTTCCCCACAACCCTTGCCCGGTGGTTGTGGGGGTCTGCGGGCAGGAGGCTTATCGAAATCTGGAAGACCCCTTTAACAAAGGGGCCCCCCAGATCCCGGCCCCCCCCCTGTGTGAAATGGTAATGGGGTACCTTGTACCTCTACCATTTCACGAGTAAAAAAAAAGTGTCAGTGTAAAAAAAGACAAGAGCCGGTTTTTGACAAGTCCTTTATTATCTTCTTTCTTCTTTCCTTCGGGTTTCTTCTTCCTCCTCCTTCTTCTTCCTCTGCTTCTGTCTTGGGTCTTCTATTCCCGCATCTTGCCCGGCGTGTTCTTCCATCTTCTTCCGCTGTCCTTCTCGTCCGCATCTTCTTCTTGTTCTTCTTCGCCGGAGCGGCCGCTTCCAATTGAAATCCCCGCTGTCTGCCGGACCACGCCCCCCCTCTGACGCCACGGGCAAGCTCTTAGGAAAGTCCCCGTGTGGTGCCAGTGCGTCAGAGGGGGGCGTGGTCACATGTTCCAGAAAGCGGGCAATTCAATTGGAAGCGGCGACTCTGGCAAAGAAAAAGCCGCGCACAAGCTTCAAATTGAATTGCCCGCCCTCTCACTTGTGACCACGCCCCCCTCTGACGCACTGGCAGCACACTCCTAAGAGCTTGCCCGAGGCGTCAGAGGGGGGGGGCGTGGTCCGGCAGACAGCGGGGATTTCAATTGGAAGCGGCCGCTCCGGCGAAGAAGAAGAAGGAGAAGAAGATGCGGACGAGAAGGACAGCGGAAGGAGAAGAAGATGGAAGAACACGCCGGGCAAGATGCGGGAATAGAAGACCCAAGACAGAAGCAGAGGAAGAAGAAGGAGGAGGAAGAAGAAACCCGAAGAAAAGAAGAAAGAAGATAATAAAGGACTTGTCAAAAACCGTCTCTTGTCTTTTTTAACCCTTTACATTTTTTTTACTCGTGAAATGGTAGAGGTACAAGGTACCCCATTACCATTTCACACAGGGGGGGGGCCGGGATCTGGGGGGCCCCTTTGTTAAAGGGGTCTTCCAGATTTCGATAAGCCTCCTGCCCGCAGACCCCCACAACCACCGGGCAAGGGTTGTGGGGAAGAGACCCTTGTCCTCATCAACATGGGGACAAGGTGTTTTGGGGGGCACCCCAAAACACCCTCCCAATGTTGAGGGCATGTGGCCTGGTGCGGTTCAGGAGAGGGGGGGGGCCGCGCTCTGTCCCCCCCTCTTTTCTGCGGCCGGCCAGGTCAACGTGCTCGGATAAGGGGTCTGGTGTGGATTTTAGGGGGGACTCCACGCCATTTTTTTTTAATTTGGAGTGGAGTTCCCCTTAAATTCCACACCAGACCCGAAGGGTCTGGTTATGGATATTTGGGGGGAACCCCACGTCATTTGAATAATTATTTTAAAATTCGTACCATGGGGGGGGGGGATGTCAGCAGGTGAATAAAGGGGGGAAATGTCAGCATGGCAAAAATGAATTCTGAAAAAAAAAAAAAAAAAAAAAAAAGCCATTTTCCGCGGTTAAAATGATTGTCGCAATTGCAGGAGAATTCATTAATGAATTAAAAAAACGAAAAAACGAAAAAAGCGTGGGGGTCCCCCCAAATTCAATAACCAGACCCTTTAGGTCTGGTATGGATATTAAGGGGAACCCCGCCGTCAATTTAAAAAAAAAATGACGTGGGGTTCCCCCCAAATATCCATAACCAGACCCTTCAGGTCTGGTGTGGAATTTAAGGGGAACTCCACCCCAAATAAAAAAAAAATGGCGTGGAGTCCCCCCTAAAATCCACACCAGACCCCTTATCCGAGCACGTTGACCTGGCCGGCCGCAGAAAAGAGGGGGGGACAGAGCGCGGCCCCCCCCCTCTCCTGAACCGCACCAGGCCACATGCCCTCAACATTGGGAGGGTGTTTTGGGGTGCCCCCCAAAACACCTTGTCCCCATGTTGATGAGGACAAGGGTCTCTTCCCCACAACCCTTGCCCGGTGGTTGTGGGGGTCTGCGGGCAGGAGGCTTATCGAAATCTGGAAGACCCCTTTAACAAAGGGGCCCCCCAGATCCCGGCCCCCCCCCTGTGTGAAATGGTAATGGGGTACCTTGTACCTCTACCATTTCACGAGAAAAAAAATGTAAAGGGTTAAAAAAGACAAGAGCCGGTTTTTGACAAGTCCTTTATTATCTTCTTTCTTCTTTCCTTCGGGTTTCTTCTTCCTCCATCTTCTTCTTCCTCTGCTTCTGTCTTGGGTCTTCTATTCCCGCATCTTGCCCGGCGTGTTCTTCCATCTTTTTCCGCTGTCCTTCTCGTCCGCATCTTCTTCTCCTTCTTCTTCTTCGCCGGAGCGGCCGCTTCCAATTGAAATCCCCGCTGTCTGCCGGACCACGCCCCCCCCTCTGACGCCACGGGCAAGCTCTTAGGAAAGTCCCCGTGTGGTGCCAGTGCGTCAGAGGGGGGCGTGGTCACATGTTCCAGAAAGCGGGCAATTCAATTGGAAGCGGCGACTCTGGCAAAGAAAAAGCCGCGCACGAGCTTCAAATTGAATTGGCCGCCCTCTGACATGTGACCACGCCCCCCTCTGACGCACTGGCAGCACACTCCTAAGAGCTTGCCCGAGGCGTCAGAGGGGGGGGCGTGGTCCGGCAGACAGCGGGGATTTCAATTGGAAGCGGCCGCTCCGGCGAAGAAGAACAAGAAGGAGAAGATGCGGACGAGAAGGACAGCGGAAGAAGATGGAAGAACACGCCGGGCAAGATGCGGGAATAGAAGACCCAAGACAGAAGCAGAGGAAGAAGAAGGAGGAGGAAGAAGAAACCCGAAGGAAAGAAGAAAGAAGATAATAAAGGACTTGTCAAAAACCGGCTCTTGTCTTTTTTAACCCTTTACATTTTTTTTACTCGTGAAATGGTAGAGGTACAAGGTACCCCATTACCATTTCACACAGGGGGGGGGCCGGGATCTGGGGGGCCCCTTTGTTAAAGGGGTCTTCCAGATTTCGATAAGCCTCCTGCCCGCAGACCCCCACAACCACCGGGCAAGGGTTGTGGGGAAGAGACCCTTGTCCTCATCAACATGGGGACAAGGTGTTTTGGGGGGCACCCCAAAACACCCTCCCAATGTTGAGGGCATGTGGCCTGGTGCGGTTCAGGAGAGGGGGGGGCCGCGCTCTGTCCCCCCCTCTTTTCTGCGGCCGGCCAGGTCAACGTGCTCGGATAAGGGGTCTGGTGTGGATTTTAGGGGGGACTCCACGCCATTTTTTTTTTAAAAATTTGGGGTGGCGTTCCCCTTAAATTCCACACCAGACCCGAAGGGTCTGGTTATGGATATTTGGGGGGAACCCCACGTCATTTTTTTTTTAAAATTGATGGCGGGGTTCCCCTTAATATCCATACCAGACCTAAAGGGTCTGGTTATTGAATTTGGGGGGACCCCCACGCTTTTTTTTTGGTGTTTTTAATGAATGAATTCTCCTGCAATTTCCAGGAGCTGACAATTCATTATTGCCGCGAGTCAGTTTTAAATGGCTTTTTTCCTTCAGAATGTCATTTTTCACATGCTGACATTACACCCAGGGCCGCCATCAGGGGGGTACAGGCAGTACACCTGCAGGGCCGCCATTAGGGGGGTACAGGCATTACACCGCCCGGGGGTCCCCAGGGGCCCCCAGGGGCCCGGATGGGAACCACCCTAAAACAAAAAAAAATATTTTTTTATTTTTTATTTTTTTTAAGGGCTCCGAAGGTCCCCAGGGGCCCGGAGGCCACTAAGGGCCCCAGATGGCAAGCCCTTTTTTTTAAATAAAATATATATATTTAAAAAAATATATATATTTTTTTAATATATTTGTTTTATTTTTTTTAAGGAAAGGGCCCAGAGGTCCCCAGGGCCCTGGAAGGCTACCCCCTTGTTTTTTTACTTTTTTTTCGATAAATGTTATATTTAAAAAATATATATATATATGTATTTTCTCTCTTTTTTATTTTTATTTTATAAAGAGCACAGAGGTCCCCAGGGCCCCGGATGGCTACCCCCCTTTTTTATATATATTTTTCTTTATTTCTTATTTCTGTCAAAATTTTTGTAAAGGGCCCCCCCGCTCCTCAATTTGTGGCACCACCCCCCCCCCGCTTCTCAATTTCATGCGGCAGCACCCCCCCCCGGTTCTCTGCTCCAGGGGGCCCATGCCTGAAGCTGTGTAAGGGGCCCCAAAATTCATGATGGCGGCCCTGTACACCTGTAAGGGGCCCGGGGGTCCGGAGGTGCCCAGATGCCTGGAGGCCCCCCAGCGCCCCAGATGGTAACCCCCCTCTTTTTTTTTTTGTATATATATTTGTTAGTTGGTTTTTGTAGGATTTTTTATTAAAGGGCCAATTTTTGGAATTTAATATTTTTTAGCAGTCTGGAGGTCCCCAGGGCCCCGGGTGGCAACCCCCCAAATTTTTTGTTATTAAAGGGCCAATGTTTTGTTTTAGGGGTCTGGAGGTCCCCAGTGGCCCGGAGATCCCCAGGGCTCCAGATGACAACCCCCCACCTTTAAAAAAAAAAACAAAAAAAAAAAAATTACAAAAAAATAAAAAAAAAAAATATTTTTTTTGGTTATTTTTTAAACATATATATATATAATATAATTATGAAAGCTCCCAGAGGGCCCCAGATGACAACCTTTTTGCTTCTAAAAATGTTATAAACATTTTCCCCAGGTTTGTTACTTTTTACTTTAATTTCTTTTTTAAAGTGTATTTTGTGCGTGAAGTCGAGAGAGAGGAGCTGGACTTGCAATCGCCATCCTTCTCCATGCCCCCGGTGGCAATGGTGGGTGTGAGGGGGGCCTGTACCTTGGGAGCCGATGGGACAGAGGGACTCCCCCTATGAAGGAGTGTAGCCCACCCAGCCAGCCCTGTAGGTCCTTCGCCTCCCTTTATTTTAGGAGACCTCATGGCCAAAGTGTGTGCAAGTGTGGTGTTTTTTTTTGGGGGGGGGGGTGGGCGTACTAAGCACAGGCGTACCTTGCATAGCACACCCACCGGGAGCCGGGCTGACACCACCAAACTCAATTCACATGTAGCCGAGACCGGGATCCGAACCCTTGGCTGCAGAGGTGAACGGCTTGTCAGCGCAGTGCCATTCACGTTGAGCCACCACAGCTCCCACCCAATGTTATTTTTTTTTTTGATTTTTGGTAGTTATTTTTTATTAAAGGGCCCAGAGCTCCCAAGGCAACCCCCTTTTTTATTATTTTATATATGTAGATATTGTAATTTATTTTTCATTAAAGAGCCCAGAAGTTTCTTTTTATTAAAGGGCCCAGTGGTCCCCAGGGCCCCCGGATGGCTACCACCCTTTTTAATATATATTTTTCTATATGTATTTTTTAGTAAAGGAACCCCCCGCTTATCAAATTGCGGCAGCCCCCCCCCTTCTTAATATCAGGCGGCACCCCCCCCCCCTATTCTCTGCTCCAGGGGGCCCATGCCTGAAGCTGTGTAAGGGGCCCCATAATTCCTGATGGCGCCCCTAATTGCCTCCCCCCCCCATGGTACGAAATTTCAAGGAATTTTTCACTTTTATTGTTGCACTTTAACCACTTCCATACCGCGCCTATTCTGGCACTTCTCTCCTTCATGTAACAATTATATTTTCTTCCTTGAAACTTACTCAGGACCCCCAAACATTATATATATTTTATTAACAAACACCCTAGGGAATAAAGTGGCGGCCATTTTTTCGGACACATTTCCAACAGTATTTGTGCCAAAAATTTTCAAACGTTTTTTTTTTTTTTTGGCTTTCAAAAAAAAAACCTGTTTCATGAATGACAAAATAAGAAAGCAGTAAAGCTAGCCCAATTTTTAGGGATAAGGTAAAAGATGATGTTACACCGAGTAAATAGATACCTAACTTGTCACGCTTTCATATTGCGCACACTCATGGAATGGCGCTAAACTTCGTTATTAAAAATCTCCATAGGCAACGCTTGACTTTTTTTCTCAGGTTACCACTTTTGAGTTACAGAGGAGGTCTAGTGCTAAAATTATTGCTCTCGCTCTAACGCACGCTATGATACCTCACATGTGGGGTTTGAAGGATGTTTACATATGTGGGTGGGACTTGCATGCGTGTTCGCTTCTGAGTGCGAGCTACTAGGGACAGGAGCATTTAAATTCCTTTGTTATTTTATTTTTTTACTTAATATTTTAATTTTTGCACTTGTTTGTCCCTTTGTTTGTATTATTTTTCACTTTTCTTCCTATTACAAGGAATGTAAACATCCCTTGTAATAGGACTAGTGTGTGACAGGTCCTCTTTATAGAGAAAGGCGGGGTCAATTAGACCCCACATCTGTCCTCCAGGCTGGAAAGCATGTAATTGGTTTAAAAAAAAAAACATCTCATGCTTTCAGCTGCAATCATGTTCGTTCAGCACAGTAGCGTAGTGTGTAGCATGTTCACCTAGCAGCAAAAGGGTTGCTGGTTCGAATCCCGCCCGTGACACTATCTGCCTGGAGTTTGCATGTTCTCCCTGTGCGGGTTTCCTCCCACAATCTAAAAACATGCTGTAAATTGGATCCTGTCTAAATAAGCCCTAATATGCAGTAGGATATTTAGGTTTTGTGCTTCCCTAGGCCTGACCAAATTTTGGCACCCCCCTAATAGAAAAATGACCCACCCTTCCTGTCAAGGCCACACCCTGTTTTTTTATGACCCACCCAGGAATTTTCAGGGGACACACACAAGTTCTGTGGGGGGGGGGGGGGCACAGGAGACCCTTAATTTGCCTAGTTTTTCGATCACTTCCTGTTTGGCTATGGGGCAGGAAGTGAAGGCCAATCTCCCCAAACGGACAGGGATAATACAAAATAAACTGACAGAGCTTCTAACCCCCCCCCCCCAACTCTATCCAAAATGAAAGAAATCCAAAAAATAAAAGTGATGATTATTGTTCCAGTTTAACCCCAAATTTCAGATCATTTTATTGAGAGGCTTAAGAAAATATAACCATGCCAATAGGCCAGGATCCAGCGTTGCTAATATGTATGAATGTGTGTTAGGGACCCCCACAAACACCACCCAATGTTAAATCAACTATTTTCTTGTTTGTTTTGGGGATGCCTGCACCCCTGATAGGGTAAAGACACCTCACAAATGTTGTCACTTTCTACTTAATTCATTCACTTCCTGCCACACAGCCAAACAGGAAGTGAGGGAAACACCTGAGTAATGTTTTGTTGGGGACACACAGATCAATATAAATAGTTTCCCATTTTGGAAATGGCATTTTGCTGTGTACACCCCAAATTAGTAGGAATCTTGGACTTTGGGGTCCATTTACTAAAGGCAAATCCACTTTGCACTACAAGTGGACAAGCAAGGAAGAAAACTCAAAACTTGGCGGGATTGGAAGTAAAAACCATCAGTGCTTCCCTTCTGATTTTCATTGCCTACGCTTCTACTGCAGAGCGGCTTTGCCTTTACTAAACCCCAAAATAACTAATCATTTGGGGTGTACACTGCAGTGCAATTTGCTTAATGGTGACACTAGTTAGATTGACCTGTGTCCCAAAGAAAAGACCATTGGTAGGGTTTTAACCTCACTTCCTGTTCAGCTGTGTGACAGGAAGTGAAGCCAATTTTAGGAAAAGGGACACAAAGCCCAGCCTAAAAACACTAGCAGGGGTTCTAACACTCAATTGGCTTCCCTCAAACAACCCACAATTAGAATAGGATTGTCTTGTGCTAGTTTCAAGCACAGCGCTGTAAATCAGCACTTCAAGCCTGTCCACCAATGCCTTGAAGGAAGAGGTTGTGTCTTTGAAGCAGCTCCTGTGAAGAACCAGACCCTGGAGGAGAGGGGAGGCTATGGCCTCATCAAGCCCAGGTCAGGGGCTTGCTCCTGGGCAGGGGGAGTCCACCTCCCGCCCGGTACCTCCAAGGACTGTGGATCTCCCTAGTTTTGGGGATCTAAACAAAGAAGAAAAGCAGTTTTTGATGGCCCAGTCTAAGCTGGTGGATTGGACTCTTCCCCAGCATGGGGAAGATGACCAGGGAGTGCTGAGAAGGCGCAGCAAGATCAAGGTATTGATTCAGAAGGCTGCACAGGCTCTCCACTCCAGGATGTCAGTGCTGGCCAGTTTGAGGAACAGAAGAGATCGGGTCAGCAGCTCAAAGAGATTTGAGTTTAAGGAAGCGATAGATCTGATGAAAGAACAGAATGGCCAGCTATGGAGTCTTACCATGGGTCTTTGTTCCAGGGGAACTGCGGAGAAGACCTTTCTCCTTCCAATCAAGAAGGAGCTCCAGCGTGCCTTTGAAGAGAGTAAACAGGTTGCAAGGAGAAGCAAGTCTACATCAGTAGCTGAGAGGTTTGAGGATTCTCTGTCAGTGGAGCCTCGGACCTCAGGGACCACTTTGGTGAGTACCGCTGAGGACGCCCAAGCACCTGCTGGGCCCCAGTCTGCAAAGAAAGGGGGTGCAACATCAAGTGGGGGGTTGTCCTATGAAGCGGGAAGTACCTGTATGAGTGAGAGAGGTTTTAATCCTGTGGTGAGACTCTCCCGTCTTCCTCGTGGTTCCTTTGCCGCTGAGATGAGTGTATCTGGTTCCCAGCAAGATCCGGGTGATAAACCTGCTCCTGGAAGCGGGGGTGCTTCTGCCTCTGTGAACCCAGCAAGTAGCCTACAGCAGGGTCAGCCGGCCGTTGTGGTGGCGACCGCTGCGGGTTTACAGGGTGAGGGGCAGGCACTTACCATGGATCCAGTTGAGATGGACTATGTGTCACCTAATATGGAAGAAGCCATAGCTAGGACAGTAATGGCTGCCGAGGGAGAAGGCACGCCACGCCATGTGGAGCTTCCTGCCTCTAGACAACCAATCAGCAGTGACTTAGAGGGCGTTCTCACTGTGCTGGAATCTCCCGTGATTGGGCCGGAGCCGCGACCGGAAGTGACGTCAGTGCGTGACCCGGAACCGGAAGTGATGTCAGCGGGGGAACCGGAAGTGACGTCAGCGGGTGAACCGGAAGTGGCCGCGGTGACACCCGGAGCTCCGTTTCCCGGCCAGATCCGGCCCTCGGTTTTGGTACAGACTACCCAAGGACTTGTGAGTACCCCCCTGTCTGTGGGTTTTCCTCCTGAGCAGGCTCAGGCTTGGGGTGATCACCCTGCGGGACATTTAGAAGAGGAGTGCCCAGCAATGGATTTTATTAGGGGTCTAGAGGGTTCCCAGTCTGCAGCTGTGACAGAAGTTCATGTGAGCTCCTATGGAGCCTGTGAAGAAATGGAGGACTCTAGTTTTTATATGGATGATGACACTTTACTGGCTCAGGTACAAGAAGCTTTTAAGAAGACAGGTCCCCCTCTTGTCTCTTTGGTACCAGGGGGGAGGGTAGTAAGTCAAGAGGTATCTGCCCAGGTTGCGCCAATGGATGTCCCAAGTGGGGCTGATCCATTTGGTGCACCTCAGCCTGGGAGAGTCATCACAGCCTCCCAGGAGGAAAATTTACTTAAAGCTTTGAGAGAGGGAAGGTCTTATGCCCAAGTAGCTGGGGCAAGTGCTCCCTTGGATCATATCTACAGTAAGTTCGGTGCCCGTAACTTTAGGGTCCCCCCTGCGCAGCAACAGCAGGGTGAGGGGGCATGGTCCAGGGGAGTCGGTGGTTTAGAGCGTAGAAGGAGAAATGTTATTCAATTGAGATATGTTGGTGAGGGTCGGTGCCCATCTCGAGTGGAGGCCATTGATATGGTCCTCTCCTTGGGAGTAAGGGCGTCTGACCTTTTTGCGGTCATTCATCCTGGGAGTTCCGTAGAGTTTGATTTTAGTTTTGTTGCAGTTGTTGTTATGGAAATGTTTTTACTTAATTATGATTTGGTTAAAGGACAGGACCCATGGTCCAAGTTTCGTTTGACCCCCCTGACTAGGCAGGAGGAGGTCAAAAATGTGACCATTTTGGTACGCAATGAATCTCTTCCTTCGGAAGACATTGCGACCTGGTTGAACCGCCATGGCCAGCTGCAGGGCCCCCTTTGGAAGAAGGTGGATGAAAGGGGGATCTGGACAGGGGCCTGGGGGGCTAAAATTAGATTGAGGAGACAGGGAAATAGCATGGCTCACATCCCCGGGAGTGCCTTCATTGGGAGAGATAGAATCTTGGTTTTTTATCCTGGTCAACCTAAAAGATGTTTTAAGTGTGGGTCCCCCACTCACTTGAGCGCTGGTTGTACTGTGGTGAAGTGCACGCGCTGTGGTGAGAGGGGTCACCTGGCGGATGGGTGTGCCCGTATCAGATGTAACTTATGTAACAAGCTTGGTCACCCTTTTAGCCGTTGTCCGCAGGCTTTTAGGGGCAATGTGTCAGAGGAATCTGGGGTGTCGGAGGTTTCTACCTCGGACACTGATTCTGAGATGGAGGGGGGTGGGGAGGGCTTGGCTACGGATGTTTTTAAATCTGGTGGCCGAGCTGCCCCTATGCCCCAGAGGCAAGGTCCTGCTGGGAGGAGGGCGGGGGCGAGTACAGCTGCCCCTGACCCTCCAGGTCAAAGTGGTGTGTCGGGTGGAGGTGGGGTTTTTCTTGAGTATCCCAGTTTTTTGGATTCCTCTACCTTGGATACTGATTCCGAGGTGGAGGGGGGTGAGGAGGGCTTGGCGACGAAGGTCTCTGCTTTTAAGGAGGGTAGAATGTCAAGTGGTAGGGGGCCCCCCCTTTGTTTGGGTTCATTTGATGATATCCCTCCTTCCCTTCCCCTTCCTGTTGCCCCTTCCTCTTGTCCTTGTCCTGTCTCCCCCCCACTTTCCTCCTGTGCTGTTCCGTTTCCCCCTCCCCCAGTGGTTTCCCATGTTTTAAGTGATGCAGTAGCTCAGGAGGATATGGAAGTGTCCCTCAGGTCACAAAAAAGACCTAAGGTTGTGTCTAGTGAGGAGCCCTCAGAGGGTATGAGTGGTGCTGGCCCAGCGGCCGATGGTGCTGGTCGGGTAGTGCTTAGGAAGAGTAAGAAGAAAAAGAAAAAAGCAAAAAAAGGGGGAGTGAGCGATGTAGGAGGGGGTGTTGAGCCCCGTTTTGAGCAGGATGAGGGTGTGGACGCTGGTCAACATAGTGGGATTTTGTCTTCAGAGTCTGATGATGTGTAGTTTTGTCGGTATAATTGACTAACTATGACCTGGTGCAGTGGCCAGATATGGCAGAGACTGTAGGTTTCTACGGTGGTGCCTATAGGCTTGCGCAGGTAGTTGGTTAAACCGTGTAAGGGATGTTATGTATAATATTTTTCTTTTGTCTTTTATGTTTTGTAAATTTCATGGAAAAGTATTGTAGTTGATGTGTTTTTTGTACATGCAAAAGTTTGTAAGTGATGTGAGATTTTGCTGTTTTCTTTTTTCCCCTGTTTATTTTGTAAACCTGGTATCTAAGGTCGTGTCTAATAAATCAAAAATTTCCACCAATACACCACCCCCCCCCCCCCCCCTCCAACAGGCCATGTTTGCAGCTTTTCCTACATCTTGCACATGTGCTTTAAAAAGTCAGTCTGGACATCAGTTCTAGGAAACAATACTTACCGCTTTGTCCTTCCTTTTCTGGTGACTAAACATTTCATGCATACACACCAGGAAAGAGCTTAGAGACAAATCACACTTGATGGTTTAGGCCCAAACTAGTTCAGCTGCAGCGGTTGAAATCCATAGCATGGAAAAAAATATCACAAAACAAACTTCAAAATTTGAAAGTAATTTTATTGGTCCACAAAACAAGGAAAGCAAAACAAAAAATTACAAATAAACACACCAAAAATATATAAAAACACCTAAAAACAAAAAAGACCAACGTTTATTTCACAGTCATTGGAAAATAAATCATGCTTTTGAAATAACAGGATAGACCCACAGGATTAAAACATTAGTCATTAACATCTTGAGAAACATTTAGCAAAATTATGTAGCAGAGAAAACATCAAAAAATACAAAACTTGCTCCAAAACATCTCTGTTTCACTCCGCCATTACTTCCAGCCAGCAAATCTGCCCCCTCTGAGGGGCAGCTGACACGTGCAGTATCCACGCTTTTTATAACATGTGTGCTAATGAACCAATTGGAAACACATGAAGAAATGTCAGCCTCTAGTTTGTGTGCACTTGTAACTGCTTACACCTGTTAAGGATGTCCTTAAATTACTAAGCCAAAAAAACAGCTTTCTGAGCATGCTCAGAAAGATGCATGTCATTTTCAGGATCAGACAACCAGCTTTTTTTCTAAGTGTTCGAGCATGCCCAGTTCACTCGAAATGCAGTACCAGAATCAAATCTGCAATGGCGGATGAAAGCATTAGAGGTGTTTAATTTTTTTTTGGTCCCCATGAAGTGATGCTTTACAAGCTGAACGGGAGGTCTTATAGAATTTTTACGTAACAAACCTAAATAGTAATAATTTAAAAGCCCCTGTCCCTAGTAGCTCGCAGTCAGAAGCGAACAAGCAGCATTTTTATTGTTTCCGGTTACCAGTTTAGATTTACAGATGAGGTCTAGTGCTATAAATATTCCTCTTGCTGTTACGCACGCTATGATACCTCACATGTGTGGTTTGAAGAATGTTTCCATATGTGGGGCGGGCCTTAAATGTGTAAGCCCCGCCCACATATTGAACCCCCGTTCAAACCCCACATGTGAGGTATCATAGCGTACGTTAGAGCGAGAGCAATACTTTTAGCACTAGACCTCCTCTGTAAATCTAAACTGGTAACCTGAAACACATAAAAAAGCGTTGCCTATGGGTATTTTCAAGTACTGAAGTTTGGCGCCATTCCATGAGTGTGTGCAATATTAAAGTGTAACATGTTGGGTATCTATTTACTCGGTGTAACATCATCTTTCACATTATGGCCATAAATTGGGCTAACTTTAGTGTATTCTTAATTTGTAACCACTTGAGCCCCAGAGCATATTACTGGTCACTGACGGGGCCATTTTTTGCATTTCAACACTGCGTCATTTTGACTGACAATTGCGTGGTTGTGCGACGTGGCCCCCAAAAAAATTGGGCGTCCTCATCCCCCCCCCCCCCCCCTAAAAATTTTTTTTTTTTTTTGTTGGTGGTATTTGATCACCTCTGCGTTTTTTCTTATTTTTGCTTGACCCAAAAATATAGCGACAATTTGGTAACTAAAAAAACATCTTTTTTACTGTTTGCTATAATAAATCTCCCCCAAAATATATTCAAAAAATGTTTGCCCTCAGTTTAGGCCGATAAGTATTCTTGGACATATTTTTGGTTGCAAAAAATCACAATAAGCGTTTGATTGGTTTGGGCAAAAGTTCTAAGTAGGGGTTGGTCTTATGGGTTTTTTTTGGAATAATTTTTTGTTTTACTAGTAATGGTGGCTATCATTGTTTTTTCTGGCTAATGCGACATTGTGGCGGACACATTTTTGTGAGATTTGGCATTTTTGTAGCGAGCAATGGTATAGAAATGCATTGCTTACTATAAAAATGACACTGGCAGGGAAGGGGTTAACACTAGGGGCGCGGAAGGGGTTGAATATGTTACCTGGGTGTGTTCTAACTGTAAAGGGGGTGGGACTGTGTAGGGGAAATGACAGATCGCTGTTCATACATTGTAGGGACAGACGAGCAGGCATTCCCCCCCCCTGACAGGACCGGGATAAAGGGGAACTCCACCCCAAATTATAAAAAAAAAACGGCGTGGGGGTCCCCCTTCAGGTGCACAACAGGCTCTTAGATTTGATCTGGAACATAAGGGGTTAAACCCACGCCAAAAAACGGCGTGGGGTTCCCCCTCAGATCCAGACCAAACCCTTCTCCCAGGCACGCAGTCTGGCCGGACAGGAATGGGGGTGGGGACGAGCGAGCGCCCCCCCCCCTCCTGAGCCGTACCAGACCACATGCCCTCGACATGGGGGAGTGTGTGCTGTGGGGGAGGGGGGCACTGCCCCCCCACCCCAAAGCACTCTTGTCCCCATGTCGATAGGGACAAGAGCCTCTTCCCGACAACCCTGGCCGTTGGTTGTCGGGGTATGCGGGCGGGGGGCTTATCAGAATCTGAGAGCCCCCTATATTAAGGGGGCCCCCAGATTCTGGCCCCCCACCCTATGTGAATGAGTATGGGGTACATCGTACCCCTACCCATTCACCGGGTGGAAAAGTGTAAACACAAAAAAAACCACACAGAAAAAAATAATTTATTAGTCAGCTCCGGGGGTCTTCTGCCGGGACCCCCCACCACCAGCCCATTGGGCCCCGGGCTTCGCCGTCTTCTGCCGGGGGGGGACACCCACCGATGCTCTCCGCCATGTCCAGCCAGGCCCCCACCCCAAAATAAGCTCTTTCACATCCGGGGGGGGCCGGCCGAAAAAAGCAGAGAACAACGGGGGCGGAGCCCCTCGGTCTTCCAGACGTTTTCTGCCGGGGGGGCTCCAGCCCCGCACCGGTCTTCGCCGCCGCCTTCCGCCGGGGGGGGACACCCACCGATGCTCTCGGCCATGTTCGGCCAGGCCCCCTACCCCAAATCAAGCTCTTTTACATCCGGGGGGGGGCCGGCGGAAATGGCGGAGAACAACGGGGGCGAAACCCCTCCTCGGTCTCAGTGCAGCTCCTCCCACTGGCAGTAGTTCCGGCTCCTCCCACAGAGCTCATTCTGCTTCCTGCTGGAGAGGAGAGAAGACCTGTCTTCCAGAGCTCCTGTGTTCCAGCCTACCAGGACCAGCCTCCAGCCCCCAGCCCCCTGCCCCGGAAGAGGGGTGGGATGGCCTCCCTCAGCCCCGGAGGTGGACCGGCTTCCGGCCTCCGGAGGAGTCAACAGCACCTGCCCTCCAGCCAGACCACCGCCACCACCATCAGCAGGGAGGACCGTCTCTTCCTGGAGACCCAGGTGGGTCTCTCAGACTGGACAGCCCCTCAGCCAGGTGAGAATGAAGCAAGAACCAGGAAGAGGCGGGATAAAATCAAATCCCTGCTGGTGAGGATATCTCAGGCCTGCGTGGAAAAGATGACTACTCTCGCAGGCCTGAGGGAAAAGAGGGACAGGTGCTCCAGTAATAAGAGATCTGAATTCAAGGGGGCCATCACCACCCTAGGACTAGAAGTAAAAGAAATATGGGAATACCTGGGGGGCTTTTGCCAACGTGGGGCTGGAGAGGTGAACTTCCTAGAGGAGCTCCGGAGGACCCTCCAGCAGGCCAACCGGGAAGGGAGCCAGGCAGCGAGGAGGAGCGGGCGGTCTAAGAAGGGGTCCCAACCCCCCAAACAGCCAGGAGAGTCAGGGGAGCCTGGGTGCAGTGGGGGGGGGGCGAGTGCCGGTGGTGCAGGGCCCAGTATGGCCATAAAACCTGGGGAGGGTTCCCGGGAGCCGATCCCTCGGTCCGTGGAAGGGACTGGGGGGTTGGCGAAGTCCGGGGAGTCCAGTGATCCAGGAGGTCGCCGGGCCCAGGTGCCGCCGGCGGTACCCCCCCGCCATCTTCAGGTCAGCATACCCAGGCTCCCCCAGGATGGTCGCACTGCCACAGCTGAAGCCCGCCATGTGTCGGCTTCCATGACCCCTCAGCTTGCAGTGGAGCGGGAGGATCTGGCCATGGAAAGGCCAGGGACTGCTCCTGCGGCTGCTATGTCATCGGGAGAGAGGCAGACACATGGTGGAGGCATTGTGCTGCGGTCATCTGGAGGTAAACAGCTTGTGTGCAGTGTGGCCAAGATGGCGCCGGCTGTTGGGGGTGGAGTAGACCGGGACCCGGAAGTGACCGCCCAAGAACCGGAAGTGCCCCAGCCGGAACCGGAAGTGCCCCAGCCGGAACCGGAAGTGCCCCAGCCGAAACCGGAAGTGACCAGACCGAAGTGACCGAAACCGAAGTGCCCGTCCCGCGACCGGAAGTGCCCCCCCGCGAGTTTGCGGTGGTCGGTGGGGGCTCAGGGGACCTGGGGGATGAGAGGCCGGGGGTACAGGGGTGCCCAGCCCCGGACGCTGCAGCAGGCACCTCCAGGCACCCCCGGCAGGAGATGGACAGAGACGTTGAGGACGGTAAATTGGACGGTAAGCTGCCACCCCCCCAGGTCCCCATGGACACTGCCACAGGCCCCGAGGGGCTCCCTGCAGCACAGGCGGGGTGGGGGGAAAGTCAGGTGGGACCCCTCCCAGTGGACTGTATAGCATACGATTATATCCGGCAGTTGGAGGGGTCCCAGGGGGGCTCCCCCCCAGTACAGGTGGAGTCCCAAGGGGCTGGTGTGGTCGCGGAGGGGTCTGGGTGGGGGAGTTTGGTGGGGGTGGTACCCCCCTCTGCTGTGGTCCCGGGGGGGGGGGAGCCTGTAGTCAGGCCAAAGGTGGTGGGTCAGGGTGGTCAGGGTATATCAGCGGGGGTGGGTGCAACACCACCGGCAGGGATGGGGGCCCCCCCGTCCCCCCCCACTTCTGGGGGTGCTGAGGGGGGTGCCCCACTTCCGGAGAACATCTTTCGGGGGTCTCCGGAGGCCAACTTATTGTCTGCCCTAAAGGGGGGTCGCTCTTTCGCCCAGGTGTTGGGCTCTCGTGCCCCTCTGGACCACCTGTACAGCCGGTTTGGCGCCCAGAATTTCCGCGCCCCCCCTGCTGACCAGGAGAGGACGCAGGGGTCGGCGTGGACGAGGGGTACAGGTGGTCCAGAGAGGAGGCGTAGGAATGTTGTCCAGCTTCGGTACGAGGGTCCGGACCCCTGCCCCGCTCGAGGTGAGGTGGTGGGCCTGGTACTCTCCTTGGGTTTTGGGGTGGATGACCTTTTTGCTGTCATCCATCCCACCAACACACGGGAGTTTGATATAAGTTTTGTCACTCCCGTGTGTATGGAACGCTTTATCACCGGCTTTGGGTTGGTGAGGGGCGTTGACCCTTGGAAGAGGTACAGGCTCATTCCCATCTCCAGGCAGGAGGAGGTTAAGAACATCACCATCCTGGTGAGGAATGAGTCGCTCCCTCCGGAGGACATTGCCACCTGGCTCGGGAGGTACGGGCAGTTGCAGACCCCCCTGAGGAAGAACCTTGATGAGCGCGGGGTCTGGACCGGGGCTTGGTTGACCAGGATCCGGCTCAAGAGGGAGGGCAACAGTGTTGCCCACCTCCCTGGCAGCGCCTTTCTAGGCAGAGACCGGATCCTGGCGTTCTACCCGGGACAGCCCCGTCGTTGCTTCAAGTGCGGCAGCCCGACCCACATGAGCTCGGACTGCACGGTGGTCAGATGTGGCCGGTGCCACGAGTTTGGCCACCAGTCCGAGTCATGTGGGAAGATATGCTGCAACTTGTGTGGTGAGATGGGGCACCCATTTAGCAGGTGTCCCAAAGCATATCGGGGTTCTTCCTCAGGGGGGGGACCTCCCGGGCCGGGAGCGGCCGAAGCCCCCCCGGCGAGTGATGGCCGGGGGGGTGGGGATCCTGGAGCCCCTAGTACTACTCCGGAGGGACCAACAGGCCCATTGCCTCAAAGAAGGCGGAGCAGGCGTGGGCGTGGGGCTCCCCCCCCGGGGGACACGGGCTCGGTTGGCCAGGAGGCTCCCGATCCTCCGGAGGGCGGAGCCGGTGGGGAGGAGTCGGGGAGGCCTGGGGGTCCCGGGCCTGAGGGTCCGGGGCCAGGGCCTTCCTCTCCTAATGTTGCAGGGCCGATCCCCATCCCCCTTCCCTTTCCCCCTCCTCACCATTGCCCCTCCCCTCCACCTGGCCCTCCATCTGTTTCCCCATGCCCTCCTCCCTCATCTTCCCCTCCTCGTACCCCCCCCCCTCGTCCCCCCCCTCCCAAGTCCCGTCCCCCCCCTTCCCCTTCTTCTTCCCGTCCAGCTAAGTCTGGTCCCCCCCCTGTCCTCTCCCCTGTCTCTGGCCCCCCTCCTGCCTCTTCCATTCCCCCCCCTTCTGGACCCAGAGTCTCCTCTGGCCCTGTGGCCATGGAGATGGAAGCTGCTCGAGCCTCATCCAAGAGGGAAATCTCGAGCAGCGGGTCCGAGGAGGGGGGTGGTGTAGTCATCTCGGAGAGGTGGCAGGAGTGGGAGCAGGTGAGACGCAAAAAGAAGAAGGGGAAGGCTGCCAGATCTGGGGGCGGGAAGTCCCCAGTGAAGGGTGGGGTTCCCCCAGGGGCACGAAGTGGGGTGTCCCTGGGGAACCCGTTTGGTATCTTCTCCTCCTCCTCGGGCTCAGAGGAGGAGGAAGTGTAGATATGTAAATATGTTTTTGTGTTTGTAGTATGAAGGAGAACATGACCACTTTCAATCATTCTGATGGCGGTACCCTCTCCAATACGGCTTGCGACCATTAATGTCGCAAGTATTCGTTCTGCGGGAGCTCGTTTTATGGCCTTCGATTTTCTCAGCCGTGTTGAAGCTGACATTTTGTTTTTGCAGGAGACCTGGCTGGCATCTGTGGCAGAGATGCATCTAGCAAAGAGGGAGTGGAGATGTGGGCCCTCCCTCTGGTCTCTTGCGGCCGAGCCCTGCAGTGGGGTTGCGGTCCTTTTTAAGACTGGTCCGGTGGCTTGCCGGCGAGTGATTGAAGTGGAGATCGGTAGATGTCTGGTGGTGGACGCTGTCGTGAGGGGGCAATTCCTCCGGCTCATAAATTTTTATGGGCCTCAAACTAGGAGGGAGAGGAGGAGCCTCCTTACGGCGGTTAAGCCTTATCTTTTTACGTCCCAGCAGGTGATTTTTGGTGGCGATTTCAATATGATCACTAGGCCCAAAGACCGGGCAGGTGCCGCCAACCCTCTGGGATATGATAGTATTTTTTTGAATAACGTAGTGAGGGAGGCCAGGTTGGTGGATGTGCACGTTCGTCACCTCCCCAACCTCACTGGTTTCACATTTTCCCGAGGTAGTAGTAAGAGTAGATTAGATAGGTTTTTTTTAAAGGAGGACTCTGTCTGCTCGGCTCCTGAGCTGCAGTCGGTAGAGTTCTCCGATCACTGTATGGTATCTGTGGCCCTGAATGTCGCTGACACTCCTCAGAAAGGGAGGGGTTTGTGGCGCCTGAATGGGTCGCTACTGGAGGATCCTGAGGTTAGGGAAGCCTATGAGGTTTTCTTCCTGGGCCAGACCTCGCTCCTTGAGGGCAACTGCTCCCGCCTTGAGTGGTGGGAAGTAGTTAAAAAGAGGTCTGGCGACTTTTTCCGGGAAATCTCTGGGTACAGGGCAGCTTCCAAGTACCAGGCTTACCAGAGACTACGCAGGCAGCTTGACCGCCTGGTGTCCTCTGGGGGCTCTCAGGAACAGATATCCGGTCTGAAGGCGCAGATGAAGGAGTGTCAGTACGACCGTCTCGCCTCCCTGGTTTTTGAGAGGGATTATGGGAAGTTTATCTCTCCTGATCCCTACAGGAGCTGTGGTGAGGTGGCGAGGTCGAAGGTCGTACATGGCCTGAAGGATGCCTCAGGATCTCTGGTCCGGTCCAGATCGGGGATCCTGGGTGTCGTCAGAGACCACTTTTCGGACCTCCTGAAGAAGCGGCCTCTAGACATGGAGAAAGTCAGGGAATTCCTTGATGAGACCCCGCTGGAAGTGGGGTCTGACCTTCCTGACTCTCTGACAGAAGAGATCTCGGTAGCTGAAGTTGAGCAGGCTATTAGCTCTTTAGCTTCTAAAAAGTCACCTGGGCCCGATGGGCTCACGGCCGAGTTCTACAAAACCTTTAAGAGCCTCTTGGCTCCTCATCTGAGGGACGTGTTTAGTGAATGTTTGGCCTATGGCCTGCTGCCTCCCTCAATGAGAAGGTCAGCTCTGATCCTACTGTCAAAGGGGAAAGATCCGTCTGTGGTGGAGAATTGGCGTCCGATCGCCCTTCTTACCACAGATAGGAAGATACTGGCAAAGATCTTGTTTACACGTCTGTCTGCTTTGGCGGGCAGGATGCTGTCTCCCTCTCAGCACTGCACAATTCCTGGCCGGGGCACTTTTAGTGCCGTCCTGAGCGTCCGGGAGGCTGTGGAAAGGTGCAGGGCTGATGGCAGCGAGCGGTATCTGCTTGCATTGGATCAGGCTAAGGCGTTTGATCGGGTGAACCACGAGTACCTTTGGCTGCTTCTGAGGAGATACGGTCTGCCTGATCAATTCGTTGATTGGCTGCAGGTATTGTATAGGGGAGCTGAGAGCTTCCCTCTTGTCAACGGTTGGGTGGGCCGGG
Source organism: Rana kukunoris (assembly GCA_029574335.1). Lineage (NCBI taxonomy): Eukaryota > Metazoa > Chordata > Amphibia > Anura > Ranidae > Rana > Rana kukunoris. The sequence continues at coordinate 171,381,701 of CM056051.1, read as the reverse complement.
CCTTTGCCGTGGACTCTGGCGTCCGGCAGGGGTGCCCGCTGAGCCCCCTCCTGTACATCTTTGCGGTCGACCCCTTCGTAAGGAGGCTAGACTGCGGGCGTCTGGGGGGGGTTCCGGTGGGACCTGTCGGGGGTCCGGTTTCGGCGGTGAGGGTTGTGGCCTATGCGGACGACGTCTCGGTGGTGGTATCTGGTCGTGAGGAGGCCCATTATGTGGAGTCCCAGATCGGGTGCTACTCTGAGGCGTCAGGCTCGCTGGTCAATTGGGACAAGAGTGAAGTTTTCTGGTTGGGGAAGGAGGGGGAGCAGTTCCCCCTTCCGGACGTGTTCCCCACGCCCGTACCAGAGATTCGAGTTCTTGGCATTCATTTCGGCCCGGGTGATTATCCCAAGCTAAACTGGGAGCGCAGGCTGGTGAGTGCCACTCGGAAGGTGAAGGCCTGGAAAGGTTGGAAACTTTCCCTGAGGGAAAGGGTAAGCTTGGTCAAGACGTACTTATTGCCTGAGTTTCTCTTTGTAAGCTATGTGTGTCTTTTGCCAGCATCTCTCTATGCTCGGGTCTATGGTCTGTTCTTCCTGCTGTTGTGGGGAAGCAGACTGAACCTGATCAAGAGGGAGGTCACATACCGCCAGCGACGGCAAGGTGGGTTGGACATGGTCAACCCGGTGGTGTTCTTTGTCACCATCTTTGTTAAATACAATTTGCAGTCCATATTTGTGGACGAGCCTTCCTGGTGGGAGTGTTCATGCAAGGACTGGCTCTTGCTGTTCTTGAGGCAGTGGGGGGAGGGGGGGAGGCCCGGCGATCTGAGGAGATCGCATGGGTATCTCCCTTCCTATGTCCCCCTGGCATTAAAGGTACTGAGGCAGTGGCGGATAACTGCCCTGGAGGTGGGCTCTTTGGGTCGGCGGGAGCTGTACCTGAGGGTCATGGCCTCGGACATTTTGAAGCCCCTGTCTTTGAGGGACTGCCCTGAGAGGGTCCTCACGGAGGGGCTAGCCCTCTTGAATTCTTCTAGAATTCCAAGTAAGTTTTGGGATCTCGCATGGAGGTCGTTCCATGGACGACTCTATGTCCGTGCGAATCTCAAATACAGGAACCTGGGGGACAGGGACTGCCCCCGTCAGGAATGTGGTGGGACATTGGAGACCATGGACCATTTTCTGGTCCAATGTCCCTTCAACATGGAGGTTCTTACGAAGGTAGGGGGTGCCATTGGCTACCCCCGCCTTCCGGCCCTGACCTATGCTGAGCGAGTGTATGGTGATTTTGGGGTCCGCAGGGGATTTGAGTTATCGTCACTTTATTTAGTCAGCCTAGTTGTGCTTTATTACACTTGGCACGCTCGGTGTTTGGTGTCCACTAGGGACAAAATCCTGCCTGTGCATGAGGTGGTGGGCGGTATCTTTCGGGAGTTGGTGAAGGTGCGGGATCTGGAAAGGAGCAGGGTCGGGCCTGAGAGGTGTGCCCATTTATGGAGGGGGTTCCTCTTCCAGCCCCCTTAGGTCACGGCTCTGCCCCTCTCCATGGGTAGGGGCATCTATCCTTTTTCACCCCCTTAGATTTTGTTTATGGTATTTTTTTTGAAATAAGGCTACAGACATGTCTGACTATCATGTTCTTGCTCATACGTGGGTTGTAGGTATTTGTTGTTGTGATGGTGGGGTGTGTTGTGGGTTGGCGATGATCTGGACAGTAGTGGTTTCTATGGACTTTAATATCTCCCTACTGTACCAGTGAGCCGTTTTAAGTGTTTTTTTTTTTTTTGGCAATGATCTGGGCAAGCTTTTCTGATGGACTATAAAGACTTTCTCTTGTACCAGTGAGCCTGTTGTAAATACCTGTTCTGGTGCTATTTTTTTTTTTTTTTTTTCTTTATAGTTATTTCTTGGTGGGTGGAGGTCGGTGATTTGATGGTTTGTGTTTTGTTGTTTGTTTTTGTGTTATTTGGTTTATTTAGTTATTTTGTTTATTTTATATATTTGTTAACCTTTTGGTCGTAGTTTTATAAATAAAAAATTACCCCTCCTCGGTCTCAGTGCAGCTCCTCCCACTGGCAGTAGTTCCGGCTCCTCCCACAGAGCTCATTCTGCTTCCTGCTGGAGAGGAGAGAAGACCTGTCTTCCAGAGCTCCTGTGTTCCAGCCTACCAGGACCAGCCTCCAGCCCCCAGCCCCCTGCCCCGGAAGAGGGGTGGGATGGCCTCCCTCAGCCCCGGAGGTGGACCGGCTTCCGGCCTCCGGAGGAGTCAACAGCACCTGCCCTCCAGCCAGACCACCGCCACCACCATCAGCAGGGAGGACCGTCTCTTCCTGGAGACCCAGGAGGGTCTCTCAGACTGGACAGCCCCTCAGCCAGGTGAGAATGAGGCAAGAACCAGGAAGGAGGCGGGATAAAATCAAATCCCTGCTGGTGAGGATATCTCAGGCCTGCGTGGAAAAGATGACTACTCTCGCAGGCCTGAGGGAAAAGAGGGACAGGTGCTCCAGTAATAAGAGATCTGAATTCAAGGGGGCCATCACCACCCTAGGACTAGAAGTAAAAGAAATATGGGAATACCTGGGGGGCTTTTGCCAACGTGGGGCTGGAGAGGTGAACTTCCTAGAGGAGCTCCGGAGGACCCTCCAGCAGGCCAACCGGGAAGGGAGCCAGGCAGCGAGGAGGAGCGGGCGGTCTAAGAAGGGGTCCCAACCCCCCAAACAGCCAGGAGAGTCAGGGGAGCCTGGGTGCAGTGGGGGGGGGGCGAGTGCCGGTGGTGCAGGGCCCAGTATGGCCATAAAACCTGGGGAGGGTTCCCGGGAGCCGATCCCTCGGTCCGTGGAAGGGACTGGGGGGTTGGCGAAGTCCGGGGAGTCCAGTGATCCAGGAGGTCGCCGGGCCCAGGTGCCGCCGGCGGTACCCCCCCGCCATCTTCAGGTCAGCATACCCAGGCTCCCCCAGGATGGTCGCACTGCCACAGCTGAAGCCCGCCATGTGTCGGCTTCCATGACCCCTCAGCTTGCAGTGGAGCGGGAGGATCTGGCCATGGAAAGGCCAGGGACTGCTCCTGCGGCTGCTATGTCATCGGGAGAGAGGCAGACACATGGTGGAGGCATTGTGCTGCGGTCATCTGGAGGTAAACAGCTTGTGTGCAGTGTGGCCAAGATGGCGCCGGCTGTTGGGGGTGGAGTAGACCGGGACCCGGAAGTGACCGCCCAAGAACCGGAAGTGCCCCAGCCGGAACCGGAAGTGCCCCAGCCGGAACCGGAAGTGACCAGACCGAAACCGGAAGTGACCAGACCGAAACCGGAAGTGCCCGTCCCGCGACCGGAAGTGCCCCCCCGCGAGTTTGCGGTGGTCGGTGGGGGCTCAGGGGACCTGGGGGATGAGAGGCCGGGGGTACAGGGGTGCCCAGCCCCGGACGCTGCAGCAGGCACCTCCAGGCACCCCCGGCAGGAGATGGACAGAGACGTTGAGGACGGTAAATTGGACGGTAAGCTGCCACCCCCCCAGGTCCCCATGGACACTGCCACAGGCCCCGAGGGGCTCCCTGCAGCACAGGCGGGGTGGGGGGAAAGTCAGGTGGGACCCCTCCCAGTGGACTGTATAGCATATGATTATATCCGGCAGTTGGAGGGGTCCCAGGGGGGCTCCCCCCCAGTACAGGTGGAGTCCCAAGGGGCTGGTGTGGTCGCGGAGGGGTCTGGGTGGGGGAGTTTGGTGGGGGTGGTACCCCCCTCTGCTGTGGTCCCGGGGGGGGGGGAGCCTGTAGTCAGGCCAAAGGTGGTGGGTCAGGGTGGTCAGGGTATATCAGCGGGGGTGGGTGCAACACCACCGGCAGGGATGGGGGCCCCCCCGTCCCCCCCCACTTCTGGGGGTGCTGAGGGGGGTGCCCCACTTCCGGAGAACATCTTTCGGGGGTCTCCGGAGGCCAACTTATTGTCTGCCCTAAAGGGGGGTCGCTCTTTCGCCCAGGTGTTGGGCTCTCGTGCCCCTCTGGACCACCTGTACAGCCGGTTTGGCGCCCAGAATTTCCGCGCCCCCCCTGCTGACCAGGAGAGGACGCAGGGGTCGGCGTGGACGAGGGGTACAGGTGGTCCAGAGAGGAGGCGTAGGAATGTTGTCCAGCTTCGGTACGAGGGTCCGGACCCCTGCCCCGCTCGAGGTGAGGTGGTGGGCCTGGTACTCTCCTTGGGTTTTGGGGTGGATGACCTTTTTGCTGTCATCCATCCCACCAACACACGGGAGTTTGATATAAGTTTTGTCACTCCCGTGTGTATGGAACGCTTTATCACCGGCTTTGGGTTGGTGAGGGGCGTTGACCCTTGGAAGAGGTACAGGCTCATTCCCATCTCCAGGCAGGAGGAGGTTAAGAACATCACCATCCTGGTGAGGAATGAGTCGCTCCCTCCGGAGGACATTGCCACCTGGCTCGGGAGGTACGGGCAGTTGCAGACCCCCCTGAGGAAGAACCTTGATGAGCGCGGGGTCTGGACCGGGGCTTGGTTGACCAGGATCCGGCTCAAGAGGGAGGGCAACAGTGTTGCCCACCTCCCTGGCAGCGCCTTTCTAGGCAGAGACCGGATCCTGGCGTTCTACCCGGGACAGCCCCGTCGTTGCTTCAAGTGCGGCAGCCCGACCCACATGAGCTCGGACTGCACGGTGGTCAGATGTGGCCGGTGCCACGAGTTTGGCCACCAGTCCGAGTCATGTGGGAAGATATGCTGCAACTTGTGTGGTGAGATGGGGCACCCATTTAGCAGGTGTCCCAAAGCATATCGGGGTTCTTCCTCAGGGGGGGGACCTCCCGGGCCGGGAGCGGCCGAAGCCCCCCCGGCGAGTGATGGCCGGGGGGGTGGGGATCCTGGAGCCCCTAGTACTACTCCGGAGGGACCAACAGGCCCATTGCCTCAAAGAAGGCGGAGCAGGCGTGGGCGTGGGGCTCCCCCCCCGGGGGACACGGGCTCGGTTGGCCAGGAGGCTCCCGATCCTCCGGAGGGCGGAGCCGGTGGGGAGGAGTCGGGGAGGCCTGGGGGTCCCGGGCCTGAGGGTCCGGGGCCAGGGCCTTCCTCTCCTAATGTTGCAGGGCCGATCCCCATCCCCCTTCCCTTTCCCCCTCCTCACCATTGCCCCTCCCCTCCACCTGGCCCTCCATCTGTTTCCCCATGCCCTCCTCCCTCATCTTCCCCTCCTCGTACCCCCCCCCCTCGTCCCCCCCCTCCCAAGTCCCGTCCCCCCCCTTCCCCTTCTTCTTCCCGTCCAGCTAAGTCTGGTCCCCCCCCTGTCCTCTCCCCTGTCTCTGGCCCCCCTCCTGCCTCTTCCATTCCCCCCCCTTCTGGACCCAGAGTCTCCTCTGGCCCTGTGGCCATGGAGATGGAAGCTGCTCGAGCCTCATCCAAGAGGGAAATCTCGAGCAGCGGGTCCGAGGAGGGGGGTGGTGTAGTCATCTCGGAGAGGTGGCAGGAGTGGGAGCAGGTGAGACGCAAAAAGAAGAAGGGGAAGGCTGCCAGATCTGGGGGCGGGAAGTCCCCAGTGAAGGGTGGGGTTCCCCCAGGGGCACGAAGTGGGGTGTCCCTGGGGAACCCGTTTGGTATCTTCTCCTCCTCCTCGGGCTCAGAGGAGGAGGAAGTGTAGATATGTAAATATGTTTTTGTGTTTGTAGTATGAAGGAGAACATGACCACTTTCAATCATTCTGATGGCGGTACCCTCTCCAATACGGCTTGCGACCATTAATGTCGCAAGTATTCGTTCTGCGGGAGCTCGTTTTATGGCCTTCGATTTTCTCAGCCGTGTTGAAGCTGACATTTTGTTTTTGCAGGAGACCTGGCTGGCATCTGTGGCAGAGATGCATCTAGCAAAGAGGGAGTGGAGATGTGGGCCCTCCCTCTGGTCTCTTGCGGCCGAGCCCTGCAGTGGGGTTGCGGTCCTTTTTAAGACTGGTCCGGTGGCTTGCCGGCGAGTGATTGAAGTGGAGATCGGTAGATGTCTGGTGGTGGACGCTGTCGTGAGGGGGCAATTCCTCCGGCTCATAAATTTTTATGGGCCTCAAACTAGGAGGGAGAGGAGGAGCCTCCTTACGGCGGTTAAGCCTTATCTTTTTACGTCCCAGCAGGTGATTTTTGGTGGCGATTTCAATATGATCACTAGGCCCAAAGACCGGGCAGGTGCCGCCAACCCTCTGGGATATGATAGTATTTTTTTGAATAACGTAGTGAGGGAGGCCAGGTTGGTGGATGTGCACGTTCGTCACCTCCCCAACCTCACTGGTTTCACATTTTCCCGAGGTAGTAGTAAGAGTAGATTAGATAGGTTTTTTTTAAAGGAGGACTCTGTCTGCTCGGCTCCTGAGCTGCAGTCGGTAGAGTTCTCCGATCACTGTATGGTATCTGTGGCCCTGAATGTCGCTGACACTCCTCAGAAAGGGAGGGGTTTGTGGCGCCTGAATGGGTCGCTACTGGAGGATCCTGAGGTTAGGGAAGCCTATGAGGTTTTCTTCCTGGGCCAGACCTCGCTCCTTGAGGGCAACTGCTCCCGCCTTGAGTGGTGGGAAGTAGTTAAAAAGAGGTCTGGCGACTTTTTCCGGGAAATCTCTGGGTACAGGGCAGCTTCCAAGTACCAGGCTTACCAGAGACTACGCAGGCAGCTTGACCGCCTGGTGTCCTCTGGGGGCTCTCAGGAACAGATATCCGGTCTGAAGGCGCAGATGAAGGAGTGTCAGTACGACCGTCTCGCCTCCCTGGTTTTTGAGAGGGATTATGGGAAGTTTATCTCTCCTGATCCCTACAGGAGCTGTGGTGAGGTGGCGAGGTCGAAGGTCGTACATGGCCTGAAGGATGCCTCAGGATCTCTGGTCCGGTCCAGATCGGGGATCCTGGGTGTCGTCAGAGACCACTTTTCGGACCTCCTGAAGAAGCGGCCTCTAGACATGGAGAAAGTCAGGGAATTCCTTGATGAGACCCCGCTGGAAGTGGGGTCTGACCTTCCTGACTCTCTGACAGAAGAGATCTCGGTAGCTGAAGTTGAGCAGGCTATTAGCTCTTTAGCTTCTAAAAAGTCACCTGGGCCCGATGGGCTCACGGCCGAGTTCTACAAAACCTTTAAGAGCCTCTTGGCTCCTCATCTGAGGGACGTGTTTAGTGAATGTTTGGCCTATGGCCTGCTGCCTCCCTCAATGAGAAGGTCAGCTCTGATCCTACTGTCAAAGGGGAAAGATCCGTCTGTGGTGGAGAATTGGCGTCCGATCGCCCTTCTTACCACAGATAGGAAGATACTGGCAAAGATCTTGTTTACACGTCTGTCTGCTTTGGCGGGCAGGATGCTGTCTCCCTCTCAGCACTGCACAATTCCTGGCCGGGGCACTTTTAGTGCCGTCCTGAGCGTCCGGGAGGCTGTGGAAAGGTGCAGGGCTGATGGCAGCGAGCGGTATCTGCTTGCATTGGATCAGGCTAAGGCGTTTGATCGGGTGAACCACGAGTACCTTTGGCTGCTTCTGAGGAGATACGGTCTGCCTGATCAATTCGTTGATTGGCTGCAGGTATTGTATAGGGGAGCTGAGAGCTTCCCTCTTGTCAACGGTTGGGTGGGCCGGGCCTTTGCCGTGGACTCTGGCGTCCGGCAGGGGTGCCCGCTGAGCCCCCTCCTGTACATCTTTGCGGTCGACCCCTTCGTAAGGAGGCTAGACTGCGGGCGTCTGGGGGGGGTTCCGGTGGGACCTGTCGGGGGTCCGGTTTCGGCGGTGAGGGTTGTGGCCTATGCGGACGACGTCTCGGTGGTGGTATCTGGTCGTGAGGAGGCCCATTATGTGGAGTCCCAGATCGGGTGCTACTCTGAGGCGTCAGGCTCGCTGGTCAATTGGGACAAGAGTGAAGTTTTCTGGTTGGGGAAGGAGGGGGAGCAGTTCCCCCTTCCGGACGTGTTCCCCACGCCCGTACCAGAGATTCGAGTTCTTGGCATTCATTTCGGCCCGGGTGATTATCCCAAGCTAAACTGGGAGCGCAGGCTGGTGAGTGCCACTCGGAAGGTGAAGGCCTGGAAAGGTTGGAAACTTTCCCTGAGGGAAAGGGTAAGCTTGGTCAAGACGTACTTATTGCCTGAGTTTCTCTTTGTAAGCTATGTGTGTCTTTTGCCAGCATCTCTCTATGCTCGGGTCTATGGTCTGTTCTTCCTGCTGTTGTGGGGAAGCAGACTGAACCTGATCAAGAGGGAGGTCACATACCGCCAGCGACGGCAAGGTGGGTTGGACATGGTCAACCCGGTGGTGTTCTTTGTCACCATCTTTGTTAAATACAATTTGCAGTCCATATTTGTGGACGAGCCTTCCTGGTGGGAGTGTTCATGCAAGGACTGGCTCTTGCTGTTCTTGAGGCAGTGGGGGGAGGGGGGGAGGCCCGGCGATCTGAGGAGATCGCATGGGTATCTCCCTTCCTATGTCCCCCTGGCATTAAAGGTACTGAGGCAGTGGCGGATAACTGCCCTGGAGGTGGGCTCTTTGGGTCGGCGGGAGCTGTACCTGAGGGTCATGGCCTCGGACATTTTGAAGCCCCTGTCTTTGAGGGACTGCCCTGAGAGGGTCCTCACGGAGGGGCTAGCCCTCTTGAATTCTTCTAGAATTCCAAGTAAGTTTTGGGATCTCGCATGGAGGTCGTTCCATGGACGACTCTATGTCCGTGCGAATCTCAAATACAGGAACCTGGGGGACAGGGACTGCCCCCGTCAGGAATGTGGTGGGACATTGGAGACCATGGACCATTTTCTGGTCCAATGTCCCTTCAACATGGAGGTTCTTACGAAGGTAGGGGGTGCCATTGGCTACCCCCGCCTTCCGGCCCTGACCTATGCTGAGCGAGTGTATGGTGATTTTGGGGTCCGCAGGGGATTTGAGTTATCGTCACTTTATTTAGTCAGCCTAGTTGTGCTTTATTACACTTGGCACGCTCGGTGTTTGGTGTCCACTAGGGACAAAATCCTGCCTGTGCATGAGGTGGTGGGCGGTATCTTTCGGGAGTTGGTGAAGGTGCGGGATCTGGAAAGGAGCAGGGTCGGGCCTGAGAGGTGTGCCCATTTATGGAGGGGGTTCCTCTTCCAGCCCCCTTAGGTCACGGCTCTGCCCCTCTCCATGGGTAGGGGCATCTATCCTTTTTCACCCCCTTAGATTTTGTTTATGGTATTTTTTTTGAAATAAGGCTACAGACATGTCTGACTATCATGTTCTTGCTCATACGTGGGTTGTAGGTATTTGTTGTTGTGATGGTGGGGTGTGTTGTGGGTTGGCGATGATCTGGACAGTAGTGGTTTCTATGGACTTTAATATCTCCCTACTGTACCAGTGAGCCGTTTTAAGTGTTTTTTTTTTTTTTTTTTGGCAATGATCTGGGCAAGCTTTTCTGATGGACTATAAAGACTTTCTCTTGTACCAGTGAGCCTGTTGTAAATACCTGTTCTGGTGCTATTTTTTTTTTTTTTTTTTCTTTATAGTTATTTCTTGGTGGGTGGAGGTCGGTGATTTGATGGTTTGTGTTTTGTTGTTTGTTTTTGTGTTATTTGGTTTATTTAGTTATTTTGTTTATTTTATATATTTGTTAACCTTTTGGTCGTAGTTTTATAAATAAAAAATTACCCCTCCTCGGTCTCAGTGCAGCTCCTCCCACTGGCAGTAGTTCCGGCTCCTCCCACAGAGCTCATTCTGCTTCCTGCTGGAGAGGAGAGAAGACCTGTCTTCCAGAGCTCCTGTGTTCCAGCCTACCAGGACCAGCCTCCAGCCCCCAGCCCCCTGCCCCGGAAGAGGGGTGGGATGGCCTCCCTCAGCCCCGGAGGTGGACCGGCTTCCGGCCTCCGGAGGAGTCAACAGCACCTGCCCTCCAGCCAGACCACCGCCACCACCATCAGCAGGGAGGACCGTCTCTTCCTGGAGACCCAGGAGGGTCTCTCAGACTGGACAGCCCCTCAGCCAGGTGAGAATGAAGCAAGAACCAGGAAGAGGCGGGATAAAATCAAATCCCTGCTGGTGAGGATATCTCAGGCCTGCGTGGAAAAGATGACTACTCTCGCAGGCCTGAGGGAAAAGAGGGACAGGTGCTCCAGTAATAAGAGATCTGAATTCAAGGGGGCCATCACCACCCTAGGACTAGAAGTAAAAGAAATATGGGAATACCTGGGGGGCTTTTGCCAACGTGGGGCTGGAGAGATGAACTTCCTAGAGGAGCTCCGGAGGACCCTCCAGCAGGCCAACCGGGAAGGGAGCCAGGCAGCGAGGAGGAGCGGGCGGTCTAAGAAGGGGTCCCAACCCCCCAAACAGCCAGGAGAGTCAGGGGAGCCTGGGTGCAGTGGGGGGGGGGCGAGTGCCGGTGGTGCAGGGCCCAGTATGGCCATAAAACCTGGGGAGGGTTCCCGGGAGCCGATCCCTCGGTCCGTGGAAGGGACTGGGGGGTTGGCGAAGTCCGGGGAGTCCAGTGATCCAGGAGGTCGCCGGGCCCAGGTGCCGCCGGCGGTACCCCCCCGCCATCTTCAGGTCAGCATACCCAGGCTCCCCCAGGATGGTCGCACTGCCACAGCTGAAGCCCGCCATGTGTCGGCTTCCATGACCCCTCAGCTTGCAGTGGAGCGGGAGGATCTGGCCATGGAAAGGCCAGGGACTGCTCCTGCGGCTGCTATGTCATCGGGAGAGAGGCAGACACATGGTGGAGGCATTGTGCTGCGGTCATCTGGAGGTAAACAGCTTGTGTGCAGTGTGGCCAAGATGGCGCCGGCTGTTGGGGGTGGAGTAGACCGGGACCCGGAAGTGACCGCCCAAGAACCGGAAGTGCCCCAGCCGGAACCGGAAGTGCCCCAGCCGGAACCGGAAGTGACCAGACCGAAACCGGAAGTGACCAGACCGAAACCGGAAGTGCCCGTCCCGCGACCGGAAGTGCCCCCCCGCGAGTTTGCGGTGGTCGGTGGGGGCTCAGGGGACCTGGGGGATGAGAGGCCGGGGGTGCAGGGGTGCCCAGCCCCGGACGCTGCAGCAGGCACCTCCAGGCACCCCCGGCAGGAGATGGACAGAGACGGTGAGGACGGTAAATTGGACGGTAAGCTGCCACCCCCCCAGGTCCCCATGGACACTGCCACAGGCCCCGAGGGGCTCCCTGCAGCACAGGCGGGGTGGGGGGAAAGTCAGGTGGGACCCCTCCCAGTGGACTGTATAGCATATGATTATATCCGGCAGTTGGAGGGGTCCCAGGGGGGCTCCCCCCCAGTACAGGTGGAGTCCCAAGGGGCTGGTGTGGTCGCGGAGGGGTCTGGGTGGGGGAGTTTGGTGGGGGTGGTACCCCCCTCTGCTGTGGTCCCGGGGGGGGGGGAGCCTGTAGTCAGGCCAAAGGTGGTGGGTCAGGGTGGTCAGGGTATATCAGCGGGGGTGGGTGCAACACCACCGGCAGGGATGGGGGCCCCCCCGTCCCCCCCCACTTCTGGGGGTGCTGAGGGGGGTGCCCCACTTCCGGAGAACATCTTTCGGGGGTCTCCGGAGGCCAACTTATTGTCTGCCCTAAAGGGGGGTCGCTCTTTCGCCCAGGTGTTGGGCTCTCGTGCCCCTCTGGACCACCTGTACAGCCGGTTTGGCGCCCAGAATTTCCGCGCCCCCCCTGCTGACCAGGAGAGGACGCAGGGGTCGGCGTGGACGAGGGGTACAGGTGGTCCAGAGAGGAGGCGTAGGAATGTTGTCCAGCTTCGGTACGAGGGTCCGGACCCCTGCCCCGCTCGAGGTGAGGTGGTGGGCCTGGTACTCTCCTTGGGTTTTGGGGTGGATGACCTTTTTGCTGTCATCCATCCCACCAACACACGGGAGTTTGATATAAGTTTTGTCACTCCCGTGTGTATGGAACGCTTTATCACCGGCTTTGGGTTGGTGAGGGGCGTTGACCCTTGGAAGAGGTACAGGCTCATTCCCATCTCCAGGCAGGAGGAGGTTAAGAACATCACCATCCTGGTGAGGAATGAGTCGCTCCCTCCGGAGGACATTGCCACCTGGCTCGGGAGGTACGGGCAGTTGCAGACCCCCCTGAGGAAGAACCTTGATGAGCGCGGGGTCTGGACCGGGGCTTGGTTGACCAGGATCCGGCTCAAGAGGGAGGGCAACAGTGTTGCCCACCTCCCTGGCAGCGCCTTTCTAGGCAGAGACCGGATCCTGGCGTTCTACCCGGGACAGCCCCGTCGTTGCTTCAAGTGCGGCAGCCCGACCCACATGAGCTCGGACTGCACGGTGGTCAGATGTGGCCGGTGCCACGAGTTTGGCCACCAGTCCGAGTCATGTGGGAAGATATGCTGCAACTTGTGTGGTGAGATGGGGCACCCATTTAGCAGGTGTCCCAAAGCATATCGGGGTTCTTCCTCAGGGGGGGGACCTCCCGGGCCGGGAGCGGCCGAAGCCCCCCCGGCGAGTGATGGCCGGGGGGGTGGGGATCCTGGAGCCCCTAGTACTACTCCGGAGGGACCAACAGGCCCATTGCCTCAAAGAAGGCGGAGCAGGCGTGGGCGTGGGGCTCCCCCCCCGGGGGACACGGGCTCGGTTGGCCAGGAGGCTCCCGATCCTCCGGAGGGCGGAGCCGGTGGGGAGGAGTCGGGGAGGCCTGGGGGTCCCGGGCCTGAGGGTCCGGGGCCAGGGCCTTCCTCTCCTAATGTTGCAGGGCCGATCCCCATCCCCCTTCCCTTTCCCCCTCCTCACCATTGCCCCTCCCCTCCACCTGGCCCTCCATCTGTTTCCCCATGCCCTCCTCCCTCATCTTCCCCTCCTCGTACCCCCCCCCCTCGTCCCCCCCCTCCCAAGTCCCGTCCCCCCCCTTCCCCTTCTTCTTCCCGTCCAGCTAAGTCTGGTCCCCCCCCTGTCCTCTCCCCTGTCTCTGGCCCCCCTCCTGCCTCTTCCATTCCCCCCCCTTCTGGACCCAGAGTCTCCTCTGGCCCTGTGGCCATGGAGATGGAAGCTGCTCGAGCCTCATCCAAGAGGGAAATCTCGAGCAGCGGGTCCGAGGAGGGGGGTGGTGTAGTCATCTCGGAGAGGTGGCAGGAGTGGGAGCAGGTGAGACGCAAAAAGAAGAAGGGGAAGGCTGCCAGATCTGGGGGCGGGAAGTCCCCAGTGAAGGGTGGGGTTCCCCCAGGGGCACGAAGTGGGGTGTCCCTGGGGAACCCGTTTGGTATCTTCTCCTCCTCCTCGGGCTCAGAGGAGGAGGAAGTGTAGATATGTAAATATGTTTTTGTGTTTGTAGTATGAAGGAGAACATGACCACTTTCAATCATTCTGATGGCGGTACCCTCTCCAATACGGCTTGCGACCATTAATGTCGCAAGTATTCGTTCTGCGGGAGCTCGTTTTATGGCCTTCGATTTTCTCAGCCGTGTTGAAGCTGACATTTTGTTTTTGCAGGAGACCTGGCTGGCATCTGTGGCAGAGATGCATCTAGCAAAGAGGGAGTGGAGATGTGGGCCCTCCCTCTGGTCTCTTGCGGCCGAGCCCTGCAGTGGGGTTGCGGTCCTTTTTAAGACTGGTCCGGTGGCTTGCCGGCGAGTGATTGAAGTGGAGATCGGTAGATGTCTGGTGGTGGACGCTGTCGTGAGGGGGCAATTCCTCCGGCTCATAAATTTTTATGGGCCTCAAACTAGGAGGGAGAGGAGGAGCCTCCTTACGGCGGTTAAGCCTTATCTTTTTACGTCCCAGCAGGTGATTTTTGGTGGCGATTTCAATATGATCACTAGGCCCAAAGACCGGGCAGGTGCCGCCAACCCTCTGGGATATGATAGTATTTTTTTGAATAACGTAGTGAGGGAGGCCAGGTTGGTGGATGTGCACGTTCGTCACCTCCCCAACCTCACTGGTTTCACATTTTCCCGAGGTAGTAGTAAGAGTAGATTAGATAGGTTTTTTTTAAAGGAGGACTCTGTCTGCTCGGCTCCTGAGCTGCAGTCGGTAGAGTTCTCCGATCACTGTATGGTATCTGTGGCCCTGAATGTCGCTGACACTCCTCAGAAAGGGAGGGGTTTGTGGCGCCTGAATGGGTCGCTACTGGAGGATCCTGAGGTTAGGGAAGCCTATGAGGTTTTCTTCCTGGGCCAGACCTCGCTCCTTGAGGGCAACTGCTCCCGCCTTGAGTGGTGGGAAGTAGTTAAAAAGAGGTCTGGCGACTTTTTCCGGGAAATCTCTGGGTACAGGGCAGCTTCCAAGTACCAGGCTTACCAGAGACTACGCAGGCAGCTTGACCGCCTGGTGTCCTCTGGGGGCTCTCAGGAACAGATATCCGGTCTGAAGGCGCAGATGAAGGAGTGTCAGTACGACCGTCTCGCCTCCCTGGTTTTTGAGAGGGATTATGGGAAGTTTATCTCTCCTGATCCCTACAGGAGCTGTGGTGAGGTGGCGAGGTCGAAGGTCGTACATGGCCTGAAGGATGCCTCAGGATCTCTGGTCCGGTCCAGATCGGGGATCCTGGGTGTCGTCAGAGACCACTTTTCGGACCTCCTGAAGAAGCGGCCTCTAGACATGGAGAAAGTCAGGGAATTCCTTGATGAGACCCCGCTGGAAGTGGGGTCTGACCTTCCTGACTCTCTGACAGAAGAGATCTCGGTAGCTGAAGTTGAGCAGGCTATTAGCTCTTTAGCTTCTAAAAAGTCACCTGGGCCCGATGGGCTCACGGCCGAGTTCTACAAAACCTTTAAGAGCCTCTTGGCTCCTCATCTGAGGGACGTGTTTAGTGAATGTTTGGCCTATGGCCTGCTGCCTCCCTCAATGAGAAGGTCAGCTCTGATCCTACTGTCAAAGGGGAAAGATCCGTCTGTGGTGGAGAATTGGCGTCCGATCGCCCTTCTTACCACAGATAGGAAGATACTGGCAAAGATCTTGTTTACACGTCTGTCTGCTTTGGCGGGCAGGATGCTGTCTCCCTCTCAGCACTGCACAATTCCTGGCCGGGGCACTTTTAGTGCCGTCCTGAGCGTCCGGGAGGCTGTGGAAAGGTGCAGGGCTGATGGCAGCGAGCGGTATCTGCTTGCATTGGATCAGGCTAAGGCGTTTGATCGGGTGAACCACGAGTACCTTTGGCTGCTTCTGAGGAGATACGGTCTGCCTGATCAATTCGTTGATTGGCTGCAGGTATTGTATAGGGGAGCTGAGAGCTTCCCTCTTGTCAACGGTTGGGTGGGCCGGGCCTTTGCCGTGGACTCTGGCGTCCGGCAGGGGTGCCCGCTGAGCCCCCTCCTGTACATCTTTGCGGTCGACCCCTTCGTAAGGAGGCTAGACTGCGGGCGTCTGGGGGGGGTTCCGGTGGGACCTGTCGGGGGTCCGGTTTCGGCGGTGAGGGTTGTGGCCTATGCGGACGACGTCTCGGTGGTGGTATCTGGTCGTGAGGAGGCCCATTATGTGGAGTCCCAGATCGGGTGCTACTCTGAGGCGTCAGGCTCGCTGGTCAATTGGGACAAGAGTGAAGTTTTCTGGTTGGGGAAGGAGGGGGAGCAGTTCCCCCTTCCGGACGTGTTCCCCACGCCCGTACCAGAGATTCGAGTTCTTGGCATTCATTTCGGCCCGGGTGATTATCCCAAGCTAAACTGGGAGCGCAGGCTGGTGAGTGCCACTCGGAAGGTGAAGGCCTGGAAAGGTTGGAAACTTTCCCTGAGGGAAAGGGTAAGCTTGGTCAAGACGTACTTATTGCCTGAGTTTCTCTTTGTAAGCTATGTGTGTCTTTTGCCAGCATCTCTCTATGCTCGGGTCTATGGTCTGTTCTTCCTGCTGTTGTGGGGAAGCAGACTGAACCTGATCAAGAGGGAGGTCACATACCGCCAGCGACGGCAAGGTGGGTTGGACATGGTCAACCCGGTGGTGTTCTTTGTCACCATCTTTGTTAAATACAATTTGCAGTCCATATTTGTGGACGAGCCTTCCTGGTGGGAGTGTTCATGCAAGGACTGGCTCTTGCTGTTCTTGAGGCAGTGGGGGGAGGGGGGGAGGCCCGGCGATCTGAGGAGATCGCATGGGTATCTCCCTTCCTATGTCCCCCTGGCATTAAAGGTACTGAGGCAGTGGCGGATAACTGCCCTGGAGGTGGGCTCTTTGGGTCGGCGGGAGCTGTACCTGAGGGTCATGGCCTCGGACATTTTGAAGCCCCTGTCTTTGAGGGACTGCCCTGAGAGGGTCCTCACGGAGGGGCTAGCCCTCTTGAATTCTTCTAGAATTCCAAGTAAGTTTTGGGATCTCGCATGGAGGTCGTTCCATGGACGACTCTATGTCCGTGCGAATCTCAAATACAGGAACCTGGGGGACAGGGACTGCCCCCGTCAGGAATGTGGTGGGACATTGGAGACCATGGACCATTTTCTGGTCCAATGTCCCTTCAACATGGAGGTTCTTACGAAGGTAGGGGGTGCCATTGGCTACCCCCGCCTTCCGGCCCTGACCTATGCTGAGCGAGTGTATGGTGATTTTGGGGTCCGCAGGGGATTTGAGTTATCGTCACTTTATTTAGTCAGCCTAGTTGTGCTTTATTACACTTGGCACGCTCGGTGTTTGGTGTCCACTAGGGACAAAATCCTGCCTGTGCATGAGGTGGTGGGCGGTATCTTTCGGGAGTTGGTGAAGGTGCGGGATCTGGAAAGGAGCAGGGTCGGGCCTGAGAGGTGTGCCCATTTATGGAGGGGGTTCCTCTTCCAGCCCCCTTAGGTCACGGCTCTGCCCCTCTCCATGGGTAGGGGCATCTATCCTTTTTCACCCCCTTAGATTTTGTTTATGGTATTTTTTTTGAAATAAGGCTACAGACATGTCTGACTATCATGTTCTTGCTCATACGTGGGTTGTAGGTATTTGTTGTTGTGATGGTGGGGTGTGTTGTGGGTTGGCGATGATCTGGACAGTAGTGGTTTCTATGGACTTTAATATCTCCCTACTGTACCAGTGAGCCGTTTTAAGTGTTTTTTTTTTTTTTTGGCAATGATCTGGGCAAGCTTTTCTGATGGACTATAAAGACTTTCTCTTGTACCAGTGAGCCTGTTGTAAATACCTGTTCTGGTGCTATTTTTTTTTTTTTTTTTTCTTTATAGTTATTTCTTGGTGGGTGGAGGTCGGTGATTTGATGGTTTGTGTTTTGTTGTTTGTTTTTGTGTTATTTGGTTTATTTAGTTATTTTGTTTATTTTATATATTTGTTAACCTTTTGGTCGTAGTTTTATAAATAAAAAATTACCCCTCCTCGGTCTCAGTGCAGCTCCTCCCACTGGCAGTAGTTCCGGCTCCTCCCACAGAGCTCATTCTGCTTCCTGCTGGAGAGGAGAGAAGACCTGTCTTCCAGAGCTCCTGTGTTCCAGCCTACCAGGACCAGCCTCCAGCCCCCTGCCCCGGAAGAGGGGTGGGATGGCCTCCCTCAGCCCCGGAGGTGGACCGGCTTCCGGCCTCCGGAGGAGTCAACAGCACCTGCCCTCCAGCCAGACCACCGCCACCACCATCAGCAGGGAGGACCGTCTCTTCCTGGAGACCCAGGAGGGTCTCTCAGACTGGACAGCCCCTCAGCCAGGTGAGAATGAGGCAAGAACCAGGAAGAGGCGGGATAAAATCAAATCCCTGCTGGTGAGGATATCTCAGGCCTGCGTGGAAAAGATGACTACTCTCGCAGGCCTGAGGGAAAAGAGGGACAGGTGCTCCAGTAATAAGAGATCTGAATTCAAGGGGGCCATCACCACCCTAGGACTAGAAGTAAAAGAAATATGGGAATACCTGGGGGGCTTTTGCCAACGTGGGGCTGGAGAGGTGAACTTCCTAGAGGAGCTCCGGAGGACCCTCCAGCAGGCCAACCGGGAAGGGAGCCAGGCAGCGAGGAGGAGCGGGCGGTCTAAGAAGGGGTCCCAACCCCCCAAACAGCCAGGAGAGTCAGGGGAGCCTGGGTGCAGTGGGGGGGGGGGCGAGTGCCGGTGGTGCAGGGCCCAGTATGGCCATAAAACCTGGGGAGGGTTCCCGGGAGCCGATCCCTCGGTCCGTGGAAGGGACTGGGGGGTTGGCGAAGTCCGGGGAGTCCAGTGATCCAGGAGGTCGCCGGGCCCAGGTGCCGCCGGCGGTACCCCCCCGCCATCTTCAGGTCAGCATACCCAGGCTCCCCCAGGATGGTCGCACTGCCACAGCTGAAGCCCGCCATGTGTCGGCTTCCATGACCCCTCAGCTTGCAGTGGAGCGGGAGGATCTGGCCATGGAAAGGCCAGGGACTGCTCCTGCGGCTGCTATGTCATCGGGAGAGAGGCAGACACATGGTGGAGGCATTGTGCTGCGGTCATCTGGAGGTAAACAGCTTGTGTGCAGTGTGGCCAAGATGGCGCCGGCTGTTGGGGGTGGAGTAGACCGGGACCCGGAAGTGACCGCCCAAGAACCGGAAGTGCCCCAGCCGGAACCGGAAGTGCCCCAGCCGGAACCGGAAGTGACCAGACCGAAACCGGAAGTGACCAGACCGAAACCGGAAGTGCCCGTCCCGCGACCGGAAGTGCCCCCCCGCGAGTTTGCGGTGGTCGGTGGGGGCTCAGGGGACCTGGGGGATGAGAGGCCGGGGGTGCAGGGGTGCCCAGCCCCGGACGCTGCAGCAGGCACCTCCAGGCACCCCCGGCAGGAGATGGACAGAGACGGTGAGGACGGTAAATTGGACGGTAAGCTGCCACCCCCCCAGGTCCCCATGGACACTGCCACAGGCCCCGAGGGGCTCCCTGCAGCACAGGCGGGGTGGGGGGAAAGTCAGGTGGGACCCCTCCCAGTGGACTGTATAGCATATGATTATATCCGGCAGTTGGAGGGGTCCCAGGGGGGCTCCCCCCCAGTACAGGTGGAGTCCCAAGGGGCTGGTGTGGTCGCGGAGGGGTCTGGGTGGGGGAGTTTGGTGGGGGTGGTACCCCCCTCTGCTGTGGTCCCGGGGGGGGGGGAGCCTGTAGTCAGGCCAAAGGTGGTGGGTCAGGGTGGTCAGGGTATATCAGCGGGGGTGGGTGCAACACCACCGGCAGGGATGGGGGCCCCCCCGTCCCCCCCCACTTCTGGGGGTGCTGAGGGGGGTGCCCCACTTCCGGAGAACATCTTTCGGGGGTCTCCGGAGGCCAACTTATTGTCTGCCCTAAAGGGGGGTCGCTCTTTCGCCCAGGTGTTGGGCTCTCGTGCCCCTCTGGACCACCTGTACAGCCGGTTTGGCGCCCAGAATTTCCGCGCCCCCCCTGCTGACCAGGAGAGGACGCAGGGGTCGGCGTGGACGAGGGGTACAGGTGGTCCAGAGAGGAGGCGTAGGAATGTTGTCCAGCTTCGGTACGAGGGTCCGGACCCCTGCCCCGCTCGAGGTGAGGTGGTGGGCCTGGTACTCTCCTTGGGTTTTGGGGTGGATGACCTTTTTGCTGTCATCCATCCCACCAACACACGGGAGTTTGATATAAGTTTTGTCACTCCCGTGTGTATGGAACGCTTTATCACCGGCTTTGGGTTGGTGAGGGGCGTTGACCCTTGGAAGAGGTACAGGCTCATTCCCATCTCCAGGCAGGAGGAGGTTAAGAACATCACCATCCTGGTGAGGAATGAGTCGCTCCCTCCGGAGGACATTGCCACCTGGCTCGGGAGGTACGGGCAGTTGCAGACCCCCCTGAGGAAGAACCTTGATGAGCGCGGGGTCTGGACCGGGGCTTGGTTGACCAGGATCCGGCTCAAGAGGGAGGGCAACAGTGTTGCCCACCTCCCTGGCAGCGCCTTTCTAGGCAGAGACCGGATCCTGGCGTTCTACCCGGGACAGCCCCGTCGTTGCTTCAAGTGCGGCAGCCCGACCCACATGAGCTCGGACTGCACGGTGGTCAGATGTGGCCGGTGCCACGAGTTTGGCCACCAGTCCGAGTCATGTGGGAAGATATGCTGCAACTTGTGTGGTGAGATGGGGCACCCATTTAGCAGGTGTCCCAAAGCATATCGGGGTTCTTCCTCAGGGGGGGGACCTCCCGGGCCGGGAGCGGCCGAAGCCCCCCCGGCGAGTGATGGCCGGGGGGGTGGGGATCCTGGAGCCCCTAGTACTACTCCGGAGGGACCAACAGGCCCATTGCCTCAAAGAAGGCGGAGCAGGCGTGGGCGTGGGGCTCCCCCCCCGGGGGACACGGGCTCGGTTGGCCAGGAGGCTCCCGATCCTCCGGAGGGCGGAGCCGGTGGGGAGGAGTCGGGGAGGCCTGGGGGTCCCGGGCCTGAGGGTCCGGGGCCAGGGCCTTCCTCTCCTAATGTTGCAGGGCCGATCCCCATCCCCCTTCCCTTCCCCCTCCTCACCATTGCCCCTCCCCTCCACCTGGCCCTCCATCTGTTTCCCCATGCCCTCCTCCCTCATCTTCCCCTCCTCGTACCCCCCCCCCTCGTCCCCCCCCTCCCAAGTCCCGTCCCCCCCCTTCCCCTTCTTCTTCCCGTCCAGCTAAGTCTGGTCCCCCCCCTGTCCTCTCCCCTGTCTCTGGCCCCCCTCCTGCCTCTTCCATTCCCCCCCCTTCTGGACCCAGAGTCTCCTCTGGCCCTGTGGCCATGGAGATGGAAGCTGCTCGAGCCTCATCCAAGAGGGAAATCTCGAGCAGCGGGTCCGAGGAGGGGGGTGGTGTAGTCATCTCGGAGAGGTGGCAGGAGTGGGAGCAGGTGAGACGCAAAAAGAAGAAGGGGAAGGCTGCCAGATCTGGGGGCGGGAAGTCCCCAGTGAAGGGTGGGGTTCCCCCAGGGGCACGAAGTGGGGTGTCCCTGGGGAACCCGTTTGGTATCTTCTCCTCCTCCTCGGGCTCAGAGGAGGAGGAAGTGTAGATATGTAAATATGTTTTTGTGTTTGTAGTATGAAGGAGAACATGACCACTTTCAATCATTCTGATGGCGGTACCCTCTCCAATACGGCTTGCGACCATTAATGTCGCAAGTATTCGTTCTGCGGGAGCTCGTTTTATGGCCTTCGATTTTCTCAGCCGTGTTGAAGCTGACATTTTGTTTTTGCAGGAGACCTGGCTGGCATCTGTGGCAGAGATGCATCTAGCAAAGAGGGAGTGGAGATGTGGGCCCTCCCTCTGGTCTCTTGCGGCCGAGCCCTGCAGTGGGGTTGCGGTCCTTTTTAAGACTGGTCCGGTGGCTTGCCGGCGAGTGATTGAAGTGGAGATCGGTAGATGTCTGGTGGTGGACGCTGTCGTGAGGGGGCAATTCCTCCGGCTCATAAATTTTTATGGGCCTCAAACTAGGAGGGAGAGGAGGAGCCTCCTTACGGCGGTTAAGCCTTATCTTTTTACGTCCCAGCAGGTGATTTTTGGTGGCGATTTCAATATGATCACTAGGCCCAAAGACCGGGCAGGTGCCGCCAACCCTCTGGGATATGATAGTATTTTTTTGAATAACGTAGTGAGGGAGGCCAGGTTGGTGGATGTGCACGTTCGTCACCTCCCCAACCTCACTGGTTTCACATTTTCCCGAGGTAGTAGTAAGAGTAGATTAGATAGGTTTTTTTTAAAGGAGGACTCTGTCTGCTCGGCTCCTGAGCTGCAGTCGGTAGAGTTCTC
This sequence comes from Rana kukunoris, assembly GCA_029574335.1. NCBI lineage: Eukaryota > Metazoa > Chordata > Amphibia > Anura > Ranidae > Rana > Rana kukunoris. The sequence goes on along the minus strand of CM056051.1, from coordinate 171,360,218 downwards.
CGATCACTGTATGGTATCTGTGGCCCTGAATGTCGCTGACACTCCTCAGAAAGGGAGGGGTTTGTGGCGCCTGAATGGGTCGCTACTGGAGGATCCTGAGGTTAGGGAAGCCTATGAGGTTTTCTTCCTGGGCCAGACCTCGCTCCTTGAGGGCAACTGCTCCCGCCTTGAGTGGTGGGAAGTAGTTAAAAAGAGGTCTGGCGACTTTTTCCGGGAAATCTCTGGGTACAGGGCAGCTTCCAAGTACCAGGCTTACCAGAGACTACGCAGGCAGCTTGACCGCCTGGTGTCCTCTGGGGGCTCTCAGGAACAGATATCCGGTCTGAAGGCGCAGATGAAGGAGTGTCAGTACGACCGTCTCGCCTCCCTGGTTTTTGAGAGGGATTATGGGAAGTTTATCTCTCCTGATCCCTACAGGAGCTGTGGTGAGGTGGCGAGGTCGAAGGTCGTACATGGCCTGAAGGATGCCTCAGGATCTCTGGTCCGGTCCAGATCGGGGATCCTGGGTGTCGTCAGAGACCACTTTTCGGACCTCCTGAAGAAGCGGCCTCTAGACATGGAGAAAGTCAGGGAATTCCTTGATGAGACCCCGCTGGAAGTGGGGTCTGACCTTCCTGACTCTCTGACAGAAGAGATCTCGGTAGCTGAAGTTGAGCAGGCTATTAGCTCTTTAGCTTCTAAAAAGTCACCTGGGCCCGATGGGCTCACGGCCGAGTTCTACAAAACCTTTAAGAGCCTCTTGGCTCCTCATCTGAGGGACGTGTTTAGTGAATGTTTGGCCTATGGCCTGCTGCCTCCCTCAATGAGAAGGTCAGCTCTGATCCTACTGTCAAAGGGGAAAGATCCGTCTGTGGTGGAGAATTGGCGTCCGATCGCCCTTCTTACCACAGATAGGAAGATACTGGCAAAGATCTTGTTTACACGTCTGTCTGCTTTGGCGGGCAGGATGCTGTCTCCCTCTCAGCACTGCACAATTCCTGGCCGGGGCACTTTTAGTGCCGTCCTGAGCGTCCGGGAGGCTGTGGAAAGGTGCAGGGCTGATGGCAGCGAGCGGTATCTGCTTGCATTGGATCAGGCTAAGGCGTTTGATCGGGTGAACCACGAGTACCTTTGGCTGCTTCTGAGGAGATACGGTCTGCCTGATCAATTCGTTGATTGGCTGCAGGTATTGTATAGGGGAGCTGAGAGCTTCCCTCTTGTCAACGGTTGGGTGGGCCGGGCCTTTGCCGTGGACTCTGGCGTCCGGCAGGGGTGCCCGCTGAGCCCCCTCCTGTACATCTTTGCGGTCGACCCCTTCGTAAGGAGGCTAGACTGCGGGCGTCTGGGGGGGGTTCCGGTGGGACCTGTCGGGGGTCCGGTTTCGGCGGTGAGGGTTGTGGCCTATGCGGACGACGTCTCGGTGGTGGTATCTGGTCGTGAGGAGGCCCATTATGTGGAGTCCCAGATCGGGTGCTACTCTGAGGCGTCAGGCTCGCTGGTCAATTGGGACAAGAGTGAAGTTTTCTGGTTGGGGAAGGAGGGGGAGCAGTTCCCCCTTCCGGACGTGTTCCCCACGCCCGTACCAGAGATTCGAGTTCTTGGCATTCATTTCGGCCCGGGTGATTATCCCAAGCTAAACTGGGAGCGCAGGCTGGTGAGTGCCACTCGGAAGGTGAAGGCCTGGAAAGGTTGGAAACTTTCCCTGAGGGAAAGGGTAAGCTTGGTCAAGACGTACTTATTGCCTGAGTTTCTCTTTGTAAGCTATGTGTGTCTTTTGCCAGCATCTCTCTATGCTCGGGTCTATGGTCTGTTCTTCCTGCTGTTGTGGGGAAGCAGACTGAACCTGATCAAGAGGGAGGTCACATACCGCCAGCGACGGCAAGGTGGGTTGGACATGGTCAACCCGGTGGTGTTCTTTGTCACCATCTTTGTTAAATACAATTTGCAGTCCATATTTGTGGACGAGCCTTCCTGGTGGGAGTGTTCATGCAAGGACTGGCTCTTGCTGTTCTTGAGGCAGTGGGGGGAGGGGGGGAGGCCCGGCGATCTGAGGAGATCGCATGGGTATCTCCCTTCCTATGTCCCCCTGGCATTAAAGGTACTGAGGCAGTGGCGGATAACTGCCCTGGAGGTGGGCTCTTTGGGTCGGCGGGAGCTGTACCTGAGGGTCATGGCCTCGGACATTTTGAAGCCCCTGTCTTTGAGGGACTGCCCTGAGAGGGTCCTCACGGAGGGGCTAGCCCTCTTGAATTCTTCTAGAATTCCAAGTAAGTTTTGGGATCTCGCATGGAGGTCGTTCCATGGACGACTCTATGTCCGTGCGAATCTCAAATACAGGAACCTGGGGGACAGGGACTGCCCCCGTCAGGAATGTGGTGGGACATTGGAGACCATGGACCATTTTCTGGTCCAATGTCCCTTCAACATGGAGGTTCTTACGAAGGTAGGGGGTGCCATTGGCTACCCCCGCCTTCCGGCCCTGACCTATGCTGAGCGAGTGTATGGTGATTTTGGGGTCCGCAGGGGATTTGAGTTATCGTCACTTTATTTAGTCAGCCTAGTTGTGCTTTATTACACTTGGCACGCTCGGTGTTTGGTGTCCACTAGGGACAAAATCCTGCCTGTGCATGAGGTGGTGGGCGGTATCTTTCGGGAGTTGGTGAAGGTGCGGGATCTGGAAAGGAGCAGGGTCGGGCCTGAGAGGTGTGCCCATTTATGGAGGGGGTTCCTCTTCCAGCCCCCTTAGGTCACGGCTCTGCCCCTCTCCATGGGTAGGGGCATCTATCCTTTTTCACCCCCTTAGATTTTGTTTATGGTATTTTTTTGAAATAAGGCTACAGACATGTCTGACTATCATGTTCTTGCTCATACGTGGGTTGTAGGTATTTGTTGTTGTGATGGTGGGGTGTGTTGTGGGTTGGCGATGATCTGGACAGTAGTGGTTTCTATGGACTTTAATATCTCCCTACTGTACCAGTGAGCCGTTTTAAGTGTTTTTTTTTTTTTTTTTTGGCAATGATCTGGGCAAGCTTTTCTGATGGACTATAAAGACTTTCTCTTGTACCAGTGAGCCTGTTGTAAATACCTGTTCTGGTGCTATTTTTTTTTTTTTTCTTTATAGTTATTTCTTGGTGGGTGGAGGTCGGTGATTTGATGGTTTGTGTTTTGTTGTTTGTTTTTGTGTTATTTGGTTTATTTAGTTATTTTGTTTATTTTATATATTTGTTAACCTTTTGGTCGTAGTTTTATAAATAAAAAATTACCCCTCCTCGGTCTCAGTGCAGCTCCTCCCACTGGCAGTAGTTCCGGCTCCTCCCACAGAGCTCATTCTGCTTCCTGCTGGAGAGGAGAGAAGACCTGTCTTCCAGAGCTCCTGTGTTCCAGCCTACCAGGACCAGCCTCCAGCCCCCTGCCCCGGAAGAGGGGTGGGATGGCCTCCCTCAGCCCCGGAGGTGGACCGGCTTCCGGCCTCCGGAGGAGTCAACAGCACCTGCCCTCCAGCCAGACCACCGCCACCACCATCAGCAGGGAGGACCGTCTCTTCCTGGAGACCCAGGTGGGTCTCTCAGACTGGACAGCCCCTCAGCCAGGTGAGAATGAGGCAAGAACCAGGAAGAGGCGGGATAAAATCAAATCCCTGCTGGTGAGGATATCTCAGGCCTGCGTGGAAAAGATGACTACTCTCGCAGGCCTGAGGGAAAAGAGGGACAGGTGCTCCAGTAATAAGAGATCTGAATACAAGGGGGCCATCACCACCCTAGGACTAGAGGTAAAAGAAATATGGGAATACCTGGGGGGCTTTTGCCAACGTGGGGCTGGAGAGGTGAACTTCCTAGAGGAGCTCCGGAGGACCCTCCAGCAGGCCAACCGGGAAGGGAGCCAGGCAGCGAGGAGGAGTGGGCGGTCTAAGAAGGGGTCCCAACCCCCCAAACAGCCAGGAGAGTCAGGGGAGCCTGGGTGCAGTGGGGGGGGGGCGAGTGCCGGTGGTGCAGGGCCCAGTATGGCCATAAAACCTGGGGAGGGTTCCCGGGAGCCGATCCCTCGGTCCGTGGAAGGGACTGGGGGGTTGGCGAAGTCCGGGGAGTCCAGTGATCCAGGAGGTCGCCGGGCCCAGGTGCCGCCGGCGGTACCCCCCCGCCATCTTCAGGTCAGCATACCCAGGCTCCCCCAGGATGGTCGCACTGCCACAGCTGAAGCCCGCCATGTGTCGGCTTCCATGACCCCTCAGCTTGCAGAGGAGCGGGAGGATCTGGCCATGGAAAGGCCAGGGACTGCTCCTGCAGCTGTTATGTCATCGGGAGAGAGGCAGACACATGGTGGAGGCATTGTGCTGCGGTCATCTGGAGGTAAACAGCTTGTGTGCAGTGTGGCCAAGATGGCGCCGGCTGTTGGGGGTGGAGTAGACCGGGACCCGGAAGTGACCGCCCAAGAACCGGAAGTGCCCCAGCGAAACCGGAAGTGACCAGACCGGAACCGGAAGTGACCAGACCGAAACCGGAAGTGACCAGACGGAACCGGAAGTGACCGTCCCGCGACCGGAAGTGCCCCCCCCCGCGAGTTTGCGGTGGTCGGTGGGGGCTCAGGGGACCTGGGGGATGAGAGGCCGGAGGTGCAGGGGTGCCCAGCCCCGGACGCTTCAGCAGGCACCTCCAGGCACCCCCGGCAGGAGATGGACAGAGACGGTGAGGACGGTAAATTGGACGGTAAGCTGCCACCCCCCCAGGTCCCCATGGACACTGCCACAGGCCCCGAGGGGCTCCCTGCAGCACAGGCGGGGTGGGGGGAAAGTCAGGTGGGACCCCTCCCAGTGGACTGTATAGCATATGATTATATCCGGCAGTTGGAGGGGTCCCAGGGGGGCTCCCCCCCAGTACAGGTGGAGTCCCAAGGGGCTGGTGTGGTCGCGGAGGGGTCTGGGTGGGGGAGTTTGGTGGGGGTGGTACCCCCCTCTGCTGTGGTCCCGGGGGGGGGGGAGCCTGTAGTCAGGCCAAAGGTGGTGGGTCAGGGTGGTCAGGGTATATCAGCGGGGGTGGGTGCAACACCACCGGCAGGGATGGGGGCCCCCCCGTCCCCCCCCACTTCTGGGGGTGCTGAGGGGGGTGCCCCACTTCCGGAGAACATCTTTCGGGGGTCTCCGGAGGCCAACTTATTGTCTGCCCTAAGGGGGGGTCGCTCTTTCGCCCAGGTGTTGGGCTCTCGTGCCCCTCTGGACCACCTGTACAGCCGGTTTGGCGCCCAGAATTTCCGCGCCCCCCCCTGCTGACCAGGAGAGGACGCAGGGGTCGGCGTGGACGAGGGGTACAGGTGGTCCAGAGAGGAGGCGTAGGAATGTTGTCCAGCTTCGGTACGAGGGTCCGGACCCCTGCCCCGCTCGAGGTGAGGTGGTGGGCCTGGTACTCTCCTTGGGTTTTGGGGTGGATGACCTTTTTGCTGTCATCCATCCCACCAACACACGGGAGTTTGATATAAGTTTTGTCACTCCCGTGTGTATGGAACGCTTCATCACCAGCTTTGGGTTGGTGAGGGGCGTTGACCCTTGGAAGATGTACAGGCTCATTCCCATCTCCAGGCAGGAGGAGGTTAAGAACATCACCATCCTGGTGAGGAATGAGTCGCTCCCTCCGGAGGACATTGCCACCTGGCTCGGGAGGTACGGGCAGTTGCAGACCCCCCTGAGGAAGAACCTTGATGAGCGCGGGGTCTGGACCGGGGCTTGGTTGACCAGGATCCGGCTCAAGAGGGAGGGCAACAGTGTTGCCCACCTCCCTGGCAGCGCCTTTCTAGGCAGAGACCGGATCCTGGCGTTCTACCCGGGACAGCCCCGTCGTTGCTTCAAGTGCGGCAGCCCGACCCACATGAGCTCGGACTGCACGGTGGTCAGATGTGGCCGGTGCCACGAGTTTGGCCGCCAGTCCGAGTCATGTGGGAAGATATGCTGCAACTTGTGTGGTGAGATGGGGCACCCATTTAGCAGGTGTCCCAAAGCATATCGGGGTTCTTCCTCAGGGGGGGGACCTCCCGGGCCGGGAGCGGCCGAAGCCCCCCCGGCGAGTGATGGCCGGGGGGGTGGGGATCCTGGAGCCCCTAGTACTGCTCCGGAGGGACCAACAGGCCCATTGCCTCAAAGAAGGCGGAGCAGGCGTGGGCGTGGGGCTCCCCCCCCGGGGGACACGGGCTCGGTTGGCCAGGAGGCTCCCGATCCTCCGGAAGGCGGAGCCGGTGGGGAGGAGTCGGGGAGGCCTGGGGGTCCCGGGCCTGAGGGTCCGGGGCCAGGGCCTTCCCCTCCTAATGTTGCAGGGCCGATCCCCATCCCCCTTCCCTTTCCCCTTCCTCACCATTGCCCCTCCCCTCCACCTGGCCCTCCATCTGTTTCCCCATGCCCTCCTCCCTCATCTTCCCCTCCTCGTACCCCCCCCCCCTCGTCCCCCCCCTCCCAAGTCCCGTCCCCCCCCTCCCCCTTCTTCTTCCCGTTCAGTTAAGTCTGGTCCCCCCCCTGTCCTCTCCCCTGTCTCTGGCCCCCCTCCTGCCTCTTCCATTCCCCCCCCTTCTGGACCCAGAGTCTCCTCTGGCCCTGTGGCCATGGAGATGGAAGCTGCTCGAGCCTCATCCAAGAGGGAAATCTCGAGCAGCGGGTCCGAGGAGGGGGGTGGTGTAGTCATCTCGGAGAGGTGGCAGGAGTGGGAGCAGGTGAGACGCAAAAAGAAGAAGGGGAAGGCTGCCAGATCTGGGGGCGGGAAGTCCCCAGTGAAGGGTGGGGTTCCCCCAGGGGCACGAAGTGGGGTGTCCCTGGGGAACCCGTTTGGTATCTTCTCCTCCTCCTCGGGCTCAGAGGAGGAGGAAGTGTAGATATGTAAATATGTTTTTGTGTTTGTAGTATGAAGGAGAACATGACCACTTTCAATCATTCTGATGGCGGTACCCTCTCCAATACGGCTTGCGACCATTAATGTCGCAAGTATTCGTTCTGCGGGAGCTCGTTTTATGGCCTTCGATTTTCTCAGCCGTGTTGAAGCTGACATTTTGTTTTTGCAGGAGACCTGGCTGGCATCTGTGGCAGAGATGCATCTAGCAAAGAGGGAGTGGAGATGTGGGCCCTCCCTCTGGTCTCTTGCGGCCGAGCCCTGCAGTGGGGTTGCGGTCCTTTTTAAGACTGGTCCGGTGGCTTGCCGGCGAGTGATTGAAGTGGAGATCGGTAGATGTCTGGTGGTGGACGCTGTCGTGAGGGGGCAATTCCTCCGGCTCATAAATTTTTATGGGCCTCAAACTAGGAGGGAGAGGAGGAGCCTCCTTACGGCGGTTAAGCCTTATCTTTTTACGTCCCAGCAGGTGATTTTTGGTGGCGATTTCAATATGATCACTAGGCCCAAAGACCGGGCAGGTGCCGCCAACCCTCTGGGATATGATAGTATTTTTTTGAATAACGTAGTGAGGGAGGCCAGGTTGGTGGATGTGCACGTTCGTCACCTCCCCAACCTCACTGGTTTCACATTTTCCCGAGGTAGTAGTAAGAGTAGATTAGATAGGTTTTTTTTAAAGGAGGACTCTGTCTGCTCGGCTCCTGAGCTGCAGTCGGTAGAGTTCTCCGATCACTGTATGGTATCTGTGGCCCTGAATGTCGCTGACACTCCTCAGAAAGGGAGGGGTTTGTGGCGCCTGAATGGGTCGCTACTGGAGGATCCTGAGGTTAGGGAAGCCTATGAGGTTTTTTTCCTGGGCCAGACCTCGCTCCTTGAGGGCAACTGCTCCCGCCTTGAGTGGTGGGAAGTAGTTAAAAAGAGGTCTGGCGACTTTTTCCGGGAAATCTCTGGGTACAGGGCAGCTTCCAAGTACCAGGCTTACCAGAGACTACGCAGGCAGCTTGACCGCCTGGTGTCCTCTGGGCGCTCTCAGGAACAGATATCCGGTCTGAAGGCGCAGATGAAGGAGTGTCAGTACGACCGTCTCGCCTCCCTGGTTTTTGAGAGGGATTATGGGAAGTTTATCTCTCCTGATCCCTACAGGAGCTGTGGTGAGGTGGCGAGGTCGAAGGTTGTACATGGCCTGAAGGATGCCTCAGGATCTCTGGTCCGGTCCAGATCGGGGATCCTGGGTGTCGTCAGAGACCACTTTTCGGACCTCCTGAAGAAGCGGCCTCTAGACATGGAGAAAGTCAGGGAATTCCTTGATGAGACCCCGCTGGAAGTGGGGTCTGACCTTCCTGACTCTCTGACAGAAGAGATCTCGGTAGCTGAAGTTGAGCAGGCTATTAGCTCTTTAGCTTCTAAAAAGTCACCTGGGCCCGATGGGCTCACGGCCGAGTTCTACAAAACCTTTAAGAGCCTCTTGGCTCCTCATCTGAGGGACGTGTTTAGTGAATGTTTGGCCTATGGTCTGCTGCCTCCCTCAATGAGAAGGTCAGCTCTGATCCTACTGTCAAAGGGGAAAGATCCGTCTGTGGTGGAGAATTGGCGTCCGATCGCCCTTCTTACCACAGATAGGAAGATACTGGCAAAGATCTTGTTTACACGTCTGTCTGCTTTGGCGGGCAGGATGCTGTCTCCCTCTCAGCACTGCACAATTCCTGGCCGGGGCACTTTTAGTGCCGTCCTGAGCGTCCGGGAGGCTGTGGAAAGGTGCAGGGCTGATGGCAGCGAGCGGTATCTGCTTGCATTGGATCAGGCTAAGGCGTTTGATCGGGTGAACCACGAGTACCTTTGGCTGCTTCTGAGGAGATACGGTCTGCCTGATCAATTCGTTGATTGGCTGCAGGTATTGTATAGGGGAGCTGAGAGCTTCCCTCTTGTCAACGGTTGGGTGGGCCGGGCCTTTGCCGTGGACTCTGGCGTCCGGCAGGGGTGCCCGCTGAGCCCCCTCCTGTACATCTTTGCGGTCGACCCCTTCGTAAGGAGGCTAGACTGCGGGCGTCTGGGGGGGGTTCCGGTGGGACCTGTCGGGGGTCCGGTTTCGGCGGTGAGGGTTGTGGCCTATGCGGACGACGTCTCGGTGGTGGTATCTGGTCGTGAGGAGGCCCATTATGTGGAGTCCCAGATCGGGTGCTACTCTGAGGCGTCAGGCTCGCTGGTCAATTGGGACAAGAGTGAAGTTTTCTGGTTGGGGAAGGAGGGGGAGCAGTTCCCCCTTCCGGACGTGTTCCCCACGCCCGTACCAGAGATTCGAGTTCTTGGCATTCATTTCGGCCCGGGTGATTATCCCAAGCTAAACTGGGAGCGCAGGCTGGTGAGTGCCACTCGGAAGGTGAAGGCCTGGAAAGGTTGGAAACTTTCCCTGAGGGAAAGGGTAAGCTTGGTCAAGACGTACTTATTGCCTGAGTTTCTCTTTGTAAGCTATGTGTGTCTTTTGCCAGCATCTCTCTATGCTCGGGTCTATGGTCTGTTCTTCCTGCTGTTGTGGGGAAGCAGACTGAACCTGATCAAGAGGGAGGTCACATACCGCCAGCGACGGCAAGGTGGGTTGGACATGGTCAACCCGGTGGTGTTCTTTGTCACCATCTTTGTTAAATACAATTTGCAGTCCATATTTGTGGACGAGCCTTCCTGGTGGGAGTGTTCATGCAAGGACTGGCTCTTGCTGTTCTTGAGGCAGTGGGGGGAGGGGGGGAGGCCCGGCGATCTGAGGAGATCGCATGGGTATCTCCCTTCCTATGTCCCCCTGGCATTAAAGGTACTGAGGCAGTGGCGGATAACTGCCCTGGAGGTGGGCTCTTTGGGTCGGCGGGAGCTGTACCTGAGGGTCATGGCCTCGGACATTTTGAAGCCCCTGTCTTTGAGGGACTGCCCTGAGAGGGTCCTCACGGAGGGGCTAGCCCTCTTGAATTCTTCTAGAATTCCAAGTAAGTTTTGGGATCTCGCATGGAGGTCGTTCCATGGACGACTCTATGTCCGTGCGAATCTCAAATACAGGAACCTGGGGGACAGGGACTGCCCCCGTCAGGAATGTGGTGGGACATTGGAGACCATGGACCATTTTCTGGTCCAATGTCCCTTCAACATGGAGGTTCTTACGAAGGTAGGGGGTGCCATTGGCTACCCCCGCCTTCCGGCCCTGACCTATGCTGAGCGAGTGTATGGTGATTTTGGGGTCCGCAGGGGATTTGAGTTATCGTCACTTTATTTAGTCAGCCTAGTTGTGCTTTATTACACTTGGCACGCTCGGTGTTTGGTGTCCACTAGGGACAAAATCCTGCCTGTGCATGAGGTGGTGGGCGGTATCTTTCGGGAGTTGGTGAAGGTGCAGGATCTGGAAAGGAGCAGGGTCGGGCCTGAGAGGTGTGCCCATTTATGGAGGGGGTTCCTCTTCCAGCCCCCTTAGGTCACGGCTCTGCCCCTCTCCATGGGTAGGGGCATCTATCCTTTTCACCCCCTTAGATTTTGTTTATGGTATTTTTTTTGAAATAAGGCTACAGACATGTCTGACTATCATGTTCTTGCTCATACGTGGGTTGTAGGTATTTGTTGTTGTGATGGTGGGGTGTGTTGTGGGTTGGCGATGATCTGGACAGTAGTGGTTTCTATGGACTTTAATATCTCCCTACTGTACCAGTGAGCCGTTTTAAGTGGTTTTTTTTTTTGGCAATGATCTGGGCAAGCTTTTCTGATGGACTATAAAGACTTTCTCTTGTACCAGTGAGCCTGTTGTAAATACCTGTTCTGGTGCTATTTTTTTTTTTTTTTTTTCTTTATAGTTATTTCTTGGTGGGTGGAGGTCGGTGATTTGATGGTTTGTGTTTTGTTGTTTGTTTTTGTGTTATTTGGTTTATTTAGTTATTTTGTTTATTTTATATATTTGTTAACCTTTTGGTCGTAGTTTTATAAATAAAAAATTACCCCTCCTCGGTCTTCGCCTTCCGCCGGGGGAGTACACCTACCCCCCCCCGGTCTCGCCGCCGCCTTCCGCCGGGGGGTACACCTACCCCCCCCGGTCTTCGCCGCCGCCTTCCGCCGGGGAGAGAGACACCCACCGATGCTCTCCGCCATGTTCGGCCAGGCCCCCTACCCCAAATCAAGCTCTTTTACATCCGGGGGGGCCGGCGGAAATGGCGGAGAACAACGGGGGCGTCGCCACTCCTCGGTCTTCTAGCCGTTTTCTGCCGGGGGGGGAAACACCCACCCATGCTCTCCGCCATGCTCGACTGGGCCCCCACCCCAAAATTAAGCTCTTTCACATCCGGGGGGGGGCCGGCCGAAAACAGCGGAGAACAACGGGGGTGTCGGCCCACCTCGGGCTCCTCCGCTTCTGCCTGGCTCCTCCCGAGGCCAGGGCTTCTTTCGCCGTCTTCCGCCGGAGGGCGCCACTCTCCGGGCTTCTCGTGGCTGTCTTCCGCCGCGGGGCACCACCCGCGGGGGCCAGGCCTTCTTCCGCCGCCGCCCCCTTCGATTTCTTCTGCCTGGACGAGGGTCACACATCCCATCCAGGACTTGGACGTGGCGGGCTTCTCGTCGCTCTCTTCTGCCGCTGCCCCCTTCACCACGAAGCTCCGTGCTTGTTTGATGAGGGCAGCGGGCTTCCGACGTCTTCTACCGGAGCGAGGGTCGTACATCCCACTCCGGATTTCGTCGCCGACTTCTGCCTGGCTCCTCCTGGGGCCAGGGCTTCTCGTCGCTGTCTTCCGCCGCGGGGTGACACTCCCGGGCTTCTTCTTCCATTCGATGTTGACACGGCGAGGTGCGGCGCTGAAATGCCTTGTGAGCGGCGGGCACGGACTTATATTGGCATAGGGCGTGGGCGTGGTTATGCCAACATGTGACCTTAACCCATGTGACAGTGATGTCACATCACATCACTGTCACATGGGTTAAGGTCACATGTTGGCATAACCACGCCCACGCCCTATGCCAATATAAGTCCGTGCCCGCCGCTCACAAGGCATTTCAGCGCCGCACCTCGCCGTGTCAACATCGAATAGGAAGAAGAAGCCCGCGAGTGTCACCCCGCGGCGGAAGACAGCGACAAGAAGCCCTGGCCCCAGGAGGAGCCAGGCAGAAGACGCCTAGAAAACCGGGGGGAGATGTGCGACCCTCCCCCCGGAGAAAACGTCGAAGCCCGCTGCCCTCATCAAACAAGCACGGAGCTTTGTGGTGAAGGGGGCCGCGGCGGAAGACAGCGGCGGCGAAGACCGGGGTGGGTTGGCTGAAGACCCCCGGAGCTGGCTAATAAATTATTTTATTCTTGTGTGGTTTATTTGTGTTAACAACTTTTCCCACCAGGTGAATGGGTAGGGGTACCATGTACCCCATACTCATTCACATAGGGTGGGGGCCAGAATCTGGGGGCCGCTTTATTAAAGTGGCTCTCAGATTCTGATTGGCTCCCGCCCGCATACCCCGACAACCAATGGCCAGGGTTGTCGGGAAGAGGCTCTTGTCCCTATCGACATGGGGACAAGAGTGTTTTGGGGTGGGGGGGCAGTGCCCCCCTCCCTCAAAGCACACACTCCCCCATGTCGAGGGCATGTGGTCTGGTACGGCTCAGGAGGGGGGGGCCGCTCGCTCGTCCCCACCCCCATTCCTGTCCGGCCAGATTGCATGCTTGGGATGAGGGCTTGGTACGGATCTGGGGGGGAACCCCACGCCGATTTTGGCGTGGATTAACCCCTCACGTTCCGGACCAAGCCGAAGAGCCTATTGTGACCCTGGGGGGGAAGCCGCGCCGGTTTCAAATTTGAAATTTGGCGCGGAGTTCCCCTTCAGTGTCAGCACAGCCCGAGAACACCTCGGAGCTTCCCGTACGTCGCTTCACGCAGTGCAAACACTGCTACGCCCCTTGGTATTTACCAAGATTTTCCCGGCGTACTGAAGAGGCGCACGCAAAGCCCCGATTTCTCCCTCTGCGCATGCCCAGTATGCAAATGAACCTTCCAAGGTTCTAGCGTACTTTGCAAGCGCACGGGGATCGGGTCCCAAAAGTCACTTTCCCTTTCGGCCCGCCACACACGTTCAAACACATGTCACCTCACTTCCCCTGCATCACCCCCCTCCCCTCATAAACTCCCGCCCGAATCCCCGATGTTTACATTACTAAATGCCGCACGCCAGCTCTGTACTGGCGTGCCGTGCGCCCTCTCCTGGGCGCATTAGGCAGTTTAGTAAATGAGGAAACACGTTGCACTGGCAGCGTGTTTCTTTTGTAAATCTCAAAAACAGGTTTACTCCTGCTTGTGCACCATGAGTCATGGCGCACAGGCTTGGTAAATCAGCCCCAGTGTGCCCTATAATCCCTGTGAAATCCCTGTGATACAGCACTCTGGGAACAGCCTATTCGTTCAGAAATTTCTTTCTGTGTCTTACCCTCTTGCTTGAGGGTGTCAATGATGGCCTTCTGGACAGCAGTCAGGTCGGCAGTCTTACCCATGATTGCGGTTTGGAGTAATGAACCAGGCTGGGAGTTTTTAAAAGTCTCAGGAATCTTTTGCAGGTGTTTAGAGTTAATTAGTTGACTCAGATGATTAGGTTAAGAGCTCGTTTAGAGAACCTTTTCATGATATGCTAATTTTTTGAGATAGGAATTTTGGGTTTTCATGAGCTGTATGCCAAAATCATCAATATTAAAACCAAAAAAAGGCTTGAACTACTTCAGTTGTGTGTAATGAATCTAAAATATATGAAAGTATAATGTTTATCAGTACATTACAGAAAATAATGAACTTTATCACAATATGCTAATTTTTTGAGAATGACCTGTAATTACATTACTATTTGTTATAATTATTTATAGTTATCTATTATAATTTATGAGTTTGTGTTTCAAACTTTATCATACCTGAGATGTCTTTTCTTTTTAACAATCAGAAGTGCTTTATTGAAGGAAAAACATACACAATAATATATCAGCAATACAGACAGTTCGTCAAATCAGAATAATGCAATACAGGAGTGTGCCAAACACATACTGTATTTATGGCGTATAACACTCACTTTTTTACCCTGAAGATAGAGGGTAAACTGTGCCTGCGTGTTATACGCATGGGGCTGTGGAAATTTTTTTTCCTGAAACTTCCCTCTTAAAGTTAGGGTGCGTGTTATACGCCTGTGCGTGTTATACGCCGATAAATACGGTATTTCACATATAGTTTTCCGCCCTGTTCCCCTGGCGGGGTTGGCACCGTAAGGCAAGTGCCATTGTTGCCTTGCGCCTGCCCTGTATACTAGTGCAACAGTACGACCAGGATAGCTCCCCGGACCAAAGGGTATGAAAGGGGAGAAGGAACAAGAGCTGGGCCAAAAGTTCCTAACCCTGGAAAAGGGAGGGGAAAGGGGGCAAAGACAGAAGAGAGGAGGAGGGATAGAGAGGTAAAGAAGGAACAGAAGGGGGGACAGAAGAGGTCCAGTTAACTAATATATATATTTTTTTGGCGTAGAACAGTAGATATGAGATCAGCAACTTACTATGGTGGGACCTTTGGTCGTCGTCAATGACACCCAGCAAAGCCAGTGCGGGCGTCATGGGGACGGAAAGCTCCATGCGAACATTCAAGTGGACAAATACACTTGACCAAAAGTACATCAGAGCCGGACACATCCAAAAAATATGCATGAAAGTGCCCGGTCTGTCCGACACCACGGGCAATGCGGGTCCCTATTAGGGTAAATCCTGGAGTGGTGCTCCAGGGTAAGATAAATTCTATGTAATGTAGCGCCCCCTTACTTTCAGCACGGGCACTACGCTAAAGTTAGCAGGTGAATGGGAGATTTACTTTGCTCCCATTCCTAATTGGTCAAATTGCAGGCTGCTGCTGTTTCAGAAATGTCCTGTAGGCCGGTCTGCGGCCCCGAGGTGTGATTACACCCCTGGGCGACAGTTGGCGCTAGAGGGGTTCTAAAGGAGCCACTTTTCCCCAGCAGCCAATTAGAGGAGTTCTTCTTTTGCTGGGCATGCTGGGGAGGGGTATATCTGTGGCAGCTTCTGCGTGTTCTGGGTCGGTGGTCGGTTCCTCTTCTCTGCGCGGGGTCCACATTCCAGGTGCGGCATCCACCTTCAGGGCGCACGCATCCACGGACCCCGTTCGCATGGCACACCTGGCCAGAACCACCTATTCCATGGAGACCCATTCGGATGTCGATGGGGGCCACAGTGACTTACTGGACCCCAACCTTACTGAGAAGATCCCAGGCTGTATGCCGTTCGGTGGGGAATCGGCTTGAGGAGAACCCGGTGGCAGGTTATCCAAAAGGGCTTGAACGAACCATCGGGGATCTGGTTACTGGAATTGACAGGTACATGTCAGCTGTCAACCGGTGACCATTTCATTGCATTTACTGGGAGGATTCGCTCAATCCGAATTGTTCTCTTGAGTACTGAAGTACTGCGCCTGTGGCAGAGGCCCGAGCCAGGTCTGTCATAGAGACCTGTTCCTCCCAGCAATTTAAAAAGTGATATTCCGGCTGCCAGTCTTATAACCGGGGGGCACTTCACCCACTCTAGCGGGAGTGGCGATGAACTGTATCTACTACTACTGAGAGCGAGACTTCTCTTCTTCATATCCAGGCCTGATACCGTACTCTATTGCTTCATCAACGTTTCCTATCTCCTATTAATGCTGGCCGTTGTTGGGCCCTGGAATAAAGCATTTGAAAATCCATTTGGTGACTGGACATTCGCTCACTGCTACTACTCACTGCCACTACCCCTAGACACACTTCAAGGTAACTTAATATGCCAATCCTAAACAACAACCAGCGGCTCCTGAGGGGTAGCGCTCCAGTAAGAATTTTGTCTGCACAAGCTTGTCGCCCGCGGAAATAACCAATTTGGGGGCACACTCCAGACATTCCTCCCAGTCCTCCCTCTCCAGAGTCGGAAATACCCGGGATGTCTACTAGACTCTTGTTTGGACAGATTTAAGTGAGTTATTCCTAAGAATTACAGGCCTACAATATAAAATGCCAAAATTCCATGCAAATGAATGGTACCGCTTTCAGCACCTAAAATCTGACATAATCATACCGCCAGGGAGGTTAAATAAAACTGGCTAGAAGTGAGATTTTAAGAAAACCTGCCTTCTGACTACCTTTTTCCCAGGCGATCCCCATTGAGCTAACCCCTACATATGGAGGGGAATATGGGCAACTTCCTGAGAAAGTGGAATAATGGAGGATATGATCTGAGCCTTGCTGCAGGCCACTGCAATCCAGCAGAAAACCAACCGCCAGTTCACAGAGGCCACTGCAGCACAGCAGGAGGTGAATCGCCAGGCCACTGCAACCCAGCAGCAAACCCACTGCCAGCAGCATGAAATCAATTAACAGTTTGCGAAGCCCTGGTGAAGTTAACCACTTGCCGCCCTATTACAAAATTACGTCGGCAAAGTGGTTTCAATATCCTGACTGGACGTCGTATGACGTCCTCAGGATATTGAGCCGCTGTGCGCCCCTGGAGACATGCATTGCGGCGATCGTTGTTGCAGGGTGTCAGTGTCCAATCACTGCTGATCACGATGTAAACAAGAAGAGCAGGTTATCGGCTTTTCCTCACTTGCGTCTGTCAGGGGGGGTATGTGCTGATCAATTATCAGCGCAGCCCCCCCCCCCCCCCGAGGATGCCCACACTAGACCACCAGGCATGCCACTAGACCACCAGGTATGCCACCCTAGACCACCAGGGATGCCAATCAGTGCCCACAATGGATGCCAATCAGTGCCCACAATGGGCATCACTGATTGGCAGGCATTGTTGTTTGGCACTGATTGGCATCCATAAGTACAATATAATACAGTACATACGTGCCACCTATGCTGCCTATCTGTGCCCATTCGTGCCGCCTATCTGTGCCCATCCATGCTGCCTATCAGTGCTGCATATTAGTGCCCATCAATTCCACCTCATCGGTGCCCATCAGTGCCCGTCAGTGAAGGAGAAAACATACTTATTTACAAAGTGGACGTATCCTAGTGCGCATGCGTGAAATCACGCCGCAAATAGTCAATGAAAAGGACGTGAACGTAATTTACGCCGAGGCCCATTCTGGATCGGCGTACGCAAACAACGTCGAATACGACGCGGTCCCGACGTCCATACTTAACATTGGCTGCGCCACCATATAGCAGGGGTAACATTACGCCGTACATACGCTTATGCAAACGACGTAAACACACTGCGCCGGGCGTACGTACGTTCGTGGATCGCCGTATCTACCTCATTTGCATACTTTACCTAGCGTCCAGCGTAAATATGCATCTAAGATACGACGGTGTAAGAAACTTACGCCAGTCATATCTTAGCGTAAGGCCAGCTTATCTTGTTTTCTGGATAGAAAACAAAGACACGCCAGCGGGAAATTCGAATTAAGGGTAATTCTCTGTGGATCTGGCCCAATGTTTCTAGGGGTAAAAAAAATGCCCGGAGTATCCGGTAAGACTGTTCCAGGGTTTTTGGGTTTGGGGAAAAAATACAAGACTGTTGCTACAGATAATGAGACTATGGGCTCAGGACCTGGGGACTGGCCTAACAGGTCAGGAAGGTCTCTGAGACTGTTTAGAGCACAGGTGTCAAACCCAAGGCTTGTGGGCCGAATGCGGCCCTCCAGGCCATTTCATGTGGCCCTCGCACCTCTCTTGCAGCTGCAGGAGAGCTCCAGCCCTCCTCTGGTCCTCCTCCAGACCCTTTACTTTCTGATTTCAAGCAATGCATCCAACTTCTTCCCTGCAGAAGCATAAGGTAAAGGATGGTGCACTGTGATGTAAGGGAGAGTGGGGACACAACTTCTGATGGTGGGGGGGCTCTTGACATCTAATGTAAGGGGAGGGGATGGCTGCGCTGGACATCTAACCTTACAGATACAACCGGCCCCTTTTGAGGGCAATCATAATGCTGATGCGGCCCACGATGAAATTGAGTTTGACACCCCTGGTTTAGAGGACCAGGTACAGAATACATAACATTTTATTCCTGCCATGTGTTAGGTCATATAGCTGCTAACTGTTCAATAAATGATGACCCAATCCAATGCGATAATGCATATTTGAAAAAACGCATGTCTATTTTTGCACAGGTGGCGTGTCCTGCATCATGTCAGGGACACATTGAAAAACAAATGTGTGATTTTAAGTGATGGAAAGCCAGTCACTGCTCTGATAGAATCTGGTAGTGTTGTGACATTAGTCCAAGATTTTTTTTAAATCCTGCGGTTACACCCTAGCACTATGGGGGTTATTTGCATACATAGTGACACACGTGACTACCAGATTGCTGTAGTTGAGATTGATACCCCTTGGGGCACGGTGACATATTCAGTGGGGCGATACCCTCACTGCTTCATAAAGCCCTAGTGGGAGGGATTTTCCACACTTTTGGAGGTTGTCGGAAAACAAAAGTAGTCAGGAGAACAGAGCTCCCCCTGCTGAGGAAACACCGGAACTCACTCTGGACTCTTTAGTTTAAAGGGAAACTGTTAGGTGTGCCCAAGGAAGGGGTAGATCTTTTTCTGTAATGGCTGGGGAGCCTAAATCCAGCCCCCAGCTTGAGCATAATCAGGGCCGCCATCAGGAATTATGGGGCCCCTTACACAGCTTCAGGCATGGGCCCCCTGGAGCAGAGGGGGGTGCTGCCACCTGAAATTGAGAAGCGGGGGGCCTTTACAAAACAAAGGGGAAATAAAGAAAAATATAAAATAGAGTAGGGTAGCCATTAATAAAAATAAAAAAAGGAAGAAAAAATATATATAAAAAATATATATATATATTTTTTTAAAAAAGGGGGTTGCCATATGTGGCCCTGGGGACCTCTGGCCCCTTTAATTAAAAATAAATAAAAACAAATTATATAAACAAAATGAAAAAATAAACATTTGCCACATGGGGCCCTGGGGACATCTGGGCCCTTTATTATATATATATATATATATATATATATATATATATATAGTAATAAAAATAAATAAAATATAAAAAAGGGGGGTTGCCATCCGGGCCCTGGGGACCTCTAAGCCCTTTAATAATATTATATATATAAAAAATATATATATGTATGAAAAAAGGGGGGTTGTCACCCGGGGCAGTGGGGATCTCCAGGCCCCTGGGGACCTCCAGACCCCTAAAATGTTTTTATAAAAATTGTCCCTTTAATAAAAAATAAAAATATATTAAAAAATATATATTTTTATAAAAAATTATTTAAAAAAAAGGGCTCTGGGCCCCTGGGAACCTCCGGGTCCCAAAAAAAAAAGGGGGTTGCCATCCGGGCCCCTGGGGTCCACCGGGCCCCTTACAGGTGTACTGCCTGAACCCCCTGATGGCGGCTCAGAAATTATCTCTGACTTTAATAATGAGAGTGGGCAGAATGTGGTGCCTGATTAGAAGTCAGGAAAGATGATTTTTTTACGTAACAACTAAAGCCCTGTACACACGATCGTATATATTTGATGGACTCTAATCCGATTGATTTTTTCGCTTGATATCGGATAAAGCTGACTTTCATCAGTCTTGCCTACACACCCTCAATCAAAAATCTGACCGCGCCAAAATGCGGTGACGTAAAACACTACGACGTGCTGAGAAAAATGTTCAATGCTTCCGAGCATGCGTCGACTTGATTCTGAGCATGCATGGATTTTTCACCGATGGACTTCCACACAGACGATCGTTTTTTTATGCATAGGAAAAATGTAAAACATGTTCTTTTTTGAAGGAGATTATTGGACGATTTCCAGAACAGACACAGTACTCCAGTCCTTAAAGTCTTAAAAAAGAAAATTGGAGAGGAAAAACTGAGTGGGTATTAGCCACTTCAGAGTAATTAGGACCTTATTGGAGATATGTGTCTATTATAGGTGAGCAAAAATGTTTTTATACAAAAGTAACAAATTTTATTTAAATACATAAAAAATAATATACAAAATTGATAATAAAATCAATTATTTGCCCTCATACAGTGCTGATGATAGAATTAATTAGATGGAGATAGTGCTGGTCGCCAACATGTTTCACAAAAAGAAGCTTCGTCAGGGCGCCGCATCCATCTATTTCTTCATCTAGTTATGTACAAAATAAAACAAAGCACAAAGCATGTTATTTGTATACATTCATATTACAGAGCATGATAGTATTTTACATTTATTAGTAATCTTCTTAGGGTTTTATGCTCACCTATTCTGTCAGGTTTAATTATAAGAACTGCATGGGGCGATTAATGGACTTCAAGGATAACAATCAGCCACAGAAGGACACACCCCTGACGGGAGCCAGACCCATCAGGTTACTATGGAGCTGCTGGACCTTATAAGTACTTAATGGGGTATGTGGTATAGCAGTATCTAAAAATGTGAATTAATATAATTCCGGTTATTGGTATTGAACAGATCCAATAAAGGGTAGGGGAACATTTACCCCAAGCAACCCCAAACATACCTGCTGAGTATATACGGATGGTATTTCACACATGTATTGCACCCAAAAAGTAGAGTGGGTAATGACTTAAAGAAGCTTGGGACTAGTAGGGGATTGACGAAATAGATGGATGCGGTGCCCTGACGAAGCTTCTTTTTGTGAAACATGTTGGTGAACAGCACTATCTCCATCTAATCAATTCTATCATCAGCACAGTATCAGGGCAAATAATTATCAATTTTGTATATTATTTTTTATGTATTTAAATAAAATTTGTTACTTTTGTATAAAAACATTTTTGCTCACCTATAATAGACACATATCTCCAATAAGGTCCTAATTACTCTGAAGTGGCTAATACCCACTCAGTTTTTCCTCTCCAATTTTCTTTTTTAAAACATGTTCCATTTTTTTTTTTTCACCAATGGAAAACAAACCGATGGGGCCCACACTCGATCGGTTTGTCCGATGAAAACAGTCCATCGGTCTGTTTTCATCAGACAAACCGATCGTGTGTACAGGGCTTAGGGACTCCACACTCAATAGAGCCAAACAAAACATTAAAATGATTCATGGGGAATCTGTTGAACCTAATGTAGGGGTGTCTTTTCCCTACAAGGCTCTTAGAAAAAAAAAACTTGCCCTATCAAGTAGTAAAGCAAGGGGAGGAGGAGGTAGTACAGCTAGTGGTTCCCAAACCCTATCGCTGGATGGTATTAGATTTAGCCCATGGTCATTTTAGTGGGTGGACACCTGGGTATAGAGAAAACTAAGAATAACCCAGAGATTCTTTTGGCTGGGGTTATATGCAGATGTCAAAGAATATTGTGAGTCATGCCCAGAATATTAGTATTCTGCACTATCACCCCATTTTTGAAGTCTGCTGGTACCGTTACCGATAATTGAAGTGCCTTTTGAACAAATGGATCTGGTGGGACCAGTAGTAAATTCTGTCCTGGGCCATAAGCACATACTGGTAATACTGGACTATGCCATGTGGTATCCTGAAGCCATTCCCTTGCGTAATACCTAAGCTACTGACCACAGTTCTATAGCATGACATAATTACGGAACCACGTGTTTGCGTAAATGTAAAGCCCCTATAGAATACCCGAGGCTAGGCGGAAAGTAGCAAATAAAACAAAGAACATGTTAGAGTTGAATGTGATAGAGGAGTACTATAGTGTCAAGTTCCATAGTGTTGGTCCCAAAGCCAGATGGAACTATAAGGTATAGATATAGATTTCAGGAAGTTGAACAGTGTGTCCAAATTCGATGCGTACCCAATGCCCTGGGTCAACAAGCTTGTTGACAGATTGGAAAGTGCCCGGTACATAACTACTTTAGATCTGACTAAAGGTTTTTGGCAGATACCCCTAACGGAATCTACAAAAGAGTAGAATTTTCTACCCCTGAGGGGTCATTCCAGTATAAGCAGATGCTTTTGGGTTTGCATGGTGCTCCTGCGTCATTACAGAGAATGATGTTCAAGACATTGAGACCACATTGCCAATACGTAGCTGCCTATTTGGACGATGTAGAGGAGAAAGAACAGTCTGAGACTTTTATATGAGTCATCCACAACCCAGATTGGGAATCTCATTTTCCCCAGGTGCAAGCAGTAGTAGCAGGGCCGTCTTAATAGCATCATGGGCCCCTGGGCAAAGTAATGCTCTGGGGCCCCTACAATGATAACAGTGCAGGTAAACAGACATCAAGAAGGTTGGAGGCAGACTGCCTCCCCTGTGTATCTATCACTTTCAGTACCATCATGGGGGCCCCCAATTTCAGGGCAGCGTGGGCTCAAGGTCCAGCTTTTGCTTCCGAGCCCAGATTTCACAAAGGAGTTAGTGGTACAGAGTGGCGGCCAGTCCATAGGGGGCGCCCGGGTGCCACCCCCCCTCTTGTAGTCACAAGAAAAAAAAGTACCCTTTAAGATTTTTACTTTTCCTTAAAATGTTGTTTCTACTATTCGTCCATAGAGGGCGCTGCCCCCTCTGGCTCTCGCATGCCACTGTAATAACTTCCTTTCCTGCTTGCATTAATTGGATGTTATTGTTTCCACCAGCTGCCGCTGGTCTATTCAGGTAGCTGGACATTGAGCGCCGACCACCTGAATAAAGGCCGCTGGTTGGCTGTACGGGGTGCGTTCCTTGGATAAGACTGACGGCTGTCTCAGCCAATCAGGTCACCGGTTCTGGTTATCGGTAACCTGATTGGCTGAAGCGTCATCGAGGGCGGGAGAAGACATCGAGGGACGAAGGAGTAAGCTAAGTGCATTTTACAGGGCACAGCGGCAACAATGGGCACAGACAGTGGTAACAATTAAAGGGCACAGTGAGTGGTGACAAGTAAAGGGCACAGTGGTTACAATTGGCACAGTGGCGACAATTGAGGGGCACAGTGGCTGCAATTGAGGGGCACAGTGGCTGCGTTTGATGGCATGGCACAGTGGCTGCATTTGATGGCATGGCACAGTGGCTGCGTTTGATGGCATGGCACAGTGGCTGTGTTTGATGGCATGGCACAGTGGCTGCGTTTGATGGCATGGCACAGTGGCTGCGTTTGATGGCATGGCACAGTGACTGCGTTTGATGGCATGGCACAGTGGCTGCGTTTGATAGCATTGCAGTGGCTGCATTTGATGGCATGGCACAGTGACTGCATTTGATGGCGTGGCACAGTGGCTGCCTTTGATGGCTTGGCACAGTGACTGTGTTTGATGGCGTGGCACAGTGGCTGCCTTTGATGGCATGGCACAGTGGCTGCCTTTGATGGCATGGCACAGTGACTGCGTTTGATGGCATGGCACAGTGGCTGCGTTTGATGGCATGGCACAGTGACTTTGTTGGCATGGCACAGTGGTTGCGTTTGATGGCATGGCACAGTGGCTGCGTTTGATGGCATGGCACAGTGACTGCGTTTGATGGCATGGCACAGTGGCTGCGTTTGATGGCATGGCACAGTGACTTTGTTGGCATGGCACAGTGGTTGCGTTTGATGGCATGGCACAGTGGCGGCGTTTGATGGCATGGCACAGTGACTGCGTTTGGTATGGCACAGTGGCTGCGTTTGATGGCATGGCACAGTGGTGCGAATTGATGGCACAGTGGCTGCGTTTGATGGCATGGCACAGTGACTGCGTTTGGTATGGCACAGTGGCTGCGTTTGGTGGCATGGCACAGTGGTGCGAATTGATGGCACAGTGGCTGCGTTTGATGGCATTGCACAGTGACTGCATTTGATGGCATGGCACAGTGGTGACAATTGATGGCACAGTGGCTGCATTTAATGGGCACAGTGAGGCTGCAATTCTTTTCTTTTTTTCTTTTTGCGCCCCTCCAAAAATGTTGAGCACCAGCTGCCTCTGATTAGGGACTGGGTGCTGTACTGTCCCAAATCAGAGATGGTGTCATTCATGAGAAGGAATGTTTAGCTATCAATTGGCCCTTGGATGCTCTCAAATATTAACTGCTAGACCCCTTTCGCACATAGCGTCGGCGGTAAAACACTGCCATTTTTACCGCCGACACTATGGCCGGATTTTCGGCTGCTGGCGGAATGCTTTTAACCCCTGCTAGGGGCCGAGAAAGAGCAATGCGGGCGGTATAGCCGTGCTGTCCCATTGATTTCAATGTGGAGGAGCGGTAAACACACCGCTCCTTCACTGCTCCAAAGATTAGGCTAGCAGGACTTTTTTTACTGTCCTGCTAGCGCAACGTTCGGGCTTTCACACTGGAGACAATGGAGCAGCTGTTTGAGGGCGGATTGGTCTTCCTGGTCTCTTAAACTATAGCCTTACCTGATGTGCCACAGAAGAGATCTAGACCTTGGGAATATCCTTATTGTGTTCAACACACACCTCGGACTCACTAGCTCCACCTGCTGCCAGCTGTGGACAATTCTCATTCTGGACAGCCTTTAAATAGGAAGTGAGGTCATCACTCAGCGCCCGTTTATTTGGATTACTTCCTGGGTGTTTTGTCCTTAGTAATCTTCCTTGTATTGAACTCCTGCCTGATATCCCGACTATTCTACAGCCTGCTGATTTTGTACCTTATCGCCAGATCGTGTATGACCTTTGCCTGCCTGACCCTTCTCCGGAATCCGATATTGAACTATTTGCCTGATCCGTTGCCAACCGTATCTGCCTGACGACGCTTTGCCTGGATCTCCAGCATACTTGTTCCACTTCAGACACTACCTTTTACAGGTACCTTACCCTATCTACCTATCTTCCTTCCTTCTCTTCCTTTTTTCTATCTTCCTTCCTTACTATCTTCTATCTTTATCTATCTATCTATCTATCTATCTATCTATCTATCTATCTATCTATCTATCTATCTATCTATCTATCTATCTTCCTTCACTTCTTTCTTTCTATATTATTCATTCTTTCTTTATCCATCTTCCTTTCTATCTATCTATCTATATCTATCTATACACAACAATCTATGAATAAATGATTGTTGTGTATATACTTATATGTCCCTGAGGAAGCCCGAATGGGCGAAATATGTCGGACCCACTGTATATATCAATATTCAACTGTAAAATACAATTTCTCATATGATCATCTTTTAGCTTTGTTTGTATGTATTAATGTGGTAAATTATTAAAATTATATTTTTTATATATGCAAGGTTTGTCTATGGTGTATGATCTCTGCGGTTCCAGAGTTAATATCATTCATTCCTAACCTATTGATTATTATCTGATACTTCCAAATTGCATTCGCACAGTCCCACGCCCCGTCCCTTAATTGGGAACATATATCATTTTTTTCTACCAGGGACGGTAATGCGTTTGGCTATCTTCTACTTTAATTTATGCAAGCTCTATATATATACCTTTTCTCTATTTAAAAGTCTTGTACTCATTAAATATGTCCTGAAGGTGGCAGTGTTTCTCTGTTTTAAAATACTTCAACTATTAGAACTGGACGATTGTACTTTGTGTTAAAAAAAAAAAAAAAAAATATTTAAAGCGGACCCTTCCCCCTATTTTCCTTAAATTCACATCAGTATTCATCTTTGCATGCAGGTGTGAAACTGCCTAGCATTTTTTATTAAAATACATTTTTTATTAAATGTCACCATTTAGAATTTTATTAAATGTCATAATTTTATTTAATGTCACCATTACCTTTGGGAAAATCTCATACCTAAACTGCAAGATCTCCCAGTAATATCATTCGGCACATGCGTGAGATGAAGCGCATGTGCCTTATTTCACAAATGCGTTGTACAAAATTACATTCATTTGCTGGGGGGGGGGGGGACTCTCACTATTTGTCCAATTTACCAAGTGAAAGTAAAAGAAAATCAAAAATGTTGTGTTGTCCCCAGAAAAGTAATAGAGGGGAAATATTCCAATGAGGACAATAGTGACCTGGGGGTCCCCGAAAAATGTCCTTAATTTTCAGATTTCCGCTAACTTTCCTTAATTTTCAGATTTCCGCTAACTTCCTGTTTTGGCTATAAGACAGGAAGTGATAGGAAATCTTTGTTATAGTACACAAACAGGGGGGGAGGGGCAGACAGGGGTTAGAACCCTCCCTTGCTCTATCCAAAATGATAAAAAAAAGTTTGGCCTATAGTTCTAGTTTAACCGATTGCCGACCGCCGCCTGTACGACTGCGCAAAGCAACGTACCTGTATGTTGCTTTGAAATTGCCACCAAGCGGGCGCTAAAGTGCCCCTGCTGTGAGCTCCGTGACCATGCCTGGGGGACCCGCGGACTTGATGACCGGTGTCCAGCCGGTGTCCCTTGATCGTTTCACAGAGAGGAAGAACGGGGAGATGCCTATGTAAACAAGGCATTTCCCTGTTCTGCCTAGTGACAGGACATTGATCTACTGCTCCCTGTGATCGGGAGCAGTGATCACTGTCGCGTCACTTTTAGCCCAGCCCCCCCCCCCCCCACAGTTAGAATCACTCTTTAGGACACACTAAACCCTTTTATTGCCCCTGATGGTAACCCATAGCTCCCAACTGTCCCTGATTTTGAGGCACTGCCTCTGATTTGGAACAAAGTCCCTCTGTCCCTCTTTTCTCCTCCCATGTGTCCCTCATTTTGGCCTGATCTAAATAGTTGTATATAAAATGCACTATTTATCTTTCAAAAGGTGTTTTCCGCCGCTAAACCTTTCATCCAGTTTCTAAGTTGCTGCCTTTTTAAATTTCAAAAGCCAAAATAAAGGAATAGTGGTGGTAAAAAAACAAACAAAAAAAATGTTTTTTTTTTGTACAATTCTCCTTTTAACCACTTCCTTACTGGGCACTTATACCCTTCCTGACCAGGTGAAATTTCAGCTTCTGGCACTGCGTCGCTTTAACTGACAATTGCGCAGTCGTACGACGTGGCTCCCAAACAAAATTGGCGTCCTTTTTTTCCCACAAATAGAGCTTTCTTTTGGTGGTATTTGATCATCTCTGCGGTTTTTATTTTTTTGCGCTATAAACAAAAGAAGAGCGACAATTTTGAAAAAAAGTCAATGGGCCAGATTCACGAACACTTGCGCTGGAGTATTTGGATATGCGCCGCGTAACTGTGCTGATGCGCCGACGTTTCTATGTGCCCGTACCCACCAAACTAGATGCGCCCAATAACGGCTCATTTGCGACCGGCGGAACGTTCCGACGCCAGAGTATCGTCAGCGTTTATTTTCGCTGGGCGCATCAGTCGCGCCCATTGATTTCCCCTGCAAATATGCAAATGAGGGAGATTTCCCAATTCACGAACGGATTAGCACCATACGCTGGCTACATGCGCCGCGCGTATCTGATCCGTCCAGCGCAAAGTTATTTCTACAAAAGGCTGCTTTATCTTTACTCCAGACGGTCACAGGTCAGCAGGAGAGCAGCTACAGCAGCGTTACCGACGATAGGAGCTTGCTGAGCACCCGCACTTGCAAGGACAACACCTCTGTGTGCCAACATGCCAGGGGCACTCGTGGTCCTAGAACTACTGATGGGTCCCCTGGAACCAAGAAGGCGGGCACGTGAGAGGATATACCGCACTCGTATGAACCTCTTTGGCATGGGGGATGAGGAGGTGTATCGCCTCTTCAGATTCAGCCCTGATGCAATACTTGAACTAACCACAACCCTGCAGGATGACATCACCAGCAAGACACACCGATCACAAGCAGTGCAGCCACTGGTGAAGGTCCTGGCAACACTCCATTTCCTTGCAAGTGGATCATTCCAGCGTACAAGTGGAGTGGTGGCTGGGATGTCACAATCCTCCATAAGCAGATGTGTGCACCAGGTTGTCCCTGCAATCCTCAGACGCATGTCCAACCAGTTCATCAGACCCACCACTGAGGAGCTGCGGCAGAAGGCAATGACAGATTTCTACAACATTGCCAGATTCCCACGCACTGTGGGGGCCATTGATTGCACACATGTGGCCCTACAGCCCCCCAGTGCCACAGAGCACATATACCGCAATCGGAAGCATTGGCATTCCATCAACGTACAGGTGATAGCCGATGCCCAACGCCTCATATGGCACGTCCGTGCCAAACACCCCGGGTCCAGCCATGACAGTTTCATATACCGTCAGAGCCCCATCCCAGCAGAATTTAACCAGAACATGTATGGGGACAGCTGGCTGGTTGGTGAGTGACATGGGAGTCAGGCATGACTATCCCCTCCCGTCATGCACAACAGAAATCGCACATGCATGACTAACATTCTCCTGTCTTTTACCTTACAGGTGACTCTGCATATGCATTGGGACCCCATCTAATGACTCCTTTCCGGAACCCCCAAACCAGAGGAGAGAGAAAATACAATGAAGCACACATCAAAACCCGTGCAGTGGTTGAGCAAACATTTGGGCTCCTGAAGTCCCGTTTCCGCTGCCTGGATAAGTCTGGGGGGGCCCTATTGTATTCCCCTACCTTTGTGTGTCAGATCATCGGTGCATGTTGCATACTACATAACTTTGCTATGAAAAAAGGCCTGCATATTGACATACGTGATGACCTGACCCCCGACCCACACAGTCCCCCCCTGCCAGAGGACACCCAGTCTGCTGATGGAAGAGCAGTCAGGAGGGTCCTCGCCGTAGGCATCTTTGGACACTAACCCAAAACATTAATTACACAGACAGTGCACGCGTGTACACCACTGATGTCCCTAGATCACACACACCACATGCACATCGCATTGGATTAGCCCAAGTCCAGCATGTAGGAGTTGGGAGCAGTAACGCCAGCGTCAAGGCCCCAATGATGTCACTGTCCATTCACACACCTTTCACACGTCATTCATACAGCCGTGGGGTTCACTTCACCACCACGGCCGAGGGTGACACCCCTTACTTTCAGGAGTGCCACCCTCTCACATTCACACACCATTCACACTGTCCCCTGCACTCCTGACCGTGTGCAGTACAAAAATAAATTAGAAAGATCATATCCTGATCAATACAAGAAAAATAATCTCATAACCTGAGAAAAAAAAAAAAAAAACTCATGACCTGAGTATGTCAAAAATAATAATATAAAACCAGCAACAAAAAAAAGGCCTCATCGGGGATGCCGGGGGCTTCTTCTGGGGGCCCCTCTCTGGCTCCGCAGCTGCCTGGATGGAGTGGGTGGGGGTGGGGGGGCATCTGGAGGTGGCTGATCCCCAGGTGGGCCACTCCTGGCAGGTGTGGCCTGCGTGCCCTCCAAGGCCCTGGCTATCCGTCCAAGGTATGTGTTCGTCTGGGCCTGCATCCGGAGCTGACGGGTCATCTGGTAATGCTGGGCCCGCCGACTCAGCCTCCCCTGCTCACGGATGGCAGCACTGTTCCCATGGATGGCAGCAGTGTTGGCCTGGACGGCTGCAGTAAGGTGCTGGATATCCCCCTGCACCTCCCCCAAAGTGGTGACCACTGCAGCGCAGTTAGAGCTGACATCCTGCACTGCGTTGCTGAGGTTGGCAACGGAGCCCAGGCTGTCAGACACTTTCTGCAAGTGGTCCGCTATGGCCCCCATTTGTTCTGTCTGTCTGGCGTGATCCCTCGCCAACTGGTCCTGGACACCATCAGACACCCCCCTGGTCTTCTGGGTCGCCTTCCTGGGGCCCGAAGATGGATGTCCTCGGGTGGAAGGTGTCGCCCTTGAGGGGCTTCCAAGGATGGGGGAGGGGACGACAGACGGGCCAGGAGAAGGGGAGGAGACAGACAAGACTAATGAAAAGTCCTGCTCTGCCACAGCAGGATCCTCCACAACCACCTCGGCAGGTGTGGTGTGGCCACTCTCCTCCTCCACAACCTCTTCACCACCCAGTGGCTCGGGCACATGATGGCGTGGGGGGGATGGGGTGGAATGCAGGCTGACAGATGATGGCCCAGCTCCGTCATCTGTGGATGACACAAAGCAGACACATGTTGGTGGTCCCACACACTTGGCACATGTCCCCCCCCCCACCCCCCCAAATGCAAAACATCAAATAGGGGATTATAAAACACTTACCTGTCCTTGTGCCTTCCTCCACGGAGTCATAGCCTGCGACCCCCTCCACCTGCTCCCTCTCCAGGCAGCGAGCAACCACCTCCTCCTCTGCGGTCAGGGTGACAGGACATGGGGGACCACCACCTGTGCCCCTCTCATGCCTCCTGATGGAGGCCACCTTGTCCCTCACCTTGCGCCGCAGGTCATTTATTTTCTTTTGTATGTCCCCAGCAGTCCGGGTGGAGTAGCCCAGGACATTGACCCTGGCAGCAATCGACTCCAGGATGCCCTGCTTCCTCTCCCGGCTGGTCTTGCGGCTTTTTTTGCCATGGAGAAATTCATTCTCCGTCTCCATAGCCGAGATAATGACAGAGACCTCCTGGGTATTAAAATTGAGGTTCCTCCTCTCTCTGGGGGTAGCGGGAGCAGCCATTACAGAGCAAAAGTATCTTCCCTGGGGTGGGGGGAAACGGAACTACTTTTGCGCCGGAATGGCGTTTCCGCCAGCGCTTTTAAGCGCCCAGCGGAACGCATTGCGCTGACGTTTCCCAGGAAGTGGTGCCGACGGAAGTTGTGAGCATGCGCACAAGGGGGCGAGGGGAGCCGCACTCACTGCGCATGCTCCGTGGATGATGCGCTGAACGTAAGCCTCTGCGCCGGCCTCCGCCCATCATTTACATATGATCACACCCACTTCCACTTGCGTCGGGTTACGCCAGCGCATTATCGTTACTCTGGCGCAAGTTTACGCGCAACTGCTATGTGAATTACAGGAATTGCGCTGAAAGGGTCTTCAGAGTAACGTAAATGAGAAGCGTTACTCCAGAGGAAAGATACTCTCATCTACCTGAATCTGGCCCAATATCTTTTACTTGTTACTATAATAAATAGCCCATTTTTTTTTTTTTTTTTTTTTTAAAACATATTTTTTCTCAGTTTAGGCCGATACGTATTATTCTACATATTTTTGGTAAAAAAAAAAAAATCGCAACAAGCCACTGGTTTGCGCAAAAGTTATAGCGCATACAAAATAGGGGACAGAATTATTATTCATTTTTATAATTTTTTTTTTTAGTAGTAATAGCGGCGATCTGCGATTTTTTTTTTTTTTTTTTTATTTTTTTTTTTATTTCTTTTTTTTTTTTTTGACAGAGCATATTTTTTAGCACTGATCACTGTATTAGTACCACAGGTCCCCAAAAAGTGTCAGTTAGATATCTGGTTTGTCTGCCGTTACTAGTGCGATGATTGTCGCCATTACCAGTAAAATGAAAACAAATAAAAATAATAATTAATAATAATTAAAAATTTCCCACAGTTTGTAGACGCTATAACTTTTGCATAAACCAATCAATATACGCTTATTGGGATTTTTCCCCCAAAAAATATGCAGCAGAATACATATTGGCCTAAATCGATGAACTAAGGCCTCGTACACACGATCAAATCTGTCCGCTTGAAACGGTCCGCCGGACAGCAGACATATTCGATCGTGTGTACGGCCGAGCCGACGGATTTGGCCACCCGACCGATTTCAAAGCATGCTTTGAAATCTATCAGGTGGCAATCCGCCCGCCCGACATGTCTGCTGGTTAGTACACTTACCAGCAGACATGTCGTCCCGCACCACCGCCGCCGAATGGATTCGGCGCATGCGCGGAAGTGTTTTACTTCCTGGTGCGGTGACGTGGTGGCGTCAACGTCACCGCCGCGTCACCGACACGTCAGCGCGCCGTCTGCTGGCGGGGATTTTGGTTTGCTCGTGTGTACATGCGAGCAAACCAAAATCCCAGCAGACAGATTTGTTCAAATCTGTCGGACGGACAGATTTGAACAAATCTGTCCGCTCGTGTGTATGGGGCCTTAAACTTGTCAGGATTTTTTTGTTTGTAGCACAAAAAATTCAAACCGCAGAGGTTATCAAATACCATCAAAAGAAAGCTCCATTTGTGGGGGGGACAAACATTTTATATGGGTACAGCATTGCATGACCGGGCAGTTGTCAGTCAAAATAACACATAGCTCCCAACTGTCCCTGATTCCAAGGGACTGTCCCTTATTTTGAACAAAGTCCCTCTGTCCCTCTTTCCTCCTCATTTGTCCCTCATTTTTGGTCTGATTTATATAGTTGTATGTAAAATGCACTATTTAGCTATCCATAAGTGTTTTACAGTGCTAAACTTTTCAATTCAACTTCTGAATTTCTGCATCTCTAAATTCCAAAAGCCAATATAAAGGAATAGTGGTGGTAAAAAAAAAAAAAAAAAAAAAAAACACTTGTGGGTTTATCCAGTATATTTTTTTGTATAGTTCCCCTTAACCACTTCAATACGGGGCATTTTCACCCCCAACCTGCCCAGCCCAATTTGTAGTTTTCAGCATTGTTGCACTTTGAATGACAATTACGCAGTCATGCAAAACTGTACCCAAATAAATTTTTATGTTTTTGTTCCCCCACAAATAGAGCTTTCTTCTGATGGTATTTGATCACCTCTGCGGTTTTTATTTTTTGCGCTATAAACAAAAGAGCGAACTTTTAAAAAAAAACCACAATATTTTTTACTTTTTGCTGTAATACATATTAAAATTTTTGAAAAATGTCGGCTGGGAACCCGTCCGCCCGACATGTCTGCTGGTTAGTACGCTAACCAGCAGACATGTCTTCTCGCACACGCGCCGAATGGTTTCGACGCATGCGCGGAAGTGTTTTACTTCCTGGTGCGGTGACGTGGCGGTGTCAAGGTCACCGCCACATCAGCGCGCTGTCTGCTGGCGGGGATTTTGGTTTGCTTGTGTGTACACGCGAGCAAACCAAAATGCCAGCAGACAGATTTGTTCAAATCGGTCGGACAGACCGTTTTGAACAAATCTATTTACTCGTGTGTACAAGGCCTAAGAGTCGGTTCACACTGAGGCAACTTGGGGTCCGACTTGAGGTCGTCTCAAGTCGTCCCAAGTCGTGCTGTAGAGAAAAACAATGCAAGTGAATGGGAGCGGTGTTAATACACACTACTCAAGTCGCTCCGACTTGAGAAAAGGTTCCTGTACGACTTCAATCCTTTTTGGCGACATGTACCCATTGATTTCAATGGAAGTCGCTTCCAAGTCTGATCACTGTCTTAACTGAAGCTACTTTCCAGATAAGATAACATACATTTCTCAGGCAAACCCCTCCCTCCCCCTCCCCCTTCCAGAGCTGATTGTTGTTTTATTGGCCACTGGAATGTCTCCTGTCCTGGAGACACTTCAAGTCATGTTGTAAATCGCCCCAGATCGCCCTGTGGTTCATGCTCAAGTCGTGTCGGAGTCGCCTCTGAAAGTTGCGCTGGAAGTCGTGTCGCCCTTTTTTACTTTTTTTTCATGAATAAAACTTTCTGTTGGGGGTGTTTAACCACTTCACGCAAAATGACATACCTATTAATATTTTTATGTTCAAAGGAGGGATTTTTGTCTTTTAGACCCCCCCCTCCCCCGATCCTTTCCATAAAGAGTACTTGTCACCACCTTTTACTGTCACAAGGGATGTTTACACTCTTTATGATAGCAACAAAAGTGATCAGATTATTTTTTTAACCACGTCCTGCCCGGCCCATAAAATGATGGTCGCAGGAACCATTCGTTCCTCCGGGCGGCAGTCATATGACGTTCTGGGACCCCCGCAGTGTGGAGTGCGCGCGTGGTCGTTGCATCACTGGGGACCCGTTGCGCGTGTTCAGCAGCCACGATGTCCATCAGGCTCCCGCGATTGCTCGTCACAGAGCCAGGGACTTGAATCTGTGTGTGTAAACACAGAGATCCACGTCCTGTCAGGGAGAGGAGACCGATGATGTGTCCCTTGTACAAAGGGACACCGATCGGTCCCCTCCCCCCACAGTAAGAATCACTCCCTAGGGAACACATTAACCCCTTGGTCGCCCCCTAGTGTTAACTCCTTCCCTGCCAGTCCCAATTATACAGTAATCAGTGCATATTTATAGCACTCTTCGCTGTATGGATGTAAATGGTCCCAAAATAGTGTCAAAAGTGTCCAATCTGTCCGCCACAATATCGCAGCCCTGACAAAAATCCCTGAACTGAACTGATCTATACCCCCCCCCCCCATAGATTTCTGCGGGCAGCCTGTGATGGGTGTGACGGGTGTGACCACGATACCACTAAGGGCCAGATTCAGGTAGATGAGAGCATCTTTGCTCCAGAGTAACGCTTCTCATTTACGTTACTCTGACGACCCTTTCAGCGCAAGTACTGTTATTCACATAGCAGTTGCGCGTAAACTTGCGCCAGAGTAACGATAATGCGCTGGCGTAACCTGACGCAAGGGGAAGTGGGTGTGATCATATGTAAATGATGGGCGGAGCCCAGCGCAGAGGCTTACGTTCAGCGCATCAACCACGGAGCATGCGCAGTGAGTGAGGCTCCACTCGCTCCCTTTGTGCGCATGCTCACAACTTCCGTCGGCACCACTTCACGGGAAACGTCAGCGCAATGCCATCCGTTGGGCGTTTAAATGCGCCCGTAGAAGCGCCATTTCGGCACTAAAGTATATCCTGCTCCCCCTCCCCGCAGTGATGTTACTTTTGTTTTGAGATGGCTGCTCCCGTTCCCCGCAAACACACAGGAGAAAGCTGAACTTTAATGGCCAGGAGCTGTCAGCCGTCATCTCGGCTATGGAGACCTATGATGTCTTCCTCCATGGCTGTAAAATTTGACAGACAAGCATGGACAGAGGTGTTGTCCTGCAAGTGGGGGTGCTCAGCTAGCTCTTATCGTCGGTAACGCTGCTGTAGCTGCTCTCCTGCTGACCTGTGGCCATCTGGAGTAAAGATAAAGCAGCCTTTTGTAGAAATAACTTTGCGCCGGACGGACGAGATACGCGCGGCGCATGTAGCCAGCGTATGGTGCTAATCCGTTCGTGAATTGGGAAAAATCCCTCATTTGCATATTTGCAGGGGAAATCAATAGGCGCGACTGATGCGCCAAGCGAAATTAAGCGCTGACGATACTCTGGCGTCGGAACGTTCCGCCGGTCGCAAATGACCCGTTATTGGGCGCATCTAGTTTGGTGGGTACGGGCACATAGAAACGACGGCGCATCATCACAGTTACGCGGCGCATATCGAAATACTCCAGCGCAAGTGTTCCTGAATCTGGCCCTAAAAGTTCTGGATGAATTTTGCACATTTCTATACACTCTAGAAATCTTTCCATATCAACAGGGATATTTAGTTCACATGCATTACAATGCATGTTTAAGCCGGCCAACTGCGTCAAAGTAATCCCTCTATGGCCAGTCCCTACTCTATCTATCTATCTATCTATCTATCTATCTATCTATCTATCTATCTATCTATCTATCTATCTATCGTATCTATAATCTTTTATCTATGTATCTATAATCTTTTATCTATGTATCTATAATCTTTTATCTATGTATCTATAATCTTTTATCTATGTATCTTTAATCTTTTATCTATGTATCCTATCTATCCTATGTATCTATGTATCCTATCTATATATTGTATCCTATCTATCTATCCAGCTATCTATTTATCACATCTTATCTTTCTATCTTTTTTCAATTTCTTTATTGATTTTATCCATATCCATATAAAACATTACAATGGACGAGATACAGTAGGTGACTGCGATATTTTGTCAATCTCGTTGCATTTCTCGGCGAGATTGACCACCTACGAGCCCCGTCGCGGGAGCCAGTGCCAAGGGAAAAAGGTGTTTGATGCTTAGGATGTAAGAGGAGATGAATTCTGTTAGTGACGTGACAAGGTGCGTTTTTGGGCCAGGAGGTCTATAGCACAGTAACATATGGATCGTGTCTTGGGGGTTTGTTTGCAGCTGAAGAGTTAGGGTTTCCATTAGGGTTGTCCCGATACCACTTTTTTAGGACCGAGTACAAGTACCGATACTTTTTTTCAAGTAGTCGCCGATACCGAATACCGATACTTTTTTTTAAACGTGTCCCCAAATGCAGCCATGTCCCCCCACATATTGCAGCCATGTCATGTCCCCCCACATATTGCAGCCATGTCATGTCCCTCACATATGCAGCCATGTCATGTCCCCCACATATGCAGCCATGTCATGTCCCCCACATATGCAGCCATGTCATGTCCCCCACATATGCAGCCATGTCATGTCCCCCACATATGGAGCCATGTCATGTCCCCCCACATATGCAGCCATGTCATGTCCCCCCACATATGCAGCCATGTCATGTCCCCCCACATATGCAGCCATGTCATGTCCCCCCACATATGCAGCCATGTCATGTCCCCCCACATATGCAGCCATGTCATGCCCCCCACATATGCAGCCATGTCCCCCCACATATGCAGCCATGTCCCCCCACATATGCAGCCATGTCCCCCCACATATGCAGCCATGTCATGCCCCCCACATATGCAGTCATGTCCCCCCACATATGCAGCCATGTCCTGTGCCCCATATTGTAGCCATGTAATGTCCCCCATACCTCCCCTATGGACGTATCCGTGTATACACGTACTCCCGCAAATACTCGGAATCGGTCCCAATACCGATACTGGCGAATGGCTTTAATTCCCAGATGGTTTCTGCAGAGTATTTCAGATAACCCATAGTTGCAGAAAAAAACGGGAAGTATTGATAATTATAGGGGGGGTTTTGGCAATGCTGGGGAGGAGGAAGAGACAAGCGAACCTGTCACTTCTCTATGTCCTCCCTTTCTATAATTGGTCCAGAGGAAGGCGAAAAACCCCAGGCGTGCTGTGCCAATCTGCCTTACCTGGGGAAAAAAATTCCTTCCTGATCCCAATAGGCGATCGGTCGCAACCCTGGATCAATTTATGAAATGAGGGGTGTTAGTTTTTAGATTGAGAAAAGGCCTGTGCCAGGGAGGGTGAAGGGGGGTGTAGGTGGTGTATTGTAGTGCTGTAGGTGTACCAAGATGGCCGCCGACCTTTGGATTTGACCAGTGAAGCCTCCTCTTCCGCACTGGTGACTAGTTTGTTGTCCTCGTTGGCTATGGTCAGTGAAGTCTTTACGACCTCACTGGTGACTTGTTTGTTGTCCTTGTTGCATTTGGCCAGTGAAGTCTTTACACCCCCACTGGTGACTTGCTTGTTGTCCTTGTTAGCTGTAGCCAGTGAAGTCTTTTCCTCCTCACTATTGGCTGATTTTCTGTCCTCGTTGGATTTGACCAGTGAAGCCTTCTTTTCCGCACTGGTGACTGGTTTGTTGTCCTCGTTCGATATGGTCATTGAAGTCTTTACGAACTCACTGAGGACTTGTTTGTTGTCCTTGTTAGTTGTAGCCAGTGAAGTCTTTTCCTCCTCACTATTGGCTGATTTTTTGTCCTCGTAGGATTTAGCCAGTGAAGCCTTTTCGCTCTCACTTGTAACTGAAGTTATAGAAGGTTTCTTGTCTTCCATGGATGTAGCCAGTGGAATTGTCACCTTCATTCCCTCACTCATGTATGAAAAGTCCACAAAAAACTCTTGCTCAAATGAGTCAATTGCTATCTCCGGGTCTTCGGACAGAAATTCATCCACTTCAATGATATCCTCCAGTGATTCCTCCAGAGGTTCCTCAAGAATAGTCTCCGATGGTCCTTCTACCTCTGCCCAGTCAAGCTCTTTAAAGAAAGCGTGTGATCGGAGATCGCGCACTAGGTACGCACGTTCTTCTTGGTCATGCCATAAAAGTCTGTGTATGAGTTCATACAGGGGAAACTCCATGTGCTTTGGGAAAGTGGTTGCCATGTTGTTAATGAGGTCAGCCAACTCCTCATCGTTCTCCTGTCCAGTATAAAAAGGATGAAACCCTACGGCCATCTCATATACTATTATCCCAAATGAGAAATAGTCTGCCGGGTAATAGTATGGCTTACGAGCATAGACTTCAGGGGCCATGTAAGTCATTGTCCCCGCACGCTCTCTGACTCTGTTGGACTCTGTGATACAAGATGCTGCCAAACCGAAATCTGTAATTTTGGCGTGGTCTTGGTCATCCAGAAGAATGTTCTCTGGTTTTAGATCCCTGTGAAGGATCTGTAGAGAATGAAGGTGTTGCAATCCACACAGAATATCAGCAGTAATATATCTTAAGTGTTTTGTTTCAAATGGAGCTGAAGAATTTATGACTGCTCTGAGTTCCCCTCCACCCATGAACTCCATAGCAAAGACCAGATGAGTCTCTGTTTGAAATGAGCAGTAGAATTGTACAAAAAATATGGAGCTGCTGCATGTTTTCATTAGATCCCTCTCATCAAAGGCACACAAGGGATCATCATCATCAAGTACTTGTCTTTTTTGAACAAATTTCAACGCCAGCTTTTTGTTAATGATGGGATTAGAGGCCAAGAACACTTTTCCAAAGGCCCCTTTCCCAAGCATTCTATGGAAAGTGAAACTTTTCATGGTAAGTTTTTCTGATTTGTCATTGGTTACTGTTTTGTTGTCCTCGGATATAGTCAGTGAAGTCTTTACGACCTCACTGGTGACTTGCTTGTTGTCCTTGTTAGCTGTAGCCAGTGAAGTCTTTTCCTCCTCACTATTGGCTGATTTTTTATCCTCGTTGGATTTGACCAGTGAAGCCTCCTCTTCCGCACTGGTGACTGGTTTGTTGTCCTCGTTCGATACGGTCAGTGAAGTCTTTACGACCTCACTGGTGACTTGCTTGTTGTCCTTGTTAGCTGTAGCCAGTGAAGTCTTTTCCTCCTCACTATTGGCTGATTTTTTGTCCTTGTTGGATTTGGCCAGTAAAGCCTCCTCGCTTTCACTCGTAACTGAAGTTATGGGAGGTTTCTTGTCCTCCATGGATGTAGCCGGTGGAATTGGCTGAATGTCTCCAGTGGATGAGATAACATTTTTGCCTAGAGAAGGAGAAAAAAAAAGTATTACTTCTATTTGCTCATCTTTTCTATAAAACATAATCTGTGGCCATTTCAATGTGTTTCTTTTTCATATGTAAGTGAATTTGTGTTCTGACAATAATGTTGTCTCACAAATTTCTCTTTATGGCAGTTATATACATACATGGACAATATGGTGGTTCTCAGCCCTGGATATCTATTCTCAGCGCATGGCTTTTATAAGTCCTCATCATGACATCCCTAACTGCTATTAAACACTGAGTAACCATACTTAACCCTTTTGTTGCTAGGTAGATACTTCATACAGGCCTAACTGTATGGGTTTTACAAACACTTCCCGGCGGCTATAGCCACTAATAGTGTGTAATCCCCCTACTGTCGGGTCTATATGACGTATGGACTTGCATATCTGACCAACCGACTTCCTGCTGTCAGATTGAAGCAGTCGGGCGCCTAGGGAACAGACGCATACTACTCCCAACCCCCCCCCCCCCCCCCATTTGATGTGCCATCTGTATTATCCATGTTCTCTGTATCCAGCACATAAAGAAATCATTTTATTTCTGTCTATGGACACAATTCACAAAGCTTCAACATTAGGACAAGGATCTATTTTTAGCTTGTGACAGTCATATTCAGATCTGCCTGATCCCAACTGAAATTACTGCTCATCTGATCTTATCCTGGTGATGAAAATTCTAATTTTTTGCCCATATAGTATTTAACCCCCTTGAGTGCCAGTCTGTAATATAATATTCCCTCATTATCAGGACATTGTTCAGATTTCAGCACTGTGATGACAGTTTGAATGACAGTTGGTTATGTAACACTGTATACACTAATGGATTTCATATCTTTTTTTTTTTGATAGATAGAACTTTCTTTTGGTGGTGTTTAGGTCTGAAACTAATGATCTATTATTAATTGGCCGATTATTGTTAAAAACCTGACAGAGGTTCTAACTCTTCCCTACTCTCAGTCCAGTGACCCGCTATGTGTATATATAGTGATCCCAATATATATATATATATATATATATATATATATATATATATATATATGTGTGTGTATTTGGGTGGTAAATGTTGATTTGTCTTACAGTGCCTTGCATTATATCTCATTATTGTAATACTTACTATCTGCATCTTCTTCCAATTTTGTCTGAAAAAAGGCACAAAATCTGCCTAGAAATGCCCTAAATTTCTTCCCATTTGCCCTAAGTCTACCCCCTTGAGGGGCAGAATCTTGGGGCTGTGGGGTGGGATTGCAGTCCCCTGTTAAGGGTCCCGCTCTCAGTAATTTAACAGGATCCTCCTTGTTGTTTTTCAGGAGATCCTCCACATCATATCCTCTCGTTCTCACAAATAGTCGGTTCATGATTTCAAATCACAAAGCGATATCTCAGAGAGAAAGAAAAAACACAACCGCTTCCAGCAATGTCCACAGTTGGAATGGCTTAAGGATGCTCTGCGAGCTCTATTTATTTGCTGCAGCTGAGGGGGCGGAGCCAAGTTATGACATCATAGTGCTTCAGCTGCAAGGTCATGTGACCTTGGCTTGGCAATAACAACTCCATATATGGGGGGAAAAAAACATCCAGCATCCTATGTGGTGTTTATAGATCAGATTTGTTGGCAATTTTTAACTAAAAGAAATATGGAACATCTTTGTTCAGCTTAGATCTGTATTATTCATGTTTTCTGTGTTCAGCACATGGAAAAAAAAAATGTGTTTCTGTCTATGGACACAATTCACAAAGCTTCAACATCAGGACAAGGGTCTATTTTTAGCCTGTAACAGTCATGTTCAGATATCCCAGATCCCAACTGACATTACTGGTCATGTCATCTTATCCTGGTGATGAAAATTCTAAATTTTAACCCCTCGAGTGCCCGTCTGTAATATTCCCTCATTATCAGGACAGTGTTCAGATTTCAGCGCTGTGATGACAGTTTAAATGACAGTTGGTTATGTAACACTGTATACACTAATGGATTTCATATCTTTTTTTTTTTTTTTTTATAAATATAATTTTCTTTTGGTGGTGTTTAGGTCTGAAACTAATGGTCTAATAATAATTGGCCAATTATTGTTAAAAACCTGACAGATTCTAACTCTTCCCTACTCTGTCCAGTGACCCGCTATGTGTATATATAGTGACCTCAATATATATATATATGTGTATTTGGGTGATAAATGTTGTTTTACTAAGCTTACAGTGCCTTGCATTATATCTCTATATTATTATAATAATACTTACTATCTGCATCTTCTTCCAGTTTTGTCTGAAAAAAGGGGCAAAATCTGCCTAGAAATGCCCTAAATTTCTTCCCTTTTGCCCTAAGTCTACCCCCCTGAGGGGCAGAATCTTGGGGCTGTGGGGTAGGTTTGCAGTCCCCTGTTAAGGGTCCCGCTATCAGTAATTTAACAGGATCCTCCTTGTTGTTTTTCAGGAGATCCTCCACATCATATCCTCTCGTTCTCACAAATAGTCGGTTCATGATTTCAAATCACAAAGCGATATCTCAGAGAGAAAGAAAAAACACAACCGCTTCCAGCAATGTCCACAGTTGGAATGGCACAAGGATGCTCTGCGAGCTCTATTTATTTGCTGCAGCTGAGGGGGCGGAGCCAAATTATGACATCACAGTGCTTCAGCTGCAAGGTCATGTGACCTTGGCTTGGCAATAACAACTCCATATATGGGGGGGGGGGAACATCCAGCATCCTATGTGGTGTTTATAGATCAGATTTTTTGGCAATTCTTTTTAACTAAAAGAAATATGGAACATCTTTGTTCAGCTTAGATCTGTATTATTCATGTTTTCTGTGTTCAGCACATGGAAAAAAAAATGTGTTTTCTGTCTATGGACACAATTCACAAAGCTTCAACATCAGGACAAGGGTCTATTTTTAGCCTGTAACAGTCATGTTCAGAACTCCCAGATCCCAACTGACATTACTGGTCATGTCATCTTATCCTGGTGATGAAAATTCAAAATTTTAACCCCTTGAGTGTCGTCTGCAATATTCCCTCATTATCAGGACAGTGTTCAGATTTCAGCGCTGTGATGACAGTTTGAATGACA
This sequence comes from Rana kukunoris, assembly GCA_029574335.1. Classification (NCBI taxonomy): domain Eukaryota; kingdom Metazoa; phylum Chordata; class Amphibia; order Anura; family Ranidae; genus Rana; species Rana kukunoris. The sequence continues at coordinate 171,318,515 of CM056051.1, read as the reverse complement.
GTTGGTTATGTAACACTGTATACACTAATGGATACCATTTTTTTTTTTTCATGAATAAAACTTTATGTTGGGGGTGTTTAACCACTTCACGCAAAATGACATACCTATGAATATTTTTACGTGCAAAGGAGGGATTTTTGTCTTTTAGACCCCCCCCCCCCGATCCTTTCCATAAAGAGTACCTGTCACCACCTTTTACTGTCACAAGGGATGTTTACACTCCTTATGATAGCAACAAAAGTGATCAGATTATTTTTTTAACCGCTTCCTGCCCGGCTCATAGTCAAATGACGGCCGCAGGAACCATTCGTTCCTCCGGGCGGCAGTCATATGACGTTCTGGGACCCCCGCAGTGTGAAGTGCGCGTGTGCTCGCTGCATCACTGGGGACCCGTTGCGCGTGCCCAGCAGCCACGATGTCCATCAGGCTCCCACGATTGCTCGTCACAGAGCCAGGGACTTGGATCTGTGTGTGTAAACGCAGAGATCCACGTCCTGTCAGGGAGAGGAGATCGATGATGTGTACGACCTTGTACAAAGGGACACCAATCGCTCCCCTCCCCCCACAGTGAGAATCACTCCCTAGGGAAAACATTAACCCCTTGGTCGCCCCCTAGTGTTAACTCCTTCCCTGCCAGTCCCATTTATACAGTAACAGTGCATATTTATAGCACTCTTCGCTGTATAGATGTGAATGGTCCCAAAATAGTGTCAAAAGTGTCCAATCTGTCCGCCACAATATCGCAGCCCTGACAAAAATCGCAGATTGCCGCCATTACTAGTAAAAAATAAAAATAAATGTCATAAATCTATCCACTATTTTGTAGGCGCTATAACTTTTGCGCAATTCAATCAAACGCTTATTGCACATTTTTACCAAAAATATGTAGAAGAATACATATCGACCTAAACTGAGAAAAAACATTTTTGGGAAAAGAAATGGGATATTTATTAAAGCAAAAAGTAAAACATATATATATATTTTTTCAAAATTGTCACTATCTTTTTGTTTATAGCGTAAAAAATAAAAACCGCAGAGATGATTAAATACCGCCAAAAGAAAGCTCTATTTGTGGGGGAAAAAAAGGACATTAATTTTGTTTGGGAGCCACGTTGCGCAATTGTCATTCAAAGCGTGACAGCGCTGCCTTTGTGTGTTTTTGGTATCCTGCTATCTATTTTTCCAGTGGTTGGTAGCTGCACTGGGAATCAGCCTGCAAGAAGATCAGCTAAAAGTAGTTGGATATGTGTGTGCGTTATAATTAATCGAAATCAGTTGATTAATCGATAAAAAAAAAACGATTAATCGAACACAAAAATTGTAATCAGTAACAGCCCTAAAAAAATGCGTATTTTTTCCCCCAAAAATTGTGTTTGGAAAGACTGCTGCACAAATACTGCCCCTTCCTCTGCTCTCCATCCTGAAACATCCCCCGTAACAGCCAGGGGTAGAGGAGAGGAAAGGAAAGCAACCAGTAGCACTGTGGGGGGCAAAAAACAGAGGGAAGCCTGGGCAGTAGGGGAAATTGGTAATGCACACCTGGCACAACCCCTGCGCACGCCTATGAATGCCACCACATCAGTGCCACTTCATCGGTGCCCATCAGTGCCGCCTTATCAGTGCCCGTTAGTGCATTACCATCAGTGCCCATCAGTGAAGGAGAAACGTACTTATTTACAAATAAAAAAAAAAACTTTTTTTTTCAAAATTTTCTGTAATTTTGGTGATCAAATACCACCAAAAGAAAGCACTATTTGTGGGGACAAAATGATAAAAATTGTAGTTTGAGTACAGTGTAGCACGACCGTGCAATTGTCATTCAAAGTGCAACAGCACTGAAAGCTAAAAATTGGTCTGGGCGGGAAGGTGTATAAGTGGCCAGTATGGAAGTGGTTAACTTAAACAAGTGTCAGAAAAAGATTTAGGGCCAGATTCAGGTAGCTTTACGACGGCGTATCTCCAGAGCCGCCGTAATTTCAAATGTGCGCCGTCGCATCTTTGCGCCGATTCACAAAGCGAGATACACCTAAAAACATGGCTTCAGCTGTCCGACGTAACTTGCCTACGCCGGCGTATCGTGGGCGCATAGTTACGCTGGACGCATTCGGCGTTCCCATTATAAATATGCAAATGAGCAAGATACGCCGATTCACAAACGTACGTACGCCCGACGCAGTAATCTACGCCGTTTACGTAAGGCGTTTTCCGGCGTAAAGATAAACCACCAAAAAGGTGGCGCAGCCCATGCAAGGTATAGACGTCGGAAAACCCTTCGAATTTTACGTCGTTTACGTAAGGCGTACATGAATGGGGCTGTTGGACGTCTCTAAGGCATTCTATCTGACGTTATTCTGAGCATGCTCACTGGGATACGTCCACGGACGGCGCATGCGCCGTTTGTTCGGCACCGTATTTACATGGGTTCACGATCCATTTTACTACAACACGCTTACTGCCTGGCTACTTCGAATTACGAGGGCTTACGCCGGCCCATTTACACTACACCGCCGTAACTTAGGGAGCAAGTGTTTTGTGAATACAGCACTTGCCTCTCTAACTTGCAGCAGTGTAGCGTAAAGAAGATACGCTACGCCGCTCTAAAGATACGCAAATGTATCTGAATCTGGCTATTAGACTTTAAAGGGGTGTTCCAGCCAATTTTTATGTTTATTAAAAGTCAGCAGCTACAAAAAGTGTAGCTGCTGGCTTTTAATAAACATACACTTACCTGCTCCAGCGTTTCAGCGTCCGCTCCCCCCCCCCTCCCCGGCCGGCGTCTTGATTGTAACTGTGGGCACACTGGCCATGACAGCTTTCGGCTTCACGACCGGGCACCCACTGCGCATGCGCGAGCGGCCTGGCGCTGCTCCGTCCGATTGGACAGACGATCGCCTAGGACCTGTCACGTGTCCCATGCGATCGCCTACAGGGAGAGGCTGCGGTAGGCGATTAAGCTTAATCACCTAACCAGCCCCTCGGCGGAAGGAGGAAGTGGGACAGGAAGTCCCACTCATCCTGAAGCCCCCACTCCCCCCCCCCCCCCAAAAAAAAATGACATGCCAAATGTGGCATGTAAGGGGGTTAGGAGTGGGATAAGTGGAATTTCCTCTTTTGGGTGGAACTCCGCTTTAAGTGGTTAAACTTCCTGCATTTACACACACAAAAACTCTGTTAGTTGCAATGTTTCATGTTGTTAAAAACTTGGCAGACTGCCCTTTCTTTTGAAAAAAAGGTAAAATAAATGAGAAAAAAAAATGTTGACGATCCCCTTCCCACCGAGCTTGTGCACATACGTGAGCAGCACCCGCATATGAAAACGGTGTTCAAACCACACATGTGAGGTATCACCTCGATCATTAGAGCGAGAGCAATAATTCTAGCCCTAGACCTCTCCTCTGTAAAGGCCATACACACATCGGGATTTTCCAAAAACAAATGTGTGATTGCTGGGTTTTGTTACGCTCATCAGGACCAAATGTGGAATAGTATGCTTTAAAACTGTCCGACAACAAATGTGTATTGATGGATTATCCGGTCATGTGTACACAAGTCTATCGGAATAAAATCCGAACGCATGCTCTGAACCAATGCTAACCAAAGCACAACATTAGAAGAAGTTACCCAAAGGGTGGCGCTAAAGAGCTGAAAAAACACATCGTTTTGTGTATGTTCTGCCGTCGGTATGCGTACCAAGTTCAAGGCCAACGCCCTTCGCACAAAATTCCACAAATTTGTCCGATGGAAATCAGATCATGTGTATGAGGCTTTACTCAAAACAAGCAACCTGTGGAATTTTTTAAACATCGCCTATGGTGATTTTTAAGGGTAAAAGTTTTTTGCCATCTCACAAGTGAGCGCAATATTGAAGCGTGACATGTTGTGTATCAATTTACTCGGCATAACCTTATTTTTCACAATATAAAAAAAAAGTCAGGCTAACTTTAGTCTTGTCTTATTTTTTAATTCAACAAAAAAGTGTATTTTTTCCCCAAAAAAGTATTGAAACGACTGCCATTTTATTATCTAGGGTGTTAGAAAAAAGTATATATCATTTCTGGGAGG